>CM069065.1:5000-605000 GCA_035220775.1 Malus fusca | reverse complement strand
CTTTGAGAATGAATCACCATCATCCTTTTTTTTTTGGTGAAGTAAGTGGGTGATGTAGGTGAAGTGAGTGGAGGTTGTAGGTGAAGTGAGTGGATGATGTAGGTGAAATGAATGGAGGTTGTAATTTTAATGCATTGGTCAACATTTATTTCACCGAAACTTCGATGTCTACAGGGTCCTTTCCTTTTAATCACCACCATCCTTTTTTTTTTGGTGAAGTAAGTGGGTGATGTAGGTGAAGTGAGTGGAGGTTGTAGGTGAAGTGAGTGGAGGTTGTAGGTGAAGTAAGTGGATGATGTAGGTGAAATGAATGGAGGTTGTAATTTTAATGCATTGGTCAACATTTATTTCACTGAAATTTCGATGTCAATAGGGTCCTTTCCTTTTTATCGTATATATATGATTGATAGTTCCACAAATGCTTTTAAATTGATTTATGCATTTTATGTCACATCATATATATATATGCTTAAGGAAGGGATCCCCATTTTTTTCAAAAAAATGGGGAACCTTCTCTTGACCATTGGATGAAATGGGTGGTTAAGATTAAATAACTGATATAATCTTTCTTTTTCCTTTTTCTTTTCTGGTTCCCGCCCCTTCCTTGCGACACAGACCCACGTAGATTGGCACCAGCCAAATCACAATTTATCACGAATAACCTTTGAGATTTCAGAGATTTCAGGTATGGGTCTCCTCTTCATTCACTATTTTAGATGATTAATTTGGAATTTGGGTTGAACAATTGGGGTTTTTTCTGGTTCTCTCCTATCCCTTGCGACACAAACGCACATCATCTCCCACGAACAGAGCTTCGCGCCCACCAAATCACAGGCCATCGCCTTTAACCTTTGAGATTTCAGGTATAGGTCTCCTCCTCATTCACTATTTTAGGTGATTAATTTGGAATTTGGGTTGAACAATTGGGCTTTATATTTTTCAAATTCTAAACGCAAAAACCTATTGCATTCTGATTCGGGATGGTTCTGGTTTCAAATGGGTCCATAAATTTGGTGGTTTTCTTTCTGGTTTTAGGGTAAACACCTTTTGAGTTCTAATTCAAATTGGTTACAGATTTGAATGGACTGAATTAATAAAGTATGAACTCGGGACCTTATAACCTTTTGGGTTTTGATTTTGCACGGAAAGCCCCCGATTGGTAAGGACTTGCTATTGAGGCTACCATTTTCATTAATAATTAAATTGTTTGCCATTTGCTTTTACTTAAAAATGACTCTGTATATGCCATAAATTGCCAATGATGCCAATTGTATTGCAGGTTAGTTATTCATTTTTGAAAATCCTGTGCAAAGTAGTTGATAATGGTGATAAACTATTTATATGTGTTTGACTGCAATGTGCACACGTGATGGCCATGGCTGTTCAAAAGCTCTTCCCGAATGCAAAAGTGACAATTGGTCCGTGGATAGAAAATGGCTTCTATTATGATTTTGATATGGAGCCTTTGACGGACAAAGAGTTGAAGAGAATCAAGGAGATGGTAAGTGGAATTTCTGTATAAGTTATCATGTTTGTATCAAAGTTTTGGAACCATGAAACTATTGAAAACTATTCATGAGCATTTCTTTTCTGATTTGTAGGATCGCATCATTGGTAGAAACTTACCACTCTTAAGAGAAAAAGTTTCAAGAGATGAAGCTCACAAAAGAATAACTGCTCTCAACGAACCATACAAATTGGAAATTTTGGATAGTATTAAAGTAGATCTTATTACCATATATCATATTGGTAAGGGTTTCACCATTTTCAGGCTCAATATAGTATGGAAGGTGATGATTTAATGTGCAGGAACTGTGCGTAAATGATATTTTTATTAGCTACACAAGTGAAATGTACAATGTTTGTGTCGAGTCTTAAGATGGAAATTTAAAGGAATAAAAAAGAGAGAGCGGGGGTGTGCTCAGGGAAAACAATGTTGTTGGTGCTCTTTAAAAATGAGTTATTGATATGCATATTGAAAAGGAGACTAATTTGAAGGTGGGAGGAACCTTTTGGTCAAGCTAACCAAATTATACTTATGTTTATACATATGCATGCTTGTACTGGGATTTGATTGTGTTTTGAACTAGCATCTTGTCATATTAGACTGTCTTTATGCCATTATTCCTCATAGTAGGCCGAATTCTTCATAGGTGATGAATGGTGGGACCTATGTGCAGGGCATCCAAAGGGTGCTATTGTGAGGCATGTAATGGAAGATTTGTGGAAAAAGATCCATATAGAACGTGGTTACAATCTGCTGTATACTCCACATGTTGCAAAGGTGAACCTTTGGCAGATAAGTGGTCATCTGGATTACTACAAGGAGAATATGTATGATCAAATGAATGTTGAGGATGAACTTTATCAGCTTTCAACCGATGAACTGCCCCCATCATATCTTGGTTTACAAAAGGAAGCCTCACTAATATCATGAATTTCCTATTCGAGTTGCTGAGTTGATGAGCAGCAACCAACAAGCAGAGTATGAAAAGGAAGTTGCAAAACTCAAGCTTTAGCCATTAGCAGCAAGTAGCAATATGAAAAAGAAGTTGCGGATGTCTTCCATGTTGACTCCAAAGTTATTTATCGGCATTTTGTAAATTGTTATTGTTTTTCACTGTGTATGAGAAGCATTGTAAAAGAATTGGATTTATATTCATGAAATAAAAAAAGGCATTTGATGTCTTCCATGTTGCCTCCAAAGTTGGTATGCTATTGTTCTTTATCATTGAAATATAAATTTCTAAATAAAGTCATACAAAATACGTGACATGGCCAATTCCTCCAAATTCATAGAATAAACTTATGCAAAACAGAGGAACCTCATTAACACCATGCAAATTAGGAACAAAAAAATGAGATCAGCTTCCTATAAACAATGGGTGCTCCTCATCCTGCAAGTTCATGGCCAATTCCTCCAAATTCATAGAATAAACTTATGCAAAACAGAGGAACCTCATTAACACCATGCAAATTAGGAACAAAAAAAAATGAGATAAGCTTCCTATAGACAATGAGTGCTGCTCATCCTGTAATTAACCAAAATAGAAATCATAAAAATGTTGATTAACAATAATAATGCTATTATACATCAAAGACAACAAACACATTTCAACTATTGATATATTAATTGCACGATATACATAGAAAAACACGCGGAGTATGTATTCTTACTGATTGTGGAGCTCTGAACAATTTCTTTTGTCATGATTAACTCCATATTGCCCACACCCATGACAAAGGTTACCATTAACCCTCTTCTTGCATTTTCCTTTCTCTTTTCCCTTTTTAAGTCTTTTTTCCAGATCCTTTGGTCTTAACAGGATCAGATTCAAGAAAACCAACATCATCTACTATCAATTTTCTTTTTGGACGACATTCCATATCTCCTTTGGTTGTAGAAGGTTCCACATTTTCATTAGTACCACCAACCAATGGCTTAATCTTCTCATTCACAGCATCTATCGCCTCACAAAAGAGTTTACTTGCGTCATCATTTAGAATGAATTTATCAATCAAATGCGAATATTGTTGGAATAATTTACCACGCCTTTCAAGTATGGATTTGTCGACAGATATCTCCACATTAGAAACCGTAATCGAAGATTTTGCAGATTTAGTCCATCTCTTCAAAATGTATTCATCCGACAATATCTGAAATTGACGTATTTTATGCAAATATGCTAAAAGATAGCTGCATGGGATTCCTGAACTATCAAATTGTTTGCAGCTACATCATGCAGAATTCCTAGATTTTTCATACAAAATTTCAAGAACTCTACCCTTTTTGTCATCAATGGGCAAAACTTTAAACATGTTGAAGTATCATTTTCGCTTGTAAGCTCAATATTATAGCTGTAACTTTCCCACAACTGCTCTTGAAAATCAAGGTAAGAGCTACATGTATAAATATTGGCCATTTGTGCATCCATCTTAATAGGGCATTTAAGTTTTGGCCTCTCGTTCAAATCAATATGATTTGCATTCAACTCCGAATGGCATTGGCATACCAATGCCCTATTATATTTAACCATAAACTCGAGGAAGGAGTTGTTCTTGGAAACATATTTCTTTAGAAATGAATGTCCACTCTCAGCTCTCTGACTAGTTGAGCAATTTGCAGAAGAAAAAAAAACAATGGCCATCCATTACCAGATAATCCACTTTTTGAAACAATGGCCATCCATTTCACATCAAACTCCTCTCTAGTCTCTGACTCCCAAGTACATGCTTTGAAATCTAAATAATGATCTCTCTATTTCATCGCAGGAAGCTTGCTCGAGAACTTATCCAAAATATGCCATGTACAGAATTTGTGAAACGTGTTTGGAAAACAGTAAGGAATGGCTTTTGTCATTGCCGGATCTTGATCAGTAATAATCATTTTTGGAGTATCACCTGGCATGGCATTCAAAAATTCTCTAAATAACCAAACGAATAAATTTGTCGTATCACCTGGCCATGATTGTTTACACCCATGAATGGGGCAAATATCATACTATACCGGTTGGTGTTGTATGTAGTGTCAAAAATGACCACTTAACCATAAACTTGTATTGCCTAGAACTTGCATCGGCTAAAAAACATTGAGTAATCTTGTGTTCTTCATCTGCTTGAATCTTGAATGTGAATTCAAAATTTCTTTCTTGCTCTAGCAAAAAATGATCATGCAACATTTTTCCATCATGCCCCTTCATCTTGTTTCGCACTTTTCTTCGATAGTTATATAAATCTTCTTGTGTACAACCAACATTTTCAATTCCACCTACTTGCAATCTAAGAATGTCAAATTGTTTGTGTGGAGGTATGTTTGCCATGTCTAGCTGATTAGCTAATATTTTATTACACTTAGTAACCTTGCGATGAGACTTTAGCAAGTGGTGTCTTCGTGGAGATGTCATTGGATGATTATGACCCTCGTCAAATATGGTGACTGCATACCCACCAAGTTTAGATCTCACAACTATCAATCTTGCTTTACAACCCTCTTTGGTTAATCCACGACGCTTTTGTTCGTCACCAATCCATTATTTTGTATTACTTCCCTCTTTGTTACACACAAACTCCTTTCTCGTGATCTCACCATCCTTATTTTTCTTACTTGAATGCATTTGGACACTAAACCCAGCCTCCCTTGCATAGTTGTTGTAAAATTCAAGCATTTCGTCTAATATTTCGAAACATTGACCTATGGTAGGCTTGAACTCATCTGTTACTTGAGGATAGAAAAAACAAATACTAGCTATAATTTCTGACTGATTTTCCATTGGAACTTGCATTTCATTAGCTTCCAAAACTTGAACAGGCATTTCATCAATTCCTGTAACGTCAATAGTCATCTCATTAGCTTCCATAGCTTCCATAACTCGAATAGGCATTTCATCAGTTCCCGTAACTTCAATAGCCATCTCATTAGCTTCCATAACTTGAACATGAACATTAGCACAATCAAACATCCACACCAAAAAGAATAATAAAAAGCATCAACAAAACTTCAAAAGAAGAACAAAACTCAAATTATTCAAGAAAAATATGTAACCAATTTGAATTAGAACTCAAAAGGTCTTTACCCTAAAACCCAAAAGAAAACCACCAAATTTATGGACCCATTTGAAACCAGAACCATCCCAAATCAGAACACAATAGGTTTTTGTGTTTAGAATTTGAAAAATATAAACCCAAATTGTTCAATCCAAATTCCAAATTAATCATCTAAAATAGTGAATGAGGAGGAAACCCATACCTGAAATCCCTGAAATCTCAAAGGTTATTCGCGATGGCCTGTGATTTGGCTGGTGCGAAGCTTTGTTTGTGGGAGATGATGTGCGTCTGTGTCGAAAGGAAGAGGTGGGAACCAGAAAAGAAAATTTGGCTGGTGCGAAGCTCTATTCGTGGGAGATGACGCGCGTCTGTGTCGCAAGGAAGAGGCGGGAACCAGAAAAGAAAAAGGAAAAGGAAAGATTATATAAGCTATTTAATCTCAACCACCTATTTCATCCAATGGTCAAGAGAAGGCTCCCCATTTTTTCCAAAAAAAATAGGGATCCCTCCCCTTATGCAATCTATATATATATTTTAAATACTATGATATGGTTGAGTTTTAGATTGCATCATGGCATATCCATATGCATATTACCTACATATAATATTGTTGTGAATGCTTTGAAGTGCTAAGGTGAACGCGGGACATGCAGGTAAGTTCAGGTGAGTTTATGGTGTTATTTGAAATGATTGAGTTATCGCATGACTATATTTGTGTTTTATGCAACCCCGACACTGTCGTATAGGTTGCAATGATGGGTAACTCTGACACTGTCGTACAGGCTGCAATAATAGGCAACTCCGACACTGTCGTACATGCTGCCTATAAGTCGTACAGGTTGCATTAGGCAACTCCGACTTATGTGTTATCATAGATTGATTTATAAGTCGTACATGTTGCATTAGGAAACTCCAACTCGTGTGTCAACATAGGTTGATGAGCACCTGATTTTATAATGCTGCTGCCGATATGTAGTGATTTGGGAATATTTATGGATGTACTGTTGATTTGCATTTGATTTCATACTTATACGTAGTATGATTTTCTGGAAACTATGCAAGTTTTACAGCGATGGGTTATAAGAAGGTTTTTATTAAAACTTTATTTTTAGGCCCACTCACCCTTGTTTTTTTCTTTCAACCCTCAAGGTTTTAATGGCTGAGCTTTCTTATCGACGAGGATTCGTGGCAAATCTTGGTATTGGAGATTACCTTCGATGGTATGATTCTCAATCCACTTTACTGTACTTTACTTATGCTCTAACGTCACGTGTGAAATGGGTTCGCTCCCGCTCACAGCGCACTTTCGTTTTTAGGCACTTTTAGGTTTAAATTCATTCACATTTTCCACATCACTGCACTTTATGGCTTCGTCACCTTCCAGGTGTTGGCCAGCACAACTCGATTCGGAGTCCTAGTGGACAATCCGGGTCGGGATATGTCAGTTTGGTATCAGAGCATAAGTTGGGCAGTATTGCGTTCATCACACGCGTGATGTAAGCATTCTTGATTCTTGAACCTAATTTCCGAATCTTGCCACCTCATCGAATACGAAAAATGTGTTAGTTTTTCCTAAGTTTTGGACAGTTTTGTCGACTTGTCGACGTTTTAAAAGATCATTTTGGCAAACGCCTCTAAATTATAAGGGAAGAATTTCCCTACTAAGGAAAGATGTAGATTTAAGATAAGTTGATGGCCCTGAAGCAAGGCTACTATATTGATAGTTGGGTATCCGGGGGGGGGAGAATTTCCTACCAATTCCACTATTATCAAGTCATTTCTTCCAACCTTTTCGAGTTAGGAAACCATAAATAGTCTTGATTCCTTGGCAATACCCATTAATGTTCCACTTATCAGAATCCTTACGAAGTTTTAGTTTTCGTCAAAATTTCCAGAAATGTCTCGAGTGACAATGTGGTGCTACAGGGGTAACACTCGACGAAAGAACATCTTGGGATAATCACTTTTGGTCCCTGATAACACAAGTTTTTCCAAACACGCTAGTGATCATTTCGGATCTTCAGGAGGAAGATCGACTTCTGTTTAAGTCTGTTCTAAAGTAGATTACTAGAAAATTCTATTTTTCTGACTTTAGAACACTCCAACCAATACTAATTTCCCACATTACTTTTGGTGCTATACTCGTCATTTTGATGAGCATTGGCACGGGAGTAAGAATTGTTATATCTACGGTTAGTAGAAATCCCCAAAGTAGTATGTATTTCCCCTAGAATTATGGAACCAGCTCCTAGTACCAGTTCTTTACCAAACACCTTAAACCATCCACCCAAATGGGCTCTAATCTGTAACCAGTCTATGGTGGCGCTACTGATTGATGATATTGTTCAATATCCTAGAACTGTTAGCCAATATTCAAGCATTATAACTTCTGATACCAGACACATGCTAGTATCTGGAAGTGATACTTCTATGCCAGAATGTTGGATCACAGTTTCAGGGTAACGAACAATATCAAAATATCATAAATCTGTTAATTAGAGCGCGGCCAATAGACTGACTAACAGTTACTGCTGGAGCCTAAGAAACTAAATCTCGGAAAGTTAGGGGCAAACTTTGTATTAAGACAGTAAACTCACGGTTATGTTAACCATATTACCTATTTAGGTAATCAAAACTTCTTCGACTAGCCATCTCCACTTCCTCAGATAGACAATAGAATCGAAATACGAGATGATATCTCTCTGTTGGAGTGATTTGATTGTCAAGAAAAATGTGAAGACCTTTTAGTTCGTGTAGTAGAGTTGGTTAGTAGTATAGTACGTTTTGAGGATGTTTACATGTGGCATCAATTCTCAAATTTTTACTTAGGATGCCATTGAATGAATACACCATTGACCCACCTTGTTAACATCACATTTATTCTCTCTATTTCTTATCAAACGACCCTTATATCAGTTTTCCTTATGACTTTTCGAACAAGCCTACTTCATTGAAAGAACTTGGTTATTAAACACTTTATCTTGGAAATCTCAAACCTATCTGCGAAGGTGAAAGATTGAGCTTCAGGATCATACCTAGATTTTAGCAACTTCCTCGAATAACGATTAAAAACCGTTATCCCTTACTTTGAGTTGATGGTCTAATCGACCAACCTTTGTAACTCGAGTTTCCTTCTATAGTTTGACGAAATCATAATAGTCTTGTAGACGACTATCTCACCTATTCTAGTAATGAGATTAAATTCTCCAATTATCAACAGTCAGCTTCACATCAAATTCCTCAAATATCACCTTTGTGTAAATTGGTACTTCTCCTAGGAGATGTGACTTTTGTAAATGATATTCTTTTCTTTTCTCCAAAAAGGTAGTAGCAGAAGAAAGTTGGAATTTTCACCAAGTGTTGTGAAATTCGAGACAATCTTTGGTCTTGTCAAATTTATTGACAAATTGTTATCGATTTTTTTTACTATAGTGTTTTTCCTCACTTGTCGACCAAGGAAAATTAGTTTGGTTTGGGATGTTGATTATGAATAAAGTTTTTGACAAATAAACTGTTGTCTCACCTTACCTTTTCTTTACACCTTTCGATGACATTGATCATTTGGAAATCCATGATGACGTGTTCTCCGGATGATTCGACTGTGTTGAGGCAGCATGACGGAGAATACTTTCCAACGGTTAAAACCGTTCAAAATAAACCATCATATTCATGACTAGAGTCAAGTGTTATTACCTTCATTTGAAATATCAGATGACACTTCTCGGTGATAACGTGTCTAGAACCTTTACCAACATTAGATTTCTCAAATACATCTTCATTTGAGATAAGCTAAAATTTCTGATAGTGATGATGGAAGAACTAAATCAACTTCTACGATTGCATTATCGTGTATTATCCCGATTGTGCAAATGTAATTACTATTTAATGCAGCAAAAGACATGAATACTTGAACATTTTCGGCCTATCCTATCTTGCCTCAATTGGAATTCATAGGTATTGTTTTGACGTCACTTGCGAGATATCAAGAAATGGTTTGAATAGTCATAATCACTTCTTGTATATGAAGGGAGTTGGGAAATATCATCATACACTTTCGATATGAGGTATCTTGTACATGTGGAGATGATGATGATGTTTCGATGTTTATAGATCGACTTGACAACTCAACCCATTTTTCATTGGTCCAGAGGGACTACATTTTTTACCACTTGGAAAAATTCCTCATTCATGAAATTATCAGATTTCTCGGGCGTTTAGACTAGCGTCTATTCTGATGGGGATTCCATAGTCATCTCTTTGTGCTGGAAGGTATTATAATCAATTTTGGGTCTATGTCCACCCTACTACACTTTGTATTATTTTTGAAACAAGCCAATCATCTAGAAGAGTTGCTAGGACATTGACATTTAGTCGTGAACATTAATTTCTCAATCACCCAACAAATAATCTGCTAAACGAATCTTAACCGTTGGTGATTGAATGTTCTAGAAGCTACCATTGTAGCGAGATGTCATACATTAATTTCAATTACCTTGTATGCTAGATTTGTTGGACTTGTTTGACCTTCAAATTATTGACAGTTCTTATTGGTGTAGTTTTGCTAAATTCGAGGGAAATTCAATATGAACCTGCTCACTATGGTGTTATGAACTGCATTGTTGGGTTATGTGGTGTGTATGTCGCTACTATATCTCATCGTGACACATGTTTCATTTCCAAGTCTTGGGAAGCCTTCTTGAAGGCCATGTGCATTAAGCTTTGTCACGTACCGCATTTCACCCTCAAACTAATGGTTAGTCTGAATGAACTATCCCAATCTTGAAGGACATATTGCTTTTGAATATTTTATAGTTTTAGCCAGTCATGGTAGGCACTTACCTTGGTTAGAGTTATGTGTAACTACGGTTACATTTCTGGTTTGGCTATGGTATTGTTTGAGCCTTGGTATAGAGATTCTACGCACGGAACCTGTTTGACAAATGAGTATTGCGAACAGGTATTTGGATGATCGAGATTACGATATAAAAAAATAATAAAAAATTATGATTATTGTTTATGTTACCCGTGAGGGTAGTGCGTGAGCACGATTGAGACTTGGATCAGACGATGTAAGTATATTTCCCAATGAGGGGCAAGATGGTAATATGGCACCCTCGGGAATTTGTTACTTGCTTATCGAGACAACAGTAAGTTGTTGGTATTGCGGGCTGCAGACCAGAATATCAATAACTTATTTGTTGGGTTTGTTAAGCAAGTAGACAAGTAGGTCATTCTACGTTAGCATTTGTATTTACTTATTTAATTAGTTTTTCATTGTCTAGGCTTGACCCAAATATACTACATGCTTATCTTCGGAGCATGTAACGCAATGAGTGCATAGGTGAAAAATAGTCTATGATCACTTTTAATTTCAGTACAATAACTTTATGTTATTATATATGTATTTTGACAAGATGTTATTATACATATATAAATATTTTTGACTGTATGTTTTATAAAAGTAGTATATTATAGTATTGTACTAAAGGAGAAGGAAAGTTTGAGTTTGGAGGCATGAAAGAAGAATCATTGCAATCCGATCGCGATGGAATGGAATGGCAATCTCTTTTATGCAACCACTCTAACTTGATATCTTCCTTACATATCTATTTTCTTTTCACTACTTTTGTATAACAATGATTTTAAATTTCGAGGACGAAATTTTTTAAGGGGGGTAGATTGTGACAACTCTTCCCTAATTTTAAGTTTTATAAATTTTAAAGTAGTGATTTTACGAAAATGCCCTTAGAGGCGAGGATGTTTGACTTTCGTTGGCCGTTCGAAGTCACAATTAATGTCTCCGAATAGATCTCGAAGCCACGAAAGTATAGGCGAAAGCCGTTTGCGACTCCGGGTTTTAACAGTATAGTTACGGACATTTGAAGTCGTTTTACTAAGCTATGAATTTTAGATTGATTAAAACTCCCACCATGTGGGAATTGTAACCAATCAAGGTTGAGGACCGGCCCAATCATATTATTTTTTAGGACCAATCAGAGATTAGGGGGGAAAGGAGGGACCAATTAGGAAGGGTGAGAAAGAACCACCCTTTCCCGTCGACCCGTCAATGCGCAGCAACCCGGTTTCGAACCAGTGTGAATTCCAGCCAATCTCATCCATTTTTCAAGTGAAACTCAACCATCCATCACCTGCAATCTTTTCTACAACCTCCCCTCTACCATCTCCACCCAAATTCGAAGGTTTTTAGGTCCAAAACCGTGTAGAACCTCACCGGAGCATCGGAGGTGCTCGACGGTGATTCCTCCGATCCGGTGAGTTCCACCACCCATTACTACCATTAATCAACTTCCCTTGGACCCAGGAACAAGACCCAACCAGTGGTAAAGACGTTGGAACACCGAGGAAAGAGAATCGAAGTTCACCCATTTTAGGGTTTCGGCGGGTTTGAGTGAAATTGGAGCCTTTCCCGACCAAATTGGACTTGGTCACATGTATAAAACCTCTTCTACTCTTAGAGATCTTCATTTCTATAAAATTTGAGAATTTTTTAAGATAGTTGAATTTTCCGCCGAATTAGGGCGGCCGACTGCCGTGTGTAGCGGCGCGTGGCAACGACACGTGTGCCGAGTCACCCCTGACCTTCTTAAGCTAAGTTTGACACCTCAATTCCATAGGTGAAGTCTGATTGATGAAATCTCATCGTTTGAACATAGTTTTGATAAAGACCGTTACTTGAACATTATGTGAATTGACAATCCGATCGTTGGATCGTTATCAAACTTTAATACATTGTAGTACGTAATATTTGAGGATATTAGAAACTTACAGATTGGGAATCTACGTACGGATCTTCCTGAATTGGATTTGTCAGTTCGTGAAAATAAAACGTTGACCGTCATTTGAATTTTGCAATTGGCAGAGATCCAACCGTTAGATCGCAATGAAACTTAAGTATGATGTTCTAAAAGAATAATGTGGATCTTTAGAAGTTACGGATTGGAAATCCAAGATGCGGATCTTTTGAATTGAGTTACGTAGAGTTGTGACCCTACCGTTGATCTTTGACTGACGGTTGACTTTTGGTCAATGGGTCTCAAATCATTCTAGAACGTCCTTGAGGATGTGTTTTATGTAAGTTACATGTTCTATCGATAAGAATTTTGAGATGTGACTAAATATTTGGTCACATGCGACGATCGCTCGTGACGCCTCGATATTCGTGTTAGGGATTTGTTGTGCGGACCTCAGGTGAGTGGGTCATTTCCTTTTTATCGTATATATATGATTGATAGTTCCACAAATGCTTTTAAATTGATTTATGCATTTTATGCCACGTCATATATATATATATATATATATATATATATATTTAAATACTATGATATGGTTGAGTTTTAGATTGCATTGTGGCATATCCATATGCATATTACCTACATATAATTATTGTGAATGCTTTGAAGTGCTAAGGTGAACGCGAGACGTGCAGGTAAGTTCAGATGAGTTTATGGTGTTATTTGAAATGATTGAGTTATGGCATGACTATATTTGTGTTTTATGCAACTCTAACACTGTCGTACATGTTGAAATAATAGGCAACTCCAACACTGTTGTACAACTCTGACACTGTCGTACAAGTTGCAATGATAAGCAACTCCGACACTGTCATACATGTTGCATTAGGCAACTCCGACTTGTGTTTTATCATAGATTGATTTATGAGTCGTACATGTTGCATTAGGAAACTCCGACTTGTATGTCAGCATAGATTGATAAGCACCTGATTTTATTATGCTGCTGCCGATATGTAGTGATTTGGGAATATTTCTGGATTTACTGTTGATTTGCATTTGATTTCATACTTATACGTAGTATGATTTTCTGGAAACCATACAGGTTTTACAGCGAGGGGTTATAACGTTTCAGAAGGTTTTTATTAAAACTTTATTTTCAGGCCCACTCACCCTTGTTTTTTTTTTCAACCCTCCAGGTTTTAATGGCTGAGCTTTCTTATCGACGAAGATTCGTGGCAAATCTTGGTATTAGAGATTACCTTCGATGGTATGATTCTCAATCCACTCTATTGTACTTTACTTATGCTCTGACATCATGTGTGAAATGAGTTAGTTCCCGCTCACAGCGCACTCTCGTATTTAGGCATTTTTAGGTTTAAATTCATTCACATTTTCCACATCACTACACTTTATGGCTTCGTCACATTTCAGGTGCCACCCAGCACAACTCAATTCGGAGTCCTAGTGAACAATCCAAGTCAGGATGTGTCACATACTCAGCATAGCCAGTGCATGACTTCAACCGACGTATCTTATAGCAGTAGCGCCACTGATGGAAGGAAGGCTCACCTAATCCATACTTCATCCAAATAATATAAAACCCAATCAAGGTATCCCATAAACCAGGATTGAGTTGTCCAGGCGCATATCCAATAAGAGATAGCACCTTTTGCAGCCATGGGTGCAAGGGTAGCTTCAGCCCTAAAGTCACTAGTATTTGGGTGTAGAACATAACGTGACCCTTGGGCGGCTCAGTGAGCAATTCTTCATCATGCACCAAGTGCATTCCTACACTACTGGATACATGACTGCTTTAGGGCCTCAAGCTGCTCTTCACTATCTAACAAGTTTTTATCTATGTGGTCCGCCGTGAACTCAGAGCGAAAGATGGGTATAGCATCAAGAGCAATCCCCTGCCCCCGACATGTAGGAGGTAGAACCAATATCGGCTAAGGTTACATCCCTAGACCTACGCTTCTCACTTATCCCTTCATCGGAAGCTTCGGGAGAAAGAAATGGAATGCATGTTTGACGATCGTGAAGGTCATCCAATGTTTCTTCTACACAAGACTCTAACAAAGGCCTTGAAGACTCTGACATTGCAGGCTCAAACCTAAAGCTAGAGCTAGGGGAGCCCGCATCACTAGGACCTCCAGGCTCTAACATCTACAACAAACAGAAACAAACTATGTCACTACGTAAAGGATCGAAACCTAAAAGGTTCCTAGGGCATGAAGAAAGCTCAACCAGTTCATTAGGTTCTTAGCCAATTGCATAGAAACTCAAACAATTCAACAAGAATGAAAGTATTTGATCTAATTAAGAAGGCTACCAACCTGAAGATGGTGTCAAGCACTGTTGGAATCCTTCTCAACTATAGAGCACTATATCTTCAAAAAATCACTACAAAATGAGCAAATGAAAGCAATGTAAGAAGCGGAAACTCATCCTTCTTATATAGTTCAACATGGGTCAAGAAATTCAAACTCAACCCATGAGAAAGCCCCACATGTCAAGCCTTGAGACTTCTACACAAGCTAAATAAAAAAATAAAAAATAAAAAACCAACAAATATTTAATCAATTAATTATTAATTATTAATTACTAATTAGTTAACTAATTAATAATTATTTCAATAGTTATTAATCAGTTAATTAATTGTTAATTACTAATTAATTAGTTATTAGTCAACTAATTAATTGATTAATAATCATTAATTAATTTCACACATAGAATACGACGACAACATGTAAAATCTTTACATATTCTTGATCAAGATAGTGTGAAGCAAAATCAATTTATAGTGCTCAACAAAATCTTCAACACATAGGAGGCAACTCCAACATGTAAAAGCTTCACACACTCTTGATCAAGATAGTGTGAAGCAAAATCAATTTATGATGCCTAACAAAAAACGTCACCTACAAAGCTTCAACCTAAAAGTTTCACCTACAAAGTTTAGACATAAAAGTTTCACCTACAAAGCTTCGACCTAAAAGCTTCACCTACAAAGCGTCAACCTAAAAGCTTCACCTACAAAGCTTCGACCTAAAAGCTTCACCTACAAAGCGTCAACCTAAAAGCTTCACCTACAAAGCTTCGACCTAAAAGCTTCATCTACAAAACTTCAACCTAAAAACTTCACCTATAAAGCTTCAACCTAAAATCTTCACCTACAAAGCTTCAACCTAAAGGCTTCACCCATAAAGCTTCACCTATAAAGCTTTAACTAAAAAGCTTCAACACTGCAACATGTAAAAAGCTTCATACACGCTTGATCAAGATAGTGTAAAGCTAAATCAATTTATGATGTCCTACGAATAGCTTCAACTATGCAAGCTATATGTCCAAACAAAAACCTACAACAAAAAATCTACGATAAAAAAACATATACCCATTCAACCATTTTTCAAACTCAAAATTACAACAACAAATACAACTACCACCCAAATCTGATTAAAATACTGTCACATGAAAGGTGGTGGCCCTGTGAAGTTTAACTTATGATCAAGACTTGCAGGCAAGAGACATAACTATAGGTAGAAAAGAAGGGACCACTTCTACAAATTAATTACAACATGTTGGTGAATTCACTATAGATAGAAAATGAGGGAGGCACGTTTGACTAAATGAAAGAATATGCAAACTATTGGTGGATTAAATAACAGAAAAATACAGTCAAACATTCAAGTATCAATGTTAACATTGGGTACAGACAGTGCCAACAGAAAATAACCTTGGCTTGACAACACCCCTACTGCTACTTCCCATTTCCCTCTCGCTCTTTCCTTCTCGATCAAACTTCACCAGCGGCACTCACCGCCCCAACCATAATAAACCCCATGGCAGCCCTCATCAAAACCTAGAAACAACCTACCTCACCCCACGATGACCCCCTTTGCACTTTCAAACCTGACACGCCCCGACCCTGATATTCCTCGAATACCAGGATAGACACGTGCTGGCCGACACCCGAGGGTGACGAAAGCCATTAATTGATACAAAAGCTAAGAATAAGAAATAAATACGGGTTAGAAATTTAAAATACTAAGAGTTAAAAGTTTTAGGAACGTGCTCAGAGCAGACAACTAAACCTAATCACTAAGAAGAATTAAGATAAAATTTAATGAATAAAGGAGTGGGTCCTACATCGAAAGGATCCGAAGATGCTGCTGCGGAAGTGCCTTCATGCCGGGATTTGGTGCCTTGATTCTGAGTCCTGAATGGGGGCGCAAAACAAAGG
The DNA here is from genome assembly GCA_035220775.1 of Malus fusca. Taxonomy (NCBI): domain Eukaryota; kingdom Viridiplantae; phylum Streptophyta; class Magnoliopsida; order Rosales; family Rosaceae; genus Malus; species Malus fusca. The sequence goes on along the minus strand of CM069065.1, from coordinate 588,461 downwards.
TGAGTGGACCAAGTTCATATATATAATAATGATAAAACAGTTATCAATGTACTAACCCCCAAAGTTTATATATAATGAAAACTACTAGCATAATAAGTGATGGATTTAATAAAAATCCTAGCATGCCACAATATCTCAAAAGTCACATCGCGGAAATCAAAACAGTAAACGCATCATAAATCGTCTCGTAAACGCGGTGTGCTACTAGAAAGATCACTGAATAAATATAACTCCCGGCCCAATGCCTGCACCTCAGTCTCTGTGCCCGTAGCCAGAGATAACTCCCTCCCGGCCCAACACCAGATCCTCGCCCCAGGCGGCATAGTGTCCACTAGGTACGCACAAATAGTTACGCCTCTCTTAAATAACCACTTCATAGCATAGGTTACCGATCATCGTCTACACTATAAAGAGGGGTGCAAAAACATGTTCTAGCATCCTATCGTCATCTATCAAATAGTCTACCAGTTCATGGTTTTTATAGAAAATACAATATATTAAAATATAGCTCAATATAGGCTAACAATTTATTTCTCACCAAAACACGAGACGATAATCAATATATTTAATCATCAGGCTTCACATAAATCAAATTATAAATCCGTAGGCATGCTAATCATTTATGCAATTAAATTATCAAATCATGTAATTTTAGAAGGGTCCACTCACAGTACTTAGTTGCCAAAAGTTGCGCCACTAGCGAAGACGGAAACGCCACTATAATTGCCCCTAAGCACATAAAGAGTCCAATAAATAAAACTATATAATAGCAATTGAATTTGGGAAAACGAACATTGGAAATGGATTCAGAACGTCGAATTACCCTAAGAAGGGTCCCGGACGAAAACCCGAAAAGTAAACCCTAAAGTCAACGTTGACCGGGGGTCAATGGTCAAATTAGGTCTAACGGGTTTTAGGCTTGAAATCCAGATTAGGGTTTAGGTTAGGATTAGGATCTATTGGGTTTTAGGATTTCTAAGGTTTTTGGGTTAAAAGGGTTTTAGGGTGAACATATGGTGGTTTGGGCTTAAGCCCAAACACACACACACACACACCCTAAAACACACACACACACACGGGCTGCACTAGGGCAGCCCTCACAACACTTCACAAAGGCCCTAAGGCCTTATTAAAGGACAGGGCTTTAAGCCCTTTAAAGGATACCGGCCCAAGGCCCTTCAAAATAAGGCCCGAGGCCTTTGGGTTTGGTGGGTCGCCGGACCCAATGGGAGAGAAAATCGGAATTTCGGCCGGAAATCCACACCCACTTTAAACGGCCATAACTTTGTCAAAACTCAACGAAATCAAGCGAGACAAAAAAGAAAGTTGTAGCCCTTGAAGAGATGAAGATAATGGTACCTCACACAACATCTAATTTGCCGTGGCTTGGCCGGCAAATGCCTCGAAAGTCGTCGGAATCGCCGGAAACTGGGTAAGATTCAAATGAGTATAACTTCTTCAATACTCAACAAAATTGAGTGAAACAAAAAGGAAAGTTGTAGTACTCAAGGAGACGAAGAGATTGATACCTTACACACCGGCTAACTCATCGTGGTTTGGACGGAAATGGCCTCGAAAGGGGCGGTGCACGCCAGAGCTCGTGTACGGGGCTTCGTGGTTCGACTTTCAAGATGCCAAGACTATGGCTGAGTTCGTAGTGACGAGATAAGATGATGGTGGTGTTGAAATTGTGATTTGATGATAATTTTAGGATATGGGTTATGGGTGTGTTGTTCGGGAGAGATGAAAGACGAGGGAGAGAGAGAGATGACTGAGAGTGAGAAAAAAAGAGAAGGTCTGGGGGTTTTCGGGAAAAGGAAAGGGAGAGAGTTAGGGTGCTGCCACTTGGCAGTTTAGGAGAGAAAGACAATTTAGATGAACGGCTAGGATTTCGTTAGGATAAGGGGTAAAAGTGAAAAGTAAGCAAAATTTTGGGAAGAAGAAAAATTTACCTCAAACTTCCGGGTTGGGGTGTTTCAAAACCTAAAACCACAACAAGCTCTGAACAGACACACTGTTCATCGTCCACATAAAATCTACAAACCAAGAGCACAACCCAACCTTCAAACCTTCCCAGTCACGTTATCACTCACAAGCTTCACCCTCAGACCCTTAGCCCACCTACGAACCCATCCCTGACCCACCTGCGAGTTCACAGCCGCCTACGATGACACCTGAAGGTTCACCACAGACCTCTGAAAAGAACGGGATGGCCTGGTCGTGGGGGGGGCAAGGTCGAAAAGGGTGAAGGACTGGGTTGAGGGAAATCGAATGGACGGCGAATGGGACTGCGTGTCTAGAAATGACAACCGTGAATTTTGTTTTGGTAGTTCCAAGAAACTGTGGAAGAAGGCACAGACAAAGCATAGAGGGTTAGGGTTTCAGCCAAAGGCTAGGCCTCAGGCCATATTGAACAAAGGCTGGGTTTTCTTTGATTTTTTCCTTGGGCCAGGAGGTACTTAATGAGGCAGTGGACCTCCTCTCCCTTAGGCCTAGGCAATTTTTTTTTTCTTTTCTCAAAAGAGACTTAAAGTGAAAGCCTTTTGCCTAGGCTTACAAGACTTTGGGCCTCAAAACTTAAAGGAAAAGTCTTAGACTACAACTTGAATGAAGGAGTGAGCAATATTAAAAAGTTTCATAACCTTGACAAATTGGCAATGAGTAAGACACCTCATTCGGTAACTCTCCTCGACCGGAGACTTGTGGAACTCCTACTATATGCTACTACACCTCAGTACTCAGAAGTTTTTTTTATTACTCAATGAATTAGATTTGTCAAGTCCCCAACCGAGAAGCTTTCCTCACTCAAAAACTTAGGGGAGCACTGTTTGTACCATACTTAACCAATTTCGAAACTACCGAGCACTGGTCAACGTCATCCCTTCAAGGACCTACTGAGGGGCTCATGTTGAGGCACCCCTACTGAAGCACAAGAGTTTCCTTCCAACTAGGAGGCCAATCACAGCACAATACATGTTGTTGATGCACAAAATCAGTGAGGACTTTGGTATAACAGAAAGTGTTAAGTTTGTGACCTTCGCTAGATTGCTCCGGTGACTAGTGTGGATAAGTATGTAAATGGATAGGGACAGGGAAGCAAACACAAGATGTACGTGGTTCACCCAGATTGGCTACGTCCACGGAGTAGAGGAGTTCTCATTAATTGTGAAGGGTTTACATAAGTACATAGGTTCAAGCTCTCCTTTAGTGAGTACTAGTGAATGATTTAGTACAAATGACATTAGGAAATATTGTGGGAGAATGATCTCCTTTTATAGAAGAGTTTCTAGCTTTGTTCTGACATTGACACGTGTCGTGTTGTGATTGGCTTCTGATGTTGACACGTGTCGCGCTGTGATTGGCTTTTGATGTCGAGACGTGTCGCACAGTGATTGGCCTCCTGGTTGGAGGGAAACTCTTCTGGGTCTTCGCAGGCCGCAAGAAGGATAAAGAGAAGAAAAAGAAAAAGAGATGATATGAGATACTTTTCCTTTTGAAGAAGTAACTTTCCACAGGCTTATTCTTGAACTGGGCTTGAGGGTTTTCTGGTTTCCTCCAGAGTATAAGGCCGACTTAAGAATTTGAGGGTCAAAACAAGTCCATCAAATCTAGAGTACGTTCAACCTTGATGATATGGGATACTTTTGCTGTTAACAAAGTAGTGGATGTATCGACACATGTTCTGTTACGCTTGTCTCCACATGCTTCCTTGTATCCTTCTAACTTGCCCTATCTGTTCCTCAGGCAGATGTGGTATCTTCTCTGGAAGCATAAGATGTTGAAGATGAGTACTCGAGAGCAATGCCAAGTAAGTAATCAGGCAAGGGGTTCCAGGCAGTCAGTTCCTGACTGGAAGCTTGATTCCAAGTGCTGACCGATTGCTCTCTTTCTCCTTGTTTTGCAGGTAAGAACAAGGGCAAAGGAAAAGACAGGGAAAAAGCATGATATGGGATACTCTTGCTTTTGACCCTGATGATATGAGATACTCTTGCTCTGGTGTGGCTGGTTTGCATAGGTATTATTGGGGGGAAGAAAACTGAGTATTTCGAGAGGCTTCGTTGGGAATGCCCTCTCAGATATGAGGAAGGGTTGAGCATTTTTGCAGGTCTGCCTGTCCGTTGAAGATGGAGGTCGACATAAATAGGAGTTTCCCTAACAACAAGTAGTAATGCTATTCTTTTACCTTTCTTGGTCATAGCAATGTAGTGGGAGCTGCAAGCTTCATGTGTTTTAACTTTGTCAGAGCACTTTGAAAAAATGGTCTGTGGTATCTGGAAAGCTGATGTTGCGTGTAAAGATTGCAAACAAGTTTTATCCAAGGAAATATGGCTCTCGAAGTTCGGAGAGCGGTGCCTCTTCGGTTTTCGAACAAGCAATCATGTCGGGGATCTGGCTCTCGAGATTCGGATAATGGTGCCTCTTCAATTTTTTAGAAAGCAATCATGTTGGGAGTCTGGCTCTTGAGATTCAGAAAGCGGTGTCTCTTCGATTTGTAAGAAAGTAATCCTGTTGGGAGTCTGGCTCTCGAGATTCGGAGAGCAGTGCCTCTTCGATTTTTGAGCAAGCAATCTTGTTGGGAGTGTTTTCTCGAATGTGAGTAAAGGTTGGGCATTTTTGCCAGTCTGCCTTGCTACGGAGCATGGAGGTTTATACACATAGGGACTTTCCAGTTATCAAGCAATGGTGCTGTTCCTTTACCCTTGTGGGTAATAGTATGGTAGTTGGACCTTCAAGCTTCACGTGTTTTAACTTTGTCAGAGATCTTTGGCAAAGTTATCTGTGGTACCCAAGGAGCTGATGTTGCGTGTGGAAAGTGGTGCCTCTTCGAAATCCGGAGAGTGGTGTCTCTTCGATTTTTGAACCAACGGCCATGTTGCCCTTTCTTTTATAAGGGCACCAATTGTGTGCAAGAAGTACGTTCAGAGAGTTATTGCTTGTAGGAATTTTCCCTTTATTTTCGTACTTCAGAGATTTATTGGACCTCATTTCTGAAAATGTCTGGCCCATCCGACCGTCGTTTTGACTTGAACTTTAGTGAAGAGGCAGCCATGACTCCTAAAGACAACATATGGCGCCCATCCTTCTTATCCACTACCGGTCCTTTTACCGTTGGGGACTCTGTGATATAGAATGATATGACCGCTGCGGTGGTGGCTAGGAACCTTCTCACTCCCAAAGATAACAAACTACTTTCCAAATGGTCTGATGAGTTGGCTGTTAAGGATTCTCTGGCTCTCAGTGTTCAGTATGCAGATTCTGTGTCTAATATGGCTCAACGTCTATTTGCTCGAACCCGCCAAGTTGAATCATTGGCGGCTGAAATGATAAGTCTCAAACAAGAGATTAGAGGGCTCAAGCATGAGAATAAACAGTTGCACAGGCTCGCACATGACTATGCTACAAACATGAAGAGGAAGCTTGACCAGATGCAGGAATCTGATGGTCAGATTTTACTTGATCATCAAAGGTTTGTAGGTTTGTTCCAAAGGCATTTATTACCTTCGTCTTCTGGGGCTGTACCGCGTAATGAAGCTCCAAATGATCAACCTCTGATGCCTCCTCCTTCTGGGGTTCTGTCCAGTACTGAGGCTCCGAATGATCACCCTCCGATGCCTTCTCTTTCTGGGTCTCTGCCGACTGCTGAGACTTCTCTTAAGCAACCTTTGCGAAGGCTCCCTCTTGTTTGTTTATTTTGACTCATGTATATGTACATATTTGTAACTTATCAGAGATATTAATAAATAAGGTTTGCTTCATTTCAACGTATTGTATTAAATATACCAAAGCCTTCTTCACTAAGTTCTTTGAATTTTTTCTTTTGTTGAAACTTGTATGTTGAAGCTTTGTGAGTGAAGCATGTAGGTTGAGGTAGTGTTCCCTTAATTTCCCGAGTGAGGAAAACTTCTCGGTTGGAGACTTGAAAAATCCAAGTCACTGAGTGGTCGTGAGACTTCCGAGTATCAAGGTGCAGTAGCATATGGTAGGAGTCCCCCAAGTCTCCGGTCGAGTGAGTTGACGAAGGAGGTGTCTTGCTAGTAGCCAATCTTCTAAAGTAACAAAACTTCACCATTTTCCTTTCTAAGTGGTAGCCCAAAACTCCTCTTTCATATATATTTGTTATAAAAGTTGTTAGGCCCAAAGAATAGGAGGCCTAGGCAAATTTTTTTATTTTTTTATTTTTTAAAATTTTCGAATTTTTGAATTTTCGAATTTCCGAAAAAAAAAAAATATGTATATATATATATATATATATATTTCAGCTTTGTAGGTGAAGCTTTGGTGTTGAAGCTTTGTAGGTAAAGCTTTAAGGTTGAAGCTTTGTTGGGTACTATGAATTGATTTTGCTTCACCCTATCTTGATCAAGAGTGTGTGAAACTTTTGTAGGTGAAGCTTTTGTGTTGAAGCTTTGTAGGTGAAGCTTTTGTGGGTGAAGCTTTTGTTGGTTAAGCTTTTGTGGGTGAAGCTTTTGTGGGTGAAGTTTTTGTGGGTGAAGCTTTTGTGGGTGAAGCTTTTGTTGGGTACCATGAATTGATTTTGCTTCACACTATCTTGATCAAGATAGTGTAAAGCTTTTGAGAATTTGTAGTTGTCCTCAATTGATGAAGCTTTTGTTGGTGAAGCTTTTATGTTGAAGCTTTGTAGGTGAAGCTTTGGAGTTGAAGCTTTTGTTGGGTACCATGAATTGATTTTGCTTCACACTATCTTGATCAAGATAGTGTGAAGCTTTTGAGAATTTGTAGTTGTCCTCCATTGATGAAGCTTTGTTGAATTTCCCAATTTCTTTTTTTTTTTTTTTGGGAAAATTAGAAATTTGAAAATGTGGGAGAGACAACATATACAAATTTTGGTTCCACATTGTTGAGCAAGAGATTGTGGTGCAAGCCACACCTTGTAGTAGTCAAAGGTTTGGATGAACCATATAAATTGAATTTGCTTCGAACAGTCATGATCAAGAGTGTGTGAAGCTTTCTACGAGTTGTAGTTGCCCTTCATTGATGAAACTTTTGTTGGCACCATAAATTGGTTTTGCTTCACACTGTCTTGATCAAGAGTGTGTGAAGCTTTTGAGAATTGTGATTGAACTTCTTTGATGAAGCTCTTGTTGGCACCATAAATTGGTTTTGCTTCACGTTGTCTTAATCAAGAGTGTGTGAAGCTTTTAAGAATTGTGGTTGAACTCTTTGATAAAACTCTTGTTGGCACCATAAATTGGTTTTGCTTCACACTGTCTTGATCAAGAGTGGGTGAAGCTTTTAAGAATGGTGGTTGCCCTCCATTGATGAAGCTCTTGTTGGCACCATAAACTGGTTTTGCTTCACACTGTCTTGATCAAGAGTGTGTGAAGCTTTTGAGAATTGTGGTTATCCTACATTGATGAAGCTCTTGTTGGCACCATAAATTGGTTTTGCTTCACACTATCTTGATCAAGAGTGTGTGAAGCTTTTGAGAATTGTGGTTGCCCTCCATTGATGAAGCTCTTGTTGGCACCATAAATTGGTTTTGCTTCACACTGTCTTGATCAAAAGTGTGTGAAGCTTTTGAGAATTGTGGTTGAACTCCTTTGATGAAGCTCTTGTTGGCACCATAAATTGGTTTTGCTTCACACTGTCTTGATCAAGAGTGTGTGAAGCTTTTGAGAATTGTGGTTGCCCTCCATTGATGAAGCTCTTGTTGGCACCATAAATTGGTTTTGCTTCAAACTGTCTTGATCAAGAGTGTGTGAAGCTTTTGAGAATTGTGGTTACCCTCCATTGGGGGACTACTGTTTGTACCATTTTTAGGGCCTCCATATTTAGACCTCGTATAAATACTCGAGGGACTAAAATGTAATTATGTAATAAATGAAGGGGCAAATATGTAATAAGTGAGGAGCTCTTATTCTATAAAAGGGCCTCATTACCCTCACAAACCTCAAGCTCTCATCTTCACATACAGGGCTCTCACCCTCACAATCCTCTCACAAACAGAGAAATACAATATCAGTGTGGACGTAGCCCAAACATTGGGGTGAACTACAATACATCTTGTGTTCTTTACTTTCTTGCAAATTCACGGTCGAATTTACGTTGTTCCAAGACCCCTCCGGTTTTGTGCATCAACATTTGCCGCCGTCTGTGGGAATCGACACGAAAAGCTATGTCGGTTCTCTTTCATTTTTTTCATCTCACCACCGTGAGACCTCACCACTGTCCACCATGGATTTGCAAAACCCAAGAGACGACCAACTCCTCTCTGCTCATCTCTCTCTATTCCACTAATCCACCAAATTGTGGCTTTCACAAGCTAAAATTCCCCATCTCATCTTCTTCTTCTTCTTCTCCAACACCCAACTCTCTGTAGTTGCAAACTCTTCACCTGATCCGCCATGATTTCCCTTTCGGAAAGAAGGAAGAGACCCATCAAAATCCCCTGCCCGCCTAAAAAATCCCATCTCTAATCACCAAATTCCACACCTTTTTGGGGAAAATTGAATTGGGTTTTCTCCCAATAATCCAAATTATGATTCTTTCCAATCCAATATTTCTTGTAATTGTAACGATCTGTATATTTGTAGCAATCTGTGTGGCCCTTTACAGAACTAGGCTGGTTTACATCATGAAGAAATGGTGGCTACGGTTCGAGGACTGCTTCCATGTCTACCAATGGTTCAAAGTCCCCAAATTCAACGAAAGCATGCAGGAGAATCAGCTCTACGGACGAGTCACCGACTATCTCAACTCGCTCACCTCCATTGAAGAATCGAACTTCACCAACCTCGTTACCGGGAAAAAAACCCAATGAAATTGTCCTCCAGCTCAACCCTAATCAGACTATCGAGGACGATTTCCTCGGCGCCAAGGTCATATGGCAAACAGAAGGCAGCGGCGCCGGTGGGAGTAGGAACCTAGTGTTGAAGGTTCGGAAAGTTGATAAGCGGCGGATTCTGCGGCCCTATTTACAACACATCCACGTCGTCACCGACGAGCTTGAGCAGAAGAAACGGGAGTTGAAGTTTTACATGAACGTCGACACGCCCGACAGAGCGTGGAAGCCTGTCCATTTCACTTACCTGTCGACCTTGGAGACCATATCAATGGAGTCCGACCTTAAATCGAAAGCCAAATCCGATTTGGAGTCATTTCTCAAGGCGAAGTAGTACTATCACCGACTGGGTCGGGTCTGGAAACGGAGCTTTCTGCTATACGGGCCGTCGGGCAACGAAAAATCGAGCTTCGTCGCCGCCATGGCCAATTTTTTTTAGTACGACGTGTACGATCTGGATCTCTCGCGTGTCAAATACGACTCGGAGCTGAAGATTCTGCTGTTGCAGACGACAACAAAATCGGTCATTGTGACCGGGGACTTGGACCGATATTTAGCTGAGAAACCCGCGGGTCTGAGCTTTTCGGGTATATCGAATTTCATGGACGGGCTGTTGAATTCATGTTGCGCAGAGACAGACTATAAAGAAGATATTAATGATTAATTGGGTGCACATGCATGACAGCAGCGCAGAGACAGAGACAGAAAGAGAGGTGCAGTGGAAAATGAAAAGAAAAAGGAAAAATAAATAAATAAAGCAGAAACAAAAGCAAAAGCAAAGCAGAAGAAACCGAGAAAAAGCAGAAAGCAAAAGGGAGGCTTTCCTCTGCGAGAGCACATGGGGACACTGCAAAAGCAAGAAATAAACACCCACATGATAGGAGCATATTTATGCGCCTTAGTTAGCTAGTTCTTATGCATTTTCGTTATGTTTTCTTAGTTTAAAGTAGTCTTTTAAGCTACTTTCATGTGTTTTCAGGTTTAAAGGACATATTACATGAAATGATGCAAATTGGAGCTTTTTGGAGCAAATGTGAGCTTAGATGGAAAAGGACATGCTTGGAACACAAGGTTGGGATGAAATTGAAGAGTTGAAGATTTGAGGTTTCCTACTTGAAGTAGGAAAGCTAAGCCTAAAAGTTTCCATTTTGGGTTGATCTTTCCTAAATCGGAATTGGCAACTAAAGTTTCTAAAAGTTGGAGGTTGCTATTCTTGGAGGTTTCCATTTTCGTGAGTTTCTATTCTTGGCTTTGGGCTTTTAGATGTCCTAAACCCAAATTCCTTATGGACCTTCATCCTATGCCGCACCTGGGCCCTCTAGAATCACTTTGCCTTGCCTTGTTAGGGTTTCTAGAAACCCTAACCTTAGCCCACATACCAGCCGCACCCTAGGCCCTTTTTCCCACTAAATTTCTAATTGTTTCAACCTAATTTCTGATGGATTTGTGTTTTAGAGGCCCTAATCTGATTTGCTAGGTTTTTTTTAAGTGCCTATATATATATTTCTACACCCTAGCCGCACATCATCACCCACTCTACAAATCAGAAATTCGCAAAAACCTTATTTCCCATCCTTGCCGCAGCCACCATTCCTTCCAGCCACCTCCATACACTTTGCCGCAACCCTCCTTTACTCCAGCCACCATTATACACCTCCATACACCACCCACACACCTTGCCGCACCACCATATCATCCTAACGCCATTCTTAAACCAAAACCACATCCAAAAACTCCCAAAACCATCTCTGCCGCAGCAAGGAGAAGAGAATAGGAGCTTGACGTCAGAAATTCAAGTTGGAATTCTTGGGCGTTTTAGGTGTAATCTTTCTTATGTCTTCGATGTTTCAATTCAATAAACTTTATATTGTGAGTATGAGGAACTAAACCCCCTTAGTTGGGGGGTGATTCGAAACCATGTACATGCTTGCAATATGATTTGATTAAATTCAGTTGTTATTTCATAAGTTGTGGATTCAATTCGTTCATCTATTTGATTGATAACTTATTTGTGTATGTTGATTGAGAGTGCACGCTTATTTTTCATGCATGAATATGATGCTAGATTATGAGGGAGTTTCACCTAATAGTTACAATCTTATAATCACAAGTAGTGAAGGTCGCTTGAAAACGATCGCGTTGAATGAATTCTTGGCATAAGTTTCATGCAATTCATAGTAACGAATGCTTCGTCAATGCTTATGTTTTTCATAGAACTTAATGATTCTTGCTTGTATCTCTATTATGCAATTCATGTAGGGAACTTGTAGGGAATGTTTTGGGTTGTCGTATGCAATCATCCAATCTAATAACTTGTGGAAAAACTGAAAGTTAATTAGTGCAATTCACGGTTAATTTGGGGCATTGAGTATCCATAGTTTATCGAAGAACAACTGAAAATCGTTTTGTTTGCAAGTGTGACATGTGTGGAGAAGAACCTCCTAACTAGCCCTTTTAACCATCTATTTCACCAAAATCGTTTTTACAATCTGTTTAACTTTAAGTTTCTGTTTTGTTTTCAATTTTCGTCCAAAACAAATCCCCCTTTAATTTGAAGTCTTAGATTAGTTAGAAAGTGTTTTGATTTGTGTTTCTAAGTATTTTGATTCAAGTTTTCATCAAATTTCGTCCAAATTAGTGTAGGTGCTCAAAACTGCCCAGAAAGTGGTTTTTAGGCAGTTTTGAGCCTTCTAGTTGCTGTTTTGGTTTTTAGGTTTGTTTAAGTGTTTTAACCTTTAGTTTTGCATTCTTTGAGTCTAGTTTAGTGTTTTAAACTTTGTTTTTGAGTTTTTAAGTCAGTTTCCAAGTGTTTAGCAAACCCTCCTAATCCCCGGTCTAGAACGATCCCTACTTACATCTTTGCTACAATTTGACAAAAAGAGGGTTTAATTTGAGTGCTTATCTATTTCGCATCAAATTTTTGGCGCCGTTGCCGGGGATTAGCAATTTTGCTAATCCCTTGGATTGTTTTTGTTTCTTTTATTTCACTTTGTTTCTGACTTTGTTTAAGTTTCTGACCTAATTTTGTTTCTTGTTTCTTAGGTACTAATGTATGACTAGAAGCTCTCAAACGATTCGTGCGAACATCTTGGATTTTGACGACGATTTTGAGAGGAAGTTGAGAAGAGCTAGAAACCAGCAAGAACACCATCCACCAAATTCCGAATCTGACCTTGAAGAAAACGTACAAGAAGAGGAGGAGGAAGCCACGGCAAGGATATTTGAAGAAGTCCAAGGCATGGCGGTGGACAACCGTACACTCAAGGAGCTCTCCGCCTCAGGTTTGGATAATGCCACACACTTTTGCATTCAATACCCCAGGGCTGCCCAAGGTAAGACGGATGAGTTTGAATTAAAGTCAAGTTTGCTTCATCATATTCCTAAATACCATGGCTTGTCCATGGAAGATCCTAACAAACATTTGAAAGAATTTGAAGTAGTTTGCTCTAGTATGACTCCCGTCAATGTTGACGGAAATATTTTGAAGATGAAGGCTTTTCCATTCTCTTTGATGGATAAAGCCAAGGATTGGTTATATGAGTTAGCTCCCGGCACTGTCACATCGTGGGAGAGTATGAAGAGAGCGTTCTTGGAGAAGTTCTTTCCAACTTCTCGCATCATCCTCCTACGCAAAAAGATAAGCGGAATTCAGCAAGAAGAAGGTGAGTCTTTTCCTACATATTATGAACGATTTAAATCACTTGTTGCTTCTTGTCCACAGCATCAGATGAAGGAGGAGTTGCTTTTGCAATATTTCTACGAGGGGCTCCTACCTCTAGAACGTCAAATGCTTGATGCTTCGGCGGGGGGAGCATTGGTGGACAAAACACCCATGGCTGCCAAGGTCTTGATTGCTAATAGAGCGTTGAACGCTCAACAGTACGAGGGTGTAGGCCAAAGAGGACCCCCACGGCACCAAGTACATGAGGTAAGTTCAACTTCCGATCTTCATTCACAATTGGCTAATCTTACTTCTATTGTTTCACAGATGGCCGAGGGAATGAAGATACAAGGACCTGTGGTGTGTGGCGTATGTTCTATCCAAGGACATGTCTCCGAAAAGTGTCCTCAACTCATCGAGAATGGCGGATGGGAGAGTGCGAATGTCATTGGGTTTCAAGGCCAAAATCAGTCAAGACATGATCCATACTCCAACACGTATAATCCGGGGTGGCGAGACCATCCAAACTTCAAATGGAGGGAGCCCCAGCAACCTCAGAACCAAGGAGGCTTTAGGCAACAACCCCCGGGGTTCTTTCCCAAAACATACGGCCCACCCCAAAATCAAGCCCAATCCGGCCCAAGTGCCTCAGGTACGTCTCTTGACAATGATGCACTTCTTAAGATACTAACTAAGTTGTCTAATGGGCAGGAAGATCAAGCGAAGGCTATGCAAAACCAAGATAAAAGGGTGGATCAACTTGAGAAACAAATTGGGCAGATTGCCGAGTTTGTAGGTAAGTTTCGAGATCCCGGACAACTCCCTAGTTCCACCATTCCAAATCCGAAGGGAGGGTTCGAAAGTGCCAAAGCAATCACCCTAAGAAGTGGTAAGCAAGTTGGGACAGGTTCTTCATCAAAAACAGGTCATAACGAGGATGAACTTTTGCAATTGGAAGAGGAGGAATCAAAGCAGCCCACGGCAAAGGTGGTTCCACCTTTGCCGCAAGTCCCTAATGTCCCAAATCTGCCCAATTCGTCCCACAAAGGTAAGAATGTGTCCAATTCAGTTCATACTAATGTTTTCCCTTCAAATGTGCCTTTTCCTAGTAGGTTCATGCAAACGAAGAAAGAAGAGGCAGAAAAGGATATCCTTGAAACCTTTAGGAAAGTTCAAGTTAACATACCTTTGTTAGATGCAATCAAGCAAGTTCCGAGGTATGCTAAGTTTTTGAAGGAGTTGTGTACCACGAGGAAGAGGATGTCGACCAAGGAAGTGGTCAAGGTAGGTGAGAATGTGTCCGCCATCTTGCAACGCAAATTACCTCCCAAATGTAAAGATCCAGGTAGCTTTACCATTCCTTGTGTTATTGGGAATACTAGATTTGAATCTGCCATGCTTGATTTAGGTGCTTCTATAAATGTTATGCCATATTCCATTTATGCATCTATGAACTTAGGAGCATTGAAAAATGATGGGGTAATAATACAATTGGCCGATAGATCTAACGCCTATCCAAAGGGAGTTTTGGAAGATGTTCTTGTGCAGGTTAATCATTTAGTCTTCCCGGCGGATTTCTATGTCCTCGAAATGGATGAGTCGGACCATGCTCCTTCGCTGCCTATTCTACTTGGAAGGCCATTCATGAAGACGGCCCGGACGAAGATTGACGTGTATAGTGGAACTTTGTCCATGGAATTCGATGGGGAAGTTGTTAATTTTAATCTTTCTGATTCCATTAGATACCCTAGTGATGACCATTCATGCTTTTCTATTGATATAATTGACTCTTTGGCGCAGGGATATCTCGATGATTTGAATGACGATGCGCTTGAAAAAGTCATTACACGAGGCATGGAACTCAAAACAAAGGGAGCAGATTGCATGCATGCTCACGGCATACAAGATTCATCCCATGCCGTGCCCCCTAATGAGGAATTACTTGAAGTTGTGGCTGCCCTTGAGTCCTCACCTAAGCTTGATGGTAAGTATACTAACCGTGAGTCCATTCCCATTTCGACTAACAAATTGCTTCCATCTATCATTCAGGCACCTATCCTTGAACTCAAGCCTTTGCCAAGCCATCTGAAGTACATTTTCTTGGGAGAAAATGAAACACTACCTGCCATCATTTCCTCCTCCCTCACGGCACAAGAGGAGGAGAAGTTGCTTCGAGTTTTGAAGGAGTTCAAATCTGCCCTAGGTTGGACATTGGCCGACATCAAAGGTATAAGCCCTACGACTTGTATGCATCACATATTTCTTGAGGAGGGGGCCAAACCAACTAGAGAGGCTCAACGCCGTCTCAACCCTCCGATGATGGAAGTAGTGAAGAAGGAGATCATAAAGCTTCTAGATTGTGGGGTTATCTATCCAATCTCGGATAGTAGGTGGGTTTCGCCGGTTCAATGCGTACCAAAGAAATCCGGAGTGACGGTGGTAGCTAATGCCGAGAATGAGCTTGTCCCTCAACGTATTCAAACCGGTTGGAGGGTGTGCATTGATTATAGGAAGCTAAACACCACCACGAGGAAGGACCACTTCCCATTGCCGTTCATTGACCAGATGCTTGAGAGGTTAGCGGGTTATGCTTTCTATTGTTTTCTTGATGGTTATTCTGGGTATAATCAAATTGTCATTTCACCTGAGGACCAAGAAAAAACCACTTTTACATGCCCGTTTGGTACATTTGCATATCGTCGCATGCCTTTTGGTTTATGTAATGCACCTGCTACATTTCAAAGATGCATGATGAGTATATTTTCTGATTATGTAGAGAAGATAATTGAAGTGTTTATGGATGATTTTAGCGTCTTTGGTGATTCGTTTGATAGTTGCTTACATAATCTAAGTGTGATCCTAAAACGTTGTGTTGAAACTAACCTTGTGCTTAATTGGGAAAAGTGTCATTTTATGGTTAAACAAGGCATCGTTTTAGGTCATATAATCTCTGAAAAGGGTATTGAGGTTGATAAGTCGAAAATAGATCTTGTACGTCACTTACCCTCTCCGACTTCGGTTAGAGAGGTTCGTTCGTTTCTTGGTCATGCAGGATTCTATCGTAGGTTTATCAAAGATTTCTCGAAGATAGCACAACCTCTTTGCCGACTCCTACAAAAAGAAGTGGCGTTTGAATTCACTAAGGAGTGCACGGAATCATTCAACCAACTCAAGGAGTTGTTGACCACGGCACCCATCATTGTTCCACCGGATTGGAGTCTACCTTTCGAGCTCATGTGTGATGCGTCCGACTATGCTTTAAAAGCTGTTTTAGGACAAAGAAAGGACAAGAGGCCGCATGTCATTTACTATGCCTCCCGGACGTTGAACGATGCACAATTGAACTACTCCACTACAGAAAAAGAACTTCTTGCCGTTGTTTTTGCTTTAGATAAATTTCGATCATATCTAATTGGAACTAAAGTAATTGTTTTCACTGATCATGCAGCTCTGAAGTACTTGCTCACCAAAAAGGAGGCCAAGCCACGGCTAATTCGATGGATATTGCTACTTCAAGAGTTCGACATAGAGATTCGGGACAAGAAGGGAAGTGAAAACGTGGTGGCTGACCACCTAAGCCGAATGGTGCATAATGAGGAGTTGGTGCCGATTTTGGAGACATTCCCCGATGAACAATTGCTGTCCATTAAGGTTAGTGCACCTTGGTATGCCGATATTGTTAATTTTTTGGTGTCAAAACGTATTCCAAGTGAGTTCACTAGGCACCAACGTGATAAACTTAGGCATGATGCACGGTTTTATGTGTGGGATGATCCGTACTTATGGAAATTTTGCCCCGATCAGATTATACGTCGTTGTGTGCACGATTCTGAATGTCATTCAATTTTGAGTTTTTGTCACACATATGCTTGTGGAGGGCACTTTGGCACACAACGCACAGCCCTTAAGGTGTTACAATGTGGATTTTATTGGCCTAGTATTTTTAAAGATGCTAAAACTTTTTGCTTAACATGTGATAAATGCCAACGAATGGGTGGTATTAGTGCAAAGGACCAAATGCCGCAGGTTTCTATCCTAAATGTTGAAATTTTTGATGTTTGGGGTATTGATTTTATGGGTCCTTTTCCTTCTTCGTATGGTTTTACATATATTTTGCTTGCGGTTGATTATGTGTCGAAGTGGGTGGAAGCAAAGGCCACCCGGACTAATGATTCTAAAGTGGTTGCAGATTTTATTAGAACTAACATTTTTGCAAGGTTCGGAATGCCACGAGTGATCATTAGTGACGGAGGGTCACACTTTTGCAATCGGACCATTGAAGCATTATTGAGGAAATACAGTGTCACCCATAAGATTTCTACACCTTATCATCCTCAAACTAATGGGCAAGCCGAGGTTTCCAACCGTGAGATCAAGCAAATCCTAGAGAAAACCGTTGGGCCAACGAGGAAGGATTGGAGTTTACGACTTGACGATGCACTTTGGGCATATCGTACGGCGTACAAAACCCCCATTGGGATGTCCCCCTTCCGACTTGTTTATGGCAAGGCGTGCCATCTTCCTGTTGAATTGGAGCACAAAGCACTTTGGGCCATCAAGAAGTTTAACATGAACCTCGAGGAAGCGGGAAGTCAAAGGAGATTGCAATTGAATGAGCTTGATGAGATACGGCACGAGGCGTACGATAATGCAAGCATTTACAAGCAAAAGACCAAAGCTTTCCATGACAACATGATCCGTGGGAAATCATTCTCCATTGGGCAGAAAGTGCTATTGTTCAATTCCCGTTTACGTTTGTTTCCCGGTAAGTTACGTTCTAAGTGGATTGGACCGTTTGTTATTACTAACGTATCTTCTTATGGTGCCATCCAGATTCAAAGTCTCAAAACAGGTCATGAATTCCAAGTGAACGGACACCGTTTGAAGCCATATTATGAGAACTTTGTTGAACAAACCGTGGAAGATATTTCTTTGGGTGCCGTGGGCACACATGGAGAGTGAATGGGCTTTTCGTCCGGCTGCAAGACGTAAAAGAAAGCGCTACTTGGGAGGCAACCCATGCAATTCAACAAAGGAAGACCAAGGAATCACTCCAATTCCAGATTTGCGTTCCTAAACTCTTCTCTTTGTTGTTTATTTTGAATCTGCCTATTTTGTTATTTTAGTTGCTGTTTGTGTGTTCTTTTTGTTTAGTGCGATTTTATGCTTGAAACATTGAGGACAATGTTTGATTTAAGTGTGGGGGGGGTAACTAAGTGTTTTAGATGCAAATTCGTGGGATTTTATCACCCTTAACTTGGAGACTTGTTCCTTGCTGTTTTTAAGTGTTTTTGAGCAGTTTTGATGTGTTTTAGTGTGTTTTGAAGTAAAAATCCGAAAATTACATAAAAATTTGAAAAATTTGTTTTAAAAACCCAAAAAGAGTTGTTTTTGTGTGTTTGTTTGTGTCTTAGGGTACCTTCCAACACAATGATGAGGATTCGGTTTGTAATTACATGGCTGTTAAAGAGAGTGATTAACATGGATGAAAGTTTGATTTACTCTTTGTTTATGCTTGGTTGTGGTTATAACTTATGAATTCACATGCAATCATAAAAGAAAAAATTAGTTTTCGTAACATGCTTGAAGGAAGGGACTCAAACTAACGCTACAACCTTGTAAGACTTGAGCCTAAACGTTTATTTGGAGAGTTAAAATCTGTGCATTCTTTGTTTTCTAAAGTCGTTGCATGATCTCATTATTCTTTGCTTGGTTGCTACTTAGAAGGCGTTCATCATTTAGTTCCAAATGCTAGAACTCATGCCCATTTCATTCAAAGCATGTTATTGATTTGCATAACACATATTCAAGATGAAGTTGTGTAGTGACCACCACCTTAGCCAAAAAGCCGTGTGCCCTATGTCATTGTGATTTGTAGGTTTTAACTCCATTGAGCCTTGTTAGCCTTCGTTATTTGTTAATCCATGTTTTCCTCACCTAGCCTAGTTTAGGACCATCCATACCTTGTTCTGAAAGCATAGTAAAGCATGATTCAAATTGAATTCCTTTTGATTTATGTTGGCAGAAAACAAGTGTGGGGGAAGTATTTCTTTTGTGATTTTGTGTGCCATAGGCACGTGTGGAAAGAAAAAAAAAAAAAAAAAAAAAAAAAAAAATCGTGGAAAAAGAAAAAAATGAAGAAAAAAATATGAAAAGTAAGAAAAAAGAGTTGAAAAGTTGAGAAAAAGAGTTCCAAAGTATTGGTTGTTGAAGTGAGGGTCCAAAACAATGAATTCGACCCTAAGGAGTTGTTTAAGTCTTTCCCTTGTGTTTTAAAGTTAATTGCTGCTATCTAAGTGAATTCTAAGTCTCAATTTCATTGCTTTGTTTACTATTGCTTGAAGAACGTTTGTTTTCCCTATCCTTTCCTTGTTAACCAACACCCCAAACCCCATTACAACCCTTAACTTCTATCTTGAGTGTTATGTGTTTCAATTTGTGGAGTTTGAATTTGGTATGAGCATATGGTGTCACTGGTTCTCGCATCTAAGTAGTAGCATTCCATTCATGAGATCATATCTAAACATGCTTCTTAACTCTAGAAATTGCTTTCTTTGTTATACATATATGTGAGCATTCGTTTTCATTTCTACATCAATCTTCTCACATATGACTAGTGTAGGGTGTGGAGTTAGAAAATCTGAGTGAAAATAGAGTGTATATCTTGTAAGGAATTGAGGGAATTCTCTAAGGCATGTTACTACATTCAAAACATCGTTTTAAATGGTTAAATGTGAACTAGTAAGTGGTGACTATGATTAAGTATGTGCTTAAGTGTGAAGATGACTAAAATCTGTGGGAGTAATGATTTTTAACTTGTCATGTGCATTGGAAATCCCTGAGGCAAATGTTGGAAGGTTTAGATTGTGTTTTTGTTTTGTTTCTTTGTTTTGCTCGAGGACTAGCAAAAGCTAAGTGTGGGGGAATTTGATAGGAGCATATTTATGCGCCTTAGTTAGCTAGTTCTTATGCATTTTCGTTATGTTTTATTAGTTTAAAGTAGTCTTTTAAGCTACTTTCATGTGTTTTCAGGTTTAAAGGACATATTACATGAAATGATGCAAATTGGAGATTTTTGGAGCAAATGTGAGCTTAGATGGAAAAGGACATGCTTGGAACACAAGGTTGGGATGAAATTGAAGAGTTGAAGATTTGAGGTTTCCTACTTGAAGTAGGAAAGCTAAGCCTAAAAGTTTCCATTTTGGGTTGATCTTTCCTAAATCGGAATTGGCAACTAAAGTTTCTAAAAGTTGGAGGTTGCTATTCTTGGAGGTTTCCATTTTCGTGAGTTTCTATTCTTGGCTTTGGGCTTTTAGATGTCCTAAACCCAAATTCCTTATGGACCTTCATCCTATGCCGCACCTGGGCCCTCTAGAATCACTTTGCCTTGCCTTGTTAGGGTTTCTAGAAACCCTAACCTTAGCCCACATACCAGCCGCACCCTAGGCCCTTTTTCCCACTAAATTTCTAATTGTTTCAACCTAATTTCTGATGGATTTGTGTTTTAGAGGCCCTAATCTGATTTGCTAGGTTTTTTTTAAGTGCCTATATATATATTTCTACACCCTAGCCGCACATCATCACCCACTCTACAAATCAGAAATTCGCAAAAACCTTATTTCCCATCCTTGCCGCAGCCACCATTCCTTCCAGCCACCTCCATACACTTTGCCGCAACCCTCCTTTACTCCAGCCACCATTATACACCTCCATACACCACCCACACACCTTGCCGCACCACCATATCATCCTAACGCCATTCTTAAACCAAAACCACATCCAAAAACTCCCAAAACCATCTCTGCCGCAGCAAGGAGAAGAGAAGAGGAGCTTGACGTCAGAAATTCAAGTTGGAATTCTTGGGCGTTTTAGGTGTAATCTTTCTTATGTCTTCGATGTTTCAATTCAATAAACTTTATGTTGTGAGTATGAGGAACTAAACCCCCTTAGTTGGGGGGTGATTCGAAACCATGTACATGCTTGCAATATGATTTGATTAAATTCAGTTGTTATTTCATAAGTTGTGGATTCAATTCGTTCATCTATTTGATTGATAACTTATTTGTGTATGTTGATTGAGAGTGCACGCTTAGTTTTCATGCATGAATATGATGCTAGATTATGAGGGAGTTTCACCTAATAGTTACAATCTTATAATCACAAGTAGTGAAGGTCGCTTGAAAACGATCGCGTTGAATGAATTCTTGGCATAAGTTTCATGCAATTCATAGTAACGAATGCTTCGTCAATGCTTATGTTTTTCATAGAACTTAATGATTCTTGCTTGTATCTCTATTATGCAATTCATGTAGGGAACTTGTAGGGAATGTTTTGGGTTGTCGTATGCAATCATCCAATCTAATAACTTGTGGAAAAACTGAAAGTTAATTAGTGCAATTCACGGTTAATTTGGGGCATTGAGTATCCATAGTTTATCGAAGAACAACTGAAAATCGTTTTGTTTGCAAGTGTGACATGTGTGGAGAAGAACCTCCTAACTAGCCCTTTTAACCATCTATTTCACCAAAATCGTTTTTACAATCTGTTTAACTTTAAGTTTCTGTTTTGTTTTCAATTTTCGTCCAAAACAAATCCCCCTTTAATTTGAAGTCTTAGATTAGTTAGAAAGTGTTTTGATTTGTGTTTCTAAGTATTTTGATTCAAGTTTTCATCAAATTTCGTCCAAATTAGTGTAGGTGCTCAAAACTGCCCAGAAAGTGGTTTTTAGGCAGTTTTGAGCCTTCTAGTTGCTGTTTTGGTTTTTAGGTTTGTTTAAGTGTTTTAACCTTTAGTTTTGCATTCTTTGAGTCTAGTTTAGTGTTTTAAACTTTGTTTTTGAGTTTTTAAGTCAGTTTCCAAGTGTTTAGCAATCCCTCCTAATCCCCGGTCTAGAACGATCCCTACTTACATCTTTGCTACAATTTGACAAAAAGAGGGTTTAATTTGAGTGCTTATCTATTTCGCATCACCACACTGCAAAAGCAAGGAATAAACACCCCATCAGAATGATGTGATTTACTTTTCTTGTTTTTTGAATGATGTGATTTCTTTTTCTTATCTTTCGGAGACATCTGTATAACCCCATCAGAGGGTTAAAAAAAAAAAAAAAACGGCAAGCCCAAAATAATGGGCTGGAATGTTATGTGGAGGGCGAAGGCCCATATGCCCAAAAGAGCAAGGCCCTCTATTATCACCAACCAGGTGATCAAAAGTACGTCCAATACTCCAAAATTATTCGGCAGCATGCCGCTATTATCACCAACCAGGTGATCAAAAGTACGTCCAGTACTACAAAAAATGATTCGGCAGCCTACCGTTATTATCACCAACCAGGTGATCAAAAGTACGTCCAGTACTCCAAAATTATTCGGCAGCCTGCCGCTATTATCACCAACTAGGTGATCAAAAGTACGTCCAGTACTCCAAAATTATACATGAGCATCATTCATGTCAATCATACATAAACATTCATGAGCATCACTCATGTCAATCATACATAAACATTCATGACCATCATTCATGTCAACATTCATGAGCATCACTCATGTCAACATTCATGAGCATCACTCATGTCAACATCCATGAGCATCACTCATGTCAATCAACATAAACATTCATGAGCATCACTCATGTCAATCAACTTCGAAAGCTTCATTTACAAAGCTCCAGCTTCGAGAGCTCCAGCTTCAAAAGCTTCATTTACAAAAGCTCCAGCTTCAAAGCTTCACTTTCAAAGCTTCACCTACAAAGCTTCAGTGCATGGTCTACAAAGACCGCCTCCGAACAACCGCCACTTCGGCCCATACATGGATTGAATTTGAAGTCTCCAGCCAACAGCCTCTATTGACTGAAGACTTGGGGGACTACACTATGTACCATATATTGGGCTTCCGCAACTAGGCCTTATGAAAAATACTTGGGGGACTTAGCCTATTATTTATGTACTGAGGAGCGAACCCTTATTCTATAAAAGGGACTCCCTCACTTCTATTAGAGAGCACCCATTATTCATGTATTGAGGAGCGAACCCTTATTTTATAAAAGGGACTCCCTCACCTTCATTAAAGAGACTCTTAGCACATCACTTATGTATTGAGGAGCGAACCCTTATTCTATAAAAGGAACTCCTCACCTTCATTAGAGAGCATCGCCGCCAGCTGAGCAACCGCCTTGCCGCGAGCATCACTCCTAACCCATCACTTATGTATTGAGGAGCGAGCCCTTATTCTATAAAAGGGACTCATTCACCATCATTAGAGAGCATCGCCGCCTGCTGAGCAACCGTCTTGCCGCGAGCATCAACTCTAACTCATCATTTATGTATTGAAGAACGAGCCCTTATTCTATAAAAGGGACTCCATCACCATCATCAGAGAGCATCGCCGCCTGCTGAGCAACCGCCTCGCCACGAGCATCACTCTTAACCCATCATTTATGTATTGAGGAGCGAGCCCTTATTCTATAAAAGGGACTCCCTCACCTTCAACGCCATAAGCTGAGCCAACCAAGGCAACATAAGCCACAAGCAGAGCAGCCTCGCAACATGTGCTACTTCTAGTTGAGCATCATTTCAGATTGGGCACCGCCTCATATCGAGTATTAGTTCTAGACAACATCTAGTTACTTCGGCCCACACATGGACTGAATTTCAAGTCCCCAGCCAAAAGACTCTCTTGACTGAAGACTTGGGGGACTACTGTTTGTACCATACTTAGGGCCTCCGTATTTAGACCTCGTATAAATACTCGGGGGACTCAAATGTAATTATGTAATAAATGAAGGGGCAAATGTGTAATAAGTGAGAATCCCTTATTCTATAAAAGGGCCTCCTCACCCTCACAAACCTCAAGCTCTCATCTTCATATACAGGGCTCTCACCCTCACAATCCTCTCACAAACAGAGAAATACAATATCAGTGTGGTCGTATCCCAAACATTGGGGTGAACCACGATACATCTTGTGTTCTTTATTTTCTTGCAGATTCACTGTCGGAGTTACGTTTTTCCAAGACCCCTCCGGTTTTGTGCATCAACACATGTCAACGTCATAATAAAGCTCACAAAGTCCCACATCGACCGCGGATAAAAGCTGGAGACTCCCCTCAACTATAAAAGAAGATCATTCTCCTACTATTAATCCCTAATGTCATTATTGTACTTAAACTAGTCATTATAACCCACTGATGATAATTATGCTTAAACTTATGTATTTGTGTAAACCCTTCACTATTAATAAGAATTTCTCTACTCCGTGGACGCGGCCAGACTTAAGGGTGAACCATGTATATCTTGTGTTTGCTTCCCTATCTCTATCTATTTACATATTATCCACACCATGTGACCAGAGCAATCAAGCAAAGGTTACAAACTTAATATTTTATGTTGTTCCAAAGTCTCTTGATTTTGTGCATCAACAAAATAAAATAAAATAAAATGATAAATTAATAAAATAAAATAAAAAGTAAAAATAAAAAATAAAAAATCTTAAAAATATATTTTTTTTTAAAAAGAACAAACGCACACACTTTTAGGATATATTATTTTTATTTCTCGAAAAGAAAAAAACTAATCCATATATCTTTATTTAAATAAAATAATAATCACGTGATGGTTTTCAAATTGAGAACAATTTATATGATATGAGATATTTTTCTAAGTATAAAGTATTCAAGCGTTTTTTCACATGTCATAATAGAAATAGATAAAATGATATATTTTTGGATATCCCGCGATTTATTTTATAACACATTGAGTATCAGCTTGAATACCGGACACATAAAAAGTTTCTCGTATGACATAATATATCGTCATGGTGACATTGCGTGCTAATATAATAAAATACATGTAAATTCTTATTCTAATGTCTTTGTTTTATTGACACAAAATGTTAAATGGCAGTATACTCTTATATTTTGTTGTTGTCATGTTAGTCACACCAAAAAAATCGATGACGAAATTAGTGGAAGATGTGATGATGTACACACTGATGATGTTCAGCTTGGCTATCATGTCCCATCTTCTTAAATGTTCTACGCACCACTCGAATTCTCCACAAGAGTGATCAGACATTGTTTTCTTTTTACACACTTAATGGTGCCTACTTTGAGGCCCCAAACTCAGGTAATATGGTTGATGGAGTAGGTGGTCGGCTTAAAAATCATAAATTCATACGGCCCTAGCAATGAAAACAGAACAAGTCAATTTTTGGGAGGCTTCGTCAAGCATGGTCCACAATCTGTCCATTTTAAAAAGTTTCATTACCTTGACAAATTGGCAATGAGTAAAACACCTCCTTCGGTAACTCATCTCGACCGGAGACTTAAGGGACTCCTACTATATGCTACTACACCTCGGTACTCAAAAATTTAATGATTACTCAGTGACTTGGATTTGTCAAGTCCCCAACCGAGAAGCTTTCCTCATTCAGAAACTTATGAGAGCATTGTTTGTACCATATTTGACTAATCTGGAAACTACCGAGCACCGGTCAACGTCATACCTTCAAGGACCCACTGAGGTGTTCATGCTGAGGCACCCCTGCCGAAGCACAAGAGTTTCCTTCCAACCATGAGGCCAATCACAGCACGACACATGTCAACGTCAGAATAAAGCTCATAAAGTCCCACATCAACAACGGACAAAAGCTGGATTCCCATCACTTATAGAAGAAGACCAGTCTCCTACAATTAATCTCTAATGTCATTATTGTACTTAAACTAGTCATTAGAACCTACTGGTGATAATTATGCTTAAACTTATGTATTTGTGTAAACTCTTCACTATTAATGAGAACTCCTTTACTCCGCGGACGTAGCCAGACTTAGGGGTGAACCACATACATCTTGTGTTTGCTTCTCAATCTCTACCTATTTACATATTATCCACACCTTATGACTGGAGCAACCGAGCGAAGGTCACAAACTTGACATTTTACGTTGTTCTAAAGTCTCCATGATTTTGTGCATCAACAAAATAAAATGATAAATTAATAAAAGAAAATAGAAAGTAAAAATAAAAAATCTTAAAAATATATATATTTTTTTTAAAAAAAATTAACAAATGCACACACTTTTAGGATATATTATTTTTATAGGAAAACTAACGAAAAATCAAAAAAAAAAACTTTAGTTTTAATGAAAAATGACAAATAAAGGTGTAGTGAATAGTACAAGGGAAAGGTAAAAATGTGGTTTTTCGTTAAAAGTGAACAGTATCGGGAGTGTTTCGTTAAAACTCCCTATTTTTATTTCTCGAAAGAAAAAAACAAATCCATATATCATTATTTAAATAAAATAACAATCACGTGATGGTTTTCAAGTCAAGAACGATTTATATGATATGAGAGATTTTTCTAAGTACAAAGTATTCAAGCGTTTTTTCACATGTTATAATACAAATAGATAAAATGATATATTTTTTGATATCCCTCGATTTATTTTATAACACATGGAGTATCTGCTTAAATACCAGGCACATAAAAAATTTCTCATATGACACTGTATATCATCATGGTGACATTGAGTGCTAATATAATAAAAATACGTGTAAAATTTTATTTTAATGTCTTTGTTTTAATGACACAAAATGTTAAATGGCAGTATACCCTTACATTTAGTTTTTGTCATTTTGGTCACACCAAAAAAATCTATGACAAAATTAGTGGAAGATGTGATGATGTACACACTGATGATGTTCAGCTTAGCTGTCATGTCCCATCTTCTACTTAAACGTTCTACGCACCACTAGAATTCTCCACAAGAGTGACCAGACATTGTTTTCTTTGTACACACCGGCCACAAACTCAGGTAATATGGTTGATAGAGTAGGCTTAAAAATCATAAATTCATATGGCCCTAGCAATGAAAACAGAACAAGTCAATTTTTTGCAGGTTCGTCAAGCATGGTCCACAATATGTCCATTTTAAAAAGTTTCATTACCTTCACAAATTGGCAATGAGTAAGACATTTCCTTCGGTAACTCTCCTAGACCGAAGACTTGGGGGACTCCTACTATGTGCTACTACACCCCGATACTTAGAAGTTTCATGATTACTCAGTGACCTGGATTTGTCAAGTCCCCAACCGAAAAGCTTTCCTCACTCGAAAACTTAAGGGAGCACTGTTTATACCATACTTGACCAATCCCGAAACTACCGAGCACCAGTCAATGTCATGCCTTCAAGAACCCACTAAGGGGTTCATGTTAAGGCACCCATGCCGAAGCACAAGAGTTTCCTTCCAACCAGGAGGCCAATCACAGCACGACACATATCAACGTCAGAATAAAGCTCACAAAGTCCAACATCAACCGCGGACAAAAGCTGCAGACTCCCATCAACTATAGAAGAAGACCATTCTCCTACAATTAATCTCTAATGTCATTATTGTACTTAAACTAGTCATTAGAACCCACTAATGGTAATTATGCTTAAACTTATGTATTTGTGTAAACTCTTCACTATTAGTGAGAACTCCTCTACTCCATGGATGTAACCAGACTTAAGGGTGAACCACGTACATCTTGTGTTTGCTTCCCAGTCTCCATCTATTTACATATTATCCACACTAGGTGACTGGAGCAACCAAGCGAATGTCACAAACTTGACATTTTACGTTGTTCCAAAGTCTCCCTGATTTTGTGCATGAACAAAATAAAATAAAATGATAAATTAATAAAAGAAAATAGAAAATAAAAATAAAAAATCTTAAATATATATTAAAAAAAAAAAAGAACAAATGCACACACTTTTAGGATATATTATTTTTATAGGAAAACTAATGAAAAGTTCAAAAAAAAATTGGTTATGATGAAAAATGACAAATAAAGGTGTAGTGAATAGTACAAGGGAAAGGTAAAAATGTGGTTTTTCATTAAAAGTGAACAGTATCGAGAGTGTTTCGTTAAAACTCCCTATTTTTATTTCTCGAAAAGAAAAAACAAATCCATATATCATTATTTAAATAAAATAATAATCACATGATGGTTTTCAAGTCAAGAACGATTTATATGATATGAGAGATTTTTCTAAGTATAAAGTATTCAAGCGTTTTTTCACATGTTATAATACAAATAGATAAAATGATATATTTTTCAAAATCCCTCGATTTATTTTATAGCACATGGAGTATCTGCTAGAATACCGGGCACATTAAAAATTTCTCATATGACATGGTATATCATCATGGTGACATTGTGTGCTAATATAAGAAAAATATGTGTAAATTTTTATTTTAATGTCTTTGTTTTATTGACACAAAATGTTAAATGGCAACATTAGTTGTTGTCATTATGGTCACACCAAAAAAACCTATGACGAAATTAGCGGAAGATGTGATGATGTACACACTGATGATGTTCAGCTTAGCTCTCATGTCCCATCTTCTTCTTAAACGTTCTACGCACCATTAGAATTCTCCACAATAGTGACCAGACATTGTTTTCTTTGTACACACTTAATGGTGCCTACTTTGAGGCCACAAACTCAGGTAGGTCGGCTTAAAAATCATAAATTCATACGGCCCTAGCAATGAAAACAGAACAAGTCAATTTTTGGGAGGCTTCGTCAAGCTTGGTCCACAATATGTCCATTTTAAAAAGTTTCATTACCGTGACAATTTGGCAATGAGTAAGACATTTCCTTCGGTAACTCTCCTCGACCGGACACTTGGGGGACTCCTCCTATTTGCTACTACACCCCGGTACTTAGAAGTTTCATGATTACTCAGTGACTTGGATTTGTCAAGTCCCAAACCGAGAAGCTTTCCTCACTCGGAAACTTAGGGGAGCACTGTTTGTATCATACTTGACCAATCCCGAAACTACCGAGCACCGGTCAATGTCATACATTCAAGGACCCGCTGAGGGGTTCATGTTAAGGCACCCATGCCGAAGCACAAGAGTTTCCTTCCAACCAGGAAGCCAATCACAACACGACACATATCAACGTCAGAATAAAGCTCACAAAGTCCAACATCAACCGCAGACAAAAGCTGGAGACTTCCATCAACTATAGAAGAAGGTCATTCTCTTACAATTAATCTCTAATGTCATTATTGTACTTAAACTGGTCATTAGAACCCACTAATGATAATTATGCTTACGTTTATGTATTTGTGTAAACTCTTCACTATTAGTGAGGACTCCTCTACTCCGTGGACGTAACCAGACTTAGGGGTGAACCATGTACATCTTGTGTTTGCTTCCTAATCTATATCTATTTACATATTATCTACACCAAGTGACCGGAGCAACCGAGCGAAGGTCACAAACTTGACATTTTACGTTGTTCCAAAGTCTCCCTGATTTTGTGCATCAACAAAATAAAATAAAATAAAATAGAAAGTAAAAATAAAAAATCTTAAAAATATATATTTTTAAAAGAACAAATGCACACACTTTGAGGATATATTATTTTTATAGAAAAACTGACGAAACGTTTGTTGATGCACAAAATCAGTGAAGACTTTGGTACAATAGAAAGTGTTAAATTTGTGACCTTCGCTAGATTGCTCCGGTCACTAGTGTGGATAAGTATACAAATGGATAGAGACAGGAAAGCAAACACAAGATGTACGTGGTTCACCCAGATTGGCTACGTCAACGGAGTAGAGGAGTTCTCATTAATTGTGAAGGGTTTACACAATTACATAGGTTCAAGCTCTCCTTTAGTGAGTACTAATGAATGATTTAGTATAAATGACATTAGACATTATTGTGGGAGAATGATCTCCTTTTATAGAAGAGAGTTTCTAGCTTTGTTCTGATATTGACACATGTCGTGTTGTGATTGGCCTCTGATATTGACACGTGTCGCGCTGTGATTGGCCTCCTGGTTCGAGGGAAACTCTTTTGGGTCCTTGACGGTATAATGTTGACCGGTGTTTGGTAGTTTCGGGATTGGTCAAGTATGGTACAAATAGTGCTTGGTTGAACTCCTTTGATGAAGCTCTTGTTGGCACCATAAATTGGTTTTGCTTCACACACTCTTGATCAAGACAGTGTGAAGCAAAACCAATTTATGGTGATAACAAGAACTTCATCAATGGAGGGCAACCACAATTCTCAAAAGCTTCACACACTCTTGATCAAGACAGTGTGAAGCAAAACCAACTCTTGATCAAGACAGTGTGAAGCAAAACCAATTTATAGTGCCAACAAGAGCTTCATCAATGGAGGGCAACCACAATTCTCAAAAGCTTCACACATTATTAATCAAGACAGTGTGAAGCAAAACCAATTTATGGTGCCAACAAGAGCTTCATCAATGGAGGGCAACCACGATTCTCAAAACTTCACACACTTTTGATCAAGACAGTGTGAAGCAAAACCAATTTATGGTGCCAACAAAAGCTTCATCAATGGAGGGCAACTACAATTCTCAAAAGCTTCACACACTCTTGATCAAGACAGTGTGAAGCAAAACCAATTTATGATACCAACAAAAGCTTCATCAAAGGAGTTCAACCACAATTCTCAAAAGTTTCACACACTCTTGATCAAGACAGTGTGAAGCAAAACCAATTCATGGTGTCAACAAAAGCTTTATCAATGGAGGGCAACTACAATTCTCAAAAGCTTCACACACTCTTAATCAAGACAGTGTGAAGCAAAACCAATTTATGGTGCCAACAAAAGCTTTATCAATGGAGGGCAACTACAATTCTAAAAAGCTTCACACATTCTTGATCAAGACAGTGTGAAGCAAAACCAATTTATGGTGCCAACCAAAGCTTCACCTACAAAAGCTTCAACACAAAAGTTTCACCTACAAAGCTTCAACACAAAAGCTTCACCTACAAAACTTCAACACCAAAGCTTCACCTACAAAGCTTCAACTCCAAAGCTTCACCTACAAAGCTTCAACTCCAAAGTTTCACCTACAAAAGCTTCACCTACAAAAGCTTCAACACAAAAGCTTCACCTACAAAGCTTCAACTCCAAAGCTTCACCTACAAAACTTCAACACAAAAGCTTCACCTACAAAGCTTCAACTCCAAAGCTTCATCTACAAAAGCTTCAACTTCAAAGCTTCATCTACAAAGCTTCAACACAAAAACTTCACCTACAAAGCTTCAACTCAAAAGCTTCACCTACAAAGCTTCAACACAAAAGCTTCACCTACAAAGCTTCAACTCCAAAGCTTCACCTACAAAAGCTTCAACACCAAAGCTTCACCTACAAAGCTTCACCTACAAAAGCTTCACACACTCTTGATCAAGATAGTGTGAAGCAAAATCAATTCATGGTACCCAACAAAGCTTCAACCTCAAATCTTCACCTACAAAGCTTCAACACCAAAGCTTCACAAAAAAATAAAATTATATATATATATATATTTGGAAATTCAAAAATTCAAAAAAAAAAATTGCCTAGGCCTCCTCTTCTTTGAGCCTAACAACTT
The DNA here is from genome assembly GCA_035220775.1 of Malus fusca. NCBI lineage: Eukaryota > Viridiplantae > Streptophyta > Magnoliopsida > Rosales > Rosaceae > Malus > Malus fusca. The sequence continues at coordinate 557,596 of CM069065.1, read as the reverse complement.
TCATAACAAATATATATGAAGAAGGAGTTTTGGGCTACCACTTAGAAAGGAAAATGGTGAAGTTTTGTTACTTTGGAAACTTGGCTACTAACAACACACCTCCTTCGTCAACTCCCTCGACCGGAGACTTGAGGAACTCCTACCATATGCTACTGCACCTTGATACTCGGAAGTCTCACGACCACTCAGTGACTTGGATTTTTCAAGTCTCTAACCGAGAAGTTTTCCTCACTCGGGAAATTAAGGGAGCACTACCCCAACCTACATGCTTCACTCACAAAGCTTCAACATACAAGCTTCAACAAAAGAAAAAATTCAAAGAACTTAGAGAAGAAGGCTTTGGTGTATTTAACACAATACGTTGAAATGAAGCAAATCTTATTTATTGATATCTCCGCTAAGTTACAAATATGTACATATACATGAATGAAAATAAATAAACAAGAGGGAGCCGTCACAAAGGTTGCTCAGGAGAAGTCTCAGCAGTCGGCAGAGCCCTAGAAAAAGAAGGCACCGGAGGGTGATCATTCGAAGCCTCAGTACTGGGCAGAACCCCAGAAGGATGAGGCACCGAAGGTTGATCATTTGGAGCTTCATTACGCGGTACAGCCCCAGAAGACGAAGGCAATAAATGCCTTTGGAACAAACCCACAAATCTCTGATGATCAAGTAAAATCTGACCATCAGATTCCTGCAGCTGGTCAAGCTTCCTCTTCATGTTTGTAGCATAGTCATGTGCGAGCCCGTGCAACTGTTTATTTTCATGCTTAAGCCCTCTAATCTTCATGTTTGTAGCATAGTCATGTGCGAGCCCATGCAACTATTTATTTTCATGCTTAAGCCCTCTAATCTTCTATTTGAGACTTATCACTTCAGCCACCAATGATTCAACTTGGCGGGTTCGAGCAAATAGGCGTTGGGCCATATTAAACACAGAACCTGCACACTGAACACTGAGAGCCAGAGAATCCTTAACAACCAACTCATCAAACCGTTTGGAAAGTAGTCTGTTATCTTTGGGAGTGAGAAGGTTCCTGGCCACCACCGCAGCAATCATATCATTCTTCATCACAGAGTCCCCAATGGTAAGAGGACCAGTAGGGGATAAGAAGGATGGGCGCCATATGTTGTCTTAAGAAGGCATGGCTGCCTCTTCACCAAAGTTCAAGTCAAAACGACGATCGGATAGGCCAGACATTTTCAGAAATGATGAAGGAGAAGTAAGGTCCAATAAATCTCTGAAGTATGAAAATAAAGGGAAAATTCCTACAAGCAATAACTTTCTGAACGTACTTCTTGCACAAATTGGTTCCCCTATAAAAGAAAGGGCAACAGGGCCGTTGGTTCAAAAATCGAAGAGGCATCACTCTCCGGATTTCGAGAAACGGATTTTCCTGAGTAAAATATGTCGACAATCTCCGCACGCAACATCAGCTCCTCGGGTATCACAGATAACTTTGCCAAAGATCTCTGACAAAGTTTAGACACATAAATTTTAAAGGTCCAGCTACCCTACTATTACCCACAAGGGTAAAGGAACAGCATCACTGCTTAATAACTAGAAAGTCCCTATGTGTGTGAACCTCTGTGCTCCGTGGCAAGGCAGACTGGCAAAAATGCTCAACATTTACTCACATTCAAGAAAACACTCCCAACAGGATTGCTTGCTCAAAAATCGAAGAAACACCGCTCTCCGAATCTCGAGAGCCAGACTCCCAACAAGATTACTTACTCAAAAATATAAAAGACGCACCGCCCTCCGAATCTCGAGAGCCAGACTCCCAACAGAATTACTTTCTCAAAAATCGAAGAGGCACCACCCTCCGAATCTCAAGAGCCAAACTCCCAACATGATTACTTTCTCAAAAATCGAAGAGGCACCGCTCTCCGAATCTCAAGAGCCAGACTCCCAACATGATTGCTTTCTCAAAAATCGAAGAGACACCGTTCTCCGAATCTCGAGAGCCAGATCCCCGACAGGATTGCTTGTTCGAAATCTGAAGAGGCACTGCTCTCCGAACTTCGAGAGCCAGATTTCCTTGGATAAACCTTGTCTGCAATCTTCACACGCAACATCAGTTTTCCAGATACCACAGACTACTTTTTCAAAGTGCTCTGACAAAGTTAAAACAAGTGAATTTTGCAGCTCTCACTACATTGCTATGACCGAGAAGGGTAAAGGTACAACGTTACTACTCGATGTTGGGACAATTCTTATATATGTCAACCTTCATCCTCCACAGCCAGGCAGACCTGCAAATAAAAAAAATGCTCAACTATCTTCACATTCAAGAGGGCGCTCTCAGCATAGTCTCTTGAAATACTCAGCTTCTTTTCCCCCCAATAATACATCTACAAACAAGCCACACCAAAGCAAGAGTATCTCATATCATCAGGGTTAAAAGCAAGAGTATCCCATATCATGTTTTTTCCCTGTCTTTTCCTTTGCCCTTATTCTTACCTGTAAGACAAGGAGAAAGAGAGCAATCAGTCACCACTTGGAATCAAGCTTTCAGTCAAGAACTGACTGCCTGGAACTCCTTGCCTGATTACTTACCTGGCATTGCTCTCGAGTACTCATCTTCAACATCTTATGCTTCCAGAAAAGATACCACATCTGCCTGAGGAACAGATATGGCAAGTGAGAAGGATACAAGGAAGCATGTGGAGACAAGTGCAACAGAACACGTGCCGATTCATCTATTACTTTGTCAACAGCAAAAGTATCTCATATCATCAAGGTCGAACGCACTCTTGATTTGATGGACTTGTTTTTACCCTCAAATTCTTGAGTTGGCCTTATACTCTGGAGGAAACCAGAAAACCCTCCAACCCAGTTCAAGAATAAGCCTGTGGAAAGTTACTTCTTCAAAAGCAAAAGTATCTCATATCATCTCTTCTCCTTTTTCTTCTCTTTATCCTTCTTGCTGCCTGCAAGATAGGGAGAATGAGAACAATCAACCGGAACTTGAAATCAAACTGATGATCTGAGACTGATTGCTTGGAACTCAGATTGCTTACCTTGTCTGTCACCTATTTCGACAGATCTCCTCGCTCAGAGACTTGGGGGACTTCTACTATAGGGTTTGTATCGTGCTTGACCAAGCCCGAAACTACAAGTAAGCTTCAAGTGAAATTGATACATTACCTTGTGCATCTCCATTGGTTAAAGATACCACCCCTGGATGGAGGAAAAGTACTTCCAGAGAAGATGCCACATCTACCTATAAGACAGATAAGGTAAGTGAAAACGATACCACACTTCGATACTTAGAAGTTTCGTGATTACTTAGCGGCTTGGATCTTGCAAGTCCCCAACCAATGAGCTTCCCTCACTCGGGAACTTAGGGGAGCACTGTTTGTACCATACTTGACCAATCCCGAAACTACCAAGCACCGGTCAACGTTATACTGTCAATGACCCATTAGAGTTTCCCTCCAACCAGAAGGCCAATCACAGCGCGACACGTGTCCATATTAGAGGCCAATCACAACACGACACATGTCAATGTCAGAACAAAGCTAGAAACACTCTTCTATAAAAGGAGATCATTCTCCCACAATAATGTCTAATGTCATTTGTACTAAATCATTCACTAGTATTCACTAAAGGAGAGCTTGAACCTATGTACTTGTGTAAATTCTTAACAATTAATGAGAACTCCTCTACTCCGTGGACGTAGCCAATCTGGGTGAACCACGTACATCTTGTGTTTGCTTCCCTGTCTCTATCCATTTACATACTTATCCACACTAGTGACCGGAGCAATCTAGCGAAGGTCACAAACTTCACACTTTCTGTTGTACCAAAGTCCTCACTGATTTTGTGCATCAACAAAGTTAAAAAAAAAATTAGTTAGAATGAAAAATGACAAATAAAGGTATAGTGAACAATACAAGGAAAAGATTAAAATGTGGTTTTTCGTTAAAAGTGAACAATATCGGGAGTGTTTCGTTAAAACTTCCTATTTTTATTTCTAGAAAAGGGAAAAAAAAACAAATCCATATATCATTATTTAAGTAAAATAATAATCACGTGATGGTTTTCAAGTCAAGAACGATTTATATGATATGAGAGATTTTTCTAAGTATAAAGTATTCAAGCGTTTTTCACATGTTATAATACAAATAGATAAAATGATATATTTTTCGATATCCCTCGATTTATTTTATAACACATGGAGTATCTGCTTGAACACTGGGCACATAAAAAATTTCTCGTATGACACGGTATATCATCATGGTGACATTGTGTGCTAATATAATAAAAATATGTGTAACTTTTTATTCTAATGTCTTTGTTTTATTGACACAAAATGTTAAATGGCAGTATACCCTTACATTTAGTTGTTGTCATTTTGGTCACACCAAAAAAATCTATGACGAAATTAGCGAAAATGTGATGATGTACACACTGATGATGTTCAACTTAGCTATCATGTCCCATCTTCTTCTTAAACGTTCTACGCACCACTAGAATTCTCCACAAGAGTGACCAGACATTGTATTCTTTGTACACACTTAATGGTGCCTACTTTGAGGCCACAAACTCAGGTAATATGGTTGATGGAGCAGGTGGTCGGCTTAAAAATCATAAATTCATACGGTGCTAGCAATGAAAACAGAACAAGTCAATTTTTGGGAGGCTTCATCAAGCATGGTCTCTGTCCAATTTATAAGGGCAGAGTATACTGTACACGATGCAGGGTGTGGGAGAGTGATTGATAATTTTCCATTTTATCGAGCATGTGTGACCAAAAAAAAAAAAAAAAGCAACGAAAATGAAAAGGAAACAAAGGATATGATCATATTATTAATTAGCTGAATAAGTACTTCTGATCTGAAAAGTGCTTTTGCCATACAAATTGATGGCCTACTTTAATTGTCCATAGGTTATAATGCAAAGTTTGGCCTGTTTAATCTTGGTCACTGCCCCTGGATGTCTCAAGATACCTTTTACAAATATTAACAGGGTATATGATCTGCAATTTTGTCATCAGCAATGCAGCATCAAGCTGCAAGCTCGGAAACAGGATCGGTCTATCTTTCGCGTACTTGATCACCACCTGTTTAAAGAAATCTTAGTACATATTATGTGCCTAAAACAACTACATTAATCAAGAATGCACAGCTACGATCCTATAAAACAGATCCGGTCCAAATAAGGCCGTAAAAGTAATGGTACTTTTGAACAATGTGTCTGTTAAATTAGTTACACTGCACTCCACACAGCAAGGAAAAATGTAAATAAGGATACATACATATATGCAGTGGTTTGAATGTGAAGAACCAGTTTTTTGATGTCCTTTCGCCAAATCATTGCGTATATGAGTTTGTATATTTGTTTGGATGCTTAATAGTTTCAGGCTAAAATCTTAAATGACCTGATTGAGGTGCATCTGATATTGAGTAATGAATTTGTTTGCATTCGAAGTAAATTTCTTCTCAGTAATTACATACCATATACTGATTGTCAAAAGATGATAATCATCAGAAAACCATGATAGAAGTTTTAAAATGAAGCTGTGGAAGTTTATACATGTAATATGTATTGGAATGCAAACAAGACCAACAACAACAAAGTCTTTTCCCACTAAGTGGGGTCGGCTATATGAATCCTAGAACGCCATTGCGCTCGGTCCTGTATCATGTCTTCCGTTAGATCCAAGTACTCTAGGTCGTTTTTTAGAGTCTCTTCCAAAGTCTTCCTATGTCTTCCTTTACCCCTTCAGCCTTGAACCTCTGTCCCGTAGTCGCATCTTTTAACTAGAGCATCAGTAGGCCTTCGTTGCACATGTCCAAACCACTGTAACCGATTCTCTCTCATCTTTCCTTCAATTTCGGCTACTCCTACTTTACCTCGGATATCCTCATTCATAATCTTATCCTTTCTCGTGTGCCCACACATCCAACGAAGCATCCTCATCTCCGTTACACCCATTTTATGTACGTGTTAATGCTTCACCGCCCAACATTCTGTGCCATACAGCATCGCCGGCCTTATAGATGTCCTATAAAATTTTCCCTTGAGCTTTAGTGGCATACGACGATCACACAATCCATCAGATGCACTCTTCCACTTCATCCATCCAGCTTGTATTCTATGGTATGTATTGGAATGCAAAATTTAAAAAATTTAAAAAAAAAATAAAAAAATAAAAAAATTGTTAACGGGTGAAACGGGTTAAACAGGTGATCTATTAGATTCACGGGTTGTGTTCAGGTGACCGTTAATTTAACAGGTAGCGTTAAAACCGACTCAAACCCAATAAACCCGACCCGTTTATAGGTCTACCCACAATTAAGTTGAAAATTATGCATTGTTGAAGATAGTAATTAATTGACGTCCCTTGATCATAGCTCGTATACTAGTGATATCTCTATTTTTATGGAAGAAAGAAATCTTGTTTCTTTAGCACTCAAACAAGCTATTAACTAGGTCTGGCAAACGGATCGTGTCTATCGTATTCGTATCGTTTTCATGTAACACCTGTTATCTTAACGGGTCGTGTCGTGTCACACTCGTTATCTTAACGGATCCTTAACAGGTCGGGTCACTTTACCCAACGGGTAAAGTGACCCGACCCGCTATGACTCGTTAAGAAAAATATTTTTTTTTCTTAAATTTACACATACCACATATTGCCACATAAATATTACTTCAAAACATTAAAACACATTTTTCGTTTAAGTACTACATATACATTCGAAAATAAGAGCCTAATAAACAAACATTCATACACTACTAGTCTATTACAAAATATTAATTTAGCTGTAAAAAATCATCAAAATCGGAGTTAAAATAACAGTTAAATCGTGATTTTTCGTTGATAACCGTCAAAAAGTTTTGTCCAGTTACTTGATCTCTGAATGTTTATTTTTTGTGATTTTTGGCGTATGCGATCTCAAAATATATACAAACATGTTTCACGGTTAGATCGTTGAAACTAATTTCGTAGAATGCGTATCCCATTAAAACAATAGATTCACTAACACTTAAGAGTTTATTCATACTTTCATTAAGTATAACAAAAAATTTTGTGGTATCTACTAGTGTAAATATTTTAAATTGAAGATCGAGTTCATTCATTGTATTCGTACAGGGTCAAGGAGTGTAGCTGTAAAAAATCTTCAAATTCGGAGTTAAAATAACCGTTAAATCGTGATTTTTCGTTAATAACCGTCAAAAAGTTTTATCCCGTTACTTGATCTCTGAATGTTTGTTTTTTGAGATTTTTTGCATATACGATCTTGAAGCATATACAAACAAGTTTGACGGTTGGATCGTTGAAATTAGTTTCATAGAATGCGTATCCCATCAAAATGATAGATTCACTAATACTTGAGTTTATTTATACTTTCATTAAGTATAACATAAGATACTAATGTAAATATTTTAAATTGAAGATCGAATTCATTCATTGTATTCATATAGGGTCAAGGAGTGTAGCTGTAAAAAATCATCAAAATCAGAATTAAAATAACTGTTAAATCGTGATTTTTCGTTGATAACCGTTGAAAAGTTTTATCCCGTTACTTGATCTCTGAATGTTTGTTTTTTGCAATTTTTGGTTATGTGATCTCGAAGTATATACAAACATGTTTCACGGTTGGATCGTTGAAACTAGTCTCGTAAAATGCGTATCCCATCAAAACAATAGATTCACTAACACTTAAGAGTTTATTCATACTTTCATTAAGTATCCACTAGTGTAAAATTTTAAATTGAAGATCGAGTTCATTCATTGTATTCATATAGGGTCAATGAGTGTAGCTGTAAAAAATCATCAAAATCGAAGTTAAAATAACCGTTAAATCGTGATTTTTCGTTGATAACTGTCGAAAAATTTTGTCATGTTACTTGATCTTTGAAGGTTTGTTTTTTGCGATTTTTTTATGATGCGATCTCGAAGCATATACAACAAGTTTGACGGTTGGATCATTGAAATTAGTTTCGTAGAATTCGTAATTTTGTATCCAATCAAGTTCAATGGTATATATATATTAAGTAGATTTAAATTTATTTATTTTGTACGTATAACACTTAAGAAATTGAATTGTATGTATAAACTGATCCAATGGTCACCAATTTTTACTATTTAATTTAATATATATGTATATATATATATATAATTATAGTTTTTAAGGGTATAAAATTGTTAAATTAATATATATAATTATTACAGTATTATTTTTAGGGTTATAAAATTATAAAATTAATATTTTGTTGATCGTGTATCGTGTTATCCACGTGTATACTCAAACCAACATGTTATCTTAACAGGTGCTTATCGGGTTACCCAATAACGACCTGATTCGTTATCGTGTCTACCCGAACACCTATTAATTTTGTGTTATGTCGTGTCGGATTATCGGATCGTGTCAGGAATTGCCAGGCCTACTATTAACTGGCAGACCGTTGAAACTTCAACGTGTCATCATTGAAGGAGATTCATAGATTCTGCTACTTGCAATTAAAGACGATTCAGATTCTTTGGAAAGTTTCTTCAAATTTTAAGAATTTTTGGTACATGCTTCAGCAAATTCTCCTAAATATCTTTAAGACATTTATTTTGGTCTAGGAATTTTTACCAATTTGCTATATATTCTCATGCTCAAATGATATGTATAGTTATATGAGCTTCTTAAAAAGTAATGCTAGATAAACTAAATTTAAAAACCAAATGACGTGGTTGTAAATGATTAAATTATTAATCAAGTATCAATTAACGTGTTTGTTTCTTAAGCCAAATGGAAAAGTCGTGCCTTACTTCTCTCCCTTATGCCAATGCATTATAGAATGCCAAGAATTTGACAGAGAAGGCCTCAAATTCTTAGTCATAAGCACATAAAATATTTGGTAAAATTTCTAATATGAGACATTTCATCATATCCTCACACATGTATGTGGTCCAATATCCTAATAGATAGAGCATTGGGTTTCTACCCATATGTCCTGGGTTCGAAACTCCTCAAATCTCTAAATTGCTTTAATAGTTTTGGACATCTCCCTCCCCTTAATAATAATAATTTAATAAAAACTACATATTTATATACAATATTTAATCCTAACAGGTCGAAGGAACAAATTGAGTGAACCTATATGGCATTAAATATGACAATAATCAAGTCAATGAGCTCCTAGCCAATTCAACTGTAATTAAATTCAACTTCCCTCTCCCTCTCAATTTCAAATTTTCTGACCCATTTGTTTTTTTAATAAACAATATTATTTACACTAAAAAAGTGGAGAATGAACTAATTCTTACAATAAATTAACTATAATAATATACTTATTTTGTTTATGACTTCTCTGTAGCCCTTTTAACTTAGCGACACTTGTCTTCACCTAACTCTAATCTAACAGTGTTAATTAACTTTGATATCTCAAAGAAAATAAAAAGCAATAAACCCCTTAAGCCCTCTAGAGTCGCAACCACGTACCCCGACCACCCTAGTTCGCTGGTGAACATCCCCCTCCTCGACACCTGCCACTGCCGGCCAAGTCTCCATGCTCTTTCTCTTCTCTTTTTCTTCGAAGCTGTTCTCTCCAGCACAAACCACAATTGGTTTTGTAGTGGAACTTTCAACTTTCTTCAATTAAAATCCAACAATCAAATACCTCAGATAATGTTAGTTTCGAGCCCAATTTTACAAATTTGAAACCAAAAAAAAAAATATTAAACATTCTAGAATTTCGCCAACAAAATCTCGTTTTATTAGAACCCGTATCGTAGAATTTGATAGGTGAGTAAAAAAAAGTAGTTCTTGTGCACTGAAAGTTTACTCGGCGAAACGAAAAAGGGTTTAGGAGAGAGGAAGAGCCACTTGGTTCTTTTCATTTTAGGTTTCGGAGATAACAAGATAATTAACACTGTTGTGTTAAGTCGTGTTGTCACGAAATTAGAAAAGTCATATAGAGGCCACTTACATTTGGAGGATAATGCTTGTGTTCCTCCAGTGAGAAAACCTATTAGTATTCCTACTTATGAATAACGAATCTTTACCGTCTAAACATCATAGTCGGATCCGTTCATTCTCTTTATCATCATCTAAATATCATATTTACAAAAAAAAAAAACATTCAATTTGGAGACATATAATTTAGTCATTCATCACTTAGGAAGACTTGGAAAGAGATTTAAAGATAAGACATGAAGTACTTGGAGCTGACGGAAGACTTGTCTCAAAACCAAGTGTGTGGCGTTCTAGGATTCACACATAGCGGACCCCACTAATTAGTGGTATAAGGCTTTATTGTTGTTGTTGTTGTTGTTGAGGATGATCTTTAGATGTTGATGAACGATTTCAATTATAATGATCGGACGGTAAAAATTCATTAATTTTAAGGAGAAAAAGTAGGTTTCCATGAGAACACAAGCATTATCCCATTTTGGGTGGAGAAGATTTGAAGTCCTCACCCTCTCTCTCATTTATCTCTCTATAAATGCATGAAATCGCAAAGCTATTCTAGCAAATTAGAAGCTTTCAAAAAAAAATTCTACCAAATTAGAAAGCATATTAATCCAACTCTTAAGTGAGATGATGACGTCTCAGCTGCAGAAACCCATTTATGCTCCATCCTTCTCTTTCTTACCAAAATCGTTCATTAACCCTAATCATCTGATTAAGGATGGTAGCCCCTCCCTGATCAGCATCGTTCCGCGCCACCATGTCCATCAAAATCGTAATAAGAAAAACTCCTCCTCCTTGGTGATCCGTGCCACTTCTGGTGAGCTCAAATCATCACCTGCATCAGTGTCCACGGTTACTTCAACGGAGAATCAGGCGTTTACGGTAAAGGCTTTGGTGACGGTGAAGGTAAGCATACGCTCGAATCGTCCCCTCGATGAAAGTATCGACTTGCTCGGAAAAACCTTGCTTTTGGAGCTTGTTGGCGCCGAGCTTGACCCCAGTAAGAAAGCAGTACTCTAAGCATACAAATATATATATATAACATTTCCTTTTCTTTTTTTCTTTTTTTTTTTTGGAGCAAAAGACGATATTTGATATTCATTTCAAACAACACATAACAAGTACAATCTGAGAACAAACTGAGGATAGTGTGCATAGTGGGCCTCAATAAAACCTTGCCAGAGCTTTCAACTCGGTCAAAGGAAAAAGAGTGTCCCGCACGACGAAATGACCTATCCTCAAATGTCAATACATAAGCAAATTACAAAATATCCCTAAGCAAATCAGGGGATCTTCCGCCCACAAACTTGTTAGCATTCAACCATTGTTGTGCAGTGAGTGTCAACCGTGTGGCAAAGCATGCGACCATGGCTTCCACACGCTGTGAAACCAGCCTGAACCATCAGCTGAAAATGTCTCCAACAAAGTGGATTAGTTGGACCAAACAACCACTTACCTATGCTCGTAGAACTACGAACATAAGATCAAGGTAACTCGACGCCAATCGCCGTATACGAACATCATGTAGACGCTCTCCTAGAGAAACCAAAGAAGACCTAGGAACCCTAGAGAGCAATTTTCCTGGAAGACCAGGACCAAACTAAGAAAACTAAAATAAACTAAATTAAATAAAACTTGCCCGAAGCGAACAAAAGGAAAGAACCGAGAAGGGAACCACAATCCAGCACATCCGGCCAGTGCGAATGTCGGCTTCCACACACCAAAGACCACAAGAGCAGCTGCCAAAAGCACAGTCAGTGCATCCATCGAAGCCATCGAAGAAGGTGACACCACCATGGAACCGAGTTGGCGAACGGGATCCAACCCACCTGCAGCACATATCTAAAACCCGCACCAAGAATACAAGCGCCAAATCAAAGAACTTGTTGAAAGGGCATGGCCCGGATCAAGGTATGGAGCATAGATCCATGGAGGACTGCACCTAAAATGGTGGGAGAGAAGCAAGGGAGTGGAGGGGAGTTTGGTAGAGGCCGGGAATGAGGGATCGGGGGTGGGAAGAAACTCGAATATGGCGAGGGTGAAGGATGGCTGTGATGGGAAAGAAGGGGGGGGGGGTAGAGAGAGAGGAAGAGCTAGGAGAGGAAGGGGAGAGGCTACCACAGGCCCCAGCCATAACCAGAGGCCGGCGGCTATGGGTTTGACGGCTAGGGTTTTTTCTTCTGGTAGAAAGCGTTTACATTATAACTATTTAGAGTTCAGACATAAGATTTATAACATTTCCCATTAGAATAAACACACATAGATTGTCTTACAGCCTCAGCCAGTTTGACCGTAGTTAATAATTATCTTATATTTATATCTTTATATCCACAAATATTTTTAGAGTTGAGAGTTTTTTTTTGTTTGATACAAGTGAGATTTTTTTTCTATTATATTTGTTGTTCATTATTCGTTCGAGTTTTTTTTTCACGAAAACAATAAACGATTAGCCCCAAGGTTATCCAAAACAGCCTTTCTTTTTTTCTTTATAAAGAAACCAATTGGAAATCAACTCTAATCAGACATCTGATTCAATGGACAGAAATCCCCTTTCACATCTATATTCGGACTCTTTCTGTACTTGGATAATCGATTGGTTTCAAGGTCTATACAAGTGATTTTAACATATCAGTTTTAGCTTCTAACACATTTTTCCTTATTTATGTTAATTGAATTGAATAAATCAAATAGAATCTACTATTAAAATAAAATAATAGGGGTGTGTAAGAAGCTAAAAATGATGTGTGAAAATTACTTTCCATATTTATATAGCCTCCTTGAAGGATGCCTCAAATAAAATTATTTGAGGAAGAGAGACACTTTGTGGTGCTCATTTCATAACATTTTTTCAACGATTCAAATTATCTATATTTCAGTTCATCATTATAGATCATTCTTGCACAAAATTAGACAAATCCAAAATCATTAAGGTATCCATTTGTACTGAAGAACATAGACGTGTACAGTTTAAAAAAAACACTCATTTGACCATTTAATCCAATGGCCAAATGGTTTCTCATTTGGGTGATATTTCATAGAGATAATCTTTGAAGGTATACCTCAAAAATTGATAGTTTGATCATTCGAATACGATGCGGAGTGAATCCATAAAGAATATCTATGTGGGATCCCTTCACGGGGAGAGAGAGAGAGAGAGAGAGAGAGAGAGAGAGAGAGAGAGAGAGAGAGAGAGAGAGAGAGAGAGAGAGAGAGAGAGAGAGAGAGAGAGAGAGAGAGAGAGAGAGAGAGAGAGAGAGAGAGAGAGAGAGAGAGATATGTATATATATATATATATATATCACGCACACATACAAAAAATGGGAATTAGGTGTTGGGCTCACTCTACATCGAAGTTCAGCGATCTAAACCGTCTATTTTGTAAGTCTCAATTCATAGATCATCCTTGCAAAAATTCAATTCAATCTGAAACCATTTGCCTATTTAATTATCAAGATAAAATTTCATTGTTTCTTATATAACAAAGTATTCGTTAATTTTTTTGAACCCAATTAGATGTCTTAAACATTTCCGATTTGACTAATATTTTGGAAGGATGATCTATAAGGTGCAACTTGAAAAATAGACGATTCGGATCGTTAAAGTTCGATATAGTGTGGACCCACAACTAATCCCCATTTTTATTAAAAAAAAAAAAAGGGGATCCCTTCCCTTAAAGATTTCATATGTGTGTGTGTGTTAGTAATACAAACACAAATAGCTATTTTCATTAGGGCTGCTCATTTTACCAATTCTTTTGTTGGTTTCATTTTTTTTTCTTTTTTTAATTGGAAAATCTTTGATTCCGGCTTCTGATTGACCAAAATCTTGGATTTAAATTATATTAATTTAAAATATTATATTAATTTGAATACTTTAATTGAAAGACAAAAATGTTATTTCGGTATTAATTAAGAAATTTAATAACAACACTTATTAAATCCTTCCCAAAATCATGCAAAGATTAATACCAAATAGGAATTTTTTTTTTCTCTTCAAATTGAATTGTGAGAAATATGATCAGATTTTTTTTTTCAAAATAAAATGCTTTATTTTTATTTTTAAATATATAGGTATGTTTTAAATTTAAATATAGTTAAATTTTATCATAAAATATGGGTGCATTATAAATATAAAAAAAAAGAATAATTTTTACACTAAAAATGTTACATTTTATCATGATTCTTTATTATTTCGTACGAAGAGGTTACGTGAAATGTGAAAATACAAAATAGATCTCGGGGATGTATGTCTAATTTAATCTTTTAGGTTAGATTTGTCTTTTGATGGAAAATTAACGGAAGGGATTTTGTGAAAACAATTTGAAGCCTTACGGAATGTGTGTGTAACACAAATCTCAAGGATGAATGTGAATTTAATCTTTGAGGTTGTATTTGTCATTTGAAGAAAATTTATGATGGTATCATCATTTTTTGATGGAAAATTAAGGGTTTAGGGGCTTTGTGAAAATAATTTGGTACCTTAGGAGGTGTTGAGTGTATTTTCCAAAACCTTAGAAAGTTTTTGTGGACAAACAACAAGATCTAGATCTACACCATAAGAAGGGAGAAAAGTTCGAATCTAAGACGCAGTGGTTTGAAGAGGAATGTCATATCCACCTGAACCATTCACCACTTGCCCACTGTTTCTCTTCCCCCCATATTGTCTTTTGCAAACATGAATTCCACATTGATGAGATGAGAAGACTTTGCATAACGGAACTTCAACTTTCTTCACGTTAATGGGTTTTATAGTGGATTTTTATCACATTAATAGGACCTCAACTTTCCGGTAGAACCTCAACTTAATTTCTTCACATAGCATATGATTTTACAATTGTATGAACAAATAGCACTTTAAATTTTACAAATACGGATTAATTTATTCACTACATATTTTTGAATTGGGATATGTAGAGACGGAGTTGGAGAAGGAAACAGTGAAGGGGTATGAGCACAATGCGAGCCACAAGGACGACAAGGTGGTGTATGAGGCTACTTTCACCATCCCAGCAGGGTTTGGAGACGTTGGAGCTGTTCAGGTAGAGAATGAATACGACGAGGAGATCTTCATCAAGAGCATCGACCTCGATGGCTTCCCGAACGGCACTGTTAATATTCCCTGCAATTCCTGGGTTCATTCCAAGTTTAACAACCCTCAGAAGAGAATTTTTTTCACCAACAAGGTCCTCTATTTTAGATCCTTATAAATTTTCCTTGCTTTCTCATTAATGTGTGTGTGTGGGGGTGGGGGGGGGGGGGGGGCGATCAAATATTTTTACACTTTTTTTAGCCATTAGATCTTATAACATCTGTTGGTCTTGATTAATAGTGATATATGTGGAAGCTTTTAAGACTTGGATGATGATGTGGATTATAACTAATGATAAATTTTGGCACTTCGCTGCACTTTGTTTAGCCTTTTAGAAGGCTATACTACTGCAATTTTGCAGCGCGGTTGATATTTATGTTCTGTACACGTCATTTATGTTCTGTACACGTTATTGATGTACTGTTGAAGCTTTTTTTTAATCAATAATGCTTTGTTCAAGAAGGAAAAAGTGATCACTTTCTTATCTTCTTTCTTAAGATTACCACTTCTCTAAAAATCCCTGCCTAGGCGTTAGGCAGCTAGTCACTGCCCCGATTAGTCCCTAGGGGTTTGAAAAATGAGAAAGTATGCCTAGATCCGCTTAGGCGGCTGCCTAAGCACCTGCCTATGTTGTGACTCTCACTAAGATACAAAATCAATAACTTTCTTTTTGCATTCTATTTTGTCAATAAAATGTAAGAAACTTGTTGAATACTTGGATGAACACTTTTTATATTATATATGGGAACTTTAACAAAAAACTCCCAGTACTGTTCACTTTAACAAAAAACCATATTTTTACACTAAAAAGTCAATGCTTGTTCCCCATGTTAATTTTCAATATTTTCTAACACTTTACAATCTATATGTTAATTTTTTTTTTGAATTAATGTATGTCATTACAATTTGGTGTTATTTTAAGTATAAATATTCACTTATTTATACAATATATAATAAATTTACTTAAATCCGTTTAGTGTGTAGGCCCGCGCCTAAATCATGTCTAGCTGCCTAGGCACTTGGCCTCAGCGCTATCCGTCCAATGCCTAACGTTTTTTAGAACATTGAAATTACCATGTATTTTGACTGGTTTTGGCTGACTTAGTCTTCCACAAAATTAGTTGATGTGTTAATTTGTGTGAACATGTAATGATTCGAAGCAGTCGTACATACCATCGGAGACGCCAAGTGGGTTGAAGAAGCTAAGAGAATCTGAGCTGCAGACTTTGCGAGGAGATGGGTTGCGCCAAAGAAAAACATTTGATAGGATCTACGATTATGATACTTATAACGACCTTGGCGATCCGGACAAAGATGAACTGGCTAGGCCTGTCCTTGGCGGCAAAGATCACCCGTACCCGAGGCGCTGCAGAACTGGAAGACCACGCTCTGAAAAGGGTAATTATATAACCAGCTAATTACATACTAATCCCTCAACCTCTTCTTTCTATCTCACTTGGAATATGAAATCACGTCACGAGGCATATAGGAAGAAGAGGGGTAGAAACCCTTAGCAGCCAATTAGCTCCCATATATATGAAAATAAAACAGTGTTCTAGACACTGAAAACTAAAAGTTTGTTTTGGTTCGTGTCTCATAACACACATGTACAAAAATAAATTTGTGTTTATGCCTTTTGAAATGGAAACTCATGTGCTTCAAGAACTTAATGTTGAGGACAATGATTCAAGCTATGAACCATTTTCTTTTATTACATGCTAATTTCGGATGTGGGAAATTGTATGACTGAGAAACTATGAGAGCAATGTGATTATTGTATCATATATTTTCTACCAATATTGCAGATCCTTTATCGGAACAAAGAAGCAGAAGAAGTGTGTATGTACCAAGAGATGAAGCGTTTTCAGAGGTGAAACAGGACACATTTTCTCAAAAGGCCCTGAAATCTGGGCTACATGCGGTGTTCCCTTCGATCGAGCAAGCAGTTCTTTATCGAGACCTAGGATATTCACTTCTTGATCCAAACCTAAGCTTTTCATACTTCACAGACATTGATTCACTGTTTAACGAAGGAGTCACGTTAGCTAAGCCCAAGACTGGTCGGTTTTTCCAGACAATCATGCAATGGCTAGTCAAGACTATTACAGGTGGCAAAGACGATCTTCTGCTCTTTGAGACCCCTGAAATATATAAACGTACGCCTCCCTCCCTCTCTCGCTGTGTATAGATCACGATCAAGCAAATATTTCTAAATGATGATTCCCTCTTGAGGAAACAGACCACGAAATTGTTGGCTTCACCCTGTATATCACTTGTCTTCTATTGCAGGTGATAAATTTGCTTGGTTTAGAGATGATGAATTTTCCAGGCAAACTCTAGCTGGTCTTAATCCATATAGTATCGAGAGAGTGAAGGTATGCTTTCTTTATTATTTTGCTGATACAAGTAGAACTCCTTCACTTCAATCAAGAAATTCAAATTTGTATATTCCATTTATCACCCGAGGTCGCCATCTTCCTTGGTGATCATGTAATTAAAGAGTTAGAAGCGTATCCTTTTTTAGCTGGTTAAACTCTATTTTTTCCTCTAGTCGCAATAAATTCTGTAATTTCCAGATGCAGGAATGGCCATTGAAAAGTAAACTTGACCCCGAGATTTATGGCCCCCCTGAATCATTGATAACAACAGAAGTGGTTGAGAAGGAGATCAAGGGTTATATGACTGTCAATGAGGTATAATAAACACACCCCAATCTCTTTAACTTGCAACTGGGTTATGCTTTAAGTAAAAGAAAATTGCTTGAACATGAAATGTAGGCCTTGGAAAGGAAAAAGATGTTTATTTTGGATTACCATGACCTGCTCATGCCTTACGTGAACAAAGTAAGAGAGATTGAAGGTACCACACTGTATGGTTCTCGTACACTATTCTTCCTCACTGAAGATGGGACACTGAGGCCTATTGCCATTGAACTCACTCGACCGCCTGTTGGTGACAAGCCACAATGGAAGCAAGTCTTTACTCCAACCTGGGATGCCACCGGTCGCTGGCTGTGGATTCTTGCTAAAGCCCACGTTCTTGCTCATGACTCTGCCTATCATCAGCTTGTCGTGCACTGGTAAGAAACTCGTACATAAGCTGGCATTGACCAAATTAGTCTAGTAAATGGCATTTAGGCTGTGGCAATTAGGAAACCATGAATGTGGAACTTCACATCATGCCTCCTGCTCAAGTGTGCAACTTCGGTTATTGTAGCTGTGGCAATTGGGAACCATGAGACTAAGTCATGGATAATAACTTGTTTGTACTTTTATATTTTCACAGGCTGAGGACTCATTGCAGTACAGAGCCATACATAATTGCAGCTAATCGACAATTAAGCGCAATGCATCCCATCTACAGACTTCTGCACCCTCATTTCCGGTATACAATGAAAATCAATGCTCTGGCTCGAGAAAGCCTCATCAATGCAGGTGGAGTCATTGAGAGCAACTTTTCACCAGGAAAGTACTCCACGGAGATCAGTTCTGTTGCTTAGGACCAGCTTTGGCGCTTTGACATGGAAGCTTTGCCAGCAGATCTCATCAGAAGGTATTTTACTTGATAAAACTAGCATAAGACTAATCCAAACTATTTGATGCAGGAAACTTTGTACAAAGAAGATTTTCGATTTTTAAAAAGAAAACTTCACTGAAAACCCCACGGAATTTGAACTGCTTGTTCATATTTGATTGATTGGATTTCAGGGGAATGGCAGTTGAGGATCCTACAGCTGAGCATGGCTTGAAGCTAACAATTGAAGACTACCCATTTGCAAATGATGGTCTCATTCTGTGGGATGCCATTAAGGAGTGGGTGAGTGATTATGTGAACCACTACTATCCAGACCCAAATCTTATTGAGTCTGATACGGAGCTTCAAGGATGGTGGACAGAAGTTAGAACCAAAGGTCATGCAGACAAGAAAGATGAGCTATGGTGGCCTGTTTTGGAAACCCCGGAAAAACTGATTCACACTTTGACTACTATCATTTGGGTAACCGCTGGTCATCATGCAGCAGTGAACTTTGGTCAGTACATGTATGGTGGATATTTCCCTAACCGCCCCACAATTGCTCGAACCAACATGCCAACTGAAGATTCATCTGAGGAGGAGTTTCTCCAGAACTTCGGGAAGAACCCAGAAATGGCTCTGCTGATGTGCTTCCCCTCACATATTCAAGCAACAAAAGTGATGGCCGTGTTAGATGTACTATCGAATCATTCACCCGATGAGGAGTATATTGGTGATAGTCTAAAGTCAGCTTGGGCTGAAAATCCTGCTATAAAGGCCGCATATGAGAGATTCAGTGGCAATTTGAAGAGGCTAGAAGGAATTATTGATGAGAGAAATACCAATATGAAACTGAAAAACAGAGTTGGAGCAGGAATTGTTCCATATGAGCTTTTGAAGCCATTCTCAACCACCGGTGTCACAGGAATGGGAGTTCCAAACAGCATCTCCATCTAAATTTGATGATGAGGAATCGGTGTTCCAAACAGCATCTCTGTCTAGATTTTAGGTTGATGTTGTAAAAACTCTTTATGTATTCTATTTGGCCCTTAATAAATCAATAACATGGAGTGCTTTAAGTTCTGATGAAAGCTGTTCCATGATTCCACCCAACTCGAACTAGTAACATCAGATAATTTGCGGTTTGGAACAAGTAATATCAGATCACTAATGGGAAAGGTTAAGGTCCAGAGTATAACTTGTTTCTCTGTTTCAAAGTACAGAGATCATTACATGAGAGTTACAAATTTCAGTGATAACTGATGCTGCTGCAACTTCCGTATGCAGAGCCGGAAAATATGTCAACGGCAACATGATGTGAGCTTGTGAAACAGATATATAGATTATTACTTGAAGTATGCTTATATACACGTAAGTCTATATTATACATCGACGTGGTACAATAAATGAACGAACCAAAATGTGGAAAATCTATCCTAAAAGAATTCTTCCTATAAAAAATTAAAGAATTAGGGGACCTTCGCCTTCTGCTGAGTTGCTCGTGAAAGTCCGGAAGTGAAACCAGGTGACTCTGAAGCTTCAGAGTTTTTTTCTCCACAGAACCCTATACGATGTTGTCTTGTAAGCAGACATTTGTCTTGCCTCACTTGAATTTGTACACCAAGGAAGGAGTGTAGAAGAAACAATGTGAGCAAACTAACAAAATGAGTGTGATTCTGCGGTTGCTCTTAAAATCCCCGTCCATCCAAAGAACCATCATTGCCCTGGAGAACAAACCACTTTTCAGAAGGCTCAAATTCAAGGGATTTGCTGAGAAATTCCAATTTTTCGATTAAGTGGTCCATTGCAGAGTTAGCATTGTGCTCGAAATCTTCAGCATTGACTCACATGTAAGAATGAGTATTAGTATCATTGCACATGCACTCCGG
Organism: Malus fusca; assembly: GCA_035220775.1. Lineage (NCBI taxonomy): Eukaryota > Viridiplantae > Streptophyta > Magnoliopsida > Rosales > Rosaceae > Malus > Malus fusca. The sequence continues at coordinate 537,191 of CM069065.1, read as the reverse complement.
AATCTCTGTGCAATTCCTTTATAATCCTATTGAACTCTGCTTCAGGGAGAGAAGAGTTCAGAAAGTACGGAAGCATATGCCTCTTGTCTGGGGTTATATACTTCTTGTGGCCAGCATAGGCACGATGTCCCTGAAAGAGAATACAAAACTTGGTGTAAGTGAAGTCTCCATCAAATTAGAAAAGCAAACTATGTAAAAGAACTATTAGTACGATAATTTCATATTGTTCGTCTTCCATGCATATTTTCTCAACACATTTCTTTTTGTTGCTCCAAATTGGAAAGGCCTCAATGACACATCGCTCATATTTCAGATCAGTTGTGCATTTATCTAAGCATTTCATTTGTTTCACTCGATTTATTTTGAGCATTTCGTGCATTTATCTAAGCATTACCGGTTAACTTGATTTATTTTGATCATATTTGTTAATTGTTTGATCTAGCATATAGTATATACATTTACTAAAACAAAAAGAAATAATTATACCTGCATAATACGGCCCATATTTCCCCCATGAGAAGGCATGAAGACATCACTATTCTCGGAAACTAAATAATCAATGGCAGCCATGACAGAAGCTCTGTTTGCAAAAGGTTCTAGTTCACCAGGTAAAGCAAGATCTTCCTTATTGTAAAAATGGGGAAATTCTTCGATTAACGGTAGTAAGGCTTCTTTTCCACCAAAAGGCTGCCCGCCAGCCCAATATATTCTTGCACTTTTTGGAGCTCCAAGAGCTTTAAGCAACCTAAAACACAAGATTTGGTTTGTCAGAAAACTCTCTGCTACAAACAAAAAAAAAAGGAATCTATTTGGTTTAATTAAAATGCCTAAATGTGACTATCATGGTAAGTCATGTTTGATCTTCCAGTTAGGAGCTCTGGCCGCCGTATCCTCTCATTGTAAACTATCTCATCATATTCAGGAGTCAGGACTCAAACCAGGAAGACAACCGGTCCTCACCCATACGTCCTTCTCCATTCTTAAATGAAGCGCAAGGTAAGGACCCTTATTGTGCATCCTCTCTGCAAGCTTGTTACCAATTCCCAAAATTGGAGGAGCAAACCTCAATGCATGAAAAGCAACCTGAAGTCAAACAAGGAAGAGATTACAGTCAGCTGTCTATAGGACCTTGTTCCAATTCTGTAATGAAACAAAGTCAGCTAGCATTTACAAAAATAAATTATAAACATATTTAGCGAATTACCTTGCATCGAAGCTTTTGAAGATCAGAGGGAAGATCCTTAGAGAGCCTTGAATCCAAGCCTCTTAGAAGCAGAACCCCTTCTCTTTTAATCTGCACAGAAAAGGAGGAATTAGCATAATTTTTAGTGCCAATTGGAATTCCACAGGAAATTCGTTTGTAAAACCACAAATAACAAAACCGATAAACAGGGTTAAAAAATCATGTTACGATATTAGACACAAGGAAAATGACTTAAGCATGATCAGAAAACCCTGAAATTATCATCATCGGGAGCTCCCATACTAGTCTCTTACTTTCCCCAAAATTCGTATTTGTCTCGCTTGTGATCTTGTGGTCAAAGTAACTTGAAAGTATTGGTTCATGGCGGGATAAATTCAAGATCAATAGTATTTCTCGTTCTGTATGAACAATCTTTCTTTTGGCAAGTGAAAACGTACAAAATTATAATATATAGTTTATACACATACACACACACATGTTTGTTAAATGAGAATACTGTTTCTCTTTGTTATATCTACCATTCATTGTAATCATGATTCATTAATAAAAAATCAGAGTTTTTTTATAACTTTCTCTCAACTAAACTTTCTCACCAACCAAACAGAATTAGGGTTTTCAGGTTTAATTTTCATCTACAAAAGGTGCTTTTACATTTAAGGTGTATTTTCGTAACACATATTTCTGAACATTTGCCACTTGGGTTTAGGTTATTGACGTACTATGGACATTTTAAGGCAACTATTTATTCTTCGCTAAACAACTATTTTGTTGTAGTTGTTACATTTTGGTTAAGGAAATTTTTTTTATAGATATCGAAAATACAAAATCACATGATGAATCATTGCACCTAAGAGTGGACAACTTATAGTTGATAAGTCCAATTTCTAAATTATATTCATAAAAAATATATTCACACATCACAGCTTAAGTAAAACAACAATGTCTGTGGCCAATTTTAAGTATAAAAATTGCTCTGGTTAAGAAGAAAATCATGAGGCTGTTAGGAACACACCATTTGAAAATAGATACAAAATGACATGGACGAAAAGACCCATATATATGACTTTATTAAATGGTCCCTCTCTTCTTGCTCTCCAAGGTAATAAATGGTCCCCCTTTCCTGTCCTAATATTCCTGTCTCCATATCTGTAGCTGGCACTTAAATATTATAACAGATGAAAAGTGTGGCATTTGATTCTTCAACGTTTTGTGTCGTCAATTGTTGGAAGTGCATTTCAATATTGCATTTTTTTTTATTTTGAATGGCGCACATGGTCCCCATAATTCACAGGTTTTTCTTCTAGTTAATTTGACTACAACAGTTTCTTCTTACAAGTTTGATAGCAAAAAGCTGTGGTTCTTAGGGCTGGTTTGGTATTGCTGTGCTTTGAAAAAAAACTGATGTGAGAATAAACGGTTGTGCTGTGAGAATAAGCGGTTGTGAAATAAATCAGCAGAGTGTTTGGTAAACTTTTTTGTAAAAGTGCTTTTGGAAAAAAAAGCAGTCTAATAGTGGGTCTTTTCATTAAAGAAGCAATGTAGCTCCGTGTGCTTTGAAAAAAAACCAGTTTTCCAAAGCTGCAAATAGCAGCTTCAGTTTTTTCCTTTGATTTCAGCTTATTCTCACAGCAGCTTCCAAAATAAGCCCTTTTTTTTCAGTTTACCAAACACCTAAAACTCTCACAGCTTTTTTTCATGGGTGCTTTTTTTTTAAGCACCTCACTCCCAAACTAGGTCTTAGAAGTTCACTGAAAATAATCACTTTTGGGGGTCATATGAATAATTAGTGAGACTATAATTAGGTAGGTCTTAGTCTAGGATTTTCACATTGTTTCTCTAATCAACTCTCTTAATCAATTTAGAAAGAAACAGATATCTCCTTATTTAGTCAAGGTTTGCAAAATAAGCTAAACTAACCTGCACACTTCATGCTTCATGAATCATGATAACTTGACCAGACTTCCTCAAACTGAGATTTCTAAAACACGCCGCTTCCAGGTAACACCGACTCTACCCGTCATTCCCAGGGAATGCACGTCGCAGAGCATCGATCCGAAGTTGAAAGTCGTCCAACAATTCAAACACGTCACCGATGAGGCACAATCCCGACACAAATTCTTGTATATCAACCAAAATGTGACAATTCAAACAGAGAAAGATTCGCATAACTGTGTCGAATGCCACTAAATCCAGAAGTCCTGACATCCGAATGATGTCAAAACCGACCCACTACTTTAGTAAGAGAAGATCCTAAGTATGCTCTGAACAAACTAGGCTCTGATACCAATCTGACACGCCCCGATCCCGATGTCCTCGGGACATCGGGATGGTCACGTGCTGGCAGACACCCGAGGGTGACGAAAGCCATTTATTGAGTGCAATTGCTGAAAATAAAGGATAGATAAAACTTATAAATGTAAAAGAATAAGGAATATGCATTTAAGGAACGTGTTCAGAGCATACAACTAACTAGAACATTAAAGGAAATAATATAAAATTAGATGAACAAAGGAATGGGTCCTACACCGAGAGGACTCGAAGATACCGAAGCGGAAGTGCCTGAATGCCAGAATTGTACGCCTCGATTCTAAATCCTGAAGGGGGCGCAAAACAAACATGAGTGGACCAAGTTGATATATATATATAATAAAACAGTTATCAACATACTAACCCCCAGGTTTTATGAAAACACAAATATAATGTTAAACATAGGTTTTCCGAAACCTAGCATGTCGTGCAATGTCTCAAATCATAACTCATATATAATAATCACTAGTGAATTGTCTGATAACCCCCAGGCCCCATGCCGACTCCCCGTCTCTGAGCAGACAGTCAGAGGAAAATACACTTCAGGCCCCATGCCGGCTCCCCGTCCCTGTGCTAAATAGCCAGAGGAAACACACTCCAGGCCCTATGCCAACACCAAACCGTCGCCCGGGACGAACCGGAATCTATCCCTACGTCCCGTAGCGGAAATGACCACTAGGTAAGTACAAAACCATTGAACATATATATATTGAAAAACAACTTCATAGTATAAATTCATCCATCATCTATACTATAAAGAGGTGTTCGAAACATGTTCTAAATATCATATCATCATCCATCGGATATTCTATAAGAACATGGGTTATAGGAAAAATAGTAATAATTCAAACTAGCCTTAGTAAGCATGTTATCTCACAAAACGTTTCATAAAACGTAATCATTAAATCATGTTTTTCATGTATGCATTTCTACTATAAAACATGCATTTTATAAGGGGTCCACTCACAGTACTTAGCCGCCGAAGAGCCACGCAAACTAACGAACAAGAAAACGTCACCAATAATTGCCCCTAAGCACATAAAGGGTCCAATAAATGAAACTCTATTTTAAAAATTGAATTTGGGAAAACAGACGTTGGAAACGGATTCAGAACGTCGAATTACTCTAAGAAGGGTCCCGGACGAAAACCCGAAAAGTCAACCCTAAAGTCAACGTTGACGGGGGGTCAACGGTCAAATTAGGTCTAACGGGTTTTAGGCTTGAAATATGGATTAAGGTTTAGGTTTAGGTTAAATAGGATTAGGATCTATTGGGTTTTGGAATTCTAAGGTTTTTGGGTTAAAAGGGTTTAGGGTGAAGAAATGTGGTTTGGGCCTAAGCCTAAACACACACACGCACCACAACTACACACACACACGGCATGCATACACACACACACACACCCACGACACATGCACAACACACTCGCACACACCACACACATACACCACACAACCCACACACACACACACCTAGCCCAAAACACACACAACTAAAAGATTAGGCTCGGCAGGGAAGGCCCAAAGGGCTTGGGTTTGGTGGGTCGCCGCAGGGCCGACCCAGGCCCAGTGCAAGCAGGGCAACCGTCCGGGGCCCAAAAATATTGGGGGCACCAAAATTATTAGGGTGGTGTATTTATATATGTTTTCATAAGAGTATAAATGTATAAAATTTGGTTCAATGACACAGAAATTTAAGTAGAAGAGATGGTTTGGTCATTTGAAAATAATGAGAGGTCTTGAGTTCAAAACACCAAATGTGCTTATTTACTTTCTAATTTTTACAAATTTCTTTTCATAAGAGTATAAATTTATAAAATTTGGTTAAAGGATCAAGAAGTTTAATTAGAAGCAATGGTTTTTGTTGTTTAAAATTAGCAAGAGGTCCTAAGTTCGAAACGTTATGGACATGTTTATTTTTTTCAATTTTAACAAATTTTTGTTTGGTTGTTAATTTATTTTTAGTTACTAGTTACTAGCTATGTAGGTTGTTATTTTTAAATATTCGTTTCAATTTAAGTCTAATCTTCAACAATGAGTAATACATAGACCAAATTTGTAGCGCAAATTTGTAAATTATATGACGTGTTATCAAAATATTTAATTTAATGCTCATTCATTACTAATACATATCAATTAAAGACTCGAAAACATCATTATTTTTTTAGTCCCATATTGACAAGGTTAGTAAATAAGAAAAAACACATCATGATTTATACAAAAACACTTTCAAAGTTCAAATGGAAAACAAAACTCATTTATCTACTTATAAGACCAGAGTTGTTTGGTTTTCTTCTCTCAATACAAAATAAATTAGTCATTTTGTGTTTCTAAATTATTAAGTTTGAAGTGCTTTTCTAAGTATAATTTTATCAAAGTCTTACGTGTGAAAATAATTAATTTTCTTATATGAAGTTAGGGCACTTTTTTTGGCGTCGCCCCGGGCCTCAAAAATATCTGGACCGGCCCTGGGTCGCCGGACCCAATGGGATAGAAAGCCGGAAAATCGGCCGGAAAATCGGCCGGAAAACCACCACACTTCAAACGGCCATAACTTTATCAATACTCAACGAAATTAAGCAAAACAAAAACGAAAGTTGTAGCCCTTGAAGAGACAAAGAGAATGGTACCTCACACAACGTCTAACTCACCGTGGTTTGGCCAGAAAATGCCTCGAAAGCTGTCGGACTCGCCGGAAACTGGGTAAGATTCAAATGGATATAACTTCTTCAATACTCAACGAAATTGAGTGAAACAAAAAGGAAAGTTGTAGTTCTCAGCGAGACGAAGAGATTGATACCTTTCACGCCTGCTAACTCGCCGTGGTGTGGCCGGAAATTGCCTCAAAAGTGGCGGGTTCCTCGCCGGAAATCTGGGGAAGTCTCCCCGACGTATTTTGGTGTCCAAACCTTCATCAAAATCACATTTTAACAACCACTAAGCCTTCTAGACTACTAGGAAGGAAGATTGAAGGGTGTTTTCGACTTACCTTGTCGGAAATCAAGTGCACCGTGACTGTGCACATTGTAAAGAAGAGAAAGAGTGAGCTCGGGGAGGGGCAAGAGAGAAGGGAAGATCTGAGTGATGGTGATGGGTGCCGTCGTCTTCATTGATGTGGTGTGGAAGTGAGGGTTTGCAGGGAGGAAGGACACGGGTGAGAGGGAGAGAGATGTGCCGAGAGGGAGAGAAGAGGGGAGAGACGGGAAAGACAGAAAGAGGAAGAAGGATAAGGAAAGGGGTTCAGGGGGGGGGACATAGAGAGAAGTGAGGTGAGTGAAGGGGGTGCTGCCACGTGGCAGCTTGAGGGAGAAATAATCCAATGTTAAATTTTCAGATAAAATGGGATCCAAATTGATATATTTAAAATGTTTTGGGGTAATTACATACATATATTTTTATAAATAGGGGGTGGGTGTTACATACTACATGGAAATACTACTAAATCTCATCAAGGGCATGTGAATCAATGGATACAAGTCATATCATATATACCAGAACTGGGCTAGACGATGAGTAATAAGTTATGTATGGCCTGATGGAATATGAGTATATAGTTATGTTTTTCTTAATTCGGTGTATACGTAGTACGCTTTGACAATTAATATCCATTTTCTTTGTTTTTTCTGTTTTCTATTTGAGTTGATCCTGTGCTTATTTAAGGAAGTGCATCGACTGCTCGAGCTATCTTTATAGAAAGTGTAACTCTTGTAGAAACTTATGATTCTGTGAGAGAAAAGATAAAGGTAGAGAGAGAGAGAGAGAGAGAGAGAGAGGATTCTAGAAAGAGAAGTGTATTGATCGAATGAATTGATCTTACTGTCTGAAAGAATACAATATCATATAAATAGATACAATTAGCTTAACAGCTAAGTAAAGTAAAACCTTTAATTACATATAGGTTCTATTATATTCCTAACAACTCGTACTCTGTTAATTGTGGCTCGAGCCCTCAGTACAAAAAGTGTATTGTGGATTACTTCATCGTTTTTAAACTAGACTAATACTGTAACCATTATAAATCTTTTTAAACTAGACGTATAATTTAACCATTATAATCTTCGTGTTCCTGATCTTGTTTGGTTTGTTTTCGCATCTCTTGCCTAATGTTATTTGTTACTCGTTCTACACATTCTTGTAAGTATTGATTGATGCTTTCACACATCCTAATGAGTGACATAAATTTTTGACAGATTCCATTGTTTGCGAGTGAAAAAAAAAAAAAAAGCTTTTTTCTTTTTATAAGATATAACTGAGGAAAATTTTAGGGACATCATATTTTTTTTTAATCATTTAAGTGTACATCCAATGTAGGCAAGTGATTAATGAACTTATTCATAAAAAAATGCTAATGGAACCACATATTTTTAACACATTGTTGTACTATATGATGTGGCAGGTAATGTGTCCATGCATTGTCAATTATTGAGTTCATCTGATTAGATTTTGGTTATATGCATCATGTACCACATAATGTGGTTGTTTCCCTCTTTTTGGCCAGACAGGGGGACTATAAGGATTTTTTTAATCCTTTTTTGGTTTGGATGCGTGAGTAGATGTGACAAATCAATTCATTGATTGTTAATCGGTACTCTTAAGACCTGTTTAATTTGATATCATCATAATATAAAGTAAGAGATTCGATTGTGATAGCATGATCACTCACTTGGATCAGTGGAATAGGTGACACACTAGGGTGTTTTTCGGCTAGGGTTTTCTCTCTTTTCTCTGAGAGACTAAACTGATTTCATTCACAATTGCATTAAAGGCATATGAGAAAACACATGGGTATTTATAATACCCTTTGCCGAACCTCCTTATAAGTTTGACGCCATGATTTTTGTCCCATGCGTCTAGCCTAATAACTTGCCCTTGTGACTTGGACTCCTTTTAATTAAATAAAGCTCAATGCTTATTTTAATTAAAACATGTCCAGCTAATCCAAATAATTAATCCAATATAAGTAATATCTAATTATATCTTATCATCTTCCACATAACGTCGTTAGTATTATCATAGGTGTGTGACCTCTTAGGTTTTAACTAAGGCCGACATTGAAATTAATTAATAAAATATTATACTTCCACAAGCTATGAGTGACACCTAGCAATATATCATAGATATCTAGATTAGATAGAAGTATTCATGATTAATCATGATACTTTTTCGACCTTGATTGTAGTTACAATGCAATTCAGTTCTTCTATCATCCATACTACTATGTGATATGGAATAATGCTAAATCACATATAGGTATCTATGATCACAACAATGCATCTTATCATGTGAAGCAGTGCTTACAAACATAGCTTGATCAACAAGTATTTCGGCTGAAGAATTCTGAGATGGATCTTCTAGTGGCTTCGAGGAATATCTCCTTCTATTGAACAATTACTAAAAGGTGATAGATTCCTTATTGTGTTTTCATATATCTTTATGTTCATATACATGAACTCAAGTAATACACAATCTAGCCCTATGAGGTAGTGAGGGCTTTGAGGTGAAGTCAAAATTCATATATATAAGCACAAGTTATCCAATGATAGCCCCATGTCTAAGAACTATTTACATACTACAACTCAAAGCTTTGTAATGTTTGACATGTTATAAGCATCCATACATTTAAATTTCTTGGGCGATCAGTGCTCAGTGAACTTGTTCAATAGGCAATCACTTGTATATCCATCATGTCTCCAACACGCCTAACACAACATCATGCTAACCATGTGATATACACCAGCCTTTTTGGATAGTCAATGTCTAGTTAACTTTCCAAATGGCTAGGAACTTAGTTTAAGGATTAAGTGACTACGGATACAAGTCACCCTCTCCTAACCTCATTTAGGACATTGCTTCCAATCTTTAAATTCCACATACTCATTCATGATATTACCTCTATAATCTTAAGTTAAACTCATGAATGAATAAAACTTGCCCTTTTTATTAATTAATTAAATGGAATTGTTACATAATATCCAATATCACATAATTGGATTTTAGGGCACGACTCCAACACGATCATGGCTAGCCATTGATTGGCACATGAGTATGTAAATCAACAAAAATCTTTCTCAATTGGTGATAGTAGACATTTGGCCAGTCTTGATTGGATCCATCATCTTAATTATGACAAAAAGTGTTTTGAACCATTTAAATTGTGGGTGTGATTTAATACGATTAGTATGATATATAAAATATTGAAAGGTTTTGTACGGGTTAAGATTAAAATTTTCTTTAACTAATTAACCATGCATGTACATATAAAGCAAGATTATAAACATGCATGCACAAATAAATAGCAGAAGCAACAAAACTAGTCGTAAGTACAAACCCCTTTCTCATTGACCTAAGTGGTTGATCTATTATAATTTGCTTTCAAGATTCAATAACAAAATCCAAAACTCATTCACCCAAGGCAAAATTGGCCGTAGGGTTTCTTTGTCCTTTTGGTCCTTCTCTCAACTTAAGTTACCAAAGGACTTAATATGGTCCTTCCCTATCAATCCAACATTATTTCGACGCTCAAATTAGACATTAAACGTCTATGATAATTAATTATTGGCTTTTTAGTCAAAATGGTCTCTGAGATTTGTATAACACATCACTTTGGTCCCTGAGATTGAAAATCAATAGAAATGGTCCCTAAGATTGTCCACCATCCATTATTTTGGTCTTTCTATTAAAAACTCCATTAAGTGTCCCGAAGCTCTTGGCCGAAAGTTTGGGCAATTTTCAAAGCTTCGTAACTCAATCGTTTCTTAACTAAATTCGATCCATAATATATCAAAATGAAGATAGGAAAGTGTAGAACAAGTTTATACCTATTTGGAAGCCCAATGGTTTCTAGAGATGGCCGGAAAATAGTCTGAAAGGTGACTGATCCGCGAGAAAACTGGAAAAATCGTCAGAAACTAGGTAAACTTTAAACGTTCATAACTTCTTCAATACTCAAAGAAATTTAGTGATTCATAAACGAAAATCATACTTCTAGATGATACAAAGAGAATGGTACCTTTCTTCATGGCTAAATAGCCTTGTTCTGGCCGAAAAACGGCTCGAAAATGGCTGTCTTGGTCTCGAGTTAGCCACTTTCGAGCCATTTTCCGGCCAAACCACGGAGAATTAGCCATCAAGAAAGGTACGATTCTCTTTGTCTCATTCAGAAGTATGATTTTATTTTTCGAATCGCTCGATTTCGTTGACTAATGAAGAAGTTATGAACGTTTAAAATTTACCCAGTTTCCGGCGAATTTTCCAGTTTTCAGGCGGACCAGTCACCTTTCATGCTATTTTCCGGTCATCTCCAGATACCATTGGGCTTCCAAATAGGTATGATCTTGTTCTACACTTTCCTATCTTCATTTTGATATATTATGGGTCGAATTTGGTTAAAGCTTTGAAAATTGCCCAAACTTCTGGCCAAGAGCTCCAGGAAACTTAACGGAGTTTTTAACGGAAGGGCCAAAATAATGGATGGTGGACAATCTCAAGACCATTTCTATTGATTTTCAATCTCAGGGACCAAGGTGATGTCTTATGCAAATCTCAGGAACCATTTTAGCAAAAAAGCCTTAATTATTTCATCATTTCCTCCTTACCGAAACTATTTTATTCATCTCACACAAAGAATATGGTGTGCAATCATTAGGTTTTAATAGACGAGACCGTGAGACAAATACAAACTCTTTGATCGTTTTGAAGGATTGAAAACAACCTTTTAATCTACTCTATTGAGAAGAGCTCATTATTGATTATGCATGACTTCACTGACTATGAGTGGTACCAAGCCGTATATCATTGCTCCCAGCTCGATATAAAATGTATAAGGAAAACCTATTCAATTGCAACTTACAATGAAGTACGATCCATCTCTACACCATACCCCCAATCACATTGTCGGGGTATAGATAGTCTATATCAAACCCAATGTGATCCCTTTTCTACATACATGATACTTACTGTTAAGCTATCAAGAATTTATTCTCGATCATGCTTAGTACTTCAGCCGAGTATTCTTTGATAATATCTTAGAGTATTCAACTTTCATTTAAACAAAGCTAGAGATCTTTTGTTGTACATTCACTTGACGCCATAGATAATAGCATCTTCAAAGGAGATGTCAAATTTTAAACATCAAAATGATAATTGATAGCTTATGTGGCAATTTGGCATTTTGTACAATATTTTGCTCCACCTGATATGTTAAATAATAATGTCATTTAATAAAATTTTATTTTTTTTGTGGAGTCCAATGATTAAGGCAACCAATCAAATATTTCAAAAACATAAACAACATTTATTATATATTATATTAATCTATTAAAAAATCATTTAATGAATTAGACATCTGCTGTCAAATTTGACAGTAAAAGGTTTTGCCTTCAAATGACTCAGCGCCACGTAAGAAATTGAAGGCTCAGTTGGAGAGAGTTTGCTACCATTTTTTACTGTTGTATGTCTACGTGACAATTTTGACATCTCCTTTAGAGATGCTCTAAGGGGATAACCCAGATGTAACACCTTGATAGCCTTAGGGCATGATTCATGTACAAAGTCACCAGTCTATCCATATGCCAACCATGATCTCTCAAGTCTAATGATTAATCTGTATAATTGCAATTCAGAGTTACTTACTTGACATGTAATCTTCATTTAATCACCTCCACACATGTCTTTGCCTACCCCCACTAATGGTCTGACACTGACCTTGCACCTTGTATCCCTAACTTTGTGCATACATAGTGTGCACCATTCTTACCGGATTATCCACTTACATAATCCAATGACTAGAAATAATGTTTAAGACAATACATATGAAAAGGTCTCTTTAACTTATATTCTCGAGAAGACTACCATCCCGAGGTTACTTCTTAACATATGTATGTAAACGTTATCCATGGACTCACTGTCTAGACTACTTTGGTAATTTCACTATAGTGATCTGGCCCCTGTGATTAATTTATGGAATAATCACTATATTACCTTTAAGCAATCTCACTGGTCTTGATTGCTTTTAGGGCATACATCCAACAAATATGATATCCCTTTTACCTTTACTTGGACCCCTAGATTAAAGCTTGTAATAAATTAGAAAGTAATTTATTAATTCGAGCACAAAGATGGTACAAAAATGTGGTCTACCTAGAATTGCTCTTATCTAATTGGATATTGTTTAGATTTATCATTTGCCGCATCTACACTAATGTGGTCCAAAAATATGTTCAACCGCTACCATTTTTTTAGTAGAGCCATAGTGTTATAGGATTAAACAATTAGTTGTTAGAGAGAGAGAGAGAATCAGTAGGATCGAACCTGCATGAGTGTATATAGACATGATTGATTTCCACCACTTTTGAAAAGCATCATCTGCCTAACATTACTCGGTAATTAAAAAGAACCAAACTAATACTTATACTCCCTTTTTTTTTGGACGAAGGAAATCTCGTTTCTTTATTACTCAAACAAGCTCTTAACTGGCAGATCGTTGAAACTTCAATATGTCATCATTGAATGAGATTCAAAGATTTTACTACTTGCAATTAAGAAGATTCAGATTCTTTGGAGACTTTGTCCAATTTTAAAATTTTTTAGTACATGCTTCAGCAAATTCCTCAATTATCTTTAAGCCATATTTATATGGTCTAGGATTGTTTACCATTTTGCTATTCTCATTCTCGATTGATATGTATATATTGTTATATGAGCTTCCGTAGTGAACGCTAAAATAGTCCCCATCACCGTTTAACCTTAAACGTAGAGATGAATGACTTTTAATGGATCGGAAGGAGAGTCCCCAGTGTATAGGGCCTCTCTAAACAAGAAAAAAAAGAAGAAGCAGGTATTTAGCATTTTAAGCCAATTGGAAAAGTCCCCTGTTTATCTCCTTTGTGCCAATGCATTTACGGAATGCCACGAATTTGAAAGAGAAGGCGAAATATTTACCGGACCACTAGCTACTGGACACCAGTGTCCCAACAACTCGTGCGTCGTGCTATCATTTTAAGAGAAGGCCAAATCCACAAGGCCGGTCACTTTCTCCTCCCATGTTAATTGCTTTCCTTGTACAGCTAATAATACACTTGTAGCTACATCCAAAGACATAAACACGTGCTATGCATTCGAGAACCACACATTCATCCATCAAACCCCATTATTTGCGCATCTTTGGAAGTACTTGAGGTCTCATTGTTGTTGAGAGTTGTCCCACATTGGTGAGGGACAAGGTTTGCTATGTACTTATATGATATTGGGCTACTCCTCATATAGTCAATTGGTTTTATGATGACACCTCAATTTCATCATGGTATCAGAGCAAGGTTGTCCACGTATGAAGCCCAACGGCCACACACGCTCTACATCACCCAATTGTTATCCACGTGTAGGCTTGAAAATCCACCACACGTGTGGGGGCGTGTTGAGAGTTGTCCCATATCTATGAGGGACAAGGTTTGCTATGTGCTTATATGATATTGGGCTACTCCTCATATAGACAATTGGTTTTATGGTGGAATCTCAATTTCATCAATTGTGAGCCTATTAATGAAGCAACAACTGGTGCCATAGAGAAGCGGCCATAAACTGAAGAGTCTTGACCAATTTGAAAGATCACTTGATGTAGTTGAAATAATTGAATTTTGGGTTGTTCGATCAAGTATTGGGTTGTTCGATCAAGTAAAGGAAGTATACTGAATCAGTATGGATATCCTTCTTCTGACACAGCAATGCAATTTCACAATCAATATCGAAATGAAGTGTTAGATAATTTCTTTCTTCTTTTCTTGTTGCTTGTCAATGTAGAATTTTGTACCATTTAATATAAAATTCCTCAAAATCCTATAGTATGTAGTATAAGGATTTTCTTAAGTAGAAACTGAAGATCAAGTAAAATGTGAATTTTGGAAGTACTTGAGGTCTCATCTATTGCGGAATACTTCAATTCCTTATAACAACATGAGGTTTGGTATACTTTTCAACGTGAAATTTTATTTTTACATCTCCGCATGTCTCTTTACGTGTAACGAGTTTTTAAATTTAATATGTGAACAACATCATTGGGTAAGAAACTCGTACCCAAGATGGCTCAAATCCCTTGTTATATTGGCATTGAGCTACAAAATTAGTCCTGTAAATGGCATTTGAGCTGTGGCAATTAGGAAACCACGGATGTGGAACTTCACACCATGCCTCCTGCTCAAGTGTGCAACTTCGTGGCAATTCGGAACTATATATGAGACTAAGTCATGGATAAAAACTTGTTTGTACTTCTTGTTCATGTTTGGTTGATTGGATTTCAGGGGAATGGCAGTTGAGGATCCTACAGGCTACAGCTGAGCATGGCTTGAAGCTAACAATTGAAGACTACCCATTTGCAAATGATGGTCTCATTCTGTGGGATGCCATTAAGGAGTGGGTGAGTGATTATGTGAGCCACTACTATCCAGACCCAAATCTTATTGAGTCTGATACGGAGCTTCAAGGTTGGTGGACAGAAGTAGAACCAAAGGTCATGCAAACAACAAAGATGATCCATGGTGGCCTTTTTGGAAAACCCCGGAAAATCTGATTCACATTTTGACTACTATCATTTGGGTAACCACTGGTCATGATGCAGCAGTGAACTTTGGTCAGTACGTATATGCTGGATATCTCCCTAACCGCCAACAAATATGATATCCATTTTATCTTTATTTGGACCGCTAGATTAAAGCTTGTAATCAATTAGAAAGGAATTTGATTATTCGAGCATAAAGATGGTACAAAAATATGATCTACTTAGAATTACTCTTATCTCGTTTGATATTAGTTATGTGTATCATTTGCCACATCATATGGTACATTAATGTGGTCCAAAAATGTATTTTTTTGGAAACTAATAATTAGTTGTTAGGAGAATTGGTGGTTCAAATCTACACTAAAGTATATAGTCATGATTGATTTCTAGCATTGCAAAAAACACAGTCACCTGCCTAACATTACTCGAACATTAAAAAGAACTAAAACTAAGTAATGATATCTCTATTTTTATGGAAGAAAGAAATCTCGTTTCCTTAGCACTCAAACAAGCTCTTAGCTGGCAGACCGTTGAAACTTCAACGTGCATCATTGAAGGAGATTCAAAGATTCTGCTACTTGCAATTAATTCATTGGAAAGTTTCTTCAAATTTTAAGAATTTTTGGTACATGCTTCAGCAAATTCTGCTAAATATCTTTAAGACATTTATTTTGGTATAGGAATTTTTACCATTTTGCTATATATTCTCATGCTCGATTGATATGTATAGTTATATGAGCTTCCGTAGTGAATCTTAAAGAGTAATGTTAAATAAACTAAATTTACAAACAAAATGATGTGGTTGTAGATGATTGAATTATTAATTAAGTATCAATTAACGTGTTTATTTTTTATTGATGACACATTATTTAATTTTTTTTTTTTTTTTTTTCTAGCATTATCCGAATGCTAAGATTGTCCTCATCACCGTAGAGACCTTAATCGTAGAGATAGATGGCTTTCAAATTTCAATGGGTCGAAAGGAGAGGCCCCACTAAACAAGGACTAAAGGGAAGGTCTTTATCATTTTAAGCCAATTGGAAAAGTCGTCCCTTACTTCTCTCCCGTATGCCAATGCATGTATGGAATGCCGTGAATTTGACAGAGAAGGCCAAATAATTAACGGACCACTAGCTACTTGTATCCCATCAGTCATGCACAAGAAAGAAAATATCGGTAATATCGGAAATATCGGTAGTCCGAAAACACGGAAATATTGATGGAAATATCGGGATAATATCGATATCGATAAAAATTACATGGAAACCACGGAAATTGTAAGAAAAACTTGGAAATTTTTATTGAAACTTTGCAGGATGTTTATGAAGGAAAAATTTTGTCCTAGCTAAGAACATGTAAGAACATTTGAATACATATGCAAACTATTAACTCTTTAAAGTAGGCATGCATCCAAAAACAATTCATAAAACCCATGACTTTCAAAGCCTAGTATATGGTGAACCAAAAGACTCTTTAACAACATTAAAGAGAATGAAGAATTTAGAGATTCTTTACCCTTGAAGCTCATCCTTGTTTACACAAGGGATTCACCCAAGTGGAGGGCCTTCAAGTCACCTCCTTGCTCCTTGGATCTTCCTTGTGATTTTCCTCCTTTTAGTGCTCCTTTGCTTCTTTGAGGATTTGAGGATTTGTTCTCCAAAACACCAAAAGTTTGATGTCTCTAAGTCTCTTCACCAAGGATGTATCTTGTGAGGATGAAATTGATGACTTAGGGAAGTAGAAATTGCTAGATATTCTTCCCTAGGTGGCCGGCCTCTTTAGAGAGAAATGAGAGAACATGTTTCACCCAATTTCCCCAAGAAAAACCCTAATGTGAAAAATAGCTATAAAGTTGTTTTTATAACTCTTTTCTTTGGTGAGTGGCAAACTTGCAATTAAGCAAACTTTCACCAAATCCTCACCATGGCCGGCCTCTATGTGTTTATTGGGCTTATTGCCCATTTTGTTTTAGTTGTCATACAACTTAAACATAATGGGCCTTGTGGACCAAAACGCTTTTGGGCCCCGAAGCCCTAAAACCAACTTAAAAGCCCAATACGAACATTTCGTATAATTAATTAACTAATTAATTAATCTTGACCATTCTTCAATTAAACCATTTAATTGCTTATCCATTTCATTTAATTTCTTCACATACATCCTTACTCGGTGTACGATCCATTAGGTTCTATTTAGCGAGGCAGTGGGCGATGTTACTCTTAACGATCGATTGTGAATTGAAACCACATTTCAATTCTCCCTTTGATGATTAATGTTTGCTAATCATTAGGGCTTCCACAAACCATGAGTGACACCTAGCAGTATGTCATGGTTACCCAAGCTAAGTAGAATTGGTTGGAGAACCTATCCAGTTACAACTACAATGCAATACGGTCCTTCTCTAATACAATACTCTTAATCACATTGTTTAAGTGATAGTTTGTTTCATGTCTACTATCCAATGTGATACTTTCCTATATGATTCCCTTGAATATGATTTGGAACAACTTCCTAAGTCATATTCATTTGCTTTGGCCAAAGACTTTAGAATCATATCTTAGAGTATTCTTCTTCCACCATGGAAGGTTAGAGATCCCTTGTTGTGCATTCATATGCCTACATGACTAGATCGCATGACCCTAACAATGCCGTGGACAATCCGAAGGAATGCCGTTGTCATGATCAAAGATCAAGGACCTAACCATTAGACATCTATGATGCCTCAGGTCAAAGGACTACTTTGCATATTGTAACCTTAGAGTTCATACATGACATGTATGTTCGAACTCTCTTTTGATCGTAGTTCAGTGTACTCGATTACTTTTTCGAGCACCTATGTGTTTGTCTTAGTGTCCAACACCAAATGACTTGAGACTAGTTCATACTCACGTTTGAGTCAACATAACACATACTAACCTTAGCGGATTGTCAATGCCCAATTGGCAATCCTATGGCTAGGAACGTTTTAGGAATGAACATAAGAGAAAGGTCTCGTTAATCTAACTCATTTAGATCACTTATCTCTTAGACCAAATACATCCCTTGGATTCTCTTATTGCTTAAACACATGATACAATAAATAGTGATTAACAATAAGTCTTGCCCTCCATTAAACATATAAAAGTTTAACACATTAAGTATTCCAAAAACCTATTACATCAAATGAGTGGCTTTGTGGGCATACTTCCAACAATCTCCCACTTGCACTCAAAGTCATCCTCCCATGTATCTAATACCCATCTTATCCATATGACGATCAAGCTAGATTTGAGACATTGGCTTTGTCAGTGGATCTGCTACGTTATCGGCTGAAGCAACTTTGAGGATATTGACGTTCCCCTCGGCAGCATATCTTCTTATGATATTAAAGCGCCTATCAAAATGCTTGTTCTTTTGATGAGCCCTGGGTTCCTTGGCTTGAGCTATCGCCCCATTATTATCACAGTACAAAGTTACTGGTGATGTAATGGTTGGAACCACTCCAAGTGTTGGAAATGTGCCCTAAAGCCATTCATATGATGATACTTTACGGATATTTCACATGTTAAACTAATCTAGTTTACATATAAAAGGCAAACATTATTGTTTGAGGCGTCTCATATAAATGTTATATGCTTAAACGATAAAGTCCAAGGAATATGTGATTGGAAGAATGCAATCTAATGTAGTTAGATTAATGAGACCATTCTTTCGTAGACACATCCTAAACGTTCCTGATCATAGGATTGCCAATTGGGCATTGACAGTCCGATAAGATCAGTACGTGCTATGTCTTCTCTCAGGGAGAGTGACTAGTCTCGAGTCATTGGTGTGTGTGACATCAAGACAAGTACGTAGGTGCTCAATAGAGAATGAGTTCACTGAACACGATCAACGAGGAGTTCTCATACTCATGTCACATGAGAACTCATGTTTGGGATAATGCAAATTAGTCCTTTGACCTGAGGAATCACAGTTGTTGTCTTGTGGTTAAGTCCTTGATCTTTGATTATGCCAAAGTCACCCCATCGGGGTGTCCACGACATCATTGGGGTTAAGCCACTTAGTCATGGAGACAAGTGAATGCGCAACAAGGGATCTTTAACCTTCAATTGGCTTGAGGGAGAATACTCTATGATATGATTAAAATCTCTGGCCAGAGTATGAATGAGATTGGGGAATGCGTTCCAAATCACATTCAAGGTAATCATAAAATGCAAATGAATCACATTGGATAGTAGACATGAATAAATAAACTATCAAACCAAACAATGTGGTCAAGAGTATTAGATTAGAGAAAGACCGTATTGCATTTGTAATCCTAAACTGAATAGGTTCTCTACCTCTTCTGATTAGCTTGGGTAGCCATGATATGCTGCTAGGTGTCACTCATGGTTTGTGGAAGCCCTAAACGTGTGTAATCACTAAAGGGAGAATTGAAAGTAAGTTTCAATTCACAATCGATGTAAAATGGTTTTAATCGCCCACTGCCTCGCTAAAAGGAACCTAATGTATCGTACACCAAATAAGGTGGAGATTGAAGAAACAAAGGAGATGAATTAAATGGTTTAATTATTTATGGCAATGATTAATTAATATGTTAATTAATCAAACGAATAAGTTCGTTAAAGACCTCGGGATAGTTTTGGACCTTAAGGCCCAATGGGCTTCGAACGTCAAAGCCCATTGACTTAAGTTGTATGACAACTTAATGAATAAAGATTCACAAAGGCCCAAAAGCCCAAATCCATTTAGTGTTGAATTAGGGTTTTTGGTTCTTTAGGTCATTTAAAGAAGTGACTATATAAAGAAATTTATAACCTAAAATTCATAAGTTGTTGATTTTAGAGAAAATTGGTGAGAACACAAAGCTTCCATTTCTCTCTAAGAGGCCAACCACCTTGGGGGATATTGTCTAGCAATTCTATTTCCTCAAGGTCACTCATTTCCTCTCCAATCCAACCTTGGTGTAGAATCTTTAGAGGTTCTCAATTTTGGGAACTTGGAGAACCTATTCTTCTAACCAAATCCATGGAGCTAAGAAGCAAGGAATGAAGACCCTATCTCTTGGGTGATTATCCTTTGCATATGCAAAGAGGAATCTACAAAGGTAAATATTTCTCAACTAACAAATTGTTGTTTTTAAGTTGAGTCAAGGTTCACCAATCTACTAGGCTTTGAATTTCATGGTAGATGTTTTGTTTTTGAATGCATGAAAGCATGATTCCGCCTTTAATTGTTAATTGCATGCTATATGATGTTATTCAAATGAACATGTTTTTCACAAAATTTCCTTCAAGTGGTATCAGAGCCTAGGTCTAGTAGTTGGTGAATCATTTTGGGTTTTGTAGTTCATAGTTTTTGATTTAAAAGTTGTAATATGTTACAAGCTTTATTCTTGTTTCTTTGAATGTAAATTTTGTTAGAAAATTTGCCATCTCAAATGTTGTAGATGTAGTTCATATGAGCATGAATGTTGTAGATGTTTTGTTTTACAATGTTCTTGAAGTTCTTGCCAAGAACAAAAAGTTTTGAAGTTTTGATTCAAAATGTTTTATGTTTTTACATAAAGTTTTGGTTTAATTTTAGTGGGTGATTTTAGTGGGTGATGATTATTTGTAAAGTATTATTAATGGTTTTAATGGTAGACAAACTTTTTTAAAAGTTTGACATAAATTCAATTAATGGTTATAATGGTAGACAAACTTTTTTAAAAGTTTAACATAAATTCAAAATATTTCATCTTTACCTCACCTAATAAAACCCACTTACAAAAACTTTGTAAAAATCATATTTTTTCTATCATGGCCGGCCACCCTAATTAAATAGGGTATTTTTGGGTCTTTTATTCAATTACATAAAGTTTTGATACTTTTGTGTATTTGCACTTTGGCCCAAAAGTTTACGTTTTTACGTTAAGGCCCAAAAACGTTAAAGGACAAATTGTTTTGCTCCTTTAATGAAGTTTTTTGTATTTGTTGAAATTTTTGGGTTCTAGTTGTAATTACATGAAGTAGTGGACTTTTGTGTTTTTACAAAGTGACCCCAAAAGTTTGTGTTTCGCAATATAGCCCAAAAGGTTGTGGTTATTGCATGATGGCCCAAATTAAGTAGGGAACAAAAATTGTTTTGTCTCTTTAAATGAGAATTGGATTTTCATTTCATTTAGCTCCATTTAAATCAATTTTATGGATACAAAAACCAAATGAAAATGTTGCATTCAATTTAATTAATTAAAGTGTTGATTAATTAAAGGGTGATTATGAACCTAAGCCTACGATAATTGAGCTATGTGAAAGGCCGTTTCAAATTTGTTTGAACCATGGGAATGTGTAGATTAATTTTGGTTGTAATTTGATTTGATCAAATGTTGTAAAAGAGCATAAGCTCTTCTTTACTTTAAAGTAATTTGTTTTATGCAAATGTTGTAAAGAGCATAAGCTCTCTTTTACTTTGAAGTACTTCTTTCTTGCTTTATTTGATATGCATGAAAATGAAGTAGTTGGGTCCAACGCCCCTAAGACAACACGCCTTAATGTGATTAAATGCGTAACTAAAATCAATCTCCATCCCTAGTCCGAGATTCAACACTAGGCTCGTGTTGAATCTAAACAAAGGTTCATAGTCATCCTAAGGCCCTAAGGCAACTATATAGTCCATCAAATGAATGCAAACCTTATGTTAGTAGTATCATATACTCTTGCTTTAAAAACCGTTTTATAAGTATAGTGGGAGTATTATATACAACTAAATTGAATCAAATGGACCAATAGTTGTAATAGGACCAAAATTGTTTTAATGAAGATTAAAATGAATACTTATATGTGATGAGACCTAAAACCCTCAACCAAACCATTATTAAGTTGAAAAGCGTGAGAGTGCTTAGAACACTCTTCCGTGGCCTTCCACCGTGGTAGCTCCAATCGTTTATGACTTGTACACCGACTTCACCCTATCATGTGGGAGTACAAAGTGCATGCTTATACTCAGGAGGAGTCTATATACATACTTGATGAGGTTAGTGTAGGCAACGAGGATGGCCAATATCATATCATTGTGAGGCTATTCTTGAACCCCTTCACGAACTAAGCATGGTGGGAATGACTTAACTAAGTGCAATGGAGCCAATATCATATCATTGTGAGGCAACATTCTCTAGAGGCCAAATTGATGGGTACTTGCATTAGTTGCAAATGAGTAAGTGTACTCTCTCATTATTATTAATGCTAGCCAATATCATATCATTGTGAGGTGGGCTTGGTAATAGTGAGTCTCCCATAACCTACTAAGAGTTTCCTCAAAAACTCTCGAATTCCAATGAGGGATATGGAATTTGCCAAAAATAGTGGGTGGTGCTATTTGATTTAAAGACCCGAATCAAATGGCTTAAAATCAATCAATTTATATTCGTTATGTATTTGTTTACCAATATATTTGCAAACGCTATCCAAAACTTGACAAAGAAAATCCGAATGTTTTAGTTTCCGGACTTGGTAACACAATCCCAAAGATTGTCTTAAATGGATTGTGCATGTACCTAAGAAGTCTCATCCTCACAATCTTCCTATTGATAATGTATCATTGGAAGAACATGTTAGAAATGTCTATCATGAAGAGGACAACACAAACAACCAATGCTTATTCCTTCGTTATATGAACAAAGGAACTTAAGAAGATTAGCATAAAGACAAGGACACTTTTAGTGCCATAATTCTTCACTTACAAATTGTTGTATGAAGAAATAAGAGTTGCCTTGAACAACTCTTGAAAGTTTGTAATTATGTTTAGAACATAATGGTTGGTTGACAAAAATAGTCCATCAACATGGACTTATGATGATTTTGAATCATTGAGTGTTGAAGTGATAAACCACTTAACTAGACGGAAACTAAGCTAGGACTTCACCTTTATGTCCCTATCCTAATGGTTCACTAAGTTTATTGTAAACTATGTAGTGAACAATAACCACACACTCTCCAAAATGTTTGATGTGTATAACACAATTGAAAAAAAGGTTTCAAGAGAGATAGTGGGAGTTTAGGGACCATGACTATTGTAGTCAAAGGAGAAGTCAAATGAAGAAGATAAAATTAACTCCAAGGGAACAAACTTTCTTTATGAAAGGATGGACATTGGAAGGGGTATTTGCAAGAAATGTCTTGCAAATGTCAAGAACACACCTTTCGAAGGTGTTGTAAATTGTTCTTGAATAGTTCAAAACAGTTGGTTCTTCTACTTGAATGCATGATTCCGTATTAGTAACTATGTTTTACAATCGTTGTAAAAGTGTGGCTAATAAGAAGTAGAAGATTAATGAGAGAAGAGAAAGTACTTCACATTCGGAACGTGAATAAAATATAGATCTCTGCGAAAGCAGATGGTACTAACTTCCTCATATAAACTACCAAAGAAATTGGAAAAACCAAAGATTGTCTTTACATTCCAATTTTAAGGAACTTAATTCCTTCACTATAATAGAGATGGATGAATTTTTTGTTTGACAAAACATTGTTCTTTATTAATCAATGATTGGATTATAGTAATCTAATTGATTGTCTCTATAGTAGAGATGATATGGTAGCGTTAACTGTTTAGAACATAATGATGCTTAAAACCCAAAAGGTTGCAAGATAGTGGCAATTGTCCACAACATAATACTACTCATGTTGTATGACATTCACCGAAGATCACTCTCGGTTGGACTATAGTTTATTATGAATAAACACAAGTTCGAATACTTTGCAAAAGGTTTCAAAGAATTCAAGAAATGTAAGTTGATGAGTAAGACGTCTAAAGTACTTACCTCCTTAGATTTGATCCAAGGAAAGGTAACACTTTAGATGAGTTTCCTTGAAAGATATCAAGGAAATTAGCATCATATCATAAGATAAATGATTTTCTCCATTAGGAGAAGAACGAACTTGAATAAGATTTAGTTCGTTGGATATTATCAATTACCCATATATAGGATATATATGCTTCTAAGACAATATGATTGTCAATTAGAAGATCTTCCAAAATTTTCATAACTCCATAGGATGTAGTTGGAAAGAAAGACAAATCTTAATCATGTTAAGATTTGGGGTTGTGTGCTAATGAGCAATATTTGTTTAAAAATTATCTTGTGGATATCCTTAAATTAACCTTTGGATATCACTTCTATAAACCAACCAACAAATGTTGTTTGTTGAGTAGTTCATTGTAATCCTACAATGTGATTTGCCTTAGAGCAAATGAACTAGGAATAGAACTCAAAAGAATGGGTTCTTTGAGAGACAAGATGATAATCAACAAATATAACAACCTAGTTCCTATACCACAAGCTCCAAGGTAGTCAAGAAGGATTTATAAACCGTCTCAGTTGAATGGTTTGAACTTTATGACTACATTGAGTGTATATACGATATATACTCAAGGAAATGGTAAAGTACCATTTGACCCGAAATAATGAAACCTTCATAGCTAATTGGTAGCTTAAGGTGACTACAATCAAAGAGAATGGTTGACTTTGAAGGAACCATCTTTGACGTAGTCTTAGTTTCAATTAATTCGAAGATTGCTAACTACAACTAAATGGTGATTCAATGTTTGGACATGATATAGGTTTCCGAAACCATTATTAAGATAGTCTTGATAATTTATGTCTAAAACTATGAATCACAAAACATGTAAGTTGTAGAGATCCAACCATCATGGATCTTAGCAAGCTAGTGGGAGCCATAAGCGTCTTATGAGAGAAAGATCAAAATTGTTTGATTTCTCATATAGATGTAAATGAATCTTTTGTTTACTAGGTTTACAAAAGATTAGTGGGAGTTAATCATATTCCTAAATTTGAATATATGTATGATATATTAATTTTGGAAATGAAAAGAATACTTCATTGTTAAAGTTATGACTTTAAAACTTTCTATAACGATAGAATGTATATGGGAGACATAGTCTATATACATGGGATGGAAATCTATAATGATAGATTTTAGGATATAATTGGATTATATCATGCCCTAATAATAGACAAAAGGTTGCTAGGAAGTTTCTCATATGATGATAAACTTTAATAAGAAGAACAACTCTAGTGAGACTAGGAGGTAGCTCTTCTCAAAGGGAACGTACCCTTTGACTCCCAAAGAAATAATGCGTAAATCGAATCCTTTATGCATACGCAGAAAGGTGATTTATGTATTTCATATTGTATGAAAAACATTGATATGAGTTGTACCTAGAAAGGTACAAGGCGATATCAGTGCAAGCCCAGGATCAGAACCATGGCAACTGTCAAGTAAATCCTTAAGTATTTAAAGAAATACTAAAGGATAGGTTCCTCGAAGAATGAGGAAAAATTAGAGTAACGTAATGGAAGCGTAAATGTATTAGATTATGAATCTAATCCATCATTGGATGTTTCTTCATTATGAATGAAGAGATAAACAGGTATCCCTTTATTATGACTAAAGAGATATTTGGATGGAAACATTAAAGTAATGACTTTAGTGTGTTCCATTATGAATGCAAAATATATTGCCATATAGAAGTTTACAACAATGTTGTTTGGATGGGAAAGTTCATTTATGAACTCTCTATTCGGTTCCAACCAGAAAGTGTATCTAGTGTACTGACACTACGACACTAATGGGGCGATAGCTCATGCCAGGGAATCAAGGTCTCATCAAGATCCGAACTCATATGAGAGACTGAACCACATGATTGGGAATCATGTATAATGGTGACGTCGATATTCTCAAGGTTGCTTCTATGGATAACATATAGATATCCATTTCCTAGGCCTACTATTCAGCCATTTAGGAAATGACTACAGAAGAGGAATCATAACAGATGACCAAGCTGATTGGCTCTAGTGCAAGTGGGAGATTGTTGGAAATGTGCCCTAAAGCCATTCATATGATGATACTTTACGGATATTTCACATGTTAAACTAATCTAGTTTACATATAAAAGGCAAACATTATTGTTTGAGGCGTCTCATATAAATGTTATATGCTTAAACGATAAAGTCCAAGGAATATGTGATTGGAAGAATGCAATCTAATGTAGTTAGATTAATGAGACCATTCTTTCGTAGACACATCCTAAACGTTCCTGATCATAGGATTGCCAATTGGGCATTGACAGTCCGATAAGATCAGTACGTGCTATGTCTTCTCTCAGGGAGAGTGACTAGTCTCGAGTCATTGGTGTGTGTGACATCAAGACAAGTACGTAGGTGCTCAATAGAGAATGGGTTCACTGAACACGATCAACGAGGAGTTCTCATACTCATGTCACATGAGAACTCATGTTTGGGATAATGCAAATTAGTCCTTTGACCTGAGGCATCACAGTTGTTGTCTTGTGGTTAAGTCCTTGATCTTTGATTATGCCAAAGTCACCCCATCGGGGTGTCCACGACATCATTGGGGTTAAGCCACTTAGTCATGGAGACAAGTGAATGCGCAACAAGGGATCTTTAACCTTCAATTGGCTTGAGGGAGAATACTCTATGATATGATTAAAATCTCTGGCCAGAGTATGAATGAGATTGGGGAATGCGTTCCAAATCACATTCAAGGTAATCATAAAATGCAAATGAATCACATTGGATAGTAGACATGAATAAATAAACTATCAAACCAAACAATGTGGTCAAGAGTATTAGATTAGAGAAAGACCGTATTGCATTTGTAATCCTAAACTGAATAGGTTCTCTACCTCTTCTGATTAGCTTGGGTAGCCATGATATGCTGCTAGGTGTCACTCATGGTTTGTGGAAGCCCTAAACGTGTGTAATCACTAAAGGGAGAATTGAAAGTAAGTTTCAATTCACAATCGATGTAAAATGGTTTTAATCGCCCACTGCCTCGCTAAAAGGAACCTAATGTATCGTACACCAAATAAGGCGGAGATTGAAGAAACAAAGGAGATGAATTAAATGGTTTAATTATTTATGGCAAGGATTAATTAATATGTTAATTAATCAAACGAATAAGTTCGTTAAAGACCTCGGGATAGTTTTGGACCTTAAGGCCCAATGGGCTTCGAACGTCAAAGTCCATTGACTTAAGTTGTATGACAACTTAATGAATAAAGATTCACAAAGGCCCAAAAGCCCAAATCCATTTAGTGTTGAATTAGGGTTTTTGGTTCTTTAGGTCATTTAAAGAAGTGACTATATAAAGAACTTTATAACCTAAAATTCATAAGTTGTTGATTTTAGAGAAAATTGGTGAGAACACAAAGCTTCCATTTCTCTCTAAGAGGCCAACCACCTTGGGGGATATTGTCTAGCAATTCTATTTCCTCAAGGTCACTCATTTCCTCTCCAATCCAACCTTGGTGTAGAATCTTTAGAGGTTCTCAATTTTGGGAACTTGGAGAACCTATTCTTCTAACCAAATCCATGGAGCTAAGAAGCAAGGAATGAAGACCCTATCTCTTGGGTGATTATCCTTTGCATATGCAAAGAGGAATCTACAAAGGTAAATATTTCTCAACTAACAAATTGTTGTTTTTAAGTTGAGTCAAGGTTCACCAATCTACTAGGCTTTGAATTTCATGGTAGATGTTTTGTTTTTGAATGCATGAAAGCATGATTCCGCCTTTAATTGTTAATTGCATGCTATATGATGTTATTCAAATGAACATGTTTTTCACAAAATTTCCTTCACCAAGTTCAGTAATGAACTTTTTCATCCAGAACGCTTCTTTGCCGGCTTCAGCTGCAGCGACATATTCAGCCTCTGTCGTGGAATCAGCAATTACACTTTGCTTCTTGCTTTTCCAACTGACAGCCCCACCATTCAGAGTGAATACATATCCGGAGTTGGAACTTCTATCATCGACATCAGATTGGAAATCTACGTCTGTATAGGCTTCCACTCACAACTCTGCTGCTCCTCCATAAACGAGGAACATGTCCTTAGTTCTTCTTAAGTACTTAAGGACCGTCTTGACAGCTGCCCAGTGTTCTGATCCTGGGTTAGATTGATATCGATTAGTAATGCTCACAGCATATGCGATATCAGGCCTTGTGCATATCATGGCATACATGAGACTCCCTATGGCGGAAGCATAAGGAATAACATTCATTTGTCGTATCTTTTCAGGAGTCTTAGGTCCCATGGACTTAGAAAGGTGAATTCCATGTCTCACATGAAGAAAACCTTTCTTAGATTGTTCCATCTGGAACCTACTTAGCACCTTATCAATGTACATAGATTGGGATAATCCAATTAATTTTCTGGATCTATCACGATAGAGTTTTATCCCAAGTACATAAGATGCATCTCCTAAATCTTTCATGTGGAAGGTTTTGGACAACCACACTTTTACAGAAGAAAGTACTGCAGTGTCATTCCCGAATAGTAATATGTCATCTACATATAACACTAGGAATACAACTGCATCCCCAACGACTTTTTGATAAACACAATTGTCGTCTTCGTTTTGAGTAAAACCAAACGTTTTGATTTCAGTGTCGAAACGAATGTTCTAGCTCCTGGAGGCTTGCTTAAGTCCATAAATGGACCTTTGAAGCTTGCATACCTTAGTCTTTTCAGACTTGGACACGAAACCTTCGGGTTGAGTCATATAGAGCTCTTCCTCTAGGTAGCCATTCAGAAAGGCCGTCTTCACGTCCATTTGCCAGATTTCATAATCATGGTACGCAGCTATAGCAAGCAAAATCCGAATGGACTTAATCATGGCTACATGAGAGAAAGTTTCTTCATAGTCAATCCCTTTTCTTTGCCTGTAACCCTTGGCTACTAGTCTAGCCTTATAAGTCTCCACGTTCCCATCAACGCCTATCTTTCTCTTGAAGACCCATTTGTTTCCAACAGGTACAATACCTTCTAGAGGGTCTACAAGAGTCCAGACCTGATTTTGATACATGGAATCCATCTCGGATTTCATGGCCTCTTGCCATCTCTTTGAATCAATGTCGGACATTGCTTTAGTGTAGTCCCTAGGGTCTTCCTTTGTTTCATTGTCACCTAGAAGGTACAATTCAGCAAAGTCATTATTTAAGCCATACCTCATAGGTGGCTTACTAACCCGTTCAGATCTACGTGGAGCTAGGGGTTCAGGAACAGGGTTGTCAATATGTCGAGTGCTTGTTTGTGGTTCATTATTAATGTCATTAATCTCCATCTGTTTGCTTATAGTTCCTTTGAGAACAAATTCGTCCTCTAGAAACTTAGCAGTTCTGGCGACAAAGACTTTCTGGTCGTCAGGATGGTAGAACTCATATCCCATAGTTTCTTTAGGATATCCCACAAAATAGCATCTTACTGATCTCGCTTCAAGCTTAGTAGCTTCAAGCTTCTTGACATATGCTTCACAACCTCAAATCTTAATGTGTTTAAGACTTGGCTTTCTTCCATGCCATATCTCATAGGGCGTTTGTGAAACTGATTTGGAAGGTACTCTATTAAGCAAGTAAGCTGCTGTATATAGAGCGTATCCCCAGAATGTTACTGGTAGATCAGCAGAACTCATCATAGAACGAACTATGTTCATCAAGGTTCGATTTCTCCTTTCAGAAACTCCATTGAGTTGTGGAGTTCCCGGTGGAGTCCACTGTGATATTATTCCACACTCTTTGAGATAATCTAGGAACTCGTTACTCAGATATTCACCCCCTCGATCCGATCTTAGGATCTTTATCTGTTTCCCAGTTTGCTTCTCTACTTCATTCTTGAATTCTTTGAACCTTTCAAAGGATTCTGACTTGTACTTCATAAGATACACATAGCCAAACCGAGAGTGATCGTCGGTGAATGTGATATAGTAGGAGAAGTCTCCTCTCGACATAGTAGACATAGGTCCACATACGTCAGTGTGGATTAACCCTAGAACTTCAGTGGCACGCTCTCCTTTTCCAGTAAATGGAGATTTGGTCATTTTCCCTTTCAAGCAACATTCACAAGTACCCATCTGGTCATTACCTAATAGGTGGATATATCCGTCTTTCGACATCTTATGAATCTTATCAAGGTTCACATGTCCAAGTTTAAGATGCCACATCTTTTCTTGGTTAACTTCTTCTCTAGCCCTTTTGGGTTTTGAGGTATTCCTGCTTTGAATACAGTGCATCCCACTATTCGTCTCTAGGTGAAAAAGTCCATCTATCATATTGCCATGAGAGATAATACGACCGTTCAAGAATAAGGTGCAACTCATTTTGTCAAACAATACTGAGTGCCCATCTCGTAAAAGCTTAGATATGGAAATCAAATTCTTTATACATGAAGGAAAATATAAACAATTTTTAAGTTCCAGGACTTCCCCAGAGGGTAGGTTAAGCATATAGGTGCCTATTGCTTTTGCAGAGATTTTAGTGCCGTTCCCAACTCGCACAACCATCTCCCCATTGCGCAGTGACCTGCTCCTTGTTAGTCCCTGCAACGTATTACAGATATGTTGACTAGCACCTGAATCAAATATCCAGGAATTGGAGCTCACTGTAAAAGCACTCTCTATGACAGAAATAGTCTCTTCAAAAGTTCGTGTCATAAGGCTCGCAATGCGCACCCTGTATTTCTTCTTCCAACGTTCATCCTTTCCGCAATGAAAGCATGTTCCTTTGGATTTCTTTGCCTTCTTCTTATGCAACCTTTTCCTTATCATTGCATTCTCACTCCCACTGTCCCTTTTGAAACCTTTTTCAAATTTACAGCACATGTTAATCATCTCTTTCAAAGAATGATCGAATCTATTCACTTTATAGTTTACGATAAACTTAGTGAAATCATCCGAGAGAGATACAAGGAAAAAGTCTTGGGCCATTTTCCCATCGATGGAAGTTCCTAAACTTTGAAGATCTTGAAAGATCCTTTCCATCTTTTGTCCATGTTTATGGACCGATGTCCCCTTTGCCATTTTGGCATTCATTAGACTACAAACATTTGAGAATCGTACATTACTAGTCTCAATGTCATGCATCTTATGCAAACTTTCAACCATGGCACAATAAGTGTCCATGTGCTTATGTAGCTTCATAAGCTCCTCACTAAGTGAAGTGAGGATTAAGCATTTGGCTTGTAAGTCATCCTCATAGTGTCTAACATAATTTTGACACTCCTCCTTTGAAGCTAGTTTCGTAGGAGGTACATGAGGAGGGGATTGCTTAAGCACATACAATATGTCTTTCACCTTTGAGACATTCTCAATGTGGCGATACCAAGCAAGGAAACGTTGGCCCTTAAGGCCCTTTTTGTCAAGTATAATGGTGGGTATAATTTTAGGCATGTCGTTCACTACATAACATAACAGAAATCGTATTAGATTGTTTGTTTAAAACTATTTTGATTGGGTCTTTGAATCAAATAGTACCTTTTTGGCAAATTCCACATCCCTCAATAGAATTCGAGAGTTATATTGAACTCTTAGTGGGTTATGGGAGACTCACCATTACCAAGCCCACCTCACGATGATACGATGTTGGCTAGCAAAAATAATGATGAGAGAATAACGCATTATTCATTTACAACTTTTGTAATTACCCATCCGTTTGGCCTCTAGAGAATGTTGCCTCACGATGATACGATGTTGGCACCATTGCACTTAGTTTAAGTTATTCCCACCATGCTTAGTTCGTGAAGGGGTTCAAGAATAGCCTCACGATGATACGATGTTGGCTATCCTCGTTGCCTACACTCACCTCATCATATGTATATGGATTCCTCCTGGATGTAAGCACATGCTTTGTACTTCCCCATGATAGGGTGAAGCCGGTGCATGAGTCACAAACGATTGGAGCCCACCACAGTGGAAGGCCTACGAAGAGATATTCTAAACATCTCTCGCTTATCAACTTAATATTCATTTTGAGGGAGTAGTTTTGGGCTACATCAAAACATTTTAATCACATTAAAAGAACTTGGGCCTATCACAACCATTGGTCCAAGTTAATATGAATTAGTAGCATATAATACTCCCACTGTTTCGATGAAACAAGCGAGACTATATGGAACTACTAACGAATGCATTGCATCCTCGTATGGACTATATAGTCATATTAGGTTCTAGGATGATTATGAACCGTTTAATTTGATCCAACACGAGCCTAGTGTTGGACCTTGGGTCTAAGGTAGGTAGTTGTTGATTTTAGTTACGCGTTTAATCCAATTAAACCGTTATTTCCTATTGGGCGTTGGACCCAACTATTCCATTTTGCATACATTTAAACAAAAGGAATACATGAAATAATAATAAGGGCTTATGCCCTTTTACAACACAAATGATGGACTTATGTCCATTTACAACAAATTGAATTAATCAAATTACATTCAAATCTACATTACCAAACCCAAACATTCATAATGTAAAGCGGCCAATCACATAGCTCAATTATCGAGGCCTTTGGTTCATAATCACCCTTTTCTTAATCAAACACTTTTAACTAAGAAAACAACTTTAAAACAATTGGTTTTCGGATCCATAGAATTGATTTAAATGGAACTAAATAAAATGAAAATCCAATTCTCATTTAAAGAGACAAAACCATTTTGTTCTCATCTAATTTGGGCCAAAAACAATGACCACAACTTTTGGGCCATTTTCCAAAACCAAAAACTTTTGGGGTCACTTTGTAAAAACACAAGAGTCCACAACTTCATGTAATCACAACTTAGAACCCAAATTTTTTTTTTTTTTAATAATGTCAAAACATCATTAAAGGAGCAAAACAATTTGTCCTTTAGAGTTTTTGGGCCTTAACGTAAAAACGTAAACTTTTGGGCCAAAATGCAAATACACAAAAGTATCAAAACTTTATGTAAGTGCACAAAAGGCCCAAAAATACCCTATTCTATAGGGTGGCCAGCCATTAAGTGAAAAAATTAAATTTTCTACAAAGTTTTTGTAAGTGGATTTTGTTAGGTGAGGTAAAGATGAATGGAAAAGTTGTAAGAAATAATTTATGTCACATCTTTAAAACAAAGTTTGTCTCCCATTAAAAATACTTTATCATTAACCATCACCCACCAAAATTAAATCAAAACTTTATGTAAAAACATAAAACTTTTTTAATCAAAACTTCAAAACTTTTTGTTCTTGGCAATAACTCCAAGAACATTGAAGAACACTCATGAAAACTCATAATAGCTCCATGAATGTTTTCACTCACCAAAACTCAAAATACATGGTACCAAATTTTAGTTCCAATATTCATGCTTAAATGAAATACATCTACAACATTTGAGATGCAAAATTTTCTAGAAAAATTTATATTCAAAGCAAGAACAAAGCTTGTAACATTTACAACATTTAAATCATAAAACATGAAAATCACAAAACCCAAAAGGATCCACCATACACTAGACCTAGGCTCTTGATACCACTTGAAGGAAAAATTTTGTCCTAGCTAAGAACATGTAAGAACATTTGAATACATATGCAAACTATTAACTCTTTAAAGTAGGCATGCATCCAAAAACAATTCATAAAACCCATGACTTTCAAAGCCTAGTATATGGTGAACCAAAAGACTCTTTAACAACATTAAAGAGAATGAAGAATTTAGAGATTCTTTACCCTTGAAGCTCATCCTTGTTTACACAAGGGATTCACCCAAGTGGAGGGCCTTCAAGTCACCTCCTTGCTCCTTGGATCTTCCTTGTGATTTTCCTCCTTTTAGTGCTCCTTTGCTTCTTTGAGGATTTGAGGATTTGTTCTCCAAAACACCAAAAGTTTGATGTCTCTAAGTCTCTTCACCAAGGATGTATCTTGTGAGGATGAAATGGATGACTTAGGGAAGTAGAAATTGCTAGATATTCTTCCCTAGGTGGCCGGCCTCTTTAGAGAGAAATGAGAGAACATGTTTCACCCAATTTCCCCAAGAAAAACCCTAATGTGAAAAATAACTATAAAGTTGTTTTTATAACTCTGTTCTTTGGTGAGTGGCAAACTTGCAATTAAGCAAACTTTCACAAAATCCTCACCATGGCCGGCCTCTATGTGTTTATTGGGCTTATTGCCCATTTTGTTTTAGTTGTCATACAACTTAAACATAATGGGCCTTGTGGACCAAAACGCTTTTGGGCCCCGAAGCCCTAAAACCAACTTAAAAGCCCAATACGAACATTTCGTATAATTAATTAACTAATTAATTAATCTTGACCATTCTTCAATTAAACCATTTAATTGCTTATCCATTTCATTTAATTTCTTCACATACATCCTTACTCGGTGTATGATCCATTAGGTTCCATTTAGCGAGGCAGTGGGCGATGTTACTCTTAACGATCGATTGTGAATTGAAACCACATTTCAATTCTCCCTTTGATGATTAATGTTTGCTAATCATTTGGGCTTCCACAAACCATGAGTGACACCTAGCAGTATGTCATGGTTACCCAAGCTAAGTAGAATTGGTTGGAGAACCTATCCAGTTACAACTACAATGCAATACGGTCCTTCTCTAATACAATACTCTTAATCACATTGTTTAAGTGATAGTTTGTTTCATGTCTACTATCCAATGTGATATTTGGAACAACTTCCTAAGTCATATTCATTTGCTTTGGCCAAAGACTTTAGAATCATATCTTAGAGTATTCTCCTTCCACCATGGAAGGTTAGAGATCCCTTGTTGTGCATTCATATGCCTACATGACTAGATCGCATGACCCCAACAATGCCGTGGACAATCCGAAGGAATGCCGTTGTCATGATCAAAGATCAAGGACCTAACCATTAGACATCTATGATGCCTCAGGTCAAAGGACTACTTTGCATATTGTAACCTTAGAGTTCATACATGACATGTATGTTCGAACTCTCTTTTGATCGTAGTTCAGTGTACTCGATTACTCTTTCGAGCACCTATGTGTTTGTCTTAGTGTCCAACACCAAATGACTTGAGACTAGTTCATACTCACGTTTGAGTCAACATAACACATACTAACTTTAGCGGATTGTCAATGCCCAATTGGCAATCCTATGGCTAAGAACGTTTTAGGAATGAACATAAGAGAAAGGTCTTGTTAATCTAACTCATTTAGATCACTTTTCTCTTAGACCAAATACATCCCTTGGATTCTCTTATTGCTTAAACACATGATACAATAAATAGTGATTAACAATAAGTCTTGCCCTCCATTAAACATATAAAAGTTTAACACATTAAGTATTCCAAAAAGCTATTACATCAAATGAGTGGCTTTGTGGGCATACTTCCAACAGTTTATTTAGTCAATTATCTATTAGTTTATCACAAAAAATTGGAAGGAAATGCATTGCATGATGGATTTAACTGATTTAAGTTGATTATATAGCGAGCTGGCAAATTTTTCACTCTTTCCCTGAAATTATATATTTTCACTTTTTCCCTGAAATTGAGTCATTTATCCTAATCTAATATGGACCCCCAGATTAATTTATATTTTCACTCTTTTTCTGAAATTATATAAATTGTGCAATTGAGTCCTTTATCCTAATCTAATCTGGACCCTCCATCTTGATTCTCACTCTCTGTCACGCTGCCACGTGGCAGCCCACTAACCCTCACCTTATCTCTCTCTTTTCCCGAGTCCCTCTCGGACCCCTCACTCTCTCTCAGTTCTCAACTCTATCTCTCTCTCGAACTCTCGTTCTCTCACTCCATTTCCCTGATCGCACCCACACCCAGGCACACCCAAATCCGTCCACCCCGATGCCAGCGCAGCATCTCCACCACCCTCCTGAACTCTCCCTCCCTCTCCTCCGTCTCTGGGAAGCACGGCGACACGCAGAGGAAGCTCGGCTTCCCCGATCGCACCCACACCCAGGCACACCCAAGTTTTCAGGTGAGATTTGACCAACTAAACCTTATGTTGATTACCTCTTGCATGCGTGAAATTTGAACCTTATATGTGAAATTGAAGTTGAAAATCGTGTTTTTGCAAGGTTTTTGGGACGAAATTGGCTCGGGAATAGGCACACCATCTCCGGCGTTCTTCTCTGATTGCCCCGTTCAAAAATATCGCGATATTTTGACGAAAACCATTTGGATAGTTAAAAAAATATTGGACCTACAAAAAAACGATAATATCGGCTAAATATCGCCGATATTATCGATTTTTTCTTCCTTGGTCATGCATCATGCGTATCACTTTCTCTTCCCGTGTTAATTGCTTTCCTTGTTTAAGCTGACACTAAATTCGTAGATACATCCAAAGATATGTTAACCACACACGCATGCATCAAACCCCAAATAATCGCGCATCTGTGGAAGTACTTGAGTTTCCCACTGTAGCGGAATACTCCAATTCCTTGTAAGAACATGGAAGAGGTTTGGTAAACCTTCCAACATGAAATTTTATTTTTACACTTCCGCATGTCTCTTAACGCGTGACGAATTTTTAAATTTAACACGTAAAAACACTATTAGGTGACGTAAAGCATGTGTGGTCATTGAGCTTTACACTCAGGCCAAACTGTCTCTGATCCTACGAAGAAAGTTGAGATTACACGCATAAAAGATTTGGTAAAATTAGCAGTATAAGGAGTTCTCAATTCTTAGTCATAAGCACATAAAAGATTTGGTAAAATTTTTTATAGGAGACATTTCATCACATCCTCACACACACATGTGGTCCAATATCCTAATGGATAGAGCATTGGGTTTCTACCCATGCATCCTGGGTTTGAAACTCCTCAAACCCCTAAATTATTTTAGGGATACTTTAGATGTGGTCCCTAATCATTAACATTCTTTGACTAAAACCTTAATAGTATTCAAAGTTTGATCAAAGTCCCTTGACTTTGTACACCTCATTATATTACAATTAATATTTATATTTTTATAGTTTTGACATTAATTGTTTGATATTTTATGAGATTTATAATCATATAAATTTAAAATCCCTCATTATAATACTATTAGAAATGGTTACAATAAAAAAATTCAAACATTTTGATTGAATAAATGGATAAAAACTATGTAAAAATAAGAAATAAGAAATGGCAAAAGAATGTATCCATAGTGTTAAAAAAATTGGTACATTTCATATATAACAAAGTGGTACATCAATAAAGAAGAATGTGTACGTTATAAATAAATTAGGGTACAGATAAAAGATTAAAAAATTATGACTACAAATGAATTTTTAAAAAATATAGGCGCTAAAAGAAATTAATATATGGGTACAAAATAAAACTAAAAAGAAAATACTACAAATTTAAAAAAAAAATGTTGCAAATTAAAAGTGGGCACAAACTCAAAATATAAATATATGATACAAAGTTTAGGCATAAAACATAAATATACCATATGTAATTTTTCTATCATTGATTAAATATACAATGTCACGTGACGGTATACACAAATATGGGCACAAAAAGAAACTAATATATGGGTACAAATTAAAAATGAAAAAAATTGGTACAAATTAAAAATAGGTACAAACTAAAAATAAAAATATATGATAAAAATTTAGCCATAAATATAAATATACTAATTGTAACATTTTTAACACTAAAGGAATATATTTAAAAAATATTTTATTATTCAAACAATTAATGATGTTATTAATACCCAAGGAACTTGATCAAAAATTGAAAATGAATAGGATTTTAATCAATTCAGTAGCAAAAAGAAGGATGTAAACTTAATTTCTCTATTATAATTATAAGGTGAAGGGGTGTTAGTGTAATGTTGCAAACCAGAGGAGGTTTTGTGAAAAAATAATAAACCTCAAGAGGTATTAGTGTAATTAACCCAACAAAGTAGGTTCCCACGTGAAGAACTCAAGCATTATCCCATTTTGGATGGAGAAGAATTGAAGTCCTCACCCTCTCTCATTTATCTCTCTATAAATGCATGAACTCGCAAAGCTATTTTAGCAAATTAGAATCTTTCAAAAAAATTCTACCAGATTAGAAAGCATATTAATCCAACTCTTAAGTGAGACGACGATGACGTCTCAGCTTCAGAAACCCATTTACGCTCCATCCTTCTCTCTCTTTCCAAAATCGTCCATTAACCCTAATCATCTGATTAAGCATGGTAACCCCTCCCTGATCAGCATCGTTCCGCGCCACCATGTCCATCAAAATCGTAACAAGAAAAACTCCTCCTCCTTGGTGATCCGTGCCGCTTCTGGTGAGCTCAAATCATCACCTACATCAGTGTCCACGGTTAATTCAACGGAGAATCAGGCGTTTACAGTAAAGGCTTTGGTGACGGTGATGTCAACAGTTGAAGGGTTCCTCTCCGGCATAAGCTTGACTCGCCCCCTCGATGACATTATCGACTTGCTCGGAAAAACCTTGCTTTTGGAGCTTGTTAGCGCCGAGCTTGACCCCAGTAAGCAAGCAGTACTCTAAGCATACAGAATATATATATATATAACTTTTCTCATTAGAATAAACACACACAGATTGTCTTACAGCCTCAGCCAGTTTGACCGTAAACTTTTTATTTCCACAAATATTTTTAGAGTTGAGAGCTTTTTTTTTTTTTTTGTTTAATACAAGTGAGTTTTTTCTATTATATATATATATATATATATTAGAGAAACAATAGCGTTAGTAAGTTAAATGTTAAATTAGTCACCGACGGGATTCGAACTCACGCCGTCATGCAGAGACACAACACCTTTCCACCATTGTGATAAAATATCACTTGCTATTATATTTGTTGTTCATTATTCGTTCGAGTTTTTTTTTTCACGAAAATAACAATCAGATCTGGCAAAAGCAGCTACAAGATAGGAGGAGTTAGAAGGTTCGGATTGATCAGAAGATTAGGGAGTAACTCACTTAGTGCTAAAGGGACTTGGAGTGGATTCCTCTCTTCTTCCTTCCGTACTTGTACTATACTTGACTTATTTTATACTAGTAAACTATCATCACAAGCCAAACTAGCAACAACTAGATAGGGTACACGCTCAGTCACTATATCTTGAAATCCTATTTCGGTGAACTCTGTCATTGTGGGATATTCGGATTTTCCACCAATGCATTTTTCTCTTCAATTGTTCCTCGAAAGAGTGCAGTCGATCGTTACTGCCATCTGTGCAAGTCCTGCTTATTATGCGTTTTTTTTTTCACGAAAATAACAAACGATTAGCCCCAAGCTTATCCAAAACAGTCTTTCTTTTTTCTTTATAAAGAAACCCATTGGAAATCAACTCTAATCAGACACCTGATTCGATGGACAGAAATCCCCTTTCAAATCTGTATTCGGACTCTTTCTGTACTTGGATAATCGGATTGGTTTCGAGGTCTGTAGAAGTGATTTTAACATATCATTTTTAGTTTCTAACACATTTTTCCTTAGCTATGACAATTGAATTGAATAAATCAAACGAAATCTACTACCATAATTAAATAATAAGGATGTGTAAAAAGCAAAAAATGATGTGTGAAAATAACTTTCCATATTTATATAGCCCCCCTTCCGTTGAAGGATGCCTCAAATAAAATTATTTGAGGAAGAGGGACATTTTGTGGTGCTCTTTCCATAACTTTTTTCAATGATTCAAATTATCTATATTTCAGTTCATCATTATAGATCATCCTTGCATAAATTTAGACAAATCCAAAATCATTATAAGATTTCCATTTGTAGTGAAGATCATAGACGTGTACGGTTTAAAAAAAACACTCATTTGACCATTTAGTCTAATGGTCAAATGGTTTCACATTGGGATGATTTTTAATAGAGAAAATCTTCGAGAAAATACCTAAAAGATTGACTGTTTGATCGTTGTAATACGATGTGGAGTGAATCCACAAAGAATCTCTCAAATATGTGGGATCCCTGGAAGGAGACTATATATATGTATACTAGTAATACAAACTCAAATAACTATTTTTATTAGGGCTAGCTGCTCATTTTACCAACTCTTTTGTTGGTTTCTTTTTTTCTTTTCTTTTTTTTAATGAAATTTTTTTTGGTTCCGGCTCTTGATTGATTAAACTCTTAAATTTGAACTTTATTAATTTAAATATTTTATTAATTTAAATACTTTGACTGAAGGATAAAATGTTATTTCGGTATTAATTAAGAAATTTATTAACAAAACCTATTGTTAAATCCTTCCCAAAACCATGCAAAGATTAATACCAAATAGGGATTTTTTTATTCTTTTTTCTTCAAATTGAATTGTAAGAAATATGATCAAATTTTTTATTTTTTCAAAATAAAATGTTTTATATTTATTTTTAAATATAGGTACGTTTTAAATTTAAATATAGTTACATTTTATCATAAAATATGGGTACATATAAATTAAAAAAAATGAATAATTGTTACACTAAAAATGGTACATTTTAGGGAAATTTTATTTGAATCCATGTAACCTCTTTCTACACCCAACTTAAATTTAAATTGTTAATTGTCTATTTTACCCTATTGCATAATTACTATTAAGTACAAAATGAAATTAATAACTAAACTCAAATTTATCAATAAACTCATTAAACCCTACTATCACTTATTGTTTATCCTACGTTCATTCTAGCTAAAATCCTAATAGGTCTTGTAGAGCAAAACAAACTTTTTATATTGATGGATTGTGATTTTGAAGTTTTGAATCCTCCAACTAAGGTATGACTCAATTTATGAATATTTTGTTCGTTTGATTTCAATTTTTTAAAAGTATAGAAGATGAGTATTTGGGTTTCAATTTTTTTCATCAATCCCGAATGGTTTATTAAACTTTCTGCAATTGGTAAATTCTAAGGAAAAACTTCTTACCAATATTCTTATATTATAAACTTCCTTGCTTGTGATAAATATAAGGGGATGAATTGTTTGATTTGTTCCTTATGCACATCAGTAGAAATAAAAAAGGCAAATGTTTGGGTTTGGTAGCAGAAAGAAAAAAAAAAGTAGCCATGGAAATGCTAGTGGGGAGAGGGGGGTGGGGCAAGGATGCCTCTTCTTTTTCTTTTAAAAAAAAAATCAATTACAGATGTTATTTTATAAAGGTAATAGGTGTAGAGATAACTTAACATTTTGAATTGGGTTTGAGAGGGTAGTTTTGGTAATAAATTTGGGTTTAAAGAGAGATTAATTCTTTAATAAAAAAACAATATGGGTGAAGAGAGTAAGTTGGGTGTAGAAAAAGGTTACATGGGTTCAAATAAAATTTTCCTATATTTTATCATGATTCTTTTTCATTTCCTACGAAGAGGTTATGTGAAGATACAAAATAGATCTCGGGGATGTATATCTAATTTAATCTTTCAGGTTGTACTAAAAAAAAATTAATTAATCTTTCAGGTTAAATTTGTCTTTTGATGGAAAATTAACGGAAGTGATTTTGTGAAAACAATTTGAAGCCTTACGGAATGTTTGTGTAACACAAATCTTAGGGATGAATGTGAAATTTAATCTTTGAGGTTATATTTGTCATTTGAAGAAAATTTATGATGGTATCATCATTTTTGGATGGAAAATTAAGAGTTTAGGGGCTTACCTTAGGAGGTGTTAAGTGTATTTTCCAAAACCTTAGAAAGTTTTGTGGACAAACAACAGGATCTACATCTACACCATAAGAAGGGGAAATGTTTGAATCTGAGACACAATGGTTTGAAGAGGAATGTCATATCCATCCGAACCATTCACCACTTGCTCACTATTTCTCTTTCCACAATATTGTTTTTTGCAAACATGAATCCCACGTTGATGAAATGAGAGACCTTACATAGCGGAATCTCAACTTTCTTCACATTAATGGGTTTTATGGTGGATTGTTATCACATTAATGGGACCTCAACTTTCCGATGGAACCTCAACTTAATTTCTTCACATAGCATATGATTATACAATTGTATGAACAAATAGCACTTTAAATTTTACAAATACGGATTGAATTTATTCACTACATATTTTTGAATTGGGCTTTGTAGAGACGGGGTTGGAGAAGGAAACAGTGAAGGGGTATGCGCACAATGCGAGCCACAAGGACAACGAGGTGGTGTATGAGTCTACTTTCACCATCCCAGCAGGGTTTGGAAACGTTGGAGCTGTTCAGGTAGAGAATGAACACCACAAGGAGATCTTCATCAAGAACATCGACCTCGATGGCTTCCCGAACGGCACTGTTAATATTCCCTGCACTTCCTGGGTTCATTCCAAGTTTGACAACCCTCAGAAGAGAATTTTTTTCACCAACAAGGTCCTCTATTTTAGATCCTTATATTTTTTCCTTGCTTTCTCATTATTATCATACAAACACACACACATATATACATGGGATTAGGATCAAGAGACAAATATTTTGATAAATACTTTTACACTCTTTTTTAGGGATTAGATCTTATAACATTTGATGGTCTTGATTAATAGTGATGTGGAAGCTTTTAAGACTTGGATGATGATGTAGATTATAACCAACAATAAATTTTGGTACTCCCCTACACTTTAGTTTAGCCTTTTAGAAGGCTATACTATTGCAATTTTGCAGTGCAGTTGAGATTTATGCCTTGTACACGTCGTTGATGTATTATTGAAGTTTTTTTTAATCAATAATGCTTTGTTCAAGAAGGAAAAAGTGATCGTTTTCTTATCTTCTTTCTTAAGATTACCCAATGTTCTAAAAATCTCCGCCTAGGGCCCTTCTAGATGCTAGGCAGCTGACCACCGTCCCGATTAGTCCTCAGGCATTTGAAAAATGAGAAAGTACGCCTAGCCCATCTAGGCGGCCGCCTAAACCTGCCTAGGCACCCGCCTAGATCGTGACTCTCACTTAGACACAAAATCAATAAGCACTTATTTATAATTGCAAAGTATAAATAGGCACTTATTTATACAAAATATATAATATATTTACTTAAATCCACCTAGTCTACCTAAGTCCGCACCTAAAATCCGCCTAGTTGCCTAGGCGCTAGGCCCAGCACGCCGCTTGACTAGCTTTTAGCGTCTTTTAGAACCTTGATATTACCTTGTGTTTTAACTGGTTTTGGCTTACATAGTCATCCACAAAATTAATTGATGTGTTAATTTGTGTGAAAATGTAATGATTCGAAGCAGTCGTACATAACATCAGAGACGCCAAGTGGGTTGAAGAAGCTAAGAGAATCTGAGCTACAGACTTTGCGAGGAGATGGGGGGGGCCAAAGAAAAACATCTGATAGGATCTACGATTATGATACTTATAACGACATTGGCGATCCGGACAGCAGTGATGATCTGGCTAGGCCTGTCCTTGGCGGCAAAGATCACCCGTACCCCAGGCGCTGCAGAACTGGAAGACCACGCTCTGAAAAGGGTAATTATATAACCATCTAATTACATACTAATCCCTCAAATGGTTGTATAAAGTAAACGCGATGCCATTTTCTACTCAATAGGTCCATAGTTGGTAAAGAAAACTTACCTATCCCGGGTTCCAATTCAACCTCTTCTTTCTATCTCACTTGGATTATGAAGTCACGTCACGAGAGATATAGGAAAAAGAGGGGTAGAAACCCTTAGCAGCCAATTAGCTCCCATATATATGAAAATAAAACAGTGTCCTAGACACTCAAAACTAAAAGTTTGTTTTGGTTCGTGTCTCATAACAAACATGTACAAAAATAAATTTGTGTTTATGACTTTTGAAATGGAAACTCATGTGCATCAAGAACTTAATGTTAAGGACAATGATTCAAGCTATGAACCATTTTCTTTTATTATATGCTAATTTCGGATGTGGGAAATTATATGACTGAGAAACTATGAGAGCAATATGATTATTGTATCATATATTTTCTACCAATATTGCAGATCCTTTATCGGAACAAAGAAGCAGCAGTGTGTATGTACCAAGAGATGAAGCGTTTTCAGAGGTGAAGCAGCTGACAT
The DNA here is from genome assembly GCA_035220775.1 of Malus fusca. NCBI lineage: Eukaryota > Viridiplantae > Streptophyta > Magnoliopsida > Rosales > Rosaceae > Malus > Malus fusca. Next base: position 493,374 of record CM069065.1, on the reverse strand, counting down.
TTTCGACAAAGGCCCTGAAATCTGTGCTACATGCGTTGGTCCCTTCGCTCGAGACAGCACTTCTTGATCCAGACCTAGGATTTCCATACTTCACAGCCATAGATTCACTGTTTAACGAAGGAGTCACGTTACCTAAGCCAAAGACTGGTGAGGCAAAGACTGGTGGGTTTTTCCAGACAATCATCCCAAGGCTAGTCAAGACTATTACAGAGGGGGGAGACGATCTTCTGCTCTTTGAGACGCCTGAAATAGTTGACCGTACGCCTCCCTCCCTCTCTCCCTGTGTATAGATCACGATCAAGCAAAAATTTCTGAATGATGATTCCCTCTTGAGGAAAACAGACCACGAAATTGTTGGCTTCACCCTGTATATCACTTGTCTTCTATTGCAGGTGATAAATTTGCTTGGTTTAGAGACGAAGAATTTTCCAGGCAAACTCTAGCTGGTCTTAATCCATATAGTATCGAGCTAGTGACGGTATGCTTTCTTTATTATTTTGCTGATACAAGTAGAACTCCTTCACTTCAATCAAGAAATTCAAATTTGTATATTCCATTTATCACCCGAGGTGGCCATCTTCCTTGGTGATCAAGTAATTAAAGAGTTAGAAGCGTATCTTGTTTTAGCTGGTTAAACTCTATTTTTTCCTCGTGGCAGTAAATTCTGTAATTTCCTGATGCAGGAATGGCCATTGAAAAGTAAACTTGACCCCGAGATTTATGGCCCCCCTGAATCATTGATCACAACAGAGTTGATTGAGAAGGAGATCAAAGGTTGTATGACTGTCAATGAGGTATAATAAACACACCCCCAATCTCTTCGACTTGCAACCGGGTTATGCTTTAAGTAAAAGAAAATTGCTTGAACATGAAATGTAGGCCTTGGAAAGGAAAAAGATGTTTATTTTGGATTACCATGACCTGCTCATGCCTTACGTGAACAAAGTAAGAGAGATTAAAGGTACCACACTGTATGGTTCTCGTACACTATTCTTCCTCACTGAAGATGGGACACTGAGGCCTGTTGCCATTGAACTCACGCGACCGCCTGTTGGTGATAAGCCACAATGGAAGCAAGTTTTTACTCCAACCTGGGATGCCACCGGTTGCTGGCTGTGGAGGCTTGCTAAGGCCCACGTTCTTGCCCATGACTCTGGCTATCATCAGCTTGTCGTGCACTGGTAAGAAACTCGTACCCAAGATGGCTCAAATCCCTTTTTATATTGGCATTGAGCTACCAAATTAGTCGTGTAAATGGCATTTAAGCTGTGGCAATTAGGAAACCAAGAATGTGGAACTTCACATCATGCCTCCTGCTCAAGTGTGCAACTTCGGTTATTGTAGCTGTGGCAATTGAGAACTATGAGACTAAGTCATGGATAATAACTTGTTTGTACTTTTATATTTTCACAGGCTGAGGACTCATTGCTGTACAGAGCCATACATAATTGCAGCTTATCGACAATTAAGCGCAATGCATCCCATCTACAGACTTCTGCACCCTCATTTCCGGTATACAATGGAAATCAATGCTCTGGCTCGAGAAAGCCTCATCAATGCAGGTGGAATCATTGAGAAATGCTTTTCACCTGGAAAGTACTCCATGGAGTTCAGTTCTGTTGCTTATGACCAGCTTTGGCGCTTTGACATGGAAGCTTTGCCAGCAGATCTCATCAGAAGGTATTTTACTTGATAAAACTAGCATAAGACTAATCCAAACTATTTGATGCAGGAAACTTTGTACAAAGAAGATTTTCGATTTTTAAAAAGAAAACTTCACTGAAAACCCCACGGAATTTGAACTGTTTGTTCATTTTGGTTGATTGGATTTCAGGGGAATGGCAGTTGAGGATCCTACAGCTGAGCATGGCTTGAAGCTAACAATTGAAGACTACCCATTTGCAAATGATGGTCTCATGCTGTGGGATGCCATTAAGGAGTGGGTGAGTGATTATGTGAACCATTACTATCCAGACCCAAATCTTATTGAGTCTGATACGGAGCTTCAAGGTTGGTGGACAGATGTTAGTGTTGAATAATTGGCCAAGTGGCCAAGTGGACAACAAAACAATTCAAAAGAAAAAAAAGAAGGTGGACAACATCCTTCCTTGTTTTGGGGAGGAAAACATGGAACTTGTCTAATGTTTCCTTGTTTTATGGATTGTCTTGTGGCTTGTTTTATGGCTTTGTCAAAGCCATAATATGTTTGGTTTCGGAGAAGAAAAGAAAAGAGGAAGGGTGCACCAATTTTCAGTTTTTGTGTAGTCCATCTTTGAGAGAGCAAGGAGAGTTGAAGAGAGCCCAAAACAAAGAAGAAGTTGATGCTTCATTTTGGTTAGTAATCATCCACCAAAAATAGTTGTTGTTGTAATAGCTTTAAGCTATATGTGTAGAGAAGAAATTATTCATTATATTTCTTTCTCTATTTGTTTCTTTGGTGTGTGAGAGCTATTGGGTGTATTGGGCTTATGGGTTGTGAGATTGCCAACACTTTGTAAACTCCAATTTGGTTGATAGTGGATTATAGGGTGAGCTCCTACTGCTCCGAGGACGTACTCCAGTTACACTGACTGTGGAGGAACCTCGTTAAAATCTTGGTGTCTTTAATATTTTGTTCTTGCATTTTCATTTGATAAATTTCCTGTGAGTTAGATTGAGTTGGTTCCAAGGGTTTGGTGCTATCCTAGCACAACAGTTAGAACCAAAGGTCATGCAGACAAGAAAGATGAGCCATGGTGGCCTGTTTTGAAAACCACGGAAAGTCTGATTCACGCTTTGACTACTATCATTTGGGTAACCGCTGGTCATCATTCAGCAGTGAACTTTGGTCAGTACACGTTTGCCGGATATTTCCCTAACCACCCTACAATTGCTCGAACCAACATGCCAACTGAAGATCCATCTGAGGAGTTTTTCCAGAACTTCATGAAGAAACCAGAAATGGCTCTGCTTATGTGCTTCCCCTCACAGATTCAAGCAACAACAGTGATGGCCGTGATAGATGTACTATCGAATCATTCACCCGATTAGGAGTATATTGGTGATAGTCTAGAGCCAGCTTGGGCTGAAAATCCTGTTATAAAGGCCGCATATGAGAGATTCAGTGGCAATTTGAAGAGGCTAGAAGGAATTATTGATGAGAGAAATACCAATATGAAACTGAAAAACAGATTTGGAGCAGGCGTTGTTCCATACGAGCTTTTGAGGCCATTCTCAACCTCCGGTGTCACAGGAATGGGAGTTCCAAACAGCATCTCTATCTAAATTTGATGATGAGGAATCGGTGTTCCAAACAGCATCTCTGTCTAGATTTTAGGTTGATGTTGTAAAAACTCTTTATGTATTCTATTTGGCCTTTAATAAATCAATAATACGGGGTGCTTAAAGTTCTGATGAAAACTGTTCCATGATTCCACCCAACTCGAACTAGTAACATCAGATAATTTGCGGATTGGAACAAGTAATATCACATCACTAATGGGAAAGGTTAAGGTCCAGAGTGTAACTTGTTTCTTTGTTTCAAAGTACAGAGATCATTACATGAAAGTTACAAATTTCAGCGATAACTGACGCTGCTGCAACTTCCGTATGCAGAGCCGGAAAATATGTCAACAGCAACATGATGTGAGCTTGTGAAACAGATGTATAGCTTATTACTTGAAGTATGCTTATATACACGTATGTCTATATTATACATCGACGTGGTACAATAAATGAACGAACCAAAATGTGGAAAATCTATCCTAAAAGAATTCTTCCTATAAAGAATTAAAGAATTAGTGGACCTTCGCCTTCTGTTGAGTTGCTCATGAAAGTCCGGAAGTGAATCCAGGTGACCGTGAAGCTTCAGAGTTTCTCTCCGCAGAACCTTATACGATGTTGTCTTATAAGCAGACATTTGTCTTGCCTCACTTGAATTTGTACACCAAGGAAGGAGTGTAGAAGAAACAATGTGAGCAAACTCACAAAATGAGTGTGATGCTGCGGTTGCTCTTAAAATCACCGTCCATCCAAAGAACCATCATTGCACTGGAGAACATACCACTTTTCAGAAGGCTCAAATTCAAGGGATTTGCTGAGAAATTCCAATTTTTCGATTAGGTGGTCCGTTGCAGAGTTAGCATTGTGCTCGAAATCTTCAGCATTGACTCACATGTACGAATGAGTATTAGTATCATTGCACATGCACTATGGAACGGGGTACTTTGTGACATCTTTTCCAACTCTACTACTCCTGAGGTCTGGCTGTCCTAAGGAATCTCTGTGCAATTCCTTTATGATCCTATTGAACTCTGCTTCAGGGAGAGAAGAGTTCAGAAAGTACGGAAGCATATGCCTCTTGTCTGGGGTTATATACTTCTTGTGGCCAGCATAGGCACGATGTCCCTGAAAGAGAATACAAAACTTGGTGTAAGTGAAGTCTCCATCAAATTAGATAAGCAAACTATGTAAAAGAACTATTAGTATGATAATTTCATATTGTTCGTCTTCCATGCATATTTTCTCAACACATATTTCTTTTTGTTGCTCCAAATTGGAGAGGCCTCAATGACACATCGCTCATATTTCAGATCAGTTGACAATGTGAGATTAGTTGTCCATTTATCCAAGCATTTCATTTTTTTCACTAGATTTATTTTGAGCATTTCGTGCATTTATCTAAACATTGAATGCGGAACTTCACATCATGCCTCCTGCTCAAGTGTGCAACTTCAGTTATTGTAGCTGTGGCAATTGGGAACTATGAGACTAAGTCATGGATAATAACTTGTTTGTACTTTTATATTTCACAGGCTGAGGACTCATTGCAGTACAGAGCCATACATAATTGCAGCTAATCGACAATTAAGCGCAATGCATCCCATCTACAGACTTCTGCACCCTCATTTCCGGTATACAATGGAAATCAATGCTCTGGCTCGAGAAAGTCTCATCAATGCAGGTGGAGTCATTGAGAGCAGCTTTTCACCTGGAAAGTACTCCATGGAGTTCAGTTCTGTTGCTTACGACCAGCTTTGGCCCTTTGACATGGAAGCTTTGCCAGCAGATCTCATCAGAAGGTATTTTACTTGATAAAACTAGCATAAGACTAATCCAAACTATTTGATGCAGGAAACTTTGTACAAAGAAGATTTTCGATTTTTAAAAAGAAAACTTCACCGAAAACCCCACGGAATTTGAACTGCTTGTTCATATTTGGTTGATTGGATTTCAGGGGAATGGCAGTTGAGGATCCTACAGCTGAGCATGGCTTGAAGCTAACAATTGAAGACTACCCATTTGCAAATGATGGTCTCATTCTGTGGGATGCCATTAAGGAGTGGGTGAGTGATTATGTGAACCACTACTATCCAGACCCAAATCTTATTGAGTCTGATACGGAGCTTCAAGGTTGGTGGACAGAAGTTAGAACCAAAGGTCATGCAGACAAGAAAGATGAGCCATGGTGGCCTGTTTTGAAAACCCCGGAAAATCTGATTCACACTTTGACTACTATCATTTAGGTAACCGCTGGTCATCATGCAACAGTGAACTTTGGTCAGTACACGTATGCTGGATATTTCCCTAACCGCCCTACAATTGCTCGAACCAACATGCCAACTGAAAATCCATCTGAGGAGTTTTTCCAGAACTTCTTGAAGAAACCAGAAATGGCTCTGCTGATGTGCTTCCCCTCACAGATTCAAGCAACAAGAGTGATGGCCGTGTTAGATGTACTATCGAATCATTCACCCGATGAGGAGTATATTGGTGATAGTCTAGAGCCAGCTTGGGCTGAAAATCCTGTTATAAAGGCCGCATATGAGAGATTCAGTGGCAATTTGAAGAGGCTAGAAGGAATTATTGATGAGAGAAATACCAATATGAAACTGAAAAACAGAGTTGGAGCAGGCGTTGTTCCATACGAGCTTTTGAAGCCATTCTCAACCACCGGTGTCACAGGAATGGGAGTTCCAAACAGCATCTCCATCTAAATTTGATGATGAGGAATCGGTGTTCCAAACAGCATCTCTGTCTAGATTTTAGGTTGATGTTGTAAAAACTCTTTATGTATTCTATTTGGCCCTTAATAAATCAATAATATGGGGTGCTTAAAGTTCTGATGAAAACTGTTCCATGATTCCACCCAACTTGTTTGCGGATTGGAACAAGTAATATCAGATCACTAATGGGAAAGGTTAAGGTCCAGAGTATAACTTGTTTCTTTGTTTCAAAGTACAGAGATCATTACATGAAAGTTACAAATTTCAGCGATAACTGACGCTGCTGCAACTTCTGTATGCAGAGCCGGAAAATATGTCAACAGCAACATGATGTGAGCTTGTGAAACAGATATATAGCTTATTACTTGAAGTATGCTTATATACACGTATGTCTATATTATACATCGACGTGGTACAATAAATGAACGAACCAAAATGTGGAAAATCTATCCTAAAAGAATTCTTCCTATAAAGAATTAAAGAATTAGGGGACCTTCGCCTTCTGCTGAGTTGCTCATGAAAGTCCGGAAGTGAATCAAGGTGACCGTGAAGCTTCATAGTTTCTCTCCACAGAACCTTATACGATGTTGTCTTATAAGCAGACATTTGTCTTGCCTCACTTGAATTTGTACACCAAGGAAGGAGTGTAAAAGAAACAATGTGAGCAAACTCACAAAATGAGTGTGATGCTGCAGTTGCTCTTAAAATCACCGTGCATCCAAAGAACCATCATTGCACTGGAGAACAAACCACTTTTCAGAAGGCTCAATGAAACACCCCAACCCCACTTTTATTTAAAAATTGTTTTAAGGTGGTGAGCCCGTAGGGCCCACCTTATAATTTTTTTTGTTTTTCCCCCGGTCTCTCTCTTCCTTCTTCTTCATCTCTCTCCCCCGTAACTCTCCCTTAGCTCTCTTCCTCTCAGCTATCCCGTACCTCTCTCCCTCAACCTCTCGCATCTCTCCCTTCCCCTGGACTCACTAGGACCGAGTCACCATCGAAGAGAGGCTCGCAACGAACCCCGAACTCTGCCCTGCGAGTTCGACGGCACGGAGTAAGCTCCGGCGACTTTTGAGGCCATTTCCGGCCAAACCACGGCGAGTTGGCCGGTGTGCAAGGTATCAATCTCTTCGTCTCGTCGAGTACTACAACTTTCCTTTTTGTTTCACTCAATTTTGTTGAGTATTGAAGAAGTTATACTCATTTGAATCTTACCCAGTTTCCGGCGAGTCCGACGGCTTTCGAGGCATTTTCCGGCCAAACCACGGTGAGTTAGACGTCTTGTTAGGTATCATTCTCTTCGTCTCTTCCAGGGCTACAACTTTCATTTTTGTCTCGCTTGATTTCGTTGAGTTTTGACAAAGTTATGGCCGTTTAAAGTTATGTGGTTTTCCGGCCGAATTTCCGGCCGAATTTCCCGCCTTCTCTTTCAACAAACCCAGGCCATTGGGCCTTTCCCATTTCCCTCAGGCCCAAGCCCGTTTTGTTTTAGCCCAGCACCTTAACCCTTTTTGTTTTTATTTTTTTAGTTATAGTTTAGGGGCCTTGGGCCGGTTTTAAAACAAGGGCTTAAAGCCCTGTTTTCGGTTAAGGAGGCCTTAGGGCCTTCGGTGTGTGTGTGTGTGTGTGTATTGTGTGTGTGTGGACTAAAGCCCAAACCCCATTCCCTCATCCCAAAACCCTTTTTAACCCAAAAACCCTAGGTTTCTAAAATCCATTTAAAACCCTAAACCCATCCAATCCCAAATCCCTTATTTTATTTAATTCAAACCCAATATCTTAGAAAATCCTTTTATTTATTAATTATATTTTTGTGCTTAGGTAAAGTTGCTATTAAGGAAATTCGTAATCCTGATTCGCGCGATTCTTCTGCTAAGGAATATTTGTGAGTGGACCCCTTCTAAAATTACATGATTTGATAATTTAATTGCATAAATGATTAGCATGCCTACGGATTTATGATTTGATTTATGTGAAGCTTGTTGATTTAATATATTGATTATCGTCTCGTGTTTTGGTGAGGAATTTATTGTTAGCCTATAATGAATTATATTTTAATATATCGTATTTTCTATAAAAACCATGAACTGGTAGACTATCTGACAGATGACGATAGGATGCTAGAACATGTTTTTGAACCCCTCTTTATAGTGTAGACGATGATCGGTAACCTATGCTATGAAGTGGTTATTTATGAGATGCGTAAATATTTGTGCGTACCTAGTAGACACTATGCCGCCTGGGGCGAGGATCTGGTGTTGGCATGTAGGCCGGGAGAAATAATCCCTAGCGAAAGGCTGAGGGACACGGAGACAGGCAATGGGCCGGGAGGGAGTTATCTCTGGCTACGGGCACAGAGACTGAGGTGCAGGCATTGGGCCGGGAGTTATATTTATTCAGTGATCTTTCTAGCAGCACACCGCGTTATACGAGACGATTTATGAGACGTTTACTGTTTTGATTTCTGCGATGAGATTCCGCAATATGGCTTTTGAGATATTTTTGGCATGCTAGGATTTTTATTAAATCCATCACTTATTATGCTAATAGTTTTCATTATATAAACTTTGAGGGTTAGTACGTTGATAACTGTTTTAATATTATATATATAAAAACTTGGTCCACTCACCTTTGTTTTGCGCCCCCATTCAGGACTTAGAATCAAGGCACCTAATCCCAGCGTCAAGACACTTCCGCAGCAGCATTTACGGATCCTCTTGAATGTAGGACTCACTCCTTTATTCATTAAATTTTATCTTAATTCTTCTTAGTGATTAGGTTTAGTTGTATGCTCTGAGCATGTTCCTAAAATTATTAATTCATGGTATTTTAAATTTCTAACCCTCATTTATTTCTTATTCTTAGCTTTTGTATCAATTATTGGCTTTCGTCACCCTCGGGTGTCGGCCAGCACGTGTCTATCCTGGTATTCGGGGAATATCAGGGTCGGGGCGTGTCAGATTGGTATCAGAGCGAGGTTTGTTCATAGCATACTTAGGATTCTTTTCTATTCTCTTAAAGTGTCGGTTTTGACATCATTTGGATGTCACGACTTCCGGATTTTGTGCCAGTTGGTGCAGTTGTGCAAATCTCTCTCTGATTGAATTGTCACCTTCTGGTTGAAATTCGAGAATTCGTGTCGGGATTGTGCCTCAGTAGTGATGAAGTGGATTGTTGGACGACTTTAAACATCGGATCGATACTCAGCGACGTGTTTTAGAAATCTCAATTTGAAGAATTCTGCATAAGACCAGTCGTAGATTCGAAATGGCGATGCCACTCTGCAACATGCGATCCCTAGGAATTGCGGGCGGAGTCGGCTCTACATCGAAATCTTGGGAAACTCCTCGGTAGCAGACGTTATTCTCATTAATTTCCAAAATGAGTTGCAATTCTTGTTGTTGTAGTTGGATTTGGATGATGAATATCCAGTCTTGTTTGGATAAACAAATTCCTTGAACTTCACCTGGGTCTGGTACTCGGTGGAAAACCCTAGTTCCTCGTCCGCGTACTTTTCAGCGAGGATGAACTGAGTCTCTTGCTTGCAGCCTAACTGTTCAGCCTTGTAATTTTCAGTGTAATGGCTTGAGACTCTATCATATTCTTCGTTGTATGAAGATCGAGCGTTACTCTGAACTTCTCTGGACTCATTGAGCTTCGGTTTGCTCAAGGGCATCACTTTAAGGTAGCCAATTGTGTCACTGCATGCATACACAGGTTGTTTTGTATCTTTCTTCTTCGTCATTCTGTTGATTCAGAGGTTCTATATTTAATTTCTGAACTTTGAAACGACTCTCACAAAGTATTGTGAATCTCGAAATGTTTTTGACCTCGTCAAATCTTATTCTCAGTTCTTAACTATTCTTGAGCTTAAACTTATTTCCTTCTGGGTTAAGAAACCAGTTGACCATACTGTGATGATTTACCCAATAATCAGAAACAGTGACTTCTATTTCTGCATCTTTACCTTCCTTCGCTTGTTTGTTTCTCAATGTGAACTTGATCATGCCGGAACATTATACGGAGGGTGTAAAAAAAAAAAAAAAAAAAAAAAAATGTTTGTTCTCGACATGGTTCCTTGTCCAAATACCAATACCTTGTACCTTAGTTTTGGTGGACTTGTTTTGACCCTCAAATTCTTCAAATTCTAGAGTATTCTTTCAACCTTCTCGACATGGTTTCTCGCTCAATCAGTGAGAAATTCACGATCGATCGATTCGGTGGAAGTGTGCGCCCAATTCTTATTGATTTGGACAAGAATGTTGGGAGCATAATCTTTTCACAAGCTTACCAAACTTATCATAAAGAGTTCATCATGGGTGTGAAGTTTGAGTTGTCTTTTGGTAAGAGACTGGTGAAAATTGTGGTGCAGAAGGTCAGCATATTGCATCACCATCTTACTAGAATTCATAGGCATCACATCGGTTAGTTTCCAACGATATGTGTTCGTCTCGACGCATATTTCCACTGCTTCACTTCTGAACCTTATTGTTGTGAGTACGTGGTTGTTAAAACATTTCTAGCAGATTTGTTTGGTGCATTCTGGAATGGCACTATAGGACGGTCGAAACGAGAATTGGATAATCTTTACACTTCTCTCGAAAGGTGTGTACTCTCTTTTGTTTTCAGGTTGACCATTTGCGAGTCGTTCTTCTCTCCACCAACTTTGGCCTTGTTTGACTTGAAATCTGCAACTAAGCAAAAATGGATAGGTGGATTGAGCACTACAACAGTTCCCAAGAGATACTGCGTGTTGAGGAAGATGACTTCTCGTTTTCTGCTTGCTTGGTTCGAGCTTTTGGGTCTACTACTAACATGGTAGCCACTTCTCTTGAATCCCAAGGTACAATTTTCAAATGGGTTCTTTACTGGTGAAATTCTGGAGTAGTTGGTCACATTTGGAAGAACTGAGGAGGTTATGATGCTTGGTGCTGGATAGAGTGTTCCGACTACAGTCTCTGTTTTGTTCAGTATGGGATATGGCACTTTTGCGACATGGTATGAAAGTTGCTATATGCAACATTGGTTGTTAGAGGAGTTGTGGGTGCTTGTATTCGGAGGATCGAATTTACGACGTGTGAAATTTTTCATCCTCAGGAAATTACTGCTTGCTTATCGAGACAACAAATGTGTGATCGATATCACGGGCGGCCGACCGGTATATCGATAGCTTATTTGTTGGGTTCGTTAGGCAAGTGGGCAAGAAGATTCGTCTACAACAGCTGGTGCAGATTCATAATTGTTCTTCTTGGGACTCGACCTAAAGACACATTTATTCTCGGAGTATGTGACATTTCGAATTCTTGGGCAAGACCCACTCTCATTCTTCAGTTTTGATTTTCAGTATAAGTATTTTAACTTCATTTACTCTAGTTAATTGTTTTGGCATAACAAATGTTTTTGGAAAAGTATTTATGTTTTCATTTTTAAGTTGATTCGAGTTTTTTAAACTATATGTTGGTACATATCTATTTTGACGTTATTTGGCCTTAAGCCATTTTGTGTTTTCAACTTTGCATTTTATTAAAGTATGTTTCCTATTTTTACACTGATGGGGAAAGAAAGTTTGAGCCTGGAGGCACGGAAGATGGAATCATTGCAACCCGATCGCGACGGGATGGCATTTTTCCTTTTTGTGCAACCGCTCTGATTTGATTTCTTCGTTACGTATATATATGTGTATCCTTTCTCGTATTTCGAGTTTTCAGTGTGACATGTTATTTTAAATTTCGAGGACGAAATTTTTTTTATAAGGGTGGTAGATTGAAACACCCCAACCCCACTTTTATTTAGAAATTGTTTTAAGGTCTAAATTGGTGAGCCCGTAGGGCCCACCTTATAATTTTTTTTGTTTTTCCCCCGGTCTCTCTCTTCCTTCTTCTTCATCTCTCTCCCCCGTAACTCTCCCTTAGCTCTCTTCCTCTCAGCTATCCCGTACCTCTCTCCCTCAACCTCTCGCATCTCTCCCTTCCCCTGGACTCACTAGGACCGAGTCACCATCGAAGAGAGGCTCGCAACGAACCCCGGACCCTGCCCTGCGAGTTCGACGGCACGGAGTAAGCTCCGGCGACTTTCGAGACCATTTCCGGCCAAACCACGGCGAGTTGGCCGGCGTGCAAGGTATCAATCTCTTCGTCTCGTCGAGTACTACAACTTTCCTTTTTGTTTCACTCAATTTTGTTGAGTATTGAAGAAGTTATACTCATTTGAATCTTACCCAGTTTCCGGCGAGTCCGACGGCTTTCGAGGCATTTTCCGGCCAAAACATGGCGAGTTAGACGTCGTGTGAGGTATCATTCTCTTCGTCTCTTCCAGGGCTACAACTTTCATTTTTCTCTCGCTTGATTTCGTTGAGTTTTGACAAAGTTATGGCCGTTTAAAGTTATGTGGTTTTCCGGCCGAATTTCCGGCCTTCTCTTTCAACAAACCCAGGCCATTGGGCCTTTCCCATTTCCCTCAGGCCCAAGCCCGTTTTGTTTTAGCCCAGCACCCTAACCCTTTTTGTTTTTATTTTTTTAGTTATAGTTTAGGGGCCTTGGGCCGGTTTTAAAACAAGGGCTTAAAGCCCTGTTTTCGGTTAAGGAGGCCTTAGGGCCTTGGGTGTGTGTGTGTGTGTGTGTGTGTGTATTGTGTGTGTGTGGACTAAAGCCCAAACCCCATTCCCTCATCCCAAAACCCTTTTTAACCCAAAAACCCTAGGTTTCTAAAATCCATTTAAAACCCTAAACCCATCCAATCCCAAATCCCTTATTTTATTTAATTCAAACCCAATATCTTAGAAAATCCTTTTATTTATTAATTATATTTTTGTGCTTAGGTAAAGTTGCTATTAAGGAAATTCGTAATCCTGATTCGCGCGATTCTTCTGCTAAGGAATATTTGTGAGTGGACCCCTTCTAAAATTACATGATTTGATAATTTAATTGCATAAATGATTAGCATGCCTACGGATTTATGATTTGATTTATGTGAAGCTTGTTGATTTAATATATTGATTATCGTCTCGTGTTTTGGTGAGGAATTTATTGTTAGCCTATAATGAATTATATTTTAATATATCGTATTTTCTATAAAAACCATGAACTCGTAGACTATCTGACAGATGACGATAGGATGCTAGAACATGTTTTTGAACCCCTCTTTATAGTGTAGACGATGATCGGTAACCTATGCTATGAAGTGGTTATTTATGAGAGGCGTAAATATTTGTGCGTACCTAGTAGACACTATGCCGCCTGGGGCGAGGATCTGGTGTTGGCATGTAGGCCGGGAGAAATAATCCCTAGCGAAAGGCTGAGGGACACGGAGACAGGCAATGGGCCGGGAGGGAGTTATCTCTGGCTACGGGCACAGAGACTGAGGTGCAGGCATTGGGCCGGGAGTTATATTTATTCAGTGATCTTTCTAGCAGCACACCGCGTTATACGAGACGATTTATGAGACGTTTACTGTTTTGATTTCTGCGATGAGATTCCGCAATATGGCTTTTGAGATATTTTTGGCATGCTAGGATTTTTATTAAATCCATCACTTATTATGCTAATAGTTTTCATTATATAAACTTTGAGGGTTAGTACGTTGATAACTGTTTTAATATTATATATATAAAAACTTGGTCCACTCACCTTTGTTTTGCGCCCCCATTCAGGACTTAGAATCAAGGCACCTAATCCCAGCGTCAAGACACTTCCGCAGCAGCATTTACGGATCCTCTTGAATGTAGGACTCACTCCTTTATTCATTAAATTTTATCTTAATTCTTCTTAGTGATTAGGTTTAGTTGTATGCTCTGAGCATGTTCCTAAAATTATTAATTCATGGTATTTTAAATTTCTAACCCTCATTTATTTCTTATTCTTAGCTTTTGTATCAATTATTGGCTTTCGTCACCCTCGGGTGTCGGCCAGCACGTGTCTATCCTGGTATTCGGGGAATATCAGGGTCGGGGCGTGTCACTCAAATTCAAGGGATTTGCTGAGAAATTCCAATTTTTCGATTAGGTGGTCCATTGCAGAGTTAGCACTGTGCTCGAAATCTTCAGCATTGACTTACATGTACGAATGAGTATTAGTATCATTGCACATGCACTCCGGAATGGGGTACTTTGTGACATCTTTTCCAACTCTACTACTCCTGAGGTCTGGCTGTCCTAAGGAATCTCTGTGCAATTCCTTTATGATCCTATTGAACTCTGCTTCAGGGAGAGAGGAGTTCAGAAAGTACGGAAGCATTTGCCTCTTGTCTGGGGTTATATACTTCTTGTGACCAGCATAGGCACGATGTCCCTGAAGGAGAAAACAAAACTTGGTGTAAGTGAAGTCTCCATCAAATTAGAAAAGCAAACTATGTAAAAGAACTATTAGTACGATAATTTCATATTGTTCGTCTTCCATGCATATTTTCTCAACACATTTCTTTTTGTTGCTCCAAATTGGAAAGGCCTCAATGACACATCGCTCATATTTCAGATCAGTTGTGCATTTATCTAAGCATTTCATTTGTTTCACTCGATTTATTTTGAGCATTTCGTGCATTTATCTAAGCATTACCGGTTAACTTGATTTATTTTGATCATATTTGTTAATTGTTTGATCTAGCATATAGTATATACATTTACTAAAACAAAAAGAAATAATTATACCTGCATAATACGGCCCATATTTCCCCCATGAGAAGGCATGAAGACATCACTATTCTCGGAAACTAAATAATCAATGGCAGCCATGACAGAAGCTCTGTTTGCAAAAGGTTCTAGTTCACCAGGTAAAGCAAGATCTTCCTTATTGTAAAAATGGGGAAATTCTTCGATTAACGGTAGTAGGGCTTCTTTTCCACCAAAAGGCTGCCCGCCAGCCCAATATATTCTTGCACTTTTTGGAACTCCAAGAGCTTTAAGCAACCTAAAACACAAGATTTGGTTTGTCAGAAAACTCTCTGCTACATACAACAAATACAAAAAAAAAAAAAAAAAAAAAAAAAGAAAAAAAAAGAAAAAGAAAAAAGCTACCTATTTGGTTTAATTAAAATGCCTAAATGTGACTACCATACCTGGTCACCTCCACGGCTTTCAAGGGGCAGTGACCTGCAACTTTTCTTTCATGGTAAGTCATGTTTGATCTTCCAGTTAGGAGCTCTGGCCGCCGAATCCTCTCATTGTAAATTATCTCATCATATTTAGGACTCAAACCAGGAAGACAACCGGTCCTCACCCATACGTCCTTCTCCATTCTTAAATGAAGCGCAAGGTATGGACCCTTATTGCGCACCCTCTCTGCAAGCTTGTTACCAATTCCCAAAATTGGAGGAGCAAACCTCAATGCATGAAAAGCAACCTGAAGTCAAATAAGGAAGAGATTACAGTCAGCTGTCTATAGGACCTTGTTCCAATTCTGTAATGAAACAAAGTCAGCTTGCATATACAAAAATAAATTATAAACATATTCAGCGAATTACCTTGCATCGAAGCTTTTGAAGATCAGAGGGAAGATCCTTAGAGAGCTTTGAATCCAAGCCTCCTAGAAGCAGAACCCTTTCTCTTTTAATCTACATAAAAAAGGAGGAATTAGCATAATTTATAGTGTCAATTGGAATTCCACAGGAAATTCGTTTATAAAACCACAAATAACAAAACAGATAAACAGGGTTAAAAAATCATGTTACGAAATTAGACACAAGGAAAATGACTTAAGCATGATCAGAAAACCCTGAAATCGTCATTTGTTTTACATAGTTAAAATGTTTGGCAGCACATAAAGTTGATCTGCAGTCTGCACATAAGGTTTACATAATAAGTACAAATTGTAATAAGGGTTGGACTGGACGGCTCTTCAATTGTGTTAGAGCATCCCAGTGGGGGCTTTATCCTCCATGAGGCTACTACATTTCCAGCCTTAGCGATAAATTTCATCTCTAATGAGCCGGAAAATGGGGCTAGATCCACCACTGGGGTTGGCAATTTCCTTTCTTGGGTAGCATAAAATTAGGCTACATCTAGCCCCAAAAAACAATGGGTCCCACAAAAAAAGTAGCAAACCATGTGAGCAAAATTCTATCAATCTCCCTCCACTTGCGAAGACACTTATACTCTCTTTTTATTATTATTTTAATTCTTTTTTCTTACTTATTTTTCTTGCAATTTGGCTAATTAATGATTGTTTTAAATTCCATAAGAATTAAAATTTCAAATTGATTTAACGTTCATGGGCATTGATGGGTGAAATTTTCAAATAATTTTTTTTTCAAAATTGTATGATCCTAATTTACTAATTGGTGCTAGGTAATTTGTCGTGTTATACGTGAAAATCAAATTATTTCAGAGGGCGAAGTGGGGGTTTGTTTCTTTAAACGGATGAGTTTGAGATAAGAGAATCTAATCCAACAAACGATTCATAAGTGATGAAATCTAACCTTGTCACAATTTGAACTTTTTAGGTTGAAGGGTTCATAAAAAAAAAAAAATAAGATAGCACATCCAAAAATCAACTTAAGAAAAGCTAACACAAAAAAAAAAAAATCATTGCTTAATCAAATTACTACATAAATAAATATATATAGCCTCATATAGAGCCCGAAAAATATAGCCCCACGTTGGGAGAGATTATTTTATAAAGCCTCAAAGATTCCTTGGAGGTCTAAAATTGGCTATATCCACCACTTTTTCAGCCCATATAGAACCCCTCACTGTAGAGCTATTGAGGCCTTCCCATGCTATTGTAGCAACACTAGTAGACTAAAATATGAGAACAACCGTTAGAAAGCTGACATTTTTTCGTAGGAACGCACCAGCAAAACAAACAACCAAACAAAAAAAATTTGGTGTCACTAGGCCCACAAATAACAAACTAAACAGCTGCTAAAGCATCTTTTCCTCTATTCCATATTTCCTTAAATATTTAGGAAAAACAACCGGGTTGCTTCAATGCAAGCACAAAGACAGCAATGATTGTTACCCTCTTGTGATAATGCGACCGAATCCAATTAGGCGAAGCATGTAGAGGAATCCGGTTCTCCTCCACAGGCCTCGTCAATATATGCGTCGATGGTAGTGCAGAAACTATACGAACATCGTCAGCAAGAACTTCCTTAAAGTGCTTCAAATCAAATATATCAGAAAATTCACTGCACCCATCAAACGAAACACAGAAAATCAATTTCAGTCTCCTAAGCAAATATATTGCAACATAAGCTATACATAAACCAACTCATTGAATCCAAAAAAAGGCAAGTAATTTAGTGAGAAAAATGTGAGTTGAGTTGGAACATTGTATACCTTTTATCTCCCCAGATGACATTAACTTGCAAAATAGGAACCACCAGAGCAGCTCCAAGAATCCTGGCAATAACGACAGCATCGACAATCTGATTCCTCTGCTGGTTCATCCCACCAGAAACCATAACAAGCAGGTATTTAGTCCTGTCCTTCACTATCCCCTCACTAGCTCTCTTATACTTCGTCGTCAAATCCATGCACGGCCGATACCCCAAACCATCCGGCTGCTTCCAAAACTCACTCCCATCAGCTTCCTCTCCGACCTTCCCACTGTTTGGCTCAACCCCCACCTCCGATTGCAAAACCCCACTCGAAATCAACGGCTGGGATTCGCTCAAAACCTCGACTTGGTTGCTGTTTTCACCGTTTGAAGCAAAACCCATGTGCGATTTTGAGTACCTATTGGAGACCAAGTCCTGGAGCTGAGTTGTGGAACATGGGTATGGAGAGTACGGGACTGAACGGTAGAGATTGAATCCCAGCTTCAGCATCCCAATAATTCCAAAGAGGAAGAGGAAGAAAACCCAGAACTTTGGGGTCCTGTAGTTGCTGAGCCAGCTCAAGCAGCGGCTGCTTTTGCTCCTTGAAGATTTCTTGGCAGAAACGAGGAGCGATTGCAGAGAAGAGGAAGACAGAGAGTTGATAATCTGAGAAGGGACTGAAATGTAAGAAAGCTTCTTGGTGGTGCTGTTGTTCTCCGACTTCGCCATTGATAGGCTGAGAAACTCTGTAATAACTCTGTCTCTTCTTCTTATTTGAAGAAAGAAAAGAAAAAAGTTGAGATTTTTTTATGGGTTTTTTATTTATGAGATTCCTTCACTCGCATTACCACTCAGAGGCAGAGGGAGAGAGAGAGAGATGGTGTGAAACAGGCGGCGGGAACACGGAAGTCTGAGAAGAAGCGTACGCGTTAACGTTTGTATTTATGAAAGAACATGGGGATAGGAATGTTGGCAATATCCACATCAGAGTGCCATGTCATCAAGAGTTTGTTGAAAGGTTGTTAGATTGATATTGTTGGTTATTTCTGTTATGTTGGTTATATCTGTTAGCTTTGGAGCTAAGCTTTGTACTCTATATAACTGAGTGGTGAATTATATTGTAATTCATTCAAGTCTTTTGATAATAAAGATCATTTCATTTCTTCTCTGTTGGCTCTCTAGCTCTTCATCTTCTCAATTCTTCACTGCTCTTTAACTTTTCCAATGTAGTTAACAAGGAATACTAGGAAAGGAAAGCTCGCAGCTTCTCTTTAAACAGAGAGACTTCAGCTGGTTTATTTATATACAATTGGCTAAGTGGGACGTGAACTATTAAATCCTGTCCCTAACTTCGTTTAATTAATTTTTTGTTTAATTTTCTGACAGGACTCTATCTAAATACATTATACATGATTTCTGATAAACCATTATTTTATTTTATTTTTTGGCAAAAATACCTACCAATGACACACACAATGTCATGTCTGCGTTAAACAACTACATTCACGAGGAATTCGAACACAGAATATCATGATTCAAAAGTAAATAGTTTATATACATTCGAGCCTAAGACATCCTATTGTTTTATTATGAGACAGTTTAATAACCGTTTTGTTTTTAATTTTAATTTTTTTTAAAACTAAAAAATTGATTGAAAACAAATTTTAGTTTTCACAAATATGAAAACTAATAATTGAAACAAAGTTTGAAAACTAAAAAAAAACTTTCAGTTTTCAAATGTAATTACGAAATAAATTTTAATTTATAAAAATAAAAATTGATATGATTATTACACGAATTTTGTAAAATATTTTAGGGTAATGCTAGGGAGACCAAAGTGTAAACCTAATGATATGGTTGTTGATGACTAAATTATTAATTAAGTATCAATTAACATACTTATTTTCTATTAATAACATATCATTTAATATGCAAATTTAATTTTTCTAGTATTATCCTTTTATACGTGGTTAATGGTTGTATTTTTCTTTGGATACAATGAGTACAATATTAAACACATGGTTAATTGACCAAAAAAGAAACACATGGTTAATTAATGGTATAAGCAGAGCAACATTTTGGTAGTTGGGTCAACAAAATTAAGTTTCAAATTTATTTACCTAGGTTTTTTTTTTAGCAAATGATATTATTTGGGGAGGGGTGTGGATTTAGCCTCGCAATAAGTTAAGAATAATATGGTTCAAATTTACTTTTAACAAGAATCAAATTTAAAAAATTTCGCTTATAAATAGAAGAATTTTAATAAACTGTAATACTAAGGGCAGTTTTAACTTTATTTTTAAAGGGGAGGGACAACTTACATCTCGAGGAGAATACGTGTCGTGGTGTAGTATAGCCTGCTGGCTAAATAAACAAAATGAAAGGTGCAGTCAGCAGAGAGAGAGAGGGGGGCACTGGTGGATTGTCTGCCCTCCCATTTCCATTGTCTGCCCTACCATTTCCATACTCTCCTCATGCTCTTATGTTTGTGTGGTCACGGTTAAGCCACGTCAATATTTTATATTCTTATTACTTTTTGTTTTATTATTTATATAAAAAATTAATATAAAATGTTGACGTGGCTTAACAGTGACCACACATCACAGGAGGGCATGGAAAGAGTATGAAAATGGGAGTATGAAAATAGGAGGGCAGACAATCCACCTCCGGGGGCACCACCATGTGACTCTCTTCCCAACAGCTTGGATTATTATTGGTCTCTATGCCTAATGTCCCTGCCAAATCAGACCAACAAGGAGCTATAGACCTATGACATACCCAACTCCCGAAGCTGCCCAATTGGCACTGCTCTGCTTTACTGTGCTGGCATTCTTTTCCACGTGGCAAATAGTGACTTCTCAATTCCCCTGCCACATGGGACAAATAAAGAATGGATAATGGGATATTTCTTTTGGTTGTAATTAAGGATGGATTTTTTTGCCAAATTAACGTGCCAACCGTGTTATACTAATTTTGTACCAAATTTTTTGTGCCAATCGGTAATGGTACAGTATTATACCGTACCAAAATTGTAACAACCCGTCCCCATTTTTATTTACGGATTTTGGAACGAAGGGGTAGTTTGGTAATTTCAGTGGGGTTGATAGATATTTTAAAGGGAGTTTTAATGAAAAGCCCACGGTACTGTTCACTTTAACGAAAAACCACATTTTTACACTAAAAAGTCAAACCTGGTACTATTCACTTTACCCTTTAGTTTGTCCTTATCGTTAAAACTCAAAGTTTTCAAGCCCTTTTCATTAGTTTTCCTTATTTTAAAAGGAAAGCTAATGAAAAGGGCTTGAAAACTTTGAGTTTTAACGATAAGGACAAACTAAAGGGTAAAGTGAATAGTATCAGGATTGACTTTTTAGTGTAAAAATATGGTATTTCGTTAAAGTGAACAGTACCGGGAGCTTTTCGTTAAAGTTTCCTATTTCAAATTGTTGCTTTTGGGTCTTGTTTGGTGTGCCCAAGTGGGGCCCACCCTTGGTTTTATCCCCCCAGCCCAAACACTTCATCTTTCTCTCTTTCTCTATTTCTCTCATTCTCTCATTCTCTCCCTCGCTTTCTTTCTTTCTCTCAACTCCCCCGAGCTCTCTCTCTCTTAGCTCTCACCCCTCTCAGTGCACTGTTGCACCACCACCACCGCCCACCTCACTGGTGAGCCCACCACCATCACACGGTTCATCATGCCTCTTTCCCCGAGACCTGAACTGAAACTAACCCTCAGACGTCTCTCGCACGCTCTCTCTATGCACGGTGAGGTTCAACGACCTTCGAGCCATTTTCGGCCAACTTCGGGCTCTACTAGGGAAACAAAAGGTATAATCCTAATCTACACTTGGTTATCTTCAATTTGGTGAGTAGATCATATGTTAGGGTTAAGAATCGAGGTTGATCGGAGTTTGGGAAGCTCTGGCTTCCTTCTCCGTGAGAATCGGTTTGAAAACCGGGTCAACCCGACCTGGTAGCCCTAAACCCAGATCCACAACCGTAGCCGACCCAAAGTTATTAGGCCATATAACCCGACCTAACTCTAGGCCCAATCCATAATTGTGAGCCATTGAACCCAGCCCAGTTGCAAGCCCAAACCTAAATGAGAACCGGCCGAACCCAGAACCCAGGCAATGCGTGGGCGCAGGTCTTGGCCAGCGCGTGGAGCACACGCGCCTCCACCGAAGGTACTGTGCTTCACTGTCATCCACGTCGGCGCCGACGAATTTTCCGGCCAACTTTCGGGCGACCCAGATTGGCGCGTGGTCATCCCAGCTGCTGCCCCATGGTGATGCGTGGGGGTACCCGAGGTCCCTCGTTATGTTTTTCGACGTCCTAAATTCGTTTATGATGTCCGTTTCTTGAAATTCAATCGTTATGATAAAGTTTGATTAATTAGACCCTTTATGTGCTTATGTGCAATTATTTATGGCGTTTTCGTCCTCTCTTGTTTGCACGGCTCTTCGGCGGTGAAGTATCTGTGAGTGGACCCCTTTTAAAAATGCATATTTTACTATTAGAAATGCATACATGAAAAACATGATTTTATGTCTATGTTTTATGAAACGTTTATGAGTAAATTGGTTTTACGTTTATGAATTATCATGCTTATTCGACTTTACGTCCTTTGGGGTATATATGATTGATGACTATATACCTACTTATAAACATGGTTTTACGATATGAAGTTTTAGTTACTGAGCTTCGATTTGAGATATATATATATATATATATATGAAATATTATGTTAATGCTTTGATGTGCTTACTTAATGGTCATTCTTACGATTTGCCTACGGGGAATGGTTCTACCTACAGGCGAATGAAATCATTAATTGGCTTCGGTCGGGTGATGTAGGGTCTACGGGCGAATGATACTGCCAACGAGCTAATGGTCCTGCCTACGGGCGGATGAAATCATTAATTGGATTCGGTCGAGTGATGTAGGGCCTACGGGCGAATGATACTGCCTACGGATGAATGCAGGCCTACAGGCGAATGAAGTGTTCTATATGCCTTCGGGCAGGAGATAATACCACTACTTAGCTCACTATATATCATATATGTTTTATATGTTTTATCAAAGGTTTTATGGCATGCTAGGATTTTTGGAAACCTATTACATATTATGCTATTGAGTTTTCATCAACTTTGGGGGTTAGTATGTTGTTGAATAACTATTTTAGTATTACTTATTTATCAACTTGGTCCATTCATGTTTTGTTTTGAGCCCCCCCCTCAGGACTTAGAATCGAGGTGTACAATCCCAACGTCAAGGCACTCCCGCATCAGCATCTTTGAGTCCTCTCGGTGTAGGACCCATCCTTTTGTTCATTCAATTTTACATTATTTCCTTTATAGTGTCTCAGATTTAGTTGTATGCTCTGAATACGTTCCTGTAGACATCGAAATTTTGGTGAAAACAAATGTTCACCAACGCATTTAAATTTTGACGTATCAAGGCATACATGGCATATGCCACGTGTCGTACAAATTGTACACATGGCGTGTGACTCAACAAAATAGGAAGAAATACCCTTGGAGGATTAAACAAGTTTTTCTTCTCATTTTGGGCAATGACAAGGCAAGCATCATTTCAATCCATTACGGATCAAAGCAAGTTCTTCTCATTTGGGCAATGACAAAGCATACACACTTTAAGTTTAAAATTGTATTAAGTGGGATATTAGGCCATAAATTAGACCACTTCAATTTCAATATTGCATTAAGTGGGAAAATTAAGTAATGGTGCTTGGGTGGGAAAATTTTGTGGTGATGATTCATTCTCAAAAGCCTATAAATAGGATTCTCCATCAAGGCATCAAACATCAAGGAATTCACAAATACATTTCTCTACTCCAAAATTGGAAGAGAATTCCTAAAATCCTTGAAGCTTTGAAACTCTAAAGCTTTCAAGCATCCAACCTTCAAGATCAAGCCCCAACGGCCCTTGAAGAAATTTCCAACCTTCAAGATCAAGCCCAACGACCCTTGAAGAAACCATCCATACACAATTGTTCATCCTAAAGATCAAGCCCCAATGACCCTTTGGATCAACAGCCCATCCACAAATCTACACAACTGTTCATTCCTAGATCAAGCCTCGAGGACCCTTGGATCAACAGTCCATCCACAAATCTACACAACTGTTCATTCCTAGATCACGCCTCGACGACCCTTGGATCAACAACCCACCCACAAATCTACACCTCACGGAGATTGAATTAGAGGATTTGAAAGAGATTGTAACCTAAAATTAACATAAAATATTATTTTGTGCCATGTGTTCTTGTTTCAAGAAATTTCCGTGTTCACAAATTTGGCACGCCCAGTGGGACAATCTCTACCTCTCATCTCTTTCTCCGTTCAAGAAATTCAAGCACACTCCATGGCTTCAAACAAAGAACAAGTCATGACCATCGGTGCTACCTCCATTGAAGAACAGCTGGTTCAAATGAAGGAAATAATTGCAAGGCTGATAAAGACTGCGGAGGAGAAAAACTTGCAAACCGCTGGACTCATCAACCATCTGGAGGCACAGTATGGCGTCAAAAAGAAACCAAGCTCTATCACAACTAAAAGGGCCGAAGAAGGTTTCAACCCAAACGCCTACGAACTCATGTCAAAGGCTGGGCACGACTTTGCTTCCTCTTCAAATCCTGGGAAGAAGGTTTCAAACACAGTCAACGACAAGGATCATAACCTCACCGAGACTCAGAAGAAGTTGGAGGAGCATGATTACGGAGTTGACAACAATAAAGCTAGACTTGGCTTCACGCCAAATGCGCCCATGAAGATTTCAAGCAAAGCCAAGAATGCTAGCGCTCAATACATCAGCGTGAGCATTGAATATGACCAAGAGGAGCCTAAACCCGCCCCTCAATTTCAATCTTCGATAGGCTGAATCGTTCAAAACCTAGAATTTCGGCACTTGATCGCATTGGTGGGCAAGACCGAACTTCTGTCTTTAAACGACTTAACATGCCAACACCTCAGTGCTCTGTTTTTTAAAGGTTGTCAAAACCTAAGAAACAAAGCAGCAAGGCTAGCTCTCCTCCACAACGATCGGCTTTGGAAAGACTTGAAGAAACCAAGAAGCCTTCTAGAAAGAGGAAGATAACGCCAAAGGAAGAAAATCGTAAAGCAACCTTGGAGGTTGACACAAAAGGACCACCGAAGTTAAGGAGGCGCATCAACATCCACACTGGCCAATCTTCACGCCAACAAGCCCAAGAAGAAGGCGCTGAAGAGGAAGTCCAAGATATCTTCCCCATCATTATCCAAGAAGACAAAAAAGACGTCAATTCTGGCTCTTTCAATTCAAAGTCTTCACCTCGACCACTAGGGGCATGCTCCAAGTCATGCGAAGTGGAAAGATGGACTCATGTCGCTCCAAAGAAATTGCACATGAAGCTTACGTTGCATCCACAAATTCACCAATTGGAAGGGGGGCAAAGCAGTTTTCGCCAACCTCTAAAGCAATGTGAAAATGTTGAAGATGAGGAAATTTCGACACAAAGATCATCCATGCGCTATCTCTTCTTCCTCGAAAAATTATTCAATTACTTGATCAAGGCTCCTTGCTATGAAAATTGCAAGGAACGCCTCTCCAAGATCGCTTCGAAAAAATTGGACAAGCAGCAACCATCTCATCCACAAATTCATCAATTGGAAAGGGGGCAAAACAGCTCTTGTGAACTTCTAGAGCAATGTGAAAGTGTTGGAGATAATGAAATTTCGACATAAAGATCATCCATCCCCATCACAATGTGTGACCTCTTCCCCGAAAACTTTTTCAATTACTCGGTCAAGGCTCCTTGCTATGAAGATTGCGAAGAACGCCTATCCAAGATCGTTTGAGGGAAATGCTCATTGTTCGCACGAGCATAAAAGGCGACAACAAAGCTCCACATTCGCACGAGCCTAAAAGGCGACAAACAAATGTTCCTTGCCTGCACGAGCTGAAACTGCAAACGGTACTAAATGCTCATCGCTTGCACGAGCCTAAACTGCACACGGCACAAAGCTCATTGTCCACACGAGCATAAAAGGCGACAAACAATGCTTTTTGCCTGCATGAGTTGAAACTGCAAAACGGCACCAAATGTTCCTTGTCTGCACGAGCCTAAACTGCACACGGCAATAAAGCTCCTCGTTCACACGAGCCTAAAATGTGACAACTAATGCTCCTTGCCTGCACGAGCCTAAACTGCACACGGCAACAATGCTCCTCGCCTGCACGAGCCTAAACTACAAATGGCACCAAGACGCTCCTTGCCTGCACGAGCTGAAACTGCACACGGCAACAAAGCTCATCGCTTGCACGAGCATAAACTGCATACGGTAAGCATTGATCAGGTGGTAGCTCATCACTCGGCGGAACTCCAGGAAGAAGAGGTGCTGGAGGTTGATTGTTTGGAGCCTCAACACTCGGTAAAACTCCAGAGAAAGAAGGAAATAGGCGCCTCTGGAGTAAAGCCACAAACATCTGATGGTCATTTTGAATCCGACTTTCGGATGCCTGCAGCTGATCAAGCTTTCTTTTCATGCTCGTCGAGTAACTGTTGACAAACATGTGCAACTCTTTGTTTTTGTGCTTAAGCTCTTTAATCTCTTGCTTAAGACTCGCCACCTCAGCCATTAGTGACTCAACTTAACGAGTTCGAGCAAGAAGGCATTGACCCATGTTTGATACAGAGCTCGCACACTGAACATTGAAATGCAAAGAATCTTGAACAGCCAGCTCATCAGACCGCTTGGAAATGATCCTGTTATCCTTGGGGGTGAGAAGATTTCTAGCAACCATCGTAGCGGTTATGTCATTCTTCATCACAGAGTCCCCAACTGTAAGATGACCGTTAGGGGATAAGAAGGATGAATGCCATATGTTGTCTTGAGAAGACATGACAACGTCTTTCTCAACATTCAAATCAAGACGACGGTTAGATGGGCAAGCCATTTCCAGGAATGATATAGGAAGAAGAGGTCGTGTAAATCAAGTTCTTAGAAATACAAAAGGGGGGAAATTCCTACGGGCAGTAACTCTCTAAGTGTGTTTTTGGAACACAATTAATGTCTTTATACAAGGAAGAGGCAACATGGCCTGTTCAGAAATCAAGAAGGCAACATGGCCGTCCAGAAATCGAAGAGGCAACAAAGGCCACTTGTTCAGAGATCAAAGAGGCATCGTTATCTGAATTTCAAAAGATCGGCTTTTTTGGATTTGTCAGCACCTTTCACACGTAACCTCGGCCTTGCAGAAATCATGAGCAACTTTGTCAAAGATTTCTAGCAAAGTTGAAAACGCGTGAATCTTACTGTTTCAATTACCCAACGGTTGCCGACAAGAGTAAAAGAATAATGCCACTACTGGCTGTTGGGAAATTTCTATATAAGTCGACATTCTTCCTCCATGGCAAGGCAGACCTGTGAAAAAAAAATGCTCAACTATCCCTCACCTCCGAGAGTGCACTCCCTGCAAAGCCTCTCGAAATACTCAGTTTTCTTCCTCTTTAAGAATACATCTTCAAACAAGTCACACCAAAGCAAAAGTACCTCATATCATCGGGGTCGAAAGCAAGAGTATCTCATATCATGCTCTCTCTCTCTGTCCTTTTCTTTTCCCTTGTTCTTCTCTCAAGACAAGGAGAAAGAAAGCAATTAGCCGGCACTTGGAATCAACCTTCCGACTGCCTGGAACCTCATCCCTGATTGCTTACCTAGCATTGCTCTCGAGTACTCATTTTCAACATCTTGTGTTTCCAGATAAGATACCACATTTGCCTGAGAATAGATAGGGCAAGTGAAAATGATACATCGAAGCATGTGGAGACAAGAAACACGTGCCGGTTTATCCGCTACTTCTTCAGAAGCAAAAGTATCTCATATCATCAGGGTCGAATGTACTCTAGATTTGATGGACTTGTTTTGACCCTCAAATTCTTGAGTCGGCTCGCTAAGGCATGGTGAACAAAACACGTGCCAATTTATCCCCGACGGAGCCAAAGATCACCTGCCACGTGGAGCTGCTTGTGGTCTCATTCTATTCAAGAACAAGCCTCAACGACCCTTGAAGAAGCCATAAGTCTGATTTAAGATCAAGTGCCCACCACCCTTGAATCAAGTTCAGCTCCAGATAAAAGGAGTAAATTCATACATTTGGTACAAGTTTGGCAGAAGAAACCCCCAAACCCAGTTCAAGATTAAACCTGTGGAAAACTACTTCTTCAAAAGCAAAAGTATTTCATATCATCAGGGTTGGAGGCAAAGATATCTTATGGCATGCTTTTTCCCTGTCTTTTCCTTTACCCTTGCTCTTACCTGCATGACAAGGACAAAGAAAGCAATCAGTCGGAACCTGAAATCAAACTTCCGATCTGGAACTGATTGCCAGAACTTTTGCCTGGTTGCTTACCTGGCATTGCTCTCGAGTGCTCATCTTCAACTGTTGTTCTCAAATTTCCTTAGCAAATACCTCAGAACAGTTGATATGATATTGGCTTTTTACACTGAAGTTGCCAAGCATGGACGAGTTGCTGAGAAGTGATGCTCTAAATGACCATTTAAAGGCAAAAGGTTGCGCACCACTTCTGCCATGCACAAGAAGCAAGCAGAGAAGAATGCAGCATGGTGAGCTGTAACAGATCACTATAGCGCGGCACCCTTCCCTGCAGAACCGCATGATCCAGTCGAAGGAGTCTGAGTCAAATCCAAGCTCGGCATTGTTGCTCCAATCAAACAGCTCGAGAAGCCTCAACAACCTTTCGATGGCACTGTCGCCGAAGAGCAAAGCTTCGCCGTGCACCGCCATCAAATCACCGCCGTGGCCAGGAAACTTTCCTCTTCCTTGCTTGGATTTCCAACCCAGTTCAAGAATAAGCCTGTGGAAAGTCAACAATTGGAGGAAACCAGAAAATCCTCCAACCCAGTTCAAAATCAAAGCTGTGGAAAGTCAACAAGTGCAACAAAATACGTGTTGATTCATCCACTACCAAAGCCAAAGATTATCTACCACGTGAAGCTCCTTGTGGTCCAATTTCATTCAAGATCAAGCCTCTACGGCCCTTGAAGAAATTTCAAACAAAATTCAAGATCAAGCATCAACGGCCCTTGAAGAAAACTCCAGCCAAATTCAAGATCAAGCCTCGACGGCCTTTGAAGAAATTTCCCAGCCTTTTCAAGATCAAGCCTCGAAGGCCCTTGAATCAACATCTACATTGAGGTACTTCAAAACACATCTTCTACACATGACAAGCACATGTATACGATGCGCCTTGAAGTAGGGGCATTTGTAGACATCGAAATTTCGGTGAAAACAAATGTTCACCAACGCATTTAAATTTTGATGTATCAGGGCATACATGGCATATGCCACGTGTCGTACAAATTGTACACATGGCGTGTGACTCAACAAAATAGGAAGAAATACCCTTGGAGGATTAAACAAGTTTTTCTTCTCATTTTGGGCAATGACAAGGCAAGCATCATTTCAATCCATTGCTGATCAAAGCAAGTTCTTCTCATTTGGGCAATGACAAAGCATGCACACTTTAAGTTTAAAATTGTATTAAGTGGGAAATTAGGCCATAAATTAGACCACTTCAATTTCAATATTGCATTAAGTGGGAAAATTAGGTAATGGTGCTTGGGTGGGAAAATTTTATGGTGATGATTCATTCTCAAAAGCCTATAAATAGGTTTCTCCATCAAGGTATCAAACATCAAGGAATTCATAAATACATTTCTCTACTCCCAAATTGGAAGAGAATTCCTGAAATCCTTGAAGCTTTGAAACTCCAAAGCTTTCAAGCATCCAACCTTCAAGATCAAGCCCCTACGGCCCTTGAAGAAATTTCCAACCTTCAAGATCAAGCCCAACGGCCCATGAAGAAACCATCCATACACAACTGTTCATCCTAAAGATCAAGCCCCGACGGCCTTTTGGATCAACAGCCCATTCACAAATCTAAACAACTATTCATTCCTAGATTAAGCCTCGATGGCCCTTGGATCAACAGTTCATCCACAAATCTACACAACTGTTCATTCCTAGATCAAGCCTCGATTGCCCTTGGATCAACAACCCACCCACAAATCTACACCTCATGGAGATTGAATCAAAGGATTTGAAAGAGATTGTAACCCAAAATTAGCACAAAATATTATTTTGTGCCACGTGTTCTTGTTTCAAGAAATTTCCGTGTTCACAGTTCCATAATTGCATAAGCATTGTATTTAAATCTATAAGTTTTATTTATATTCGTATTTCTTCATTTTTCTCATGCATGTTAGTATGGTTTTGTCACATTCGGGTGTCGGCCAACACGTGCTTACTGGTGTTTGGAGGATATCAAGGTCGGGCGTGTCAGAAATTTCATTATATGGTTTGGTAATGATACCATTACCACGGTATTACTGTACCGTACCAAAAATATAATATAATATATAATTTATAAATTATATAATATTGTTGTGGTCTATTTTATCTAACAATATTTAGGGTGGCCGGCGGCAAGGAGAATAGAGAAAAGAGAGATGTGTTTGTAGAATTGTAGGGGAATGTGTGTTGTTATCCCTCCTACATTGTGCCTTTATTTATAGTAGTAAAGGAGAGAAGATATTCCTTCATCCCTAAGGAATACAAGATACAATAGGAAAGGATAACCAGAATCAAATCTAATCTAGGATTTACACAATCACAATTAAACTAGGAATGTTTACAACACTCCCCCTTGAGTGTGTAAATACTCAAGGTAGATTTAGCATCATGCAGAAGTTGAGGAAGTTGACTTGTCGGCACTGATTCCAAGGAACAACGCTTATTCTCAATAAGGTAGGAACTTGCATAAGTAGTAAGTCTCACTAAAAAACCCTAAGGCTATGGCAAAAACCCGAGTAGGGACAAAATCCATAGTCTAAGGAAAAATGCGTGAGAAATGAAAAGTCAAAAGAAACGTCTACAGGACGTCATCAGGGATATGACCAGCCCAAGGTGGTTGCCTCGTTAAAACCTAGTTAGGTAGCAAAAACCCAGTGGAAAAAATGCTCATAATCATAGGGAAAAAGAGTACATTAAGATCAAGGAAGTATCTACAGGATACTCCCCATGAGTTTGACATAATTCCAAAGAGAAATAGCAAAGTTACAACTCAGAAAGTTTACGCATGCCAATTCCATGAACAAGCTTCTGAAACGTCGTCTTCGGCAGTGATTTAGTGAAGAGGTCGGCCAGATTGTCTTGTGAACGGATTTGTGTGACTTCAATCTTCTGATGCTCTTGTTGTTGATGTGTGAAGAAAAACTTCGGCGCAATATGCTTGGTGTTGTCTTCTTTAATGTAACCCTTATTGAGATGTTCGATGCAAGCTGCATTATCTTCAAAGATCGTCGTTGGGACATCAACAGCGAGATAAACATCGCAGGAGCTTCGAATATGGCCCACTACAACTCTCAACTGAAAGCATTCCCGAGTTCCTTCATGTAAGGTGAGAATTTCAACTTGGTTAGACGAAGTGGCAACTAAGGTCTATTTAGTTGACCTCCAAGAGATTGCGGTGCCTCTAATGGTAAAGACATAACCCGTTTGAGAACGCGCCTTGTACGGATCAGATAAGTATCCTGCGTCGGCATAACCAACAAGGCGAGAATTGACTCGAGAAGCGTATGGTGCGGCATCATTAGAGGATTCGTAGGGATAGAACAAACCCAAATCCGTAGTACCCTTAAGGTAACGGAAGATGTCTTTCACGCCAGTCTAGTGTCTGCGTGTAGATGCATTACTGTATCTTGCTAAAAGATTAACAGCGAATGAGATATCGGGTCTAGTGCATTGAGCTAAGTACAATAAAGCACATATCGCACTTAGATAAGGAACTTCATGCTCCAAAATCTCTTCATCATCCTCATTCGGACAAAAGGGATCTTGTTTTGCATCTAGCGTGCGAACGACCATAGGAGTACTCAAAGACTTCGCTTTATCCTCATTAAAGCGGCGCAACACCTTCTGGGTGTAGTTCAATTGATGTACTAGGATTCCATCCGAACAATGCTATATCTCGAGACCGAGATAATATCGAGTCTTACGATTCAATGTCATCACTCAACATGATCTCAGTAGTTACTGTAAATGTTATTGCATCGTCGACAATCATCTCATTTCTACGCCACACATCATCTAAGCTAGCATAATAGACCGAAATCTCACGATTCTCGAGAGAATGATTCGTCTATTCAAGGATGCTTCCATAATCTAGAATTTCCTTATGAGTTGGATAAAATGAGTAAGCGATAGTCGGATTCACGGTAGGTTCTTTAGGACTTTGTGTCGTGGTTTTCCTCTTCCAGGGGTGTGAATCCTTTGAACCAAGGGGTCTGCCATGCTAGGTTTCCAATCGCAAATTTTTTTTTTCAATTCAAATATAACTCAATTATATGCATATGAAAAACAATAATTTCAATGCATGTACAAATATATTTGATGCAATTCATAGCAAATATCAAATTCACATAATTTCAACAATTATGGTTATGAGGCATACACAATTTATGTAGAATCTAAAATACGTAAAACGTAAAGTTGGGTCATGCATCATGGTGAATGTTCATGCTATCAGGGCTGCAAAAATATTGAGATAAAAACCATTGTTTTGAAAGAACCTGATTGCGTGATGATATGGATGAACTAGTTTGATGCAGAAAAATTCTCTAACGTTAAATTCCTAAGTGCAGCGGTAGGAGCGTGCTGATAACGTGTTGTGGTCTATTTTATCTGACAATATTTAGGGTGGCCGACGGCAAGGAGAGGAGAGAAAAGAGAGATGTGTTTGTAGAATTGTAGTGGAATGTGTGTTGTTATCCATCCTACATTGTGCCTTTATTTATAGTAGTAAAGGAGAGAAGATATTCCTTCATCCCCAAGGAATACAAGATACAATAGGAAAGAATAACTAGAATCGAATCTAATCTAGGATTTACACAATCACAATTAAACTAGGAATGTTTACAACAAATGTATGATTTTATAACACATATTTATAATATTCCAATAATTTGAAAATAAAACCCTACTTATATTAGCATTGTTGTTGGTGACTTTGATCTCTTAAGTTGGTGGAAATCAAACACAAAAGAGTTCCCAATTCTTTCACAAATAGCCAAGGATATCTTTGCAATCTCCACTTCTATCATTGCTAGTGAAAATGCATTTAGCCTAGGGAGGAGGGTTGTGGACCCTTTTAGGGCATGCCTGACTCCGAAAATGATAGAGGCACTAGTGTGTACTAATGATTGGCTTAGGGTAGATGAAGTGAACTTGAACAAGGAACCAACGGAAGATATGCTTCAATTTTACAAGGAAATGGAAGAAGTGAAAACAAGTAAGATATGCTTTAAACTTTTTAGTAAATTTGTTATTAAATGGTTTTCAACTTTAATTCTTCTTGCTACTAATATGTTTTCTTTGTTTGTAATGTAGGTTTGACACAAGCTCAATCTTCTACAAGTTCAATGTCACCTCCAAAAGCTTCGACATCTCAAGCTTGAATAATTGATCAATGAATTTTACTTTTTGAAGTTTAGTTCCAATTTTCATTTGGTTTGAAACTTTAACTTCTAGTTGGATTGTTAACTTCTACTTGTTTTGGTTCGTAACTTCTATTTGGATTGTAAACTTAATTTTCATCATGAATCTTGATGCATCATTTGAATTATTGTGTGTGAATTGGGAATAATAAATAATAGATGAATTTAGGCTACAATGTATGAGATAAAGGTACAAAAAAAAAGTTTTTCCCTTGAATTGGGTTAAAAAAACATAAACATATTTTGTCCCAAAACAAAGTGGCAATTACCATTGTCATACTATGCCAACCGAATTATTTGGCAATACTGAACTTTGGTATATCGAAAGTTTGGTACGGTAATGTTAATAGATTTTGCCAAATCAAAAGTTTGGTACGGTAATTGGTACGAGGATTTTGGTACGATAACTGTATCGAACCCACCCCTAGCTGTAATCGGTTTACGAATTCAAATCTTGTATTTGAGTCTAAATATGAAGCCAATCATTCCAATTTACGGGAGACAAAATTTATAATTATTTTTTCGGAAATAAGATTTAAATTTGGTTTTCAATATGAAATTTGAGTTAAGATGGACCCTATGCCAACGAGAAAGATATTATTCATCCAAGAAAAATAAGATTTGAATTTTGAGCACAATAATTTTCAATGCACATAGTCAAAACTCAAAATTTAAGTTTTAAAAATTCAATGTTTTCTTCTCTAACGCAAAGACTTAAATCTTAAAATTCAAAATATAGGAACATAGGTTTAAGAATACAAGTCCTTGCATGGAAGAAGAAAAACAAAAATTTCAAACTCAACACCTTTTTGGGACTCAAATATAAGAAAATAGGTTTAAGATTTGAGTCTTTGCATTGGAGATGGTCTTTTTACTTTTTTTTTTCTCTCTTATTTTCTTTTTGATTAAGTTCTTCCCAAGTTTTTTTTTTTTTTGTGAGTTTGATTCCTGTAGGGGACCAGATTGTCTAAGGCTAATCCCCTTAAGACGATTATTTTAGTGGTGCAAATTTAATAGTTACAACCAATTATTAAGAATGAAACTATTAGCTAGTCCACATAGAATAGGCTAGACAGATCAAGAAAGATATATAGAATATTGACTTGTATAAATTTGTGTGAAGAAATTACATAATTTCATATATAAATCAGTTCTTGATAAAATATTCCTCTTGTTAATGTTTGAAGAGGTTCAAAGTGAAAATCTCCCCTCCCTTGTTAATATAATAAAGTTAATATGATATATTTATATTTAATGGTGAGAGAATAAATTAGTTTTAAATCGTCATCAATAAGATTTTTCATTGTGAAGAGGAATGCCACTATCTTTATCTTTATGTTTAAAGTAATACAATTTGTTTCTTAAAAATGGCTATAAAGACTTATGATTCAATTGGTTAAAAACGTTAAGCCATGTGTTTAAACATTTTAAGTTCGACATTCTCTTTCTCAGTATTGCAAGTATAAAAATATACGGTTAAACAGCTTTTGTGAGTGGTACACGGGTGAGTGATGTGGATTTACCTTACTTGTAATGATAACATGGATCTAGAATTGCATGTACATTCTTAACCACTACTCAACGCACACTCATTCATCATAATTGGGTAATCCATGACACTTTAAAAATGAATGAGTGGGGGATTATTTTGAAAGGGACAAGTCCGTTCAAGTTGATTATTCAAGATACCAAAGTGGAAAAGTACCAAACTGAAATCCCAAGCCATGACATGGACAAGTTGGAGTATTAGGAATTATGGAGTGGGGCCCACTCGGACTGTAGCAATAAATGACGATTCACACTCAGATTACTCTATTATCGGCCTTTGGTTGGTCAGAACTCAAAAACCTACATACCCTCCTTGAAGGCTCCAGTTGTGCCTCTCTCGTGTTGGACGTCTGTGTGGCTAATCGCCTTAAATATCTTATTCGTATGTCATTTTCTCACACCAGAGTCTCATTTTCTCCCTTTCAAGGTTCTGATGGAGAAATTTTTAGTTGTGACGGGAACACGGATGGTACATCACATGTTTTTATGTAAATGGTGGGAATTTTTTTTTTAAGTTATTAACTTTTTACAAGGTTCTAAAAGACGCTAGACACTAGTCGGGCAGCGGGTTGGGGCCTAGCGCCTAGGCGTGGCTTAAGCAGGCGCCTAGACGGATTTAAGTAAATATATTATATTTCATGTAAATAAGTGTCTGTTTATACTTTAAAAAAAAAAATATATATATATATATATATATATATATATATATATATAATTTCATCATAAACTACAAAACAGAATGACATATATATTATGAAGTATTAGAACATAATGAAAACATAGAGAACAAGCCTATAATGTGTGCTCATTTAAGTATTCAACAAGTCTCTTACAATTTATTGAAAAAATAAAATTCAAAATGAAAGTTATCTATTTTCTGTCTAAATGAGTTGCAACCTAGGCCGGTGCCTAGACGGTCTAGGCAGGCGTCTCAGCAGGTTTAGGCATCATTTCTTAATTTTCAAACGCCTAGGCATTAATCGGGGTGGTGACCAGCCGCCTATCGCTTAGGTGGGGATTTTTAGAATAGTGACTTTTTAACACACATACCCCACCATTTATATAGTGACACGTGGTGTATCACCTCGTGCGACGGTCACACTGAAAAATCTCTCTCAATGATGACTTCTCTCCACATCCACGCCAGTCACCACACTCTTATTATATACTCTTCAAACTCAGACAAAGTCTCTACTCAATATATCTCTTTCGAGAGATTGAAGATTCAAAGCTTCTTATTCATACCATTCAAAATAGATGCATTATTAAAGGCTATTATTGAAGATATTCATTAGGTCTTTTTTTTTTCTTTTGTCCACATATTTCAAGGAGTCATATTCTTAGAGAATATAAACTTTCTAGCATATGTTATTACTAGTTTGGCACACTCGCCTAAGAACACCAAAATCTGGATCAGGTTACAACCTTTGATAGCACATCTTGTGTTCATGTTTGATTGTCTAGGTTCTAGTTGCACTCAAGGTTTATTTATCTAATGTGATATACTTTCTTTTTCTTATACTTGAATGGAGAAAATTCTGGTAAAGGAAAAAATGGCGCCTCTCTTGTGTTGGACGTCTGTGTGGCCAATCGCCTTAAACATCTTATTCACATGTCTTTTTCTCATACCAGAGTCTCACTCTCTCCCTTTCAAGGTTCCAATGGAGAAATTTTTAGTTGTGACGGGAATACGGATAGTACACCACGTGTTTTTATGCAAGTGGTGGAAAATTTTAATTTTTAAGTTATTAACCTTTTAACACACATAACCCACCATTTGAATAGGGACACGTGGTGTACCACCTCGTGTGACAGTCACATTAAAAAATCTCTAGTTCCAATGATGGCCTCTCTCCACATTCACACCAGCCACCACACTCTTATCATATACTCTTCAAACTCACATAAAGTCTCTACTCGATATATCTCTTTCGAGAGATTGAAGATTCAAAGCTTCTTATTCATGCCATTCAAAATAGATGCATTATTAAAGGCTATTATTGAAGATATTCGTTAGGTCTTTTTTTTTCTTTTGTCCACATATTTCAGGGAGTCATATTCTTAGAAAAGATCAACTTTCTAGCATATGTTATTACTAGTTTGGCACACTCGCCTAAGAACACCAAAATCTGGATCAGGTTACAACCTTTGATAGCTCATCTTGTGTTCATGTTTGATTGTCTAGGTTCTAGTTGCACTCAAGGTTTATTTATCTAATGTGATCTACTTTCTTTTTCTTATACTTGAATGGAGAAAATTCCGGTAAAGGAAAAATGGCGCCTCTCTCGTGTTGGACGTCTGTGTGGC
This sequence comes from Malus fusca, assembly GCA_035220775.1. Taxonomy (NCBI): domain Eukaryota; kingdom Viridiplantae; phylum Streptophyta; class Magnoliopsida; order Rosales; family Rosaceae; genus Malus; species Malus fusca. Next base: position 456,710 of record CM069065.1, on the reverse strand, counting down.
CAATCGCCTTAAACATCTTATTCGCATGTCTTTTTCTCATACCAGAGTCTCACTCTCTCCCTTTCAAGGTTCCAATGGAGAAATTTTTAGTTGTGACGGGAATACGGACAGTACACCACGTGTTTTTATGCAAGTGGTGGAAAATTTTAATTTTTAAGTTATTAACCTTTTAACACACATAACCCACCATTTGTATAGGGACACGTGGTGTACCACCTCGTGTGACAGTCACATTAAAAAATCTCTAGTTTCAAAGATGGCTTCTCTCCACATTCACACCAGCCACCACACTCTTATCATATACTCTTCAAACTCACATAAAGTCTCTACTCGATATATCTCTTTCGAGAGATTGAAGATTCAAAGCTTCTTATTCATACCATTCAAAATAGATGCATTATGAAGGCTATTATTGAAGATATTCATTAGGTCTTTTTTTTTTTTCTTTTGTCCACATATTTCAGGGAGTCATATTCTTAGAGAAGATAAACTTTCTAGCAGATGTTATTACTAGTTTGGCACACTTGCCTAAGAACACCAAAATCTGGATCAGGTTACAACCTTTGATAGCTCATCTTGTGTTCATGTTTGATTGTCTAGGTTCTAGTTGCACTCATGGTCTAAAATGCCGATAATATCGGTTTTGTGAGAGAGCGATATTTTCACACTTATCCACTTAATTATCGTCAAAATATCGCGATATTACCGATAATTTCGCGATATTTTAGGCTAGTGCGAATCGGAGAAGAACGCCGGAGCTTCTACAGCTCCGGCCGACTGTAAAAGAGCACCCTAGACTCCGATCTAGGTATCAAAATGAAATACAAGACGAGAGGAATGTTTTTACAACTTCCGTTTGCTGTGAAACGGTCGGAGGTGTTCGAAAAGTTTCTCGACACTCACTGCCTCGCCGGAGCTGGGTGTGCCTTCCCTCGGGTCGATCTCGTTCCAATTGCAGATCAAGAAACAATCAAAACATATTCAACCCCAATCTTGACAAACCCTAGAAATCAACCCAGAAACAAAAATCGAAATAAAACCTTATATTTTGAAATCAACCCATAAATCTCATCGTTCATTCCGGCGGCTGCTTTTTCTACGACTGCTTCGTTCCTTCCGCTCCCTGGAGCTTCGTCGGAGAGGAGTTGCGACTATCGAAACCATTGGACTCGATATACGATGCAGAATCGTTGTCAGATCTTCTACGGTGACTCGTGGATAACAACAACATCGACAACTCTTGGATGACGACGACGCCGCCTCCTTCATACTTCTACAGAATGAGAGGCAAGAGTCTTGACGACGGCGCCTCCTTACTTCTGACGACAACGACGCCCTTTTTTTTTGCGGTGACTCTTGGATGACGACGTCAGCGTCTCGACGACTGTGGAGTCGAGACTGAGAGATATGAGATTGGGAAGTCGAGACTGAGAGAGATGATATTGGGTTCAGACTTGAGACTGTTCGAGAATGTGTGTGCGTGTCTGTGAATCAGAGATTCAGAATGAGAGACAAAGAGGAGATGACTGAAAAACTGAAGTTGGATTGGACGGTTGAGATTAAATCTCAACCACTCCGACGGTCCACATAATTCTTAGACCTATCTCTGACTCTTGACAACTTTTACAACTTTTACAACTTTTGACAAGACAAAAAGTAATGGTGGTTTCATCAAGATTCTAAATCACTCATGTATCTTACCATGCAATGTATAAAGTGTGTTGATGCACAAAACCGGATGGTCTTGGAACAACGTAAATCCGACCGTGAATCTGCAAGTAATGTAAATAACACAATATGTATCGTGGTTCACCCCAAGGTTTGGGCTACGTCCACACTGATTGTATTGTATTTCTCTGAGAAGTGAGGGAGAGAGAGCTCCGAGAGTGAGAGCTTTGAGAGGGGTGAGGAGAGACCTCCAGTTTGTGAGGGTGAAGGGGCCCTTTTATAGAATAAGGGCTCCTCCCCTAATTACATATTTGCCCCTTCCTTTATTACATAATTACATTTAAGTCCCTCGAGTATTAATACAAGGTCTAAATACGAGGCCCTAAATATGGTATAAACAGTAGTCCCCCAAGTCTTCAGTCAAGAGAGTCTTTTGGCTGGAGACTTGAAATTCAGTCCATGTGTGGGCCGATGTAACTAGATGTTGTCTTGAACTGATGCTCGATATGAGGCGGTGCTCAATCTGAAATGATGCTCAACTAGAAGTAGCACATGCTGCGAGGCTGCTCGGCTCGTGGCTTATGTTGCCTTGGTTGGCTCGGCTTGTGGCGTTGAAGGTGATAAGCTCATATTTATACATATTTTACATCAAATTCTCTCGTCTTTTCTTAGTTAGTTCCTTATATTTTTGAGCTATTTAATTTGTTTTTGTGTTTTATAGAATTTATCTAGTAAATAAAATAAAAATTGCACAAGTGAGATTTTAAGTGATAAATTCGTCAAAGCTGCCTTACTCACTTATTTTCTTTGTTTATGTTTTCGAATGTGGTGATTTATAGTTATCAATACGTGCTTGATCCTAAAGTGGCTGGTATTATTTACAAGGAAATGCAAATAATGATGCACATGGACTATCAAAGGGAAACATGCTGCCAGCTTAAAGAGGGACGTGAGTGAGATAGCGACAGAAGGAGAAAAACGCGGGAGGCAGAAAAGAAGAGAAACTGAGGTGCTGCTTTGCAGCTGACGAAGGAGCAACGCGGAACTGGAAGGAGGGCTGCCTTAAGGCGCGACAGGGAAGTGAGAGAGCGACGTGTGTGGAAGATAGTGAGGGAGAGCAGCTGCGAGGGCAGCGAGAGAAACAGAGAAATATAAAGGGAGGAAGCTGCCTGCCTTAGGCAGCTGCTTGAGCAGCGCGAGGAAGTCCTCGGGGAGAAGTCAGACGCAGCGAAGGAAGGGGACGGACAGAAACGCGAGGGTGCAGCTTGAGGGAGACTGCTGCATTGGGCAGCGCGAGAGCCACTGGCGCGCGCAGAAGTGCTGGGACAGAGGACGAAGGCAGCAAGCTGCCTTGCGGGGGAACTCAGAGAAAAACGCCGAAGCAGCAGAGCACAGAGAGCACGGCTTCAATCTATTTTCTTGGTTTTATCTTCTCAAACTTATGTTTTATTTTTGGTTTAATTTGATAATAATGTGTAACTAATTTTTAGTAGTTAGGGGCTGCTTTGAAGCCCCGAATATGATTGTAAGTTTGTTGTGATATTTTGTTTGAATGACTTTTATGGAAGGATGAAAATTGTTTCACTACTTATCTCATTGATAAATTCTTTATGTGTTTCTATGGATGCATACATAGTGAGCATATCTAGGATTTTAATGCTATGAACATATGTCTGCCTGCCCTTGTTGAATGAGGACCTACATATATTCTACAGTAGCACTTGTTAATTATGGTTAACATGTGAATCGATTTCTAGGATAAGTAAGACAACACCAGTACTTACGATGCCTTGTGATGACTCAAACTCTTTTTAATCTTAATGATTTCTACTTGTTAAATCTATGAACACACCATTCTAGATTGCATGATAGGGACTAAGTTAAGTTGAAAACACCATTCTCTTAACATACTACGTAAGAAAGAGTAATAGGTTGTGTTCTAACATTGAGCCAACTTGAGCATCTTCATCCGGAAATAAAAGGGATTTGAATGAAACGTAACATACTTGCATGATTATTTGGTGGTGGATTGCATGTCCCCTAACTCATTTTCTTAACTTGTGAATTAAAATCTATTGGTATTATTTAAAATCAGTTTATGTACTATTTTTGTACGATTTAATTTAAATAGCAAATCAACTCCAAAAATCCCAAAAATTTGTGTGAGCATAGCTCAGTGTGTCTAGTTTATGTGTATAAAATTTCGTTGCATTTGGATAAGTGTAAGTTAGTCTAATTATTATTGTTTGGTGGCTGGTCAGTGGAGACAGCCACCCTGTTTTTGTGACATTTTTAAGTATTTGGATAAAACAATCTTCTGCGGGAAAGACCCTTATTTTCATATGCTACAATCGACAAATTTTAGTGTTAATAAGGAAAATCAATAGGATTATTGTGTGCTACTTTGTGGTGCGTTATAAATTACTATCAAATTTTTGGCGCCGTGTCGCCGGGGATTGTTATTTCTGATTGCTTATATTTTATTTTTATTTTTAGTGTTATTTATTTTTATTATTTTCTATTTCTTGTCTATTTAGTGTTTTTGGTTTTGGGTTTATTTCAGGTACTTTTTGTAATATATGCAGACGCAAAGGTCCAAGAGAAGTAAGACATGGATTTTGCTAGCATTCAAGCTCAATTGGCAAATCTTACTTCCCAATTGTCACAATATGCCGAAAGGACCACAATGCAAAGTGCCTCTACATTTGATGTGCCCTATGGGCAAGGATATCAAAGTCCTCAATTTTCTGCAAATGAAGATGTTTGGGGATATCAAGGCCATAACCAATCAAGGGGCAACATGTTTTCCAACGCTTGCAATTCAGATTGGAGAGGTAATTCAGATTATATGTGGGATGAACCTCAACAATTTCAACAAGGTGGATATTGGCAGCAAGACGAGTTCTATTCAAGACCTATGCAGCCACCACAACATCCCCCACAACAATTCCAATCAAATCAAAGTATGCCCATGAATTATAATGAAGTTCTTGAAGGACTAATTTCTTTGACGCAGGGTTCACAAAACGAAGAACAATTGCAGCCATCAGAGGAGTTCTATCAGTGGCCATATGAACCATTTCAGCCTCAACAACAACAAGCTCCAAGTCAGTCTCTTGAGGATTTAATTGCTTCTTTAGCTAACTCTACTCAATCTCATCAACAGAAAACAGACAAAGCAATTGAAAACCTTGAGCGCCAAATGAGTCAGTTAGCAAGTTTGATGGGGCAACAACACCAACCAGGAAGGTTACCTAGCCAAATTGTGGCAAATCCAAATTCGGAGCAGTTAAATACTATGACTTTAAGGAGTGAAAAAGAAATTCTGGAAGCCATTCCAAAGGTGCAAAGTGATATCCCAATTCTTGGTGCACCAAATCATGTTCCCGATGATGTTGAAACATTCAAAGAGACTTGTACACCAAGAAGAACTATTCAAGAAAAGGAAGTGGCCGGAGAATATGTTGAATGCATCAAAGAGGATGTAGTTGAGACAACCAATGCCAAAGAAGTTGAGTTTGATAACAAGGGCCATGTCACAATCATCACATGCAATCTGGCTAAGTGCAAAGTCCCTGAAACTTTCAAGGATGTGGTGTTTGTCATTGAGTTTGCGTCGGAAAAAGAAAGTAAGCCATCTTCTCCAATTTTAATTTTAATTTATACTAACATATTTCTGATTTTGATGATTCAGGCACCCAATCTTGAATTTAGACCATTGTCGGATCATTTCAAGTACCACCGTCCGTTCAAGGATAAACCCATGCATTTGAATAATGAAGGGAGGCCTAGGAATCACCCACAATCAGATTTGCATTCCTAATCCCTTCTCTTTACTGCTTTCATTTTGTTTTGTTTATTTAGTTGTGATTTTTGTTTGGGAGATTAAACATAGTCTTTTTACTTTGATTTACTTATTTTACTTTGAGGTTTAAAAAAAAAAACAAAAAAAAAAAAAAAAACACAAAAAATACTTATATTTATATATAGAATTAAATAAACTTAAAAAAAAGCATAAATAATTTACAATAATGTGAACTAATAGCTTTCATTGGTTGTTGGTAGGTGGTGCCTCGGAGGTCGACGGAGCCCCAGAAAGACGAAGCGCCAGAGTTGGATCATTCGGAGCCTCAATACTTGGTGCAGCTCCCGAGGATGAAGACAACATAAACCTCGGGAGTAACGCCATAAACCGTTGATGATCACTCTGAATCCGCACTTCGGACTCCTGCATCTGATCCAGCTTCCTCTTCATGCTTGTTGAGTAATTAGTTGCGAGCATGTGCAACTCCTTATTCTCATGCCTAAGCACTCTGACCTCTTGCCGAAGACTAGCCACTTCAGCCATCAACGACTCCACCTGACGAGTTCGTGCAAGAAGGCGCTGGCCCATGTTTGATACTGAGCCTGCGCATCGGACGCTGTAGGCCATAGAGTCCTGAACAGCCAGTTCGTCGGACCGCCTGGAAAGTATCCTAGTGTCTCTAGGAGTGAGCAGATTTATGGCCACCACCGAAGCGGTTGTTTCATTCATCATCATGGAATCCCCAACTGTAAGAGGACCATTTGGGGATATGAAGGACGGCTGCCAAATGTTGGTTGGAGAAGACATATCACTATCTTCCCCAACATTCAAGTTAAGGCGACGGTCAGACGGGCAATACATATTTGAAGATGTGAAGAAAAATGAAGAGTCGGATTGATCAAGATTAAAAGAAATGCAAGAGTGAGTGTTTACAGGAGGGAGTGTTTACAGGAGGGAGCTCAAGTATGTTGTGGAACAAAATTAGCGCTCTTATAAGAAGAAGAAATCGATGAGGCATCACTCAGCAATCAAAGTGGCGCCCTCTCGCAAATCGAAGAGCCGGGCTCCTTTCTCAAAAGCCGGATTCTTTTCTCAAAAGTGGCGTCTCCGTCTCAAAAGTCGGACGCCGTTCTCAAAAGATGGAGCAGTCAGGAATCACGAGGCGAGCAGCTTTCCCAGATTTGTCGTCACTCGTCACGCGCGTTGTCAGCTTTGCGCAAATTACGGGTAGCTTTTTCAGAAAGCGCGTAACTTGTACTGTTCATCCATCCACCGGCTGCCGACAGGGGTAAAGGAACAGTTTCGGTTGTGAAGAATCACCTATAAACGTCTACCTTCGCCATCCATTGCAAAGGCAAACCCTCTTAGCACTTCTTCATCTCCGAAAATGCCTTTCCAACAAACCCTCTCGAGTTACTCTGTGTTTCTCATTCCCTGGGATACCTTTGCAAACAAATCATCAAGAGCTAGAGTATTTCATATCATGAAGGTTGAAAGCAAGAGTATCTCATATCACGCTTTCTCCCTATCCTTTTCCTTGTCTTTGTGATAAGGAGAAAGCGGGCAATCAGCCAGCACTCGGTGTCAATCTTCCAATCTAAGAACCGACTGCCTGGAAATCCTTCCTGATTGCTTACCTAGCATTGCTCTCGAGTGCTCTTCTTCAACCACTGATGTACTTCCGAAGAAGTCGCCACATCTGCCTGGAGAACAGACATGGCAAGTGAAAATGATACTTGAAGCATGTGGAGACAAGGTGCTGCTTCATCTTCAAGATCAAGTCTCATTTTCCTTGCTAAGAAGTTCCCCAGCCCAGTTCAAGCATACACCTGTGGAACGATACTTCTTCAAAAGCAAAAGTATCCCATATCATCAGAGTCAAAGGCAAAGATATTTCATGGCATGTTTTTCCTTTACCCTTGCTCTTGGCTACGGGACAAGGAGAAAGAAGGCAAACGGTCGGCACTTGGACAGATTGAACAAAGAACAGACCACCACCTCTACCTCGTGCCTACCTGCCATGCAGAAGAAACAAAAAGAGAAGAATGTAGCCTGCAGACTCAATCAACCCGGCAGAAGGAGTCCGAGTTGAAACCAAGAGCTCGAGAAGCTTCAACAACACCACCAATCAAGTCTCATTTTCCTTGCTAAGAAGTTCCTAGGCCAGTTCGAGTTCAAAGCTGTGGAAAGTCAACAAACAGGACCAATGATCACTTATTAGTTCTATTTATTGTCTTTTATCGTCATTTTCAATTTTTCGTTTGCATTTTCTACATTTTCTTGTGTTACTTAACTGAATTATTTCTTTTCTTTGCAGGAACTTTTGGTTATTTCCACCCTTGAAGTTGATTGCAGAATTTTAGCTTCGGGATCATCGCTTGATTTTACTGCAAATTAGGGAAGTTTTCAGCCCTATTGCTTTATTTTGTTTCTTTATATTTATTTTTTTTATTTTTATTTGCATTTTATTATATTTTCTGACATTGGGGACAATGTCTAGTTTAAGTGTGGGGGTAAAGAGTATAAAAATGACCAAATTGAAAATTTGTGTACCTTCGACTTTGAACTGGTTTCATTTGTTTCCATGTTATTGCTTTGTGTTTTCTTAATTAAGTTGTTGTTTTTTAAAAAAAAATAAAAAAGAAAAAAAAAATCGGAAAATTTAAAAATCCAAAAATATTGTCTTGTTTTCCTTATTGTTTTGAATTAGATTTTTTTTTTTTTTTTTTTTGTTAGTTTCCCGACCCAATGATATAATTGGATCAAATTTGAATCATGATTATCAAGAACTTAGTTAACATGTGTTGTGTGAAATTCCTAATTCTCTTGATTAGTTTTGTACATGTTTGATCATCTTTGAAAAACCAAATGCACATAGCCTTGTTGATGTGAAACTAAAGCATGATTTAAAGCTCCATATGTGAATTTAGTGACCATATACATCCTATGTGAGTTTTTGAGCCTATTGAAAGTGTGTGCATTTTTCATACACTCCTATTCTTTCATGTGTGATGAACTTATGTGAGATACTTCTCTAGAACTTGCATAACGATCTTTCGAAATATTTGTCATTGATTGCATGAACTTGAAAATGATAGAGGCATTAGGTTTACCACCATGGCCCAAATAACCTTGTTTCCCAAAGAAAAATGATATCATTAGATTGCCAATTTGAGCCGTATTTGTGAGCCTTTTATTTCTTATCACCAGATATGTCTACCCTTATGCCTGAAATATTTTTTTTCCTTACCCTTTCCAAGCAAGCTAATGAGTAATGTGAAATTGTCTTATGAGGAGTGTTTGTGAAGTACTCGGAGGGTGTTTGGCAAAAGAATAAGTGTGGGGGTTTTTCATATTTGTTTCTGCTTGAAAAAAAAAAAAAAAAAAAAAAAAAAAAAAAAAGAGAAAGAAAGAAAGTTTGTTTACGAAGAAAATAAAAAGAGTTTAAAGTTTCAGTTAAGGTTGTGGTTGGAAGTGCTAGAAGAATCGTTGGAGAGCTTGAGTTCTTATAAATCTAAAGAAAAGAATTGCTTGCAATGTAGCTTGGAACTTGTGTTTTCCTATTCTTTCATTTCAATAACCCTCGCCCTAAACCTCATTACGTCCAATAAAAGTCCTCTTGATTTAAGTTTTGCAATTATGATTGTGGAGAAGTGATCTTTATGCAAGCTTATGGTAGAACTTTCACATTTGATTCTTTGAGCGAAACACATTAAAACTAAACACATGTGTGATTGAGTGTATATCCCGTGAGAAGGTTGCTAGTTTGCATATGGTGATTTTAAAAATAAAAATTTTGAAATTGCATTAACAAGGCTATCTCACACACTACACTTCAAGGATGATTCAAAGATTACTGCTAATATTTGAATTAGGAAGATGAACTTGGATTATTAGCTTGTTTGGTGTTAGCTATGGTTCTTGATGATTTGTGTTCTCGAATGAAATTCTATGAGGGTCACATAGGGGGAAGCTAATAATTTTCATGTTATTACTTTTTCTGTTTTCTCTGTTTTGCTCGAGGACTAGCAAAAGCTAAGTGTGGGGGTATTTGATAAGCTCATATTTATACATATTTTACATCAAATTCTCTCGTCTTTTCTTAGTTAGTTCCTTATATTTTTGAGCTATTTAATTTGTTTTTGTGTTTTATAGAATTTATCTAGTAAATAAAATAAAAATTGCACAAGTGAGATTTTAAGTGATAAATTCGTCAAAGCTGCCTTACTCACTTATTTTCTTTGTTTATGTTTTCGAATGTGGTGATTTATAGTTATCAATACGTGCTTGATCCTAAAGTGGCTGGTATTATTTACAAGGAAATGCAAATAATGATGCACATGGACTATCAAAGGGAAACATGCTGCCAGCTTAAAGAGGGACGTGAGTGAGATAGCGACAGAAGGAGAAAAACGCGGGAGGCAGAAAAGAAGAGAAACTGAGGTGCTGCTTTGCAGCTGACGAAGGAGCAACGCGGAACTGGAAGGAGGGCTGCCTTAAGGCGCGACAGGGAAGTGAGAGAGCGACGTGTGTGGAAGATAGTGAGGGAGAGCAGCTGCGAGGGCAGCGAGAGAAACAGAGAAATATAAAGGGAGGAAGCTGCCTGCCTTAGGCAGCTGCTTGAGCAGCGCGAGGAAGTCCTCGGGGAGAAGTCAGACGCAGCGAAGGAAGGGGACGGACAGAAACGCGAGGGTGCAGCTTGAGGGAGACTGCTGCATTGGGCAGCGCGAGAGCCACTGGCGCGCGCAGAAGTGCTGGGACAGAGGACGAAGGCAGCAAGCTGCCTTGCGGGGGAACTCAGAGAAAAACGCCGAAGCAGCAGAGCACAGAGAGCACGGCTTCAATCTATTTTCTTGGTTTTATCTTCTCAAACTTATGTTTTATTTTTGGTTTAATTTGATAATAATGTGTAACTAATTTTTAGTAGTTAGGGGCTGCTTTGAAGCCCCGAATATGATTGTAAGTTTGTTGTGATATTTTGTTTGAATGACTTTTATGGAAGGATGAAAATTGTTTCACTACTTATCTCATTGATAAATTCTTTATGTGTTTCTATGGATGCATACATAGTGAGCATATCTAGGATTTTAATGCTATGAACATATGTCTGCCTGCCCTTATTGAATGAGGACCTACATATATTCTACAGTAGCACTTGTTAATTATGGTTAACATGTGAATCGATTTCTAGGATAAGTAAGACAACACCAGTACTTACGATGCCTTGTGATGACTCAAACTCTTTTTAATCTTAATGATTTCTACTTGTTAAATCTATGAACACACCATTCTAGATTGCATGATAGGGACTAAGTTAAGTTGAAAACACCATTCTCTTAACATACTACGTAAGAAAGAGTAATAGGTTGTGTTCTAACATTGAGCCAACTTGAGCATCTTCATCCGGAAATAAAAGGGATTTGAATGAAACGTAACATACTTGCATGATTATTTGGTGGTGGATTGCATGTCCCCTAACTCATTTTCTTAACTTGTGAATTAAAATCTATTGGTATTATTTAAAATCAGTTTATGTACTATTTTTGTACGATTTAATTTAAATAGCAAATCAACTCCAAAAATCCCAAAAATTTGTGTGAGCATAGCTCAGTGTGTCTAGTTTATGTGTATAAAATTTCGTTGCATTTGGATAAGTGTAAGTTAGTCTAATTATTATTGTTTGGTGGCTGGTCAGTGGAGACAGCCACCCTGTTTTTGTGACATTTTTAAGTATTTGGATAAAACAATCTTCTGCGGGAAAGACCCTTAGTTTCATATGCTACAATCGACAAATTTTAGTGTTAATAAGGAAAATCAATAGGATTATTGTGTGCTACTTTGTGGTGCGTTATAAATTACTATCAGAAAGTGAGGGAGTCCCTTTTATAGAATAAGGGTTCGCTCCTCAATACATGAATGATGAGCTAGAGTTGATGTTCTCTAATGATGGTGAGGGAGTCCCTTTTATAGAATAAGGGCTCCTCCCCTAATTACATATTTGCCCCTTCCTTTATTACATAATTACATTTAAGTCCCTCGAGTATTAATACGAGGTCTAAATACGAGGCCCTAAATATGGTATAAACAGTAGTCCCCCAAGTCTTCAGTCAAGAGAGTCTTTTGGCTGGAGACTTGAAATTCAGTCCATGTGTGGGCCGATGTAACTAGATGTTGTCTTGAACTGATGCTCGATATGAGGCGGTGCTCAATCTGAAATGATGCTCAACTAGAAGTAGCACATGCTGCGAGGCTGCTCGGCTCGTGGCTTATGTTGCCTTGGTTGGCTCGGCTTGTGGCGTTGAAGGTGAGGGAGTCCCTTTTATAGAATAAGGGTTCGCTCCTCAATACATGAATGATGAGCTAGAGTTGATGTTCTCTAATGATGGTGAGGGAGTCCCTTTTATAGAATAAGGGCTCGCTCCTCAATACATGAGTGATGGGTTATGAGTGATGCTCGCGGCGAGGCGGTTGCTCAGCTGGCGGCGATGCTCTCTAATGGAGGTGAGGGAGTCCCTTTTATAAAATAAGGGATCGCTCCTCAGTACATGAATAATGAGTGCTCTCTAATGAAAGTGAGGGAGTCCCTTTTATAGAATAATGACTCGTTCCTCAATACATAAGTAATGGGTTATGAGTGATGCTCGCTGCGAGGCGGTTGCTTAGTAGGCGGCGATGCTCTCTAATGATGATGAGGGAGTCCCTTTTATAAAATAAGGGCTCGCTCCTCAATACATAAGTAATGGGCTAAGTCCCCAAAGTATTTTTTATGAGGCCCAGTTGAGGCCCAATATATGGTACATAATGTAGTCCCCCAAGTCTTCGGTCAATAGAGTCTGTTGGCTGGAGACTTCAAATTGAATCGATGTATGGGCCAAAGTGGCGGTTGTTTGGAGGTGGTATTTGTATATCCTGCACTGAAGCTTTGTAGCTTTGAAGTTAGAGCTTGGTAAATGAAGCTTTTGAAGCTGATTGACATGAGTGATGCTCATGAATGTTTATGTTGATTGACATGAGTGATGCTCATGGATGTTGACATGAGTGATGCTCATGAATGTTGACATGAGTGATGCTCATGAATGTTTATGTATGATTGTCATGAGTGATGCTCATGAATGTTTATGTATGAATGACATGAGTAATGCTCATGTATAATTTGGAGTACTTAGCGTACTTTTGATCACCTGGTTGGTGGCATGAAGGAGAGTACGGGTTGTACATTTCATCATCTAGTTGGTGACATGAATGGCTAGTTGCCAAATTAGAGTACGGGTTGTACATCTCATCACCTGGTTGGTGGCATGAATGGCTAGTTGCCAAATGATATTAGAGTACGAGTTGTACATTTCATCATCTGATTGGTGGCATGAATGGCTAGTTGCCAAATGATATTAGAGTACAGGTTGTACATTTCATCACCTGGTTGGTGGTAATAGCGGCAGGTTGCCGAATAATTTTGAAGTACTAGGCGTACTTTTGATCACCTGTTTGGTGGTAATAGAGGGCCTGACTCTTTTGGGCATATGGGCCTTCGCACTCCACATGACATTGCAGCCCATTATTTTGGGCTTGTTTTTTTTTTTTTTTTTTTTTTTTTTTTTTTTTTTTCACCCTCTGATGGGGTTTATACATATTACCCTCTGATGGGGTTTATACATATTACCCTCTGATGGGGTTTATACAGATGTCTCCGAAAGATAATAAAAATAAATTACATTATTCTGGTGGGGTGTTTATTCCTTACTTTTGCAGTGTTTTTTGCTTCTTTTTTTTTTTTAGCAGGTGGCAGACATCTTTTGCTTTTTCTTTTCTCTTTCTGCTGGTTGTAATTCCACTTTCATACATGAAAACGCGTTGGCGTGGGCGTCGGTCCCAGTTACCTCATCGGAGACGACACCTTTCCGCAAATTCCATCATTCACTCTAGATAAAAAAATATCAGGGGAGGAGCGTGTCCCACCTTCCGACAATAAAATTTTCCAGCTGGGCATGCAGATGTATCAGGCCCGTCGATGCCGTCAGGGCAATCGCAGAAGTCGTCATTGAGCTGAGCCCTGCTGAATTTATTCTCAACGTCCATAGATCACATCTCTGACTCCGTGATTTAGTTCCGAGTTGACTCAATTGAACCATGAGCTGGCTGAACAGACATATCTCGCGGTGTCCATGACGGTGCCGAGCCGATTTATTCTTAAATGGTATTTCAATAAATCAAAAGGAATAAGATACGGGGGAGTCATCACTTCAATCATTGCTTCCATTATCTTCAAACTTTTCTCTGCTTCTCGAATTTGTGCTGGAAATAATGATCTTCAAACTCGGCAGCAAAGACGCATTGGGAAATCCAACCCACTATTCCTTTCCTTTCAGGAACCTAAATCTCTGCTACCCAGAAAATAATTGGAGGTAAATTCCAACTGGGTAAGTTTGATTGTTGTGGAAGTAGCGGCTAACCAGAGCCGCCGACGACGTCGAAGAACAAGAAAAAGAGTTGGAAGACCCAATCTCGTTTAGACTGTGCGATCGAAGCAATGGCTTGGTGGTGCTGGTGTCCCTGTGGCTACCGTTGGATGGGTTGACTTTGAAGCTGGACTCGGAGCTAGTGAGGGAGGGAGAGTCGCCGCCACTGTCTCCGGAGAAGTAATGGCCTCGTAGGTGCCGCGGTCGAAGGGATAAGAACTCGCGGTCGGCGGCGGCTCCCATGACGGAATCCACGGCTGAATTTAGGAGGGATCCTGGGACGGAGCCGTAGCTGGTCAGGCCCGTTGTGCTTGGTCTCGAGGCCATGAGCTTTTGAGGCAGAACCACCGAGACGATGTCGTCTTTGGGGGGTGGGCGAGGTGGAAGATTGAGAATCTTGGTCCTGGGGATCTAGGGCTTTGGCGGCGGCGGCGTTGATGTCGTCCAGGTCGTGGCGCAAGGAGGTGATGAGACTGCCATTGGCGTTGATGCCCTAATGAGTTTGGCAGCATGCTCGGTTGCCACAACATCACCTTTGAAGAAACCCTCAAGATCCACCAATGGTTCATTGAGTTCCTCAAGAGCAGCAACCAAGTGTCGTTCAGGCCAAATGAAACCAGTGGGGACATAGGATTGTTTTTGCAAATATGATGAGCAAATGAAAGGAGCAATACCTCCTTTTGGATATGGCTATTGGTTTCCTGATGGTTTTCGAGCTTTGATGGAGAGGACAAGAGAACTGAGGCACTCGAATCCATAGTTTGGTATTGGAGGACATGGACCATTTTCTTTTTTTTTGTGTCTCTGGGTTTTGCATATTCACGGCAGAGGTGAAAAAATGAAAGAGAACCGACATAACTTTTCGTGTCGATTCCCACAGACGGCGCCAAATATTGATGCACAAAACCGGATGGTCTTGGAACAACGTAAATCCGACCGTGAATCTGCAAGTAATGTAAATAACACAAGATGTATCGTGGTTCACCCCAAGGTTTGGGCTACGTCCACACTGATTGTATTGTATTTCTCTGAGAAGTGAGGGAGAGAGAGCTCCGAGAGTGAGAGCTTTGAGAGGGGTGAGGAGAGACCTCCAGTTTGTGAGGGTGAAGGGGCCCTTTTATAGAATAAGGGCTCCTCCCCTAATTACATATTTGCCCCTTCCTTTATTACATAATTACATTTAAGTCCCTCGAGTATTAATACGAGGTCTAAATACGAGGCCCTAAATATGGTATAAACAAAGTGTAAAATATTGTAGTAAATCATTATATATAAATGATTATGGTGTGTTTAATCTTTTTTTCATTAATTACTACATATTTTCTACACTCACAGTGTTTGCCAGCTCGCTGTATAATCAACTTAAATCAGTTAAATCCATCATGTAATGCATTTCCTTCTAATTTTTTTTTGATAAACTAATAGATAATTGACTAAATAAACATTCTCCAAAGTTTCAATAAAAATTTCCAAGTTTTTCTTACAATTTCCGTGGTTTTTATTCAATTTTTATCGATATCGATAATATCCCGATATTTCCATCGATATTTCCGTGTTTTTGGACTACCGATATTTCCGATATCATCGATATTTTATACCCTTGCACTCAAGGTTTATTTATCTAATGTGATCTACTTTCTTTTTCTTATACTTGAATGGAGAAAATTCCAGTAAAGGAAAAAATGGCGCCTCTCTCGTGTTGGACATCTGTGTGGCCAATCGCCTTAAACATCTTATTCGCATGTCTTTTTCTCATACCAGAGTCTCACTCTCTCCCTTTCAAGGTTCCAATGGAGAAATTTTTAGTTGTGACGGGAACACGGATTGTACACCACGTGTTTTTATGCAAGCGGTGGACAATTTTAATTTTTAAGTTATTAACCTTTTAACACACATAACCCACCATTTGTATAAAGACACGTGGGGTACCACCTCGTGTGACGGTCACATTAAAAAATCTCTCGTTCCAATGATGGCTTCTCTCCACGTTCACACCAGTCACCACGTCTTATCATATACTCTTCAAATTATTCTATAGCAGCTAGCTGGTCATGAATCATGACACGATTCATCACTGCAATATATTGAATGAGATGTAATGGATAGATGAAAAATGCTATAGATTCATCAGGACACTAACAATCCTCCACTTGCGAAGCACTTAATTATGTATGATGCATTTGCATGTGTTTTATTGTTCTACGTTAATGTAAAGTGGAGAATTTTAATGTAAGTGGGAGGTTTTAAATAAGAATCTAGTGGTGCAAGTTTGATATTAATATTTCTCGGAATTGGATCCGTTCCGGACCTTAGTGTCCGAAGCCTAGGGATCAAATCATCTGGGCTGTTGATTGGTGTTTAAAAAAAATCAGAGCAGTT
The DNA here is from genome assembly GCA_035220775.1 of Malus fusca. NCBI lineage: Eukaryota > Viridiplantae > Streptophyta > Magnoliopsida > Rosales > Rosaceae > Malus > Malus fusca. The sequence goes on along the minus strand of CM069065.1, from coordinate 440,402 downwards.
GGTTTTGTGTGATGGATAGGAAAATGAGTTAATGGGGACCGTTGGATTGAATTTGTGCAGCCCAGATGAATTGATTCCTGGGCTCCGGACACTAAGGTCCGGAACGGATCCAATTCCATATTTCTCCACCCCTTAGTGTATATATATCACTATATAAAAAATTATTAAATAATGTAAGTGCAAGGATCAATGTTTTAGAATAGATGTAGTATTTCCTACAAGATAGAGGGGAAAAAAGGAGATTCCATATGCTAGCCTAGCTGGGCCTTATTTGTTGGCACCTTAGACGTGCAATATGGCCAATTGAATTGGTTTCCATTTTTGGTAATAGTAGGGGTGGAATCCCAAACGTCACTACTAACTAGAAATCAACCTGTATCATCAAATGCCAGTCGACCTTTATCTACTGGTTGAGTTTCGATCGAGTAAGCAAGGAGCAGGCTCCAGGTCAAAAGATCCTGCACGCTTGACCAATTTTAGCGCAAGTATAGGTGGTTCCTTCGTATATGATTTGCTATAAAGGCAACACAACGATATAGTTGCCTCTTGGTTATTGAATTCCTTGAATCAGGAGCTTGTTCTATTGCCATACACTAGTTGAAGTTTGGGCTGATCTAAAGGACTGGTTTTCACGAGGTAATAGTTGACGAATATTTGATATTCAACGTGTGATCAATTATTGAACTTATCAATAAATATCCTCGTAACGCCGATGTATTCCTAACCAAGAAGAAAAAAGAATATAAACGGAAGCAGCAATCAGTTTCTTAAATAGTACACGACTCAAGAACAAGTGATACAGTTTCTGATGGGTCTCGATGCTATATGTGATCCAGACCTTATTGATGCAAGAAGAGAAAAAACATAATATTCTGTCACGTAGATGGAGGGAGTTTGGTCTTCAAGTAATGAGTTATTGAAATACTCTTATAACCTTATTCCACACTCTTGCACCATCAATCATTTGAGGAGGAACATCTTAAACCAATATGCAGAGTACTTGAGGTACCTTTTCATTTTATTTTTGTAGTCAATATATGTGAACCCAAATCGAACAGTGTAGCCTGAGTCCCATTCATACACATCCAGAAGTGCCCATGCAAAGTATCCCTTCACCTTAACGCCCTCCCTGCACGCGTATTGAATAAAACTTCAACTCCGTATCAAAATTTGAATTGATTTGCAATGTATATATTATATGTGTGTTTTGCTTTTTGATTAGTTAAATGTAGTTGACACCATATCCGTAAATCCTTTGTACTGACTTGATGGCTTTCGAAAGATATTGAAGATGTTGATAATGGTATCTAATCCTGGTACTATCCTTGAGGGCAGTCTTGATAGGCAGGGAGCTATTATTTCCCTCGCCAACACCTACAAAACATCAAAGTTTAACATTTCAAATTCATATGCAGCATAAGCTCTCGAATTCCCTTTGGTAATGTAAATCTCCGGGTTGTTGTAATTTTCCTTTATATGCATAAGCTCTCGAATTCCCTTTCCCTTTGGGTAGATGTACAGCCAGCTCAAAGCAGTATGCAAAAACCAAAGCTGGCTCAAATGTGTGTGTGTGTGTGTGTGTTAGGGGTGGGCAAACGGGTCCTGGACCCGCAGGTCAGGGTGGGTATATGCGGTTCCGGGCGGGTACGAGGCCGGTCCAAAAATTTGAAACACAAAACGGGGCGGGGCGGGACGGGTCCAAAAATAAGAAGGAACGGGCCCTCGACCCAGCCCGTTTGTAGCATGGGATAATGTATTGTGGATTAAAGCTACGCCTTGGCCCTCGACTTACAAGGTAGCCCACCAAATTGGACCAAATTTGGGAGGCCCTCAAGAAGGCCCTCAGATAATTTAATTAAATCAAACCTCCAGCATTCTCCTCCGTAGTTGCTGAGTAGCTGTATTATTGTGGACAAACCTCTTCCCTTCGGTCGTGGCTCACCAGTGTTTCCTTCCTCGGTTCGGGCTTTCTCCAGTTAGTACTTCCTCCCTTGTTAGCCAACGGGGGTGGCCAATACGGAGGAGGTTTGTCCACAGCTGCAGACTCTTCTTTCCTGCTGGATTCTCCGGTTATTAAGGGCATTCCATACTTTGTTCTCTCTTGTTCATTCTGCCCTTTATTATTAAATGATAATAATGGGAAGCTGGGGAACTCCGTTCTCGGAACTGCCTCAATCACTGGTTGGCTCCTTTGAAAACCTTCTTCTTCATTTCCTTTATCCTTTTTTTTCTTCTAACAAAGGAAATAAGGGAATAACTGGCTTATTGACTAAAGTAGATTTGCTTGCCGCAACTCCTTGGTCACCTTTTGGGGTAGAAAACTCCAGATCCAGTCTTCTCTGCAAATTCCCTGTTAAGGCACATAGTTTGCTTACTTCCCATCTAGTTTCCAAGGAGATTTTTTGCATACTTCTTAATACTTGTACCATAGTAGCTTGAAGCTTTTCATTAGTTATCTTTCCTTCGGACTTCTCAGATGTAGTCGGACTTTCTAGAACTGCTCCTTCTGATGGGGACGGGAGATTTCCCGGTTGATCTGTCATTTCCAGCAAATTTTGGGATGATCTGTACTTCGTATTCCACTTGAGAGTCTGACTTCTTCTCTTCTTTGGCATACAAGATTAAGTTGTGTCCCACCGGGCGTGCCAAAACTATGTTTGTGGCGGGAATTTCCGCTGGAGATGCTTCTTGGCCGACGAGCACACAGCTCCCCGAGAGGTTGGCGTTGGTTGATTTTGTCTGTCGGGCTTCTGCTTATTGGCGAGCTATAAGAGAATGACATAGTTAATTCTGAGAGGTGCCTTTGTGGGGCCTTAGGTATAGGCCTTGAGGCATCACAATCAAAATTAACTAAGTATTCAGGCGTGCCACTGCCATCTTCAGCATGGTAGATGTAAAACAGGTGTTTCGGTTAATTGCTTATGCCCGAAGGACCAAGTCAGTTCTGAGATGTGCCTTTGTGGGGCCTTAGGTATAGGCCTTGAGGCTTCTCAATCAAAACTGACCAAGTACTCTAGCATGTAGCTGGTGTTTCATTGTTGCAGAATTGTTACAACTGTTTTTACTTTAATCACCTGAGCCCGAAGAGCAGAACGAACCCTGATAGTTGCCTTTGTGAGGCCTTAGGTATAGGCCTTGAGGCTTACCATCAGAATTAATTCCATACTCAAGCGTTCTATAGCGATCATAGTATAACAGAAGTAACTAAGAACTGGGTCGATTACTTGCGCCCCAAGTAACTCGGACTTCTTGTTATCAAAAATTGTCGTGGATGGGTTAAGTCCACATTAAGTTCTTTTTTATGCCTTGAGACCAAGGACTTTTGGTTGATCAATCTTATATGCTTGCAAAGTTGGAACTTAGATCTGATCAAGCTACGAGCTCGAACCTTTACTTATCTTTTATAACGGTTAAAACCATTATACAGACCAGATCCGAGAACCAGGAGATCTTTTAATCACGAACTGACTAGAAATAACTTGGATATATATTGAAGTATACATCATACTTACTAGATCTATATATTAAAAGATAGAACAAAGGGGGTCGGGCAAGATTTCACCTTGTCGGGCAAGGTTGATCGTCTCGCAGCTTCCTCTCTTTGTGGCTACAAAGTGTTTGGGTGCCAAGAAAAGGGAGAAACAGTTGGGTTTCTAGGAGGGAATCGATACTACAGCAAGCTTAAGGCAAGGTAACAGAGCGTTTACAAAGACAAAAGTTGTTTGTTCTACGGGGAGCTTAAGGCTCAAAAGAGTGCAGACAAAGCACAGCTTTCTGGGTTTCTTGGCTTGACTGAGAGAGACAAGTTGTAAGATTGTTTGTTTGATTGGTTGAGTGTCACTATTTCTGATTTCTCTTTCTTCTTTTATAGACGATTGGCTTGGTTGCCTACAGCTTTCTGGGTTTCTTGGCTTTTTACTTCTTCTGCCACTATAAAGTGCTTTTGGGCTGTGATAGCTGGCTGGTCTACATTGCTTATCCTTTGGGTAGGCTAGCAAATGGTCCAAGTGCCATGAATCTTGATGAGGAAGGCTGCCTCAATTGGCTGGGCTTGTCGCTGGGCTTTGCACGTGTTCCCTTCTTGTAGGCCCATTTCTGGGCCTTCTTCCTTTAAAGCCTGAGTTTAAGTTTTAACCCAAACAGGATTAATATTAATATATATGAATTGAGCATGCATATAGCTTAAGTACTGCTTACTAGAGAGAGCGGTATTCATGTCTCCAAAGAAACTTTGGTTAACAGTTGTAACAATGGAGAGTGAGGAAGCATCTGCATAAGTACTCGTGTAATAATTGACACCAAGGAAATCCAGGGATCCTTTAAGAAGCTTTGATTCTGCTTTGCTGAATTTAGGCAACCGATTTCCCACCGCAGACCTCATAGTTTTGGGATACTCACCAAATGTAACAGGATGAGCAAACCTACGTGAAAATTCTTTTTTTATTTTTTATAATTCAAATGCAACGATGATATAGCTACCTAACTACTTTAATTTAATTTTGATTGGAGATTTAGAAATTTGGTTAATTGCTCACCAGCAGAAAATAAAATCAAGAGACTTCGAGGCCGCCCTCTTACTTGCAGCTGTTTCAGATTTTGCTACATACCAGAATGTCACAACCGTAATCCCAATTTGTCCTTTCTGAGAGGCCAGCATATATATAACTCAAGTTTAAAGTGTCATACTTTTTCTTTGGACAATTTTTTTTTTTTTTTAACAAACGATATTATCTATACTAAGAAGTGAGAGAGTTGGCTAAATCTCATAATGGGATAGTAATATTGTGGTTCAAATTCGCTTTTAGCAAGAATCGAACTTAAGACCTCTTACTTATAAGTGAAGAGAGAACATTTTTTGAGAAGTATAATTAAGGAGCCAAGTGTTTTGCTATAGATAAGATCATTCCCAAGTTTATGTTGGCGACACAAAAATGAGAAATATCCAAGAGTGAAAATGATGACCTATGAGAAAAACAGAGAGATGCGGATGGGAGACGCGAGGACGAAATGAAAAAACATCATCTATCCATCAAACGAAATGGGCTACATACCCTTTTCTTTTTCTTTTCTCTAAAAATTCAATTTTGGTTCGGTACCATTTAAGATACACTATGATCGCTTATAATTACATTTTAAGGCTACATAATTATGACAAAGTTTAAGTTAGTGGCGGAGCCAGTATGGGATCATTGGTTGTCCTTGACCCCAATAACTTTAAAAACCCCATATATATCTGTTTGTATATTGTATTTGCCTCCTATAAACAGTTAAGGCAAACTAAATTACTTCCTCTTCCTACTTCTACTTTCTTCTATCATATTTGTCTTCCTTTTATCTCTTCTTATATAAAATACTTAGTTGAAAAGGCTTGACAGTCTTCAACATTAATCCACAGTGTCCTGCATCCACCCTCGACAAGCCTCTACAAGTAATTGTAGTTGTTGACATATGTTGTCATAAACTTTCGGCATATGTTGACAGGAATTGGCAGGTGTCTACTAGGTGCTCAATGAAATGCCCAATGTAGCTTGTTGGTTGATATTATGATCCAATTATTTGAAAATTCTGACTACGCCACTAGTTTAAGTTAATGACAAAAAAATGACGTAATTATTAAGAGCAATTCCACCCCAAGCACATAGGCTGGTCTAAAGTGGGAAAAATAGGCTGGCACCCCTTAAAAACCCTCCAACCCATCCAAATAGGTTGGCACCCAGCCCGAGCCAATCCATACGCCGGCCCAAAATGTGCTAAGCTAGAGACCAGCCTACATGACGTCAGCCACCTGAAATTTTATTTTTTTTTTTGCGCTAGGTCCCAGCAGAGGAGGCTGTATCCACCAGAACGAAGGCCGCAGAGAGAGGTCCATCCGTCGGAGATGGTGGAGAATGAGATGTTGGGCTCGACTGCGACGCAACGAAAGACAGTTATTTACACGGGCAAGATGTAAAAGATTGCTAGAGAAGGGGGAACAAAATATCCTCTAAGCTTTCTCTCTCTTGTAGGGTAGAATAAATCGCTCAACAAAGTTGATTTAATAACCCACTTAAGGTGGACTTAAATAGACTTTGAGAGAAATTTATTTCCCTTTCCTAGAATGATCTAATTTCCTATTAAAAAAGGGAATCTACATCAAAATAGGAAACAAACCAATGTTTCCTAAAGCAAGAAGATCTCTACACCTGCTGCCCTTTCCTGCGAGCAGCCCAACATTTGTGGAGCCAAAAATTATCAAGAAAAATAAGGAGGCGACACGTGGATTCTAGGGTAAAAAGGACAAAATTACCCACAAGGCACACCGAAATTCCTACACGCAAGCAGTGGACAATCATCCCTCAATCAAGTCAAAAGTGCCCAAATAGGTATTTATTTATAACCTATTTCATCCATCCCTCATCATATCTTCTCCACAAGGTAACCCCTAAATCATTCCTCTTTTATTATATTAATTAGCTAAATTAATTGATTAATTATTCAATTAATTAGCCAATTAAATACAAATCATGAACCTAGTCCACAAAACCATCCAAGTGGTCGGTCCATCCTTTCCCAAGGCGGCCGGCCACTCCCCTATATAAACCCCCTCATTCTCTCCAAAACTCAAGTCCAATTCTCTTGCAAAATTCTCTAAATTCTCCAAACACTTTTCCCTCAAAATTCTAACTTTGGCATCGGAGGTTCTTCGGCCAAATCCCCCCAATTCATCGTGGGTGCGTGAGGCTCTTGACCTTGACCTAAGGTGTTATTTGTTTTGTAGGTGCAATTTTGTCCAAGATCAAGGAAGAAGAAATTTGCATCCACAGTTGCAGCCATGGAGCGATATTCAGCTTCTACCGAAGATCTTGCGACCGTGACTTGCTTTTTACTTTTCCATGATACAAGTGACTTACCAAGAAAAATGCAAAAGTATGTCACTGATCAGCGTGTGATCGGACATCTAGCCCAATTCGCATCACAATAGCCAATCAAATTGAGTTGATGTTCTAAAGAAAACAATAGACCTTGTCATGGTGCTTCCTTCAGGTATTGGAGAAGACAGTGTGCTACCTTAAGATGATGAAGCTTGGGTTCTTGCATGAATTGGCTGAGAGTGTTCACTGCATACATAATCTCTAGCCTTATGATTGTAAGATAAATCAATTTCCCAATCAACCGTCGATATCAAGTTGGATCCTTGAAAGCATCACTTTCTATTGTTGTCAATACCAAATCAGGTTCCATAGGTACTTTCACATGTCTTACTCCGAGTAAACTGGCTTCCTTCAATATATCCAAGGTATATTTACGTTGACAAATAGAAATCCCAGCTTTGGAACATGCAACTTCAACACCAAGTATTTTAACTATCTGGGATCTTGAATTCGGAAATAACCACTAAGAAATTTCTTGAGGTTGCTAATTGTTTCCTCATCATTCCCTGTAATGATCATGTTGTCAGCATAAAGCAATACCACAGTGATAGAATCTTCACGAACCTGAGTAAACAATGAATAATTAGCACGTGACTATTGGAAACCAATCCCTTTAATGGTAGATGAGAATCGTTGGAAACAACTGCGAGAGGCCTGTTTGAGTCCGTATAAGGACTTGTGGAGTCGAAAAATTATGTTCTCCCCCTGACAATGAAAACCAGAAGGTTGTAGCATATATACTTCCTCATGTAGTGTACCATAAAGAAATGCATTTTGCACATCCATCTGGTACAAAGGCCAATTCCAAACAACGGCAACAGTCAAGAGACAACGAACAATAATTAGTTTAGCAACCGGAGCGAATGTTTCTTTGTAATTGATGCCCTCACGTTGAGTGAACCCCTTTGCTACAAGACGGACTTTGTATCGTTCGATGGTACTGTCGAAATGGTACTTGATCTTGAAGACCCATTTGCATCAAATGGGTCGTTGGCTAGGAGGTAAAGAAACCATGGACCATGTGTGTTTGTCTTCAAGAGCTTGAATCTCAGAATTCATGGCTGCAATCCATTTAGGGTCATGACGGGCCTGCTCATAAGAGGCTGGTTCGACCAGGTAAGATATGTTGTGTACAAATGATTTGAAGCGGATATCGCGTACCGGACATAGAGGAAGGGACGATGTTGGGCATGAGCAAAGCAGCATGATGGGTCTGATAGTCATTGAAACGAAAAGATGGATGTTTAATTCGGTCGGAACGACGAAATGGAAGAAGAGCGGGCTGGGGTGGAAGGGCGGGTTGTGGTGGTGAAGTGGGTTTAGGGGTGGGTGGTGAGAGGTTTTCTGAATTTTTTGTGTAAGAGTTGGAATTAGTGGGGTCTGTAGGTGGATTTAGATTTGGTGGTGTGGGTGTTTGGGCTGAGACTAAAGGAGAATATGTGTCATCATGTGGAATGGGTAATACGGGGGAATCTAGTTGATTTTCTGGTGGTGAGGTAGCAAGATGAAAAATGTGCTCATGAAAAACGACGTCACGAGATGTGAAAATTTGCTTGCTATCAAGGTCATAAACTCGATAGCCCTTTTAACCAAAGGGATATCCCAAAAGAAGAAAAAACAGCGACGTGCATGTGTGTCGAACATGTGCAAGGGAGTAAGATTGGTGGCATAACATAAACACCCAAAAACCCGAAGATGAGAATATTCGGGTGGTGTGCCGTGCAAAAGTTTATAGGGAGATTTATTTGAAAGTAAGGGTGTAGGAGGGCAATTTATGAGATAACAAGCGATTTGTATGCTTTCCCCCCAAAACTTTAAATGTAAATTGGCTTGAAAATGAAATGCACGACCAACATTCAAAAGATGCATATGTTTGCGCTTAACCATCCCGTTTTGTTGAGGAGTGTGAGCACAAGTATGTTGAAAAATGGTGCCATAAGCCTTTAAAAACGCACTCATCGATACAAATTCACCCTCATTATCGACAACATAAAGCAATACCACATTGATAGAATCTTCACGAACCTGAGTAAACAATGAATAATCAGCACATGATTGTTGGAAACCAGTCCCTTGAATGGCAGATGAGAATCGTTGGAACCAACTACAAAAGGCATGTTTGAGTCCGTATAAGGACTTGTGCAGTCGACAAACCATGTTCTACCCTAACGACGAAAACCAAGAGGTGGTAGTATATATACACCCATTTGCAATATTGCACAACATGATCCGCATTCAACATTATATTGGATTGTGGATAGCGGGGTAACAGATCACATTTCTCATCTATCACCCAACGATAACAAAACTACAACACAACATGATTTTGTTGGTTTACCTAATGGAGGACAAGGTGCAATTGAAAGCATTGGGTCCATTAAATTGTCATCAGAGATATCTCTTGTTGGAGTTTTACATGTGCCAAAATTTTGTGTAAACTTATTGTCTGTGAGCAAATTTACTCGGGGGTTGAAATGTAACGTGATATTTTATCCATATTTTTGTATTGTGCAGGACATGGATACGAAAAGGACGATTGGCTTGGGCAAGCATTTTCATGGGCTTTACTACCTCACACCAAGCCAAAATCCTCACCTAGTTAATCATGTTAACAGCACCTCAGGACTTTGGCACCAACGTCTTGGGCACCCATCATCAGCCCCTCTTCACTCTTTATCCCAAACCATCCCAGAAATCATATTTGATTCCAAGCATGTTTGTGAGGTTTGTCCTTTAGCAAAGCAAACTCGTTTATCTTTTGTTTCAAGTTCCATAAAATCGGTTGCACCTTTTGATTTGATTCATTGTGATATTTGGGGACCACACAAAATTCATACACACACCGGAGCACGTTATTTCCTAACTATTGTAGATGATTTTACTCGCTTCACATGGGTTCATCTCATGCGTTTTAAATCCGATACACAAGCCTTGTTGAAATCATTTTTTTCTTGGGTCAAAACACAATTTAATCGTGAAATTATGTTAAAGCGCGTTTTGTACCGTCGGGGTTGTCGGCCGCTTGGTGGGTGAAGAGCTCTGTGTGTGTGTGTCTCCTAGGAGAGAATATAGCAGCGGAAGAGTGAAGGCAGAGCAGAGCAAGGATTAATCCTGCTCTGATACCATATTATTTTTCTGTAATATTTCTTATTGCTAAGCCTTACGGGAAGGCTATTACTTATAAACATTACAAGTCAGACTTTACACCTACTAAGTAAACTTTACACCTTAAGCTATAATTGCAATCACATAAAAACAGCTGTCACATGATCCCTACTGGCACACATGGGAAAATGGAGATGATGAGGCCACATGATCCCTATTGTCTTCCTTAGTCGCAACCGCATACAAGGACGGAGCTAGTGTAGGCCTAGGGGTGGATGTCCCAACTCATTTTAAAAAAATGTATGGTTGCGTTCCAATTCTCAATAATCAGCTCTAATTAAACTACAATTAAAAAAATTGGTAGGCAACTAAACTAGTCTACCGTTTTGGATCCCAAATGTCCTACCTAATGACAATTTAATTAACAATTAATTTAATTGAGCCTCCCCGTTTTTCTAACCCTAGGTCGTTAATTCACACAAAACTCATCCCACCACGTACGGCAAAGTAATTCCAGTCCTCAATTTCTCCAGATTTTTCCTCCCCTTTCATTCAACCAAAACTCAATTGACTTTGGAGTGTTATAGATAGTTGGAGTTCAAGTAATCAATTATCAAAATTCAACACAAGAATTTTACTCCACAAGGTATTTTATACGACTTTACTTCATTAATTTGTTTTTGGCATTTCAATTTAGAATTTAGCTTTCTAATTTTGAGATCATTGGATGAATGATAACATGATTACTTTTATATAAAGAGATATTTAATGGTATTAGTAATGATATTGTTATGCAACGCTTTCAAAACATGAAATCGATTTGAGAAATAATGTAATATGTTGTATGAAAAACTTTATGGATTAATATATTAGTGTTTTGTTCAATAAATTCTTGAGATTTTTAATTGTGATTTTGTTGTTTGAGGATGCCCCCGCTCATACAAATCTCTGACTTCGTCTCTGACGACGTACCCCGACCACCCTATTTCGCCAATGAACATCCCCCTCCTCGCCACCTGCCACTACCGGCCAAGTCTCCATGCTCTTTCTCTTCTCTTTTTCTTCGAAGCTGTTCTCTCCAGCACAAACAACCCCACAAAGAATAAACCAAACCCACACTAAAAATCCAAGCCTTCATTTTTACACACTGAAACACTGAGTTTCCCATTTATTTCTTCAAAACAGAGAGACCCAGATCAACGTGAGGATGTGAATGTAAAAGAGTTTCACATCAGTAAAAGAAAAAATTTTACAATGGCTTATAAGAGATTGAACTACTCTTTATATTGCCAATTAGTTTTGTAGTGGAACTTTCAACTTTCTTCAATTAAAATCCAACAATCAAAAACCTCAGATAATGATAGTTTCAATCCCAATTTTACAAATTTGAAACCAAAAAAAAAATCCAGAATTTCGCCAACAAAATCTCATTTTATTAGAACCCGTATCGCAGAATTTGATAGATGAGTAAAAAAAGTAGTTCTTGTGCACTGCAAGTTTTATCGGCGATACGAAAAAGGGTTTAGGCGAGAGGAAGAGCCCCTTGGTTCTTTACATTTAGGTTTCGGAGATAACAAGATAATTAACACTGTTGTGTTAAGTGGAGTTGTCACGAAATTAGAAAAGTCACATAGAGGCCACTTACATTTGGAGGATAATTCTTGTGTTCCTCCAGTGGGAAAACCTATTAGTATTCCTACTTACAAATAACGAATCTTTACCATCTGAACATCATAGTCGGAGCCGTTCATTCTCTTTATCATCATCTAAATATCATATTTGTAAAAAAAAACATTCAATTTGGAGACATATAGTTAAGTCATTCGTCATTTAGGAAGACTTCAAAAGAGATTTGAATATAAGACATGAAGTACTTTGAGCTGACGGAAGACTTGTCTCAAAACCAAGTGTGTGGCATTCTAGGATTCACACACAGCGGACCCCACTAATTAGTGGTATAAGGCTTTATTATTATTGTTGTTGTTGAGGATGATCTTTAGATGTTGATGAACGATTTCGATTATACTGATCGGACGGTAAAAAATCATTAATTTTAAGTAGGAGAAAAAGTAGGTTTCCCATGAGAACACAAACATTATCCCGTTTTGGGTGGAGAAGATTCGAGTCCTCACCCTCTCTCTCATTTATCTATATATAAAACTGGAAGGCTGTTTTGGTGTCATCGGCTTCGATAAAAAAAATTGGACCAAACTACCCCTCGGCCAAAAAATCCAAAAGCAGCCCAATACAATATATCAAATAATGCAAGGGTAATTTGGTAATTTGGTCATCATAAAATATAATATTATAGCAATATATCAAATAATGCAAGGGTAATTTGGTAATTTGATCATCATAAAATATAATATTATAATACAAATAATAATTGGGGAGGGAGAAAAAAATAAAATAATAGAAGGATAAGTGAAAGTTGATGGTGCCCACGTGAAGAGGAAAGAAAAATATAATAAAAAATAAAGAAAATAATAAATGTTGTGTTCAAAACGTCTTAAGAGGTGTGTAGCGTCGGTGATAAATTAGTACTGTTTTTTTTTTTTAATTAGTACCTTACAATAGGCTTGGAATAATGTGATTCAATCAGATGTTCTTGAAATATTATTTTCTCTATTTTTAAGTACATTCAAAATATCTTAAGAGGTGTGTAATGCCGGTTAAAAAAAGATATTTTCCACGCGGATAATAATGTGATTTGCTAGTTATAAAAAAGATCTTTCCCACGCGGATAATAATGTAATTAAATTAGTTGTCAAATGATTGTTTTTTTTTAACAAACGATATTTGATCTAAGATTATTCATTTACTTCAAATATTTAACTTTCATTTTGTCAATTTACGCATATAAATACATTTAAAACATGTAAATCACGCATAACATGCCGTGATTTAAAAAATGCTTTCTGCACGTGCATGAGCGCGTGCATGAAGGCTGGTCTCTCTATAAATGCATGAACTTGCAAAGCTATTCTAGCAAATTAGAAGCTTCCAAAAAAAATTATACCAAATTAGAAAGCATATTAATCCAACTCTTAGGTGAGATGATGACGTCTCAGCTTTATGCTCCATCCTTCTCTCTCTTACCAAAATCGTCCATTAACCCTAATCATCTGATTAAGGATGGTAGCCCCACCCTGATCAGCATCGTTCCGCGCCCACCATGTCCATCAAAATCGTAATAAGAAAAAATCCTCCTCCTTGGCGATCCGTGCCACTTCTGGTGAGCTCAAATCATCACCTGCATCAGTGTCCACGGTTACTTCAACGGAGAATCAGGCGTTTACGGTAAAGGCTTTGGTGACGGTGACGGTAACAGCTGGAGGGTCCAGCATACGCTTGAATCGTCCCCCCGATGACAATATCGACTTGCTTCGAAAAACCTTGCTTTTGGAGCTTGTTGGCGACCCCAGTAAGCAAGCAGTACTCTAAGCATACAGAATATATATATATATAACATTTCCCATTAGAATAAACACAAATAGATTGTCTCACAGCCTCAGCCAGTTTGACCGTAGTTAATAATTATCTTAAATTTATATCTTTACATCCACAAATATTTTTAGAGTTGAGAGTTTTTTTTGTTTGATACAAGTGAGTTTTTTTTCTTTCTATTATATTTGTTGTTCATTAATTCGTTCGAGTTTTATTTTTTTTGCACGAAAATAACAAACGATTTGCCCCAAGGTTATTCAAAACAGCCTTTCTTTTTTTCTTTATAAAGAAACCAATTGGAAATCAACTCTAATCAGACACCTGATTCAATGGACAGAAATCCCCTTTCAAATCTATTTTCGGACTCTTTCTGTACTTGGATAATCGATTGGTTTCAAGGTCTATACAAGTGATTTTAACATATCAGTTTTAGCTTCTAACACATTGTTCCTTATTTATGTTAATTGAATTAAATAAATCAAACAGAATCTACTATCAGAATTACATAATAGGGATGTGTAAGAAGCTAAAAATGATGTGTGAAAATTACTTTCCATATTTATATAGCCCCCTCCAGTTGAAGGATGCCTCAAATAAAATTATTTGAGGAAGAGGGACACGTTGTGGTGCTCATTTCATAACTTTTTTTCAATGATTCAAATTATCTATATTTCAGCTCATCATTATAGATCATACTTGTACAAAATTAGACAAATCCAAAATCATTAAGGTATCTGATGAGTCCATATTATACCATATATTTTACCCTATTCTTAGTTACAGTTTATTGGTTATTTTGGTAGAATTTTGATACTTTGAGTTATATTTCTAATCTCGGACATTCGACTTCCTCTGAAGCAAAAAGTGATCAAACGAATGAATTTTGGAGTGATTCCAAGTGGAAGATGTTCGTGAGTCTTTCAAGCAAAATTCCAGATTTTTCTACCAAGCCGTTTGACCGTGGTGACGAAATAAAGGCCCAGCGCGCAGCTTTCCCAAATTGACGTTTCTGGATATTTTGGGTATTTTGGAGGTCAAGATGGCATATTTTGAGGAAGATTCCTTCTGAGGATTTGTAGGGGACGTCTCAAGCTTTAAAAAGAGACATTTTGAGATCAAATCGGAGTTAATTTGGTTGGTCAAAAGTGTGATTTTCTGAGAAGTCCGAATTTTAGTTCAAATAGGAAACCTTTTATTTTCTGTTTTATTATTTTATTATGTTTCATAGTTTTATTCTAAGACTTTTTAGGGTTTTATTTTGTAGTAGTATAAATAAGACTTTTTAGCAGTTACGAAAAAAGAAGAGAAGGAGAGGAGAGGAAACGCACAACTTTTGGATTCAAGTTTATTTTCTAGGTGTTTTCTATCCTTATTTTTAATAATATTTTGTTTTTTGGTTGTTCGTAATTAATTTCCGTTTGCTAGGGTAAAGCATTGAGCCTTAGCATGAATATGTAGTCTTTATTCAATTGCTTATGATATTATGCATGTTTACTTTGAATTATTAATCACTGTGCTTAAACTGTCTCTATGTCTTAATGCTTAGCTACCATTAGGATGTTTAGATATTTGATGCAATTTTGGTCGGAAGGTTCCCTAAAATTGACGCTGACTTCTTGTGATTAATAATTGCAATTTCACTTAAGATGAACACCACGTCTTAAGGGTTGCATGGTTTTTCAAAGGGTTTTCATAAAGCATAATGAATCTCTCATGTTCAAATTTGATCCGAACGTCCGGACGGGTTGCATGTTAGATATACGTTCTATGTTGGAGGTTCCAAGTAGAATATAAATTAGGAAAACCTAACCTTCAAAGTTGCATGTGTAATTCATAAGTAATTGATAAAACTACATAGGATTGTTAAGGGGATGGCGGAACCCTAGGCTTTTAACTTTATTTTTCAAAACTATTTTCTTTAGTTTTTCTTTGTTAATTTCTTAAATTGTTTTTATTATTTAAAATTCCAAAATCAACCTTTTCGAAATCTTGTTTTAAATAATTAGCTAAGGATTAGTTTAAATACAAATTATTCATTCAATCTCTGTGGAAAACGATCTTGCTTGAGCTACTATACTACGACTACCTTATTCTCTTGCAAGTATTTTTTAGTGTTTTTATCCTTAGTTTTGCAGGTGGTAAAAATACCTATCAGTATCCATTTGTAGTGAAGAACATAGACGTGTACGGTTTAAAAAAGAAAAACACTCATTTGACCATTTAATCCAATGGTCAAATGGTTTCACATTAAAGTGATATTTCATAGAGATAATCTTTGAAGGAATACCAAAAAGATTGATAGTTTGATAATTCGAATACGATGTGAAGTGAATCCACAAAGAATCTCTATGTGGGATCCCTTCATGGTAGGAGACTATATATTACACACATATATATGAGGCCCTTTTATGCAAAGGGATTCCCATTTTTTTTCAAAAAATGGGGATTAGGTGTTGGGCTCACTCCACATCGAACTTCAACGATCCGAACAGTCTATTTTGTAAGTCTTGATTCATAGATCATCCTTACAAAAATTCAATTCAATCTGAAACCATTTGCCTATTTAATTATCAAGATAAAATTTCATTGTTTCCTATATAACAAAGTATTCGTTAATTTCTTTGAACCCAACTAGATGTCTTAAACATTTCCGATTTAGCTAATATTTTGTAAGGATGATCTATCATGAGGTGCAACTTGAAAAATAAACAGTTCAGATCGTTAAAGTTCAATGTAGTGTGGACCATACAACTAATCCCCATTTTTATATAAAAAAAATAGAGATCTCTTTCCTTAAAGATTTCATATATATGTGTGTGTGTGTGTGTAAACTAATCCCCATTTTTATAAAAAATAAAATAAAATAAAATAAAAAGAGATCCATTCCCTTAAAGATTTCATATATGTGTGTGTGCGCGTGCATGCAAACACAAATAACTATTTTCATTAGGGCTGCTCATTTTACCAACTCTTTTGTTGTTTTCATTTTTTTTTCTTTTTTTTTAGTGGGAAAATCTTTGGTTCCGGCTTCTAATTGACCAAAATCTTAGATTTAAAGTTTATTAATTTGAATACTTTAATTGAAGGACAAAAATGTTATTTCGGTATTAATTAAGAAATTTACTAACAACACTTATCAAGTCCTTCCCAACATCATGCAAAGATTAATACCAAATAGGAATTTTTTTTATTTTTTTCTCTTCAAATTGAATTGTGAGAAATATGATCAGATTTTTTTTTTCAAAATAAAATGTTTTATTTTTATTTTTAAATATATAGGTACGTTTTAAATTTAAATATAGTTAAATTTTATCATAAAATATGGGTACATTATAAATAAAAAATGAATAATTTTTACACTAAAAATGTTACATTTTATCATGATTCTTTTTTATTTCGTACGAAGAGGTTACGTGAAATGTGAAAATACAAAATAGATCTCGGGGATGTATATCTAATTTAATCTTTCAGGTTAAATTTGTTTTTTGATGGAAAATTAACGGAAGGAATTTTGTGAAAACAATTTGAAGCCTTACGGAATGTGTGTGCAACACAAATCTCAGGGATGAATGTGAATTTAATCTTTGAGGTTGTTTTTGTCATTTGAAGAAAATTTATGATGGTATCATCATTTTTGGATGAAAATTAAGGGTTTAGGGGCTTTGTGAAAATAATTTGGTACCTTAGGAACTGTTGAGTGTATTTTCCAAAACCTTAGAAAGTTTTTGTGGACAAACAACAGGATCTAGATCTACACCAAGGTTCTAAAAAACGCTAGGCGCTAGTCGGGCGGCGAGTTAGCGCCTAGCGCCTAGGCGGCTAGGCGGGATCTAGGCGGGCGCCTAGGCGGCCTAGGCGGATTTAGGTTAATTTCTTGTATATCTTGTAAATAAATGCATATTGACACATAAAAAAAATTATACTTGTATGAAATTCATGGATAAGATAATAAAAGAATGATAAAATACAAAAAGAATATCCAACAAGTCTAAAATTTAAAAACACATTAAGCATATATGCCATATAACTTAAGACATTTTGAATGATTATATCTAATTTTAAAAAAATAAAAGTAAAAATCTGACATAGTGGGTTGGGTGGTTCATAATAAAACTACTAAGAAGCCGTACTAGTCATCCCTTAACGAAACCACGCCCATTGATATCGTCCCCGAAATCCTCTCTTTTATTTATGATTTTATTGGTGTCCTCTCTTTTATTTATGATTTTATTGGTGTCCCACTTTGAACTTTGGAGCCAAAACCGGTCATAGCATGAATCTTTTATTTATAATTTTATCTGAATTGGTGACACTTTGAGCTTTGGAGCACAAAAACCGGTCAGATCCTTCCCCATTTCATAGCAACTGGTCCCATCTCTCTCTCACCTCTCTCACAACTTCTCTCTCTCTCTGACACACACACCCAAGTTCCCATGCCACTATCCACTCCCTCACGTCACTCTTTCCCTCTCTCTCTAAACCTACACACTCAACCACCCACTCACACATCACCATCATTTTTGTTTTTGAAAACCGGTTCTCTCTTCTCTCTCTCTCTCTCTCTCCCTCCGTCCTTTCGTTCGAACTCTCTGCCTTCTTTCTAAACCACCATAGCCAAAGAGAGCTCCAGGCACCATCACCACAAATTCCAATTAAATCGAGACCCCAAACCACCAAATACAAGACCTGCGCAACCTGGGGATCCCTATGGTACCTTTGCATGTTAAATTATGTGATGAAAAGTAGGAGAATCCAAGCAGGGGTTCTCGGTGAGAGTTGCTCTAATGGAATCGAGCTACAACCTTTGAAAATTGAGCTTCTGGCGTGGAGCTCCGGCGAGGGACCCGTCGAACTTGGGGTCCCATTAGCTCGAGTTAGTCCCGTTAGAAACTCAGGTAGCTTAACCCATGCTCTGCATGTTAATTTCAAGTTTAAATTCGAGTTTGTGATTTTGGGTTTCTGTTTGGAATTTCTTCCCAGGAAACCGTTTCACTCCGCCTAGACCGCCCAGGCCGCCTAAGAGCGCCTAGGCGGGCACCTAACAGCTCCCCGATTTTTCTTAACGATTCGGACCTAATCGCCTCGGCACACCTCCGCCCAGCGCCTAGGCGGCCGCCTAGGCCGATTTTTCGAACACTGATCTACACCATAAGAAGAGGGAAATGTTTGAATCTGAGACGCAGTGGTTTAAAGAGGAATGCCATATCCATCCAAACCATTCACCACTTGGTCACTGTTTCTCTTTCCGCAATATTATTTTTTGCAAACATGAATCCTACATTGATGAGAGTAGAGACCTTGCATAGCGGAACCTCAATTCTTCACATTAATGGGTTTTATGGTGGATTTTTATCACATTAATGGGACCTCAACTTTCCGGTGGAACCTCAACTTAATTTCTTCATATAGCATATGATTTTACAATTGTATGAACAAATAGCAATTTAAATTTTACAAATACGGATTAATTTATTCACTACATATTTTTGAATTGGGCTTTGTGGAGACGAGGTTGGAGAAGGAAACAGAGGGGTATGCGTACAATGTGAGCCACAACGACGACGAGGTGGTGTATGAGGCTACTTTCACCATCCCAGCAAGGTTTGGAGACGTTGGAGCTGTTCAGATAGAGAATGAACACCACGAGGAGATCTTCATCAAGAGCATCGACCTCGATGGCTTCCCGAACGGCACTGTTAATATTCCCTGCAATTCCTGGGTTCATTCCAAGTTTGACAACCCTCAGAAGATAATTTTTTTCACCAACAAGGTCCTCTATTTTAGATCCTTATAAATTTTCCTTGCTTTCTCATTATTATATATGTACGTGTGTGTGGGAGATTAGGCTCAAGGGACAAATATTTTTACACTTTTTTTAGCCATCAGATCTTATAACATCTAATGGTCTTGATTAATAGTGATGTGGAAGTTTTTAAGACTTTGATGATGATGTGGATTATAACTAATGATAAATTTTGGCACTCCCCTGCACTTTAGTTTAGCCTTTTAGAAGGCTATACTATTCCAATTTTGCAGTGCAGTCGATATTTATGTTCTGTACACGTCGTTGATGTATTGTTGAAGTTATTTTTTTAATCAATAATGCTTTGTTCAAGAAGGAAAAAATGATCACTTTCTTATCTTCTTTCTTAAGATTACCACTTCTCTAAAAATCTCTGCCTAGACCCCGCCTAGGCGCTAGGCAGCTAGTCACTGCCCCAATTAGTCCCTAGGCACCTGCCTATGTCGTGACCCTCACTAAGACAAAAAATCAATAACTTTCTTTTTGCGTTCTATTTTGGCAATAAAATGTAAGAAACTTGTTTTTCAATATTTTCTAACACCATACAATCTATATTTCAATTTTTTTTTTTTTTTTTTTTTTTTTTTGCAATTAATGTATGTCATTACAATTAGGTGTTCTTTTAAATATAAATAGACACTTATTTATACAATATATTATAAATTTACTTAAATCCACCTAATGCGTAAACCCGCGCCTAAATCATGTCTAGCTACCTAGGCACTTGGCCCCAACCTGATGTCCGTCTAGCGCCAAGCGTCTTTTAGAACATTGAAATTACCATGTGTTTTGACTGGTTTTGGCTGACTTAGTCTTCCACAAAATTAGTTGATGTGTTAATTTGTGTGAACATATAATGATTCGAAGCAGTCGTACATACCATCAGAGACGCCAAGTGGGTTGAAGAAGCTAAGAGAATCTGAGCTACAGACTTTGCAAGGAGATGGGGTGGGCCAAAGAAAAACATCTAATAGGATCTACGATTATGATACTTATAACGACCTTGGCGATCCGGACCACGATGATGAACTGGCTAGGCCTGTCCTTGGCGGCAAAGATCACCCGTACCCGAGGAGCTGCAGAACTGGAAGACCACGCTCTGAAAAGGGTAATTATGTAACCAACTAATTACATACTAATCCCTCAACCTCTTCTTTCTATCTCACTTGGAATATGAAGTCACGGCACGAGAGATATAGGGAAAAGAGGGGTAGAAACCCTTAGCAGCCAATTAGCTCCCATATATATGAAAATAAAAGGGAGACTTTGGATGCGGTCTTTAGTTATGAATATTCTTTGATTGAAACCTTGTTGGTTTTTAATTTTGATCGAAGTCCCTGAAATTAATGTGATAATTTATTTCTATGTACGTTACTATATTTTTTTAATTAAAAATTAGAAATTTTAGTTGTTTATATAAATGAGATTTTAAATATAAAAAAACCATAATTTGTGGGATTAAAAATATTAAAATATAAATTTTCTATTGTGTGTGTATATATATATAAACATGGGTACATTCATCAAAATTAACTAAAAAATTTATTGTATCAAAACATGGGTACATTCTTCAAAATCACAACAAAAAAAAAAAGATATTAGGCTTAATAACATTAGTAAATTTCTTCGATTTAATTTGACATGGATACATTTTAAAATCAAAGAAAAAAGAATGTACCCATATAAGTTTAAAAATGGATTAGAAAAAAATTGAATAGATTTTATATATAAAAAAAAGGGTACATTTTACATATAACAAATTGGTATATTTAAGAATGAGTACATTTTAAGATTAAAAAGTTTTACATGAATGAGTACATATAATTAGCATGGGTACATTTAGCAAAATAAAAAGTACAAATAAACAAATATATGGGTACAAATACAAATAAACTTTAAAAAATATGGGCACAAAAAGAAATTAATATATGGGTACAAATTAAAACTGAAAAGAAAATTGGTATAAGTTAAAAAAGAATTACAAATTAAAAATGGGTACAAACTAAAACTAAAAATATATGATAAAAAAATTTAGTCATAAATATAAATATACTAATTGTAACATTTTTAACATTAAATGAATATATTTAGAAATAAAAAAATATTTTATTATTGAAATAATTAATGATGTTATTAATATCCAAGGACCTTGATCAAAAATTGAAAATGAATAGGATTTTAATCAATAGAGTAGCAAAATGAAGGATGAGAACCTAATTTCTCCAAAATAAAACAGTGTTCTAGACACTGAAAACTAAAAGTTTGTTTTGGTTTGTGTCTCATAACACACATGTACAAAAATAAATTTGTGTTTATGCCTTTTGAAATGGAAGCTCATGTGCTTCAAGAACTTAATGTTAAGGACAATGATTCAAGCTATGAACCATTTTCTTTTATTATATGCTAATTTCGGATGTGGGAAACTGTATGACTGAGAAACTATGAGAGCAATGTGATTATTGTATCATATATTTTCTACCAATATTGCAGATCCTTTATCGGAACAAAGAAGCAGCAGTGACTATGCACCAAGAAAACAAAGAAATCAGCAGTGTGTATGTACCAAGAGATGAAGCGTTTTCAGAGGTGAAACATCTGACATTTTTGACTAAGACCCTGAATTCTGTGCTACATACGTTGATCCCTTCGCTCGAGGCAGCAGGAATTCTTGATCCAGAACCAGAATTTACAGACTTCACAGCCATAGATTCACTGTTTAACGAAGGAGTCACGTTAGCTAAGCCAAAGGCTGGTAAGATTTCCCAGACAATCTTCAAAGGGCTAGTCAAGACTATCCCATTGCTAGTCGAGGCTATTACAGGTGGCGAAAACAAACTTCTGCTCTTCAAGATCCCTGAAATAATTGACCGTAAGCCTCCCTCCCTCAAATTTCTAAATGATGATTCCCTCTTGAGGAAAACAGACCACGAAATTGTTGGCTTCACCCTGTATATCACTTGTCTTCTATTGCAGGTGATAAATTTGCTTGGTTTAGAGATGATGCATTTTCCAGGCAAACTCTAGCTGGTCTTAATCCATATAGTATCGAGCTAGTGACGGTATGCTTTCTTTATTATTTTGCTGATACAAGTAGAACTCCTTCACTTCAATCAAGAAATTCAAATTTGTATATTCCATTTATCACCCGAGGTCGCCATCTTCCTTGGTGATCAAGTAATTAAAGAGTTACAAGCGTATCTTGATTTAGCTGGTTAAACTCTATTTTTTCCTCTAGTGGCAATAAATTCTGTAATTTCCTGATGCAGGAATGGCAATTGAAAAGTAAACTTGACCCCGAGATTTATGGATCCCCTGAATCATTGATCACAGCAGAAGTGGTTGAGAAGGCGATCAAAGGTTGTATGACTGTCAATGAGGTATAATAAACACACCCCAATCTCTTTAACATGCAACCAGGTTATGCAAAATTGCTTGAAAATGAAATGTAGGCCTTGGAAGGAAAAAAGATGTTTATTTTGGATTACCATGACCTGCTCATGCCTTACATAAACAAAGTAAGAGAGATTGAAGGTACCACACTGTATGGTTCTCGTACACTATTCTTCCTCACTGAAGATGGGACACTGAGGCCTATTGCCATTGAACTCACTCGACCGCCTGTTGCTGACAAGCCACAATGGAAGCAAGTCTTTACTCTAACCTGGGATGCCACCGGTCATTAACTGTGGATTCTTGCTAAAGTCCACGTTCTTGCTCATGACTCTGCCTATCATCAGCTTGTCGTGCACTGGTAAGAAACGCGTACCCAAGATGGCTCAAATCCCTTTTTATATTGGCATTGAGCTACCAAACTAGTCGTGTAAATGGCATTTAAGCTGTAGCAATTAGGAAACCACGAATGTGGAACTTCACATCATGCCTCCTGCTCAAGTGTGCAACTTCGGTTATTATAGCTGTGGCAATTGGGAACTATGAGACTAAGTCATGGATAATAATTTGTTTGTACTTTTATATTTTCACAGGTTGAGGACTCATTGCAGTACAGAGCCATACATAATTGCAGCTAATCGACAATTAAGCGCAATGCATCCCATCTACAGACTTCTGCACCCTCATTTCCGATATACAATGGCAATCAATGCTCTGGCTCGAGAAAGCCTCATCAATGCAGATGGAATCATTGAGAGCAACTTTTCACTTGGAAAGTACTCCACGGAGTTCAGTTCTGTTGCTTACGACCAGCTTTGGCGCTTTGACATGGAAGCTTTGCCAGAAGATCTCATCAGAAGGTATTATACTTGATAAAACTAGCATAAGACTAATCCAAACTATTTGATGCAGGAAACTTAATACAAAGAAGATTTTCAATTTTTACAAAGAAAACTTCACTGAAAATCCCACAGAATTTGAATTACTTGTTCATATTTGGTTGATTGGATTTCAGGGGAATGGCAGTTAAGGATCCTACATCTGAGCATGGCTTGAAGCTAACAATTGAAGACTACCCATTTGCAAATGATGGTCTCATTCTGTGGGACGCCATTAAGGAGTGGGTGAGTGCTTATGTGAACCATTACTATCCAGACCCAAATCTTATTGAGTCTGATACGGAGCTTCAAGGTTGGTGGACAGAAGTTAGAACCAAAGGTCATGCAGATAAGAAAGATGAGCCATGGTGGCCTGTTTTGAAAACCCCGGATAATCTGATTCACACTTTGACTACTATCATTTGGGTAACCGCTGGTCATCATGCAGCAGTGAACTTTGGTCAGTACATGTATGGTGGATATTTCCCTAACCGCCCTACAATTGCTCGAACCAACATGCCAACTGAAGATTCATCTGAGGAGTTTCTCCAGAAGTTCATGAAGAACCCAGAAATGGCTCTGCTGATGTGCTTCCCCTCAAAGATTCAAGCAACAAAAGTGATGATCGTGTTAGATTTACTATCGAATCATTCACCCGATGAGGAGTATATTGGTGAGAGTCTAGAGTCAGCTTGGGCTGAAAATCCTGTTATAAAGGCCGCATATGAGAAATTCAGTGGCAATTTGAAGAGGCTAGAAGGAATTATTGATGAGAGAAATACCAATTTGAAACTGAAAAACAGAGTTGGGAGTTCCAAATGAGCTTTTGAAGCCATTCTCAACCGACGGTGTCACAGGAATGGGAGTTCCAAACAGCATCTCCATCTAAATTTGATGATGAGGAATCGGTGTTCCAAACAGCATCTGTGTCTAGATTTTAGGTTGATGTTGTAAAAACTCTTTATGTATTCTATTTGGCCCTTAATAAATCAATAATATGGGGTGCTTAAAGTTCCGATGAAAACTGTTCTATGATTCCACCCAACTCAAACTAGTAACATCAGATAATTTGCGGATTGGAACAAGTAATATCAGATCACTAATGGGAAAGGTTAAGGTCCAGAGTATAACTTGTTTCTTTGTTTCAAAGTACAGAGATCATTACATGAAAGTTACAAATTTCAGCGTTAACTGACGCTGCTGCAACTTCCGTATGCAGAGCCGGAAAATATGTCAACAGCAACATGATGTGAGCTTGTGAAACAGATATATAGCTTATTACTTGAAGTATGCTTATATACACGTATGTCTATATTATACATCGACGTGGTACAATAAATGAACGAACCAAAATGTGGAAAATCTATCCTAAAAGAATTCTTCCTATAAAGAATTAAAGAATTAGGGGACCTTCGCCTTCTGTTGAGTTGCTCATGAAAGTCCGGAAGTGAATCCAGGTGACCGTGAAGCTTCAGAGTTTCTCTCCACAGAACCTTATACGATGTTGTCTTATAAGCAGACATTTGTCTTGCCTCACTTGAATTTGTACACCAAGGAAGGAGTGTAAAAGAAACAATGTGAGCAAACTCACAAAATGAGTGTGATGCTGCGGTTGCTCTTAAAATCACCGTCCATCCAAAGAACCATCATTGCACTGGAGAACAAACCACTTTTCAGAAGGCTCAAATTCAAGGGATTTGCTGAGAAATTCCAATTTTTCGATTAGGTGGTCCATTGCAGAGTTAGCATTGTGCTCGAAATCTTCAGCATTGACTCACATGTACGAATGAGTATTAGTATCATTGCACATGCACTCCGGAACGGGGTACTTTGTGACATCTTTTCCAACTCTACTACTCCTGAGGTCTGGCTGTCCTAAGGAATCTCTGTGCAATTCCCTTATGATTCTATTGAACTCTGCTTCAGGGAGAGAAGAGTTCAGAAAGTACAGAAGCATATGCCTCTTGTCTGGGGTTATATACTTCTTGTGGCCAGCATAGGCACGATGTCCCTGAAAGAGAAAACAAAACTTGGTGTAAGTGAAGTCTCCATCAAATTAGATAAGCAAACTATGTAAAAGAACTATTAGTATGATAATTTCATATTGTTCGTCTTCCATGCATATTTTCTCAACACATTTCTTTTTGTTGCTCCAAATTGGAATGGCCTCAATGACACATCGCTCATATTTCAGATCAGTTGACAATGTCAGATCGGTTGTGCATTTATCTAAGCATTTCATTTGTTTCACTCGATTTATTTTGAGCATTTCATGCATTTATCTAAGCATTACCAGTTAACTTGAATTATTTTGATCATATTTGTTAATTGTTTTATCTAGCATATAGTATATACATTTACTAAACCAAAAACAAATAACTATACCTGCATAACATGGCCCATATTTCCCCCATGAGAAGGCATGAAGACATCACTATTCTCGGAAACTATATAATCAATGGCAGCCATGACAGAAGCTCTGTTTGCAAAAGGTTCTAGTTCACCAGGCAAAGCAAGATCTTCCTTATTGTAAAAATGGGGAAATTCTTCGATTAATGGTAGTAAGGCTTCTTTTCCACCAAAAGGCTGCCCGCCAGCCCAATATATTCTTGCACTTTTTGGAGCTCCAAGAGCTTTAAGCAACCTAAAACACAAGATTTGGTTTGTCAGAAAACTCTCTGCTACATACAACAAATACAAAAAAAAAAAAAAAAAAAAAAAAAGCTATCTATTTGGTTTAATTAAAATGCCTAAATGTGACTATCATACCTGGTTACCTCCACGGCATTCAAGGGGCAGAGACCTGCAAGTTTTCTTTCATGGTAGGTCATGTTTGATCTTCCAGTTAGGAGCTCTGGCCGCCGTATCCTCTCATTGTAAACTATCTCATCGTATTCAGGACTCAAACCAGGAAGACAACCAGTCCTCACCCATACGTCCTTCTCCATTCTTAAATGAAGCGCAAGGTAAGGACCCTTATTGTGCATCCTCTCTGCAAGCTTGTTACCAATTCCCAAAATTGGAGGAGCAAACCTCAACGCATGAAAAGCAACCTGAAGTCAAACAAGGAAGAGATTACAGTCAGCTGTCTATAGGACCTTGCTCCAATTCTGTAATGAAACAAAGTCAGCTAGCATATACAAAAATAAATTATAAACATATTTAGCGAATTACCTTGCATCGAAGCTTTTGAAGATCAGAGGGAAGATCCTTAGAGAGCCTTGAATCCAAGCCTCTTAGAAGCAGAACCCCTTCTCTTTTAATCTGCATAGAAAAGGAGGAATTAGCATAATTTATAGTGCCAATTGGAATTCCACAGGAAATTCGTTTGTAAAACCACAAATAACAAAACCGATAAACAGGGTTAAAAAATCATGTTACGAAGTTAGACAAAAGGAAAATGACTTAAGCATGATCAGAAAACCCTGAAATTGTCATTTGTTTTACATAGTTAAAATGTTTCGGCAGCACATAAAGTTTATCTGCAGTCTGCACATAAGGTTTACATAATAAGTACAATATTGTAGTCATAAGGGTTGGACTGGACGGCACTTCAGTTGTGTTACCACGGCATGGTTATAGTACATTTCTAACAGTTAGAGCTATTGAGGCCTTCCCATGCTATTGTAGCAACACTTGTAGACTAAAATATGAGAACAACCGTTAGAAAGCTGACATTTTTCGTAGGAACGCACCAGCAAAAACAAACAACCAAACAAAAAAATTTTGGTGTCACTAGGCCCACAAATAACAAATTAAACAGCTGCTAAAGCATCTTTTCCTCTATTCCATATTTCCTTAATTCAAATATTTAGCAAAAACAACCGGGTTGCTTCAATGCAAGCACAAAGACAGCAATGATTCTTACCCTCTTGTGATAATGCGATCGAATCCAATTAGGCGAAGCATGTAGAGGAGTCCGTTTCTCCTCCACTGGCCTTGTCATTATATGCGTCGATGGTAGTGCAGAAACTATCCGAACATCGTCAGCAAGGACTTCCTTAAAGTGCTTCAAATCAAATATATCAGAAAATTCACTGCACCCATCAAGCGAAACACAGAAAATCAATTTCAGTCTCCTAAGCAAATATATTGCAACATAAGCTATTCATAAACCAACAACAACAAATCCTAACTATTCGTGGGGTCGGAATCGGATAATAAACCATTCTAAACAGGAAATATAATAATTTAGCATAATTCTATGAATCATGATACACAACAACACAAACCCATTGAATCCAAAAAAAG
Source organism: Malus fusca (assembly GCA_035220775.1). Lineage (NCBI taxonomy): Eukaryota > Viridiplantae > Streptophyta > Magnoliopsida > Rosales > Rosaceae > Malus > Malus fusca. The sequence continues at coordinate 412,617 of CM069065.1, read as the reverse complement.
GCAGGTAATTTAGTGAGAAAAAATGTGAGTTGAGTTGCAACATTGTATACCTTTCATCTCCCCAGATGACATTAACTTGAAAAATAGGAACCACCAGAGCAGCTCCAAGAATCCTGGCAATAACGACAGCATCGACAATCTGATTCCTCTGCTGGTTCATCCCACCAGAAACCACAACAATCAGGTATTTAGTCCTGTCCTTCACTATCCCCTCACTAGCTCTCTTATACTCCGTCGTCAAATCCAAGCACGGCCGATACCTCAAACCATCCGGCTGCTTCCAAAACTGACTCCCATCAGCTTCCTCTCCGACCTTCCCACTGTTTGGCTCAACCCCCACCTCTGATTGCAAAACCCCACTCGAAATCAACGGCTGGGATTCGCTCAAAACCTCGACTTGGTGGCTGTTTTCACCGTTTGAAGCAAAACCCATGTGTGATTTTAAGTACCTATTGGAGACCAAGTCCTGGAGCTGAGTTGTGGAACATGGGTATGGAGAGTACGGGACTAAACGGTCGAGATTGAATCCCAGCTTCAGCATCCCAATAATTCCAAAGAGGAAGAGGAAGAAAACCCAGAACTTTGGGGTCCTGTGGTTGCTGAGCCAGCTCAAGCAGCTGCTGCTTTTGCTCCTAGAAGATTTCTTGGGAGAAACGAGGAGCGATTGCAGAGAAGAGGAAGACAGAGAGTTGATAATCTGAGAAGGGACTGAAATGTAAGAAAGCTTCTTGGTGGTGCTGTTGTTCTTCGACCTCGCCATTGATAGGCTGAGAAACTCTGTAATAACTCTCTCTTCTTATTTGAAGAAAGAAAAGAAAAAAGTTGAGATTTTTTATGGGTTTATTTATTTATGAGATTCCTTCACTCGCATTGACCACTCGGAGGGAGAGGGAGAGAGAGAGAGAGAGATGGTGTGAAACAGGCGGCGGGAACGCGGAAGCCTGAGAAGAATCGTACGCGTTAACGTTTATATTTATGAAAGAACAAGGGGTAGGAAAGGAAAGCTCGCAGCTTCTCTCTAAACAGAGAGACTTCAGCTGGTTTATTTATATACAATTGGCTAAGTGGGATGTGAACTATTAAATCCTGTCCCTAACTTTGTTTAATTATTTTTTTTTTTTTCTGACAGGACACTGTCTAAATACATTATACATGTTTACTGATAAACCTTTGTTTTTTTTTGGCAAAAACCCTACCAGTGATTATATACACACACAATATCATGTCTGCGTTACCAGCTGCATCAACGATATCTTCCTAACAAATGACTTTATTTAGCACAATTTGCTGAGCAACCTATTTAGAAAGTAAAAACAACTATATTCACGAGGAATTCGAACATAGAATTTCAAGATTCAAAAGTAAATAGTTATATATATATATATATGAGCTACAAACATCCTATTGTTTTATTATGAGATAGTTTAATAACCGTTTCGTTTTTAATTTTAATTTTTTTTAAAGTAAAAAATTGATTGAAAACTAATTTTAGTTTTTTTTAGTTTTCACAAATATGAAAACTAATAATTGAAACAAAGTATGAAAACTAAAAAAAAAACTTCCAGTTTTCAAATGTAATTACAAAATAAATTTTAATTTATAAAAATAAAAACTGATATGATTATTACACGAATTTTGTAAAAGATTTTAAGGTAATGCTAGAGAGACCAAAATGTAAACATAATGATGTGGTTGTTGATGACTAAATTATTAACTAAATATCAATTAACATACTTATTTTCTATTAGTAACATATCATTTAATATGCAAATTTGATTTTTCTAGTATTATCCTTTTATACGTGTTTAATGGTTGTATTTTTGTTTGGATACAAGGAGTCCAATATTAAACACATGGTTAATTGACCAAAAAAGAAACACATGGTTAATTAATGGTATAAGCAGAGCAACATTTTGGCAGTTGGGTCAACAAAATTAAGTTTCAAATTTATTTACCTAGTTTTTTTTTTCAGCAAATGTAATTATTTGGGGAGGAGTGGATTTAATTTTGTAATAATATAGTTCAGATTCACTTTTAACGAAATCGAATTTAAGAATTTTTACTTATAAATAGAAGAATTTTAATAAATTGTAATACTAAGGGGCAGTTTTTAATTTATTTTTAAAAGGGAGGGACAACTTACATCTCGAGGAGTATGCGTGTCGTGTTGAAGTATAGCCCGTGGCTAAATAAACAAGATGAAAGGTGCAGCCAGCAGAGAGAGAGAGAGAGAGAGAGGGGGGGGCGGGGGCGGGGGGGGCACCACCATGTGACTCTCTTCCCAACAGCCTGGATTATTATTGGTCTCTATGCCTAATGTCCCTCCCAAATCAGACCAATAGGGAGCTATAGACCTATGACATACCCAACTCCCGAAGCTGCCCAACTGGCACTGCTCTGCTTTACCATGCTGGCATACTTTCCCACGTGGCAGATAGTGACTTCTCAATTCCCCTGCCACATGGGATTTTCCTTTTTCTTACTTTTCTGTTGTTGGGGTTTGATCATTTTCTGGGGCCCAAAAAATTACTTAATCCCAGGTTACATGTAGAGTTGGATTTGGGACAAATAAAGAATGGATAATGGGATGTTTCTTTTGGCTGTAATTATGGATGGATTTTTTTGCCAAATTAATGTGCCAACCGAATTGCCAACTGTATCATACCGATTTTATACCAAATTTTTTATGCCAATCGGTAATGGTAAGATATTATACCATATCAAAATTTTGTGGTACGGTTTGGTAATAGATACCATTACTATAGTATTACCGTATCGTATCAAAAATATAATATTTAATTATAGAACACATATTTATAATATATATATATTTATTTATTTATAATATTCCAATAATTTGAAAATAAAACCCTACTTATATTAGCATTGTTGTTTGTGACTTTGATCTCTTGAGTTGGTGAAAATCAAACACAAAAGAGTTTCCAATTCTTTTACAAATAGCCAAAGATATATTTGCAATCTCCACTTCTATTGTTGCTAGTGAAATGCATTTAGCCTATGGAGGAGGGTTGTAGACCCTTTTAGGGCATCCTTGACTCCTAAAATGATAGAGGTACTAGTGTGTACTAATGATTGGCTTAGGGCGGATGAAGTAAACTTCAACAAAGAACCAACGGAATATATGCTTCAATTTAACAAGGAAATGGAAGAAGTGAAAACAAGTAAGATATGCTTTAAACTTTTTAGTAAATTTGTTATTAAATAGTTTTCAACTTTAATTCTTCTTACTACTAATATGTTTTCTTTGTTTGTAATGTAGGTTTGACACAAGCTCAATCTTCAACAAGTTCAATGCCACCTCCAAAAGCTTCGATATCTCAAGCTTGAAGAATTGATCAATGAATTTTACTTTTTGAAGTTTAGTTCCAATTTTCATTTGGTTAGAAACTTTAACTTCTATTTGGATTGTTAACTTCTATTTGTTTTGGTTCGTAACTTCTATTTGGAATGTAAACTTAATTTTCATCATGAATCTTGATGCATCATTTGAATTATTGTGTGTGTGAATTGTGAATGATAAATAATAGATGAAATTAGGCTACAATGTATGAGATAAAGGTACCCAAAAAAAAATTGTGCCCTTGAATTGGGTTAAAAAAACAAAGTGGCAATTACCATTGTCATACCATACCAACCGAACTATTTGGCAATACCGAACTTCGGTATACTGAAAGTTTGATACGGTAATGGTAATAGATTTTGTCAAATTGAAAGTTTGGTACGGTAATTGGTACGAGGGTTTTGGTACAATAACCGTACCGAACCCACCCCTAGCTGTAATTGATTTATGAATTCAAACCTTATATTTGAGTCTAAATATGAAGCCAATCATTTCCAATTTACGGGAGACAAAATTTATATTTATTTTTTCGAAAATAAGATTTAAATTTGGTTTTCAATATGAAATTTGAGTTTAAGATGGACCCTATGCCAACGAGAAAGATATTATTCATCCAAAAAAAATAAGATTTGAATTTTGAGCACAATAATTTTCAATGCACATAGTCAAAACTCAAAATTTAAGTTTTAAAAATCCAATGTTTTCTTCTCTAATGCAAAGACTTAAATCTTAAAATTCAAAATATAAGAACATAGGTTTAAGAATACAAGTCCTTGCATGGAAGAAGAAAAACAAAAATTTCAAACTCACCACCTTTTTGAGACTCAAATATAAGAAAATAGGTTTAAGAATTGAGTCTTTGCATTGGAGATGGTCTTTTTACTTTTTTATTTTTTGGGGAAATTACACTTTACCACCTCAGGTTTGAGGTATATTACAATCTCATACAACATCTTCAAAACATTTCACTTTCATACCTCACGTACTATTTTATTTCAATATAATACATTCGTTATATTTTCCATCCATTGATCCGTTAAGAGCTTATGTGGCAGCCACATTTGTGCCACGTGGCAAAAAAATAATTTTTTATTCATTTACAATATTATAATAATTTACCCTATTTAATTTTTAAAAAATAAAATAAAAAACCAAACAAACCCAGAAAACCCATCTTCTCCCTCCCATCCCGACCCCCTTCACCTTCACCGAGCCCAAACCCCTCCACCTCCGATACTCTTCACCGCCACCATGTCCAACCCTCTCCTCCTCACACTCCTCATCCACCTACTCGCTGCAACCGAGGCCCACTCCAACCACCCTCCCTTCTCTCTCCCCAGGACCCACTCTCTTCACCGCTTGTTCGGGCCTAATTGGGACTCCCAAATCCCGTCACATAACCCTTCACATCAAATCTGAAACAAACCCACCAACCCATAAACCAAATTAGAAAGAATCACAAAAAAAGAAAGAAAAAATTGCAAGTAAATGTAAAATAACGAGAGAGAGAGAGATCTCGGAGATAGCAAATGAGAGGGAGGCGAGGGGTTGAGTGGCGGCGGGGGGAGGGGGTTAAGGGAAAGGAATGAGTTTGAAGCGGGGCTCTATAAATAGTTCGGACATAAGGATTTGGGTTCCTGTTCGGCGTCGTCTTCGGCGGTAAGTCTTGGCCAGGAATGGGAGATGAAGAGAGTGGAGGAAGGAGAAGGTGGGTCGGGAAGGTGAAGATGGAGGAGTGGTCTGGGGGCTGTGATGGTGATGGGGAAGGGCTGCGGTGGTGATGGGAGGAGAGGGAGATGGGGGAAGGTTTCTGGGTTTGTTTGCAGGGGTGGGGGTTGTGCAGAGGTGGGTTTCAATTTGGTTTTTTATTTTTTTATTTTTTTAAAGGGTAAATTATTATAATATTTTAAATGAATAAAAAAATATTTTTTTTGTCACGTGGCACACATTTGGCAGCCACGTGGCACAAATAAAGCCGCCACATCAGCTTTTAACGGATCAATGAATGAAAAATGTAACGTATGTATTATATTGAAATAAAATAGTATGTAAGGTATGAAAGTGAAATGTTTTGAAGATGTTGTTTGAGATTGTAATAAACCTCAAACCTGATATGGTAAAGTGTAATTTACCCTCTTTTTTTTCTCTCTTCTTTTCTTTGTGATTTAGTTCTTCGCAAGTAATTTTTTTTGTGAGTTTGATTCCTGTAGGCGACCAGATTGTCTAAGGCTAATCCCCTTAAAGACGATTATTTTAGTGGTGGAAATTTAATAGTTACAACCAATTATTAAGAATGAAACTATTAGCTAGTCCACATAGAATGGCTAGAGAGATCAAGAAAGATATATAGAATATTGACTTGTATAAATTTGTGTGAAGAAAGGACATTATTTCATATATAAATCAGTTCTTGATAAAACATTCCTCTTGTTAATGTTTGAAGAGGTTCAAAGTGAAAATCTCCCCTCCCTTGTTAATATAATAAAGTTAATATGATATATTTATATTTAACGGTGAGAGAATAAATTGGTTTTAAATCGTCATCAATAAGATTTTTCATTGTGAAGAGAAATACCACTATCTTTATGTTTAAAGTAATACAATTTGTTTCTTAAAAAATTGGCCATAAAGACTTATGATTCAATTGGTTAAAAACATTAAGCCATGTGTTAAACATTTTAAGTTCGATATTCTCTTTATGGTTAAACAACTTTTGTGAGTGGTACATGGATGAGTGATGTCGATTTACCTTACTTGTAATGATAACAAGGATCTATAATTGCATGTACATTCTTAACCACTACTCAACACACACTCATTCATCATAATTGGGTAATCCATGATAATTGTAAAATGAATGAGTGGGGGTTTTGAAAGGGACAAGTCCATTCAAGGTGATTAATCAAGATACATCCTAATATATGGCTCGTTTAGATGTGCTTTTAAAACGACTGAAAGCGTTTTTGGTGAAAATATTTTTGAAATCAATCCTTAGTAAAAATGCAAGTAAATCTCGGAAAAGCACTCAAAGTGCTTTTGGAACCCAAAAATATTTTCTCTAAAAGCGCTTTCAACCATTTTAAAAGCACATCCAAACGAGCTCATATTGTCCTCCCTCAAACCCCCAAACCCAAAAAATAAAAGTGAAAAGCTCTTCAAATCAAACGTACAATACAATCATGTTTTCTTGTTCATAAAGTAATTAACCTTATTCATCTTATTGATCAATTCACAGAAATTATCAGTTAATTATGAGTGGGTGATTGGTGATTAAACAACCAAAGTGGAAAAGTACCAAACTGAAATCTCAAGCCATGACATGGACAAGTTGGAGTATTAGGAATTATGGAGTGGGGCCTACTCGGACTGTAGCACTAAATGATGACTCACGCTATTCTCGGCCTTTGGTCAAAACTGAAAAACCTACATACCCTCCTTGGAGGCTCCAGCTGTGCCTCTCTCGTGTTGGACGTCTGTGTGGCCAATAGCCTTAAACATCTTATTCGCATGTCTTTTTCTCGTACCAGAGTCTCACTCTCTCCCTTTCAAGGTTCCAAATTTCCAATGATGGCTTCTCTCGACATTCACTCCAGTCACCACACTCTTATCATATACTCTTCAAACTCACATAAAGTCTCTACTCGATATAATCTCTTTCGAGAGATTGAAGATTCAAATCTTCTTATTCATACCATTCAAAATAGATGCATTATTGAAGACATTCGTTAGGTCATTTTTTTTCTTTTGTCCACATTCACGTCAGTCACCACACTCTTATCATATACTCTTCTAACTCACATAAAGTCTCTACTCGATATAATCTCTTTCGAGAGATTGAAGATTCAAAGCTTCATATTCATACCATTCAAAATAGATGCATTATTGAAGGCTATTATTGAAGATATTCGTTAGGTCATTTTTTTTCTTTTGTCCACATATTTCAGGGAGTCATATTCATAGAGAAGACAAACTTTATAGCTGATGTTATTACTAGTTTAGCACACTCGCCTAAGAACACCAAAATCTGGATCAGGTTACAACCTTTGATAGCTCATCTTGTGTTCATGTTTGATTGTCTAGGTTCTAGTTGCACTCATGGTCTAAAATGCCGATATTATCGGCGATATTTCGTCGATAATATCGATTTTGTGAGAGAGCGATATTTTCATATTTTAAGGGGAGGGGAAGAGTTCAAAACTATTACAATAATTAAGGAGAGGAGAGAGTTTTAAATCATGATACATGAGTAGAAACTCAATACCATATCCACTAGAATATTGGACCACAAAGCAGATATCTCATATCTCATCATTTGTGACACATTTCTCACCAAGTATGATTGCATATACCAAATATGCCAACAGACCATAGTGGACCTCGATTAAGTTTGTATTGTTTCAATATTGAATGATGCATTCAAAATTTTTAATTTATGAATAATTTTCAACTAGAAGAAGTTGTTTTCACTTAAATATAGGTCTTATGTTCGACGTATAATAATTTTATATTAAGACCTTGTGAAATACTAAGGTAGTGACATAGCTTTATTATCGAAGAATTATCTCGTTGTGATATAGAATAAATGTAAATACGTGGAAGACAACAAATGCATATGATTGAATTGACATTCTTTTACAATAATACAACATTAAAATGCAAGGTATGAAGAGGAAATGCTCTTAGGATTCGCCTTTGCCTTTGCATTTGCATATATATTGTAGTGATGAATCGTGTCATGATTCATGACCAGCTAGCTGCTATAGAATAATTTGTCAGCCGTCCCATTGGTGGTCTTGGTAGTTGAGTCATATATTCTTCAGTCATACACGTCAAGCCAGCCAACTACGATTTCATCATGCATGTAAGCTGCAGCCTGCAGGAGGGTAAATCTGAGATGTAATGGATAGATGAAAAATGCTATAGATTCATCAGGACACTAAGGTACCATTTGGTACGTGGGACGAGACGGAATGGAGTGGGACGATGCGTTTCGTCCCATCTCATCACATTCTGTTCCGTCCCGTTTGGTCTGCATACCAAACGATACCTAACAATCTTCCACTTGCGAAGCACTTAATTATATATGATGCATTCGCATGTGTTTTATTGTTCTACTTTAAAGTAAAGTGGAGAATTTTAATTTTTAGAGCTCTTTGTTGCGGAATACCAAATACATTTCTTTTTTTCTTTTTCTTACTTTTTTCGCAACACACTCTTTGTTTTTGTTTTTATTTTTTTGTCCAAAAACACTCTTTATTTCATTCATGGTTGTGGTTGGTAAAACATGAGCATCGATCCATAGTTTCTGACCCACCTTTATTCTCATAATTTTTCTTGGTCAATTTGACATATTCTCTAGCTCTCGCATGCCAAATGAGGCCAATTCCCTCATCATTTATAAAATTATTAAGTTATAAAAAAGATATGTGTGACAAAAATAAATTGTAAATTTAAACAACCTCAAACTCAGTGTATATATATAAGGGTGAAGCGCTGATTTAGTCACTGAACTATCACCTTAGTGAAAATTAGGCCTCTAAATTATTTTTCAGTAAAATAAGTCCCTAATCATTAAAAATTACTAATTTCATCCCTACTATTATATTCAAAGCTATTTTATCCAATTTTTATTCAAATTAAGTCACTTTATACACTTTAGGGTGTAATACCGTCATTTTCTCGCCTATAAACCGTTAACATTTCATATAAGTTGCGAATCTAACGTCTAATTTACCCTCTAAAGTTAACTTCATACATTATTTCTTTATGAAAATATACCAATCTACCCTCCAATATGTATCACGTGCAAGTAACGTGACTTAAATTGATAGAAAATTGAATATAGTAGTTTTGAATATAATACTAAGGATGTAACTAGCAGATTATTTTAATTTATAATTCAATGACTGATTTTTTTTTTTTAAATTAGGGACTTAATTTTCACTCAGGTGATAATTCAAGGACTAAATTAACAGTTCACCCTATATATTATGTTAGGATTATCTCAATTTCGTGATACTTGCCAGAATTTATTAATAAGATTTCGACGTGGTCGTTTAATAGGCATACACACACCGATATAAAACATGTAGTTTTCACTTTGATTAGAGTTTTCCATCTCCGTCTCGACAAAGATAAAAACAGAAAGACTTTTCTATGTGTGCAAACTCCAAATGTATGCGTCACTATAAAAAATTTAAGATGCAAGATGGTGACAAATACATGTCTGAATTAAAATAATATATGGTAGTTTAAATGTTAGGATCATACCATTATTTAAGTTTATTGTATATTGTTGGATATGCAAGCATGTTCAATATTGTAATCTTTAGCATAAATAATGTCTTATACTAAAGAGACTGATTCTGCTTGATCTAGACACGTTCTGGTCTATTCTTATTGATTGGACGTAGAGAATAGTCGTCATATAATTCCATTCAAAGGAATAAAAAATTATGCATTAGGATTTAGTAATATTTCTTTTATTGATGACAAATTCGATATCTAATTATGATGTCATATTGTGTGGCTTGTTCCAAATCCTCCGCTACGATATCATTCCAAATCTCCCACCTTCAATATCATTGTATGAAAAAAAAGAACAAAGATTATTATATCTATCAAAAACATATTTTTGTATCACTCTTTTTATTTCTTTTCTCCTATATATACGATCATTAATTTTTCTTCTTTTTGTTCTACCATATGTTGCTGGTTATTTGACCTATATCATAAATAATATAAGAATCAAGTTGTAATTGTCATTGCTTAACAACTCTAATTATATGTCCTAACCATTTTAGTTTCTATAAATAATTAAGATATCATTTGGGTGGTTATAACTAAAAGTACTATCTGTACAACCAACCCTACCTAGCTTAACTAATTTATATGAATTATCGTTTCGAAAGTGAGAGACTGAGAGACTCAGAGTAGGTGCAAAAGTCATCGCTTCCTAATAGCTGGTTGTCTCCGTGTGCTAATTAATTTGTGTCTCTGGCTTTCCTTCTGCATCTTGCCAAAGATTTAACACACTACTACTTGTTGGTTCAACAATAATATAACTTAAGCAACTAACTGATATCCACAATGGCGGATGCACATTGAAATCAAAGTAATCTCAGAAATTTGAAAAATATACATGTGAAGGTCTTTCAATGACTCTTCAAATGTTTAGCAATCCAATCGTCATTATCTTTCTGATGGAGTAGTACTCACCTAATTAATTATTAAAACAAAATTAATTTTATTATATTAACCAAATATGGGGGTTGTTGAGTGGGTAAGCTCATATACGAATGAGAAGTTGAACAACCAGGCTTTTAAATAAAAGGAAAATAAAAGTAGAGAAGATGTGCATAATAATAATAATAATTATTATTATTATTATTAGTTCTTGAAAATTACATTTCTTAGAAGTAGTTAAGGAAATTGGCAAGTGGAGCTGCCCCACCTTGCCATGGGAAAAAAAAGGTAAAAACCTGTACCCATTAACGCTACAAATTCAACTGTAATCTTTACATACGATTTCATCGCTGAACAAATATGACAAATTCTTTCTTGGAGACGAAGGTATCATAATGTTGACTTAAATGGCAGTTGCAAATCAAGCATTAGTCGTAGGTCGCCCTTCCCCCACCCCACCGTTATTGGGATCCCACCTGGCCATAAATTTTAAACCAGTGTAACATTGTCCCTCAGACATCCACAGGTTCAAGTTCAACACAAGGTGATCAAGGCAAGTGACTTTTCGTGTGCTTATAAGGCGGCATGCTATTCTTCATATTAGCAATAAATTTTATGGTGAAACCTCAATTTCTTTAAGCTCGGCTTCAAATATTTCTTAGACATCTCGAATGTGGAACAATAGTATTGATTATTGGCACTACTACAATATTAGCTTTAAGTGTCGGATGATGGTGGCGGTTAACGAGTCATTCTGTCGGATAAAAGATATCCGACACATAATTTATCTAGTGTCGGATTAAATGACATTTCTGTCGTATATAACCGACAGAAATTACTGTCGGATATTTACTGTCGTATACAACCGACACAAAATATTCATAACCGTCAAGAATTTTGAATTTTTTTTTAAATATTTTTGTTTATATATTTTGGCGGTTTGGGAGTTGATGGTGTCGTTTATAAACCGACAGAAAGTTTGTACTTTATTATTTTAGCATTGTAGCCGTTATTGTTTAAATGTTCTGTCGGTTAAAACCGACAGAAATTTAATAGTTTATTATTTTTATTCTCTCCTTCATCTTCAACCCGCAATGTTGATCTTCAAAAGTTTTTCAATTTCAGATTTCATTCTCTTCTTCATCTTCAACCTGCAATCTTCATCTTCAATCTTCAATCATTTTCTACTCTTCATCATCAATCTTTTTGTTTTCTTCATCTCATCTCACAGTAAGTTTTTCATTTCTTTTACTTTCATACTTTTTATTTATTTCTTCATCAAGCACTTCACCTTATTCTTCGCTTCATCTTATACTTTTTATTTGTTTCTTCATCAAGCACTTCATGGCTTATTTTTATTTTATGATTTGATTTTGCAGGAGCTTTATTTAGGTGGTTGACTACATAAAGAGTAGATCGACGACATAATTCTTCAATAGTTCAGGTTTTATTACTGAACTTCTTTGATGTTTAAATTGTTTGTTTAACTAGTAAGATAAATTAGGAATATTTGTGTTCCATTACCTTGTTTGATTATTTATTTAGAGATTTTAATTTAATTAGTAATATAAATTAGGAATATTTGTGTTCCATTACTTTATTTGATTTACTTAAATAGTTATAAAGAAATTGAGATAAATATTATTTTTAAATATTTATGTTAAATTGACAATATTTAATATAGCATAAATTGGTAATATTTAGTAATATAGGTATATATTATGTTAACTAATTAAATATTTCACTTTAATTGCTATGAGGATATACAAAACTTAAATTTAATAAATAATAAAGAGTGTAGATAAACATATTTTTGTTAACCTTTTATTGCTTTTTTAATTTGTTTTATTGTGATAGGTGTTGGAAATTAAATTGCAATTGTGATAGTTCGAGGTTGAAAGATAGGGATTGGAATTTCTAATAGTTATGCCTACATGATAGGGATTGAAAGATTGTAGGCATCTTAGTTTCAACGTAATATTTGCTCCCGTACAGTAGTAAAACATGGAAAAGAGTTGGTTGACAATATCGCGAAATTTGGAAGCGTATACAGATGGAATTAATTCTTTTTTGGATCAAGCAGTTGCGAATGGTGTTGGCCCCGATAAGTTTAAATGTCCTTGCAAAAGATGTTGTAATCGATATACTTTTGTTCGAAAAACTATTGTCGAACATCTTGTGTTGTATGATATGGATAAAGATTACAAAAATGCTTCGTGGCGACATCATGGGGAATCTTTCATGGGAGAGCAAAATATTGGGATTGGAGAAGAAGGTGTTGGGCCATCTATTGAAACAGGAGATCAGTTGACTGGTATTCATGATGTTCTTAATGATGTATTTGTCCAACCATTAACGGAAGAATGTATTGGGCCGTCTACTGAGCCCCTTTCTAGGGAAGGGCGTCCGAAAGAGGTCGAGACTTTTTTTAAGTTGCTTGAAGAGGCAAATCAGGATTTGTGGCCAGGTTGTAAGGAATTTAAAAAATTGGAGGCAGTTGTAAGATTGTATCAGATTAAGTGTTTAGCAAGAATGCCGGACGGGATCTTCACCACGTTACTCGAGTTAATTAAAAAAATGTTGCCTGATGGAGATTGTTTGCCTGAATCTTGTTATAAGGCAAAAAAACTTATAAATGACTTGGGTTTGACGTATGTGAAGATTGATGCGTGTCCCAATAATTGCATGATTTATTGGAAAGAAACTGCAGAGTTGACCGCATGCTCAGTTTGTGGTGAATCAAGATATAAAAATGTCAATGAAGAGGATGGCTCTAGAAAAAAAATCGCAGCTAAGGTTATGTGGTATTTTCCTTTAAAACCACGATTGCAGCGGTTGTATATGTCGAAGCATACGGCTAAGCATATGAGGTGGCACGCAACTGAATGTCCTAAGGATGGGTTTATGAGACATCCTTCAGATTCTCCAGCATGGAAGCATTTGGATAATTTATATCCGGAGTTTGGATCAGAAATTCGAAATGTCCGATTGGGGTTGGCCAGTGATGGATTTAATCCTTTTGGAAAAATGAGGCAAGACCATAGCACATGGCCTGTGGTGCTTTCAGTTTACAATTTACCTCCCTGGATGTGTATGAAGCAACCGAATTTGTTGTTATCTCTGTTAATACCAGGACCACGCAGCCCCGGTAAAGAGATTGATGTGTACATGCGTCCATTGATTGATGAGTTGAATGAGTTGTGGGAGGTGGGCACTCCTACTTATGATGCGTATTCCAACCAAAATTTTACGATGAAGGCTGCCGTCTTATGGACTATAAGTGATTTTCCGGCTTATGGAATGTTATCAGGATGGAGTACACATGGATATAAAGCATGTCCACATTGCATGCATGATAAAGAATCTATTTACTTGCCGGCGAGTCGTAAAAAGTTGTGATCAGTTTTTTGGTGTTGAAATGTGGTCTTCTAATTTTTTTTTTTTTGAACTCTCAGGAGGTCGCAGAAAAAAACAAGTACAATCGGGAGTTAAAAACGATGAACCACACGACTGGTTCCAAAACGTTTGCTCGGGTCCGCGAGGAACTTGTAAGATTTGCTGTTTGGTTATATATGTTGTGTATTTAATTTTTGTATATAAACTGGGGTTAATATGTATTTTTGATGTTCTCTTTTCACGGATTTAAAGAAGAGAAAGCAGGGGAAGGAGCCGGATCCAATATCTTTTTTTCGAGCAACTCATACCCGGAAAGACGACTCATGGGTTGATGAATCCTCGCAACAGAGAGGGGTGAGTGATTTATAGCTCTATTTGAATTGTTATTGCATGAATAAAAATTAGAATCTCTTTTTTATTTCAAATTTGTTTATCTTTCTGTTTGGATTGATGAATCTGTTTTTAAGATTCTAATTTATTTTTCGATAATAACTTTTTATTATTTTGTTTAAATATTGTATTGAAAGACATCAATGGAGAGTCAAGTTCAGTCTGTTGTCGAGTCTGGGGAAGAGGACACGTCGGAGGTACGAACACAGATTTATGTTGAGCAGATGGGTTCTGAGACAAGAAATAGGGTACGAGGCTATGGTCACGGGGTGATACCAGAGATGGTGTCATATGCAAGCTCTTCAGGTTCCAGGTCATCTAGGAGTTCATCCAAAGGTGCATTTGCCAAGGTGGTAGCTGAGAACAATGAATTGAGGAGGAGGGGGGAAGAAGCCGCCAGAAAGTTGGCAGAGGCAACGGTTGAGCTTGAGAAAACAAAGACCTCGCAGCAGCAGGCATTCCAGCAGCAGCAGGCAATGAATCAGCAGATGTTGATGAATCAACATCAAATAATGTTGTGGCTTCAAAGCATTCGGCCACCACCCAGCCCTCAGGCATCACAGCATTCGGCCCCAATGCAGCCACCTGCGCCTGTATATCCCATGCAGCATATGCCTTTTCAGCCCCAGTATCCAATGCCAGTATATCGACCGCAGATGGCTTCTCCAGGTGGCGCACATTTTTCTCAAGGTGGTTTAAATGGTGGATTATCATCGGGTTTCTTATCTGGGTTGATGATGGGTAATTTTGATGGGGATGTGATGGGGTATTTGGAAGCTCATGGGTTGGGAGAAGGTTTTGGATCACAGGGAGCATCGGCAGAAGGTGTTGGTTCGCAAGGAGGTTCGGCCGAAGGCGTTGGTTCGCAAGGAGGGTCGGCAGAAGGCTCTGGAGCGCAGGGTGGTTTGGGGGAAGGCTCGGGATCTATTGAATAGTTTGTTGGTTTTCGTTACGGTTATGTCTGACATTTTTGTCTACTTTGGCAAAAGTTTTTTGTGTAGTTACGTAATATGGCGGATGCAGATGACCGTAGTTTAGGTTATTTTATATTGGATGTCTACTTTATGTGTTATGGCGGATTCAAATGACATTATCGAACGTTATATTTGAATGCATATTACGTTTTGTTATGAGCTTCTGTTTTTTTTATTCATCTACCGAATTTTTTTTTTATTCATCTACCGAATTTTTTTTTTATTCATTCAGAAAAAAAAAAAAAAGAGCTGCGGAAGCATCAATAATAAGAATATTTTTCTGTCGGTTGTGACCGACGGTAAATTGTATATTTTAATTTTTAATAATATGAATCCGACAGTAATTATTGTCGGTTTTTACCGACAGAAATTAATAATATCCGACAGTAATTTTTGAATTATTGTCGAATATATCCGTCAGAATTTCTGTCGGTTTTATGAAATTTCTGTCGGAAAACTCATTTCCTGACGGTAGCAATTCTGTCGGTTTGTATATCCGCCACTGCACCTAGTTGCTGTCGGATTTTGTATAATATCCGACAGTAAATGCTGTTTTTTGTCGGTTATAATAACGACATTATTAAACGGTTTTGTAGTAGTGTGGGTCCACAAATTCCTCATATGCACCACTATCAAATGGCAAACCAACTCGCCTCCTTTCCCGGCTTTCCCCCAACCTCCCGAAAAGAAAATTTGTGATTTTTTGCCTCCTCTTGAATAATAGATAGCCTTCGGGCTTTTAATTAGAAAAACAGAAGAAAAAAATTATAATTTTGGTAGCCCCATTTGAGTACGAGGAGAAAAAGAATGTGTGTTTATCAATTCTCATATGTTTTGACAGACACATAACTTGCAGTGAAATGTGGCACCAAGTTATTTCAAAATAATAGTTTGGCACTTTTTCATACATGTGCAAAGCTTGTGAACTAACCATGTTATCCCCCATCCCAATCTTTCATTGCTCATCAAATATATATTACACTATTTGAAGTGTAAATTTAGCAGACAAGGCAGGGGAAGTGGGGGACAGTGTTCTTGTTTGTATCAAATTATCAATACGAAAGTGTGTGCCAAACCTTGAAGTTAGCCTAAATGATCACCAGAGATGGATAAGGTAAGTTAGATTTAGTATAAGTTCAGGATTTAATTCATGCTTATATATGTAATTACATAAAAGAAGAAAAAAAACATAAAAACAAAGTGTTTGAAGAATGATTTGACAAATTAAAGAGGATAAGATACAGATGTAAATGAGTGCTAACAAGGAACCAAACCAAAGCAAACAGAGATTGCTTTGAATTGAGTAGCTAGAGGAAACAAAGCAAATGCCAAAAGGCTGATCGATCGACCCATGTTTCTTACATGTGAGTCTTGTCCCCCTCTCCATGTTCATTTATTTCATGTTCGCTTCTAGTGGCTATAATTTCTCATCCCATTTTGTTTGGCTCTTGGACACTTTTTTCGTTGCATGATAAATTTTTGTCCCTCAAAGATGTAGCAACTTTTAATTATTTGATGTACTACCTTTGGTTCTAACTAACTTCTAAACCCATACACCACGAAAATTCATCCCTTCTCCTTCATCATGGAACGGACTTTGATCTCCTAAAGATAATTATAGTGCATGAGAACGTAAAAATTTACTTAAGCATAAAAAGTTACAAATTCAAAACTTAATGAAGGATCAATAGTTTGCCTAAATTACGAATGAATAAGCTAAATGAGTGAAACCCCATCTGGTTGTCACAACTCTAGAGTTTTGAAGGTCGGTAGGGTTGTCACCCTTCAACTTTTGCTCTAGAATTTGGGGGACAACAATGCTATTCACCCTGAACTTTTTTTCCCTAGGTTTTGGGCTTTAATTAGATTTTTGAGGGCTAAAATTGTGCCTCGAGCTTTTATTAGCCTTCCATGGTTAGAGATGACCTTAATCCTACGATCGAATAATATTTTTCTTTACTTGTAAATGAGAGGTTTTGCGTAAGAATCTAATGGTGGCAAGTTTGATACTAATATTTCTCCACCCCTTAGTGTAGATATATCATTGTATAAAAAAATATTAAATAATGTAAGTGCCTTTTAGATAGATGTAGTATTTTCTACGAGATAGAGGGGAAAAAAAGGAGATTTTGATATGTTAGCCTAGCTGGGCCTTATTTGTAGGCAACTTAGACTAGCAATATGGCCAATTGAATCGATCGGTTTCCATTTTTGGTAATAGTAGGGGTGGAATCCCAAACGTCACTACTAACTAGAAATCAACCTGTACTAGACCTAACAAAGAAGCAGCTTTATCATCAAATGCTTGTCGACCTTTATATACTGGTTGAGTTTCGATCGGGTAAGCAAGGAGCCTGGACAGGTCAAAAGATCCTGCACGATTGACCAATTTTAGCGCAAGTATGGGTGGTTCCTTCGTATATGATTTGCTATAAAGGCAACACAACGATATAGTTGCCTCTTGGTTATTGAATTCCTTGAATCAGGAGCTTGTTGTATTGCTATACACTAGTTGAAGTTTGGGCTGATCTAAAGGGCTGGTTTTCACGAGGTAATAGTTGACGAATATTTGGTATTCAACGTGTGATCAATTATTAAACATATCAATAAATATTCTCGTAACGCCGATGTATTCCTAACCAAGAAGAAAAAAGTTGAATATAAACAGGAGCAGCAATCAGTTTCTTAAATAGTACACGACTCAAGAACAAGTGATACAGTTTCTGATGGGTCTCGATGCTATATGCTACCAGACCTTATTGATGCAAGAAGAGAAAAAACATAATATTCTGTCACGTAGATGGAGGGAGTTTGGTCTTCAAGTAATGAGTTATTGAAATACTCTTATAACCTTATTCCACACTCTTGCACCATCAATCATTTGAGGAGGAACATCTTAAACCAATATGCAGAGTACTTGAGGTACCTTTTCATTTTATTTTTATAGTCAATATATGTGAACCCAAATCGAACAGTGTAGCCTGAGTCCCATTCATACACATCCAGAAGTGCCCATGCAAAGTATCCCTTCACCTTAACGCCCTCCCTGGACACGTATTGAATTAAACTTCAACTCCGTATCAAAATTTGAATTGACTTGCAATGTATATATAGTTGACACCATATCCGTAAATCCTTTGTACTGACTTGATGGCTTTCGAAAGATATTGAAGATGTTGATAATGGTATCTAATCCTGGTACTATCCTTGAGGGCAGTCTTGATAGGCAGGGAGCTATTATTTGCCTCGCCAACACCTACAAAACATCAAAGTTTAACATTTCAAATTCATATAATACATATAGCATCAATTATGCGAAATAATTAATTTGTATACAATACCATTTTCGGTAATGTAAATCTCCGGGTTGTTGTAATTTTCCTTTATATGCAGCATAAGCTCTCGAATTCCCTTTGGGTAGATGTACAGCCAGCTCAAAGCAGTCTGCAAAAACCAAAGCAGGCTCAAATGTGTGTGTGTGTGTGTGTGTGTGAGAGAGAGAGAGAGAGAGAGAGAGAGAGTACCGGTGTGCCCAAGGGAACCCCATTTTTCTCCGCTGCATGTGCATGGCAGAAGAGCAAATTAGCAGAAGAGACGCACACATTTGAGTTATATATAAATATGTATATATACATATACATATGTCAAATTTTGTATAAAGTAAATGAGGATGGATTAATATTAATATATATGAGTTGAGCATGCATATAGCTTAAGCACTACTTACTAGAGAGAGCAGTATTCATATCTCCAAAGAAACTTTGGTTAACAGTTGTAACAGTGGAGAGTGAGGAAGCATCTGCATAAGTACTCGTGTAATAATTGACACCAAGGAAATCCAGGGATCCTTTAAGAAGCTTTGATTCTGCTTTGCTGAATTTAGGCAACCGATTTCCCACCGCAGACCTCATAGTTTTGGGATACTCACCGAATGTAACAGGATGCGCAAACCTACGTAAAAAAAATTTTTATGATTCAAATGCAACGATGCTAGCTACCTAACTAATTTAAATTAATTTTGATTGGAGATTTAGAAATTTGGTTAATTGCTCACCAGCCGAAAATAAAATCAAGAGACTTAGAGGCCGCCCTCTTACTTGCAGCTGTTTCAGATTTTGCTACATACCAGAATGTCACAACCGTAATCCCAATTTGTCCTTTCTGAGAGGCCTGCAGATATGTAACTCAAGTTTAAAGCAACTTTAAAGTGTCATACTTTTTCTTTGGACAGTTTTTTTTTTTTTTTTTTTTTTTTTTTAACAAACAATATTATCTATATTAAGATGTGAGGGAGTAGGCTAATTCTCATAATGAGCTAGTAATAATGTAGTTCAAATTCGCTTTTAGCGAGAATTGAACTTAAGACCTCTCACTTATAAGTGAAAAGAAAATATTTTTTGGGAAGTATAATTAAGGAGCCAAGTGTTTTGCTATAATAGATAAGATCATTCCCAAGTTTATGTTGGAGACACAAAAATGAGAAATATCCAAGAGTGAAAATGGTGACCTATGAGAAAAACAAAGAGATGCGGATGAGAGACGCGAGGACGAAATGAACAAACACCACCTATCTATCAAACGAAACGGACCACAGACCCTTTTCTTTTTCTTTTCTCTAAAAATTCACTTTTCGTTCAGTACCATTTAAGATACACTATGATAGCTCACAATTACAATTTAAGACTAAATAATTATGATAAAGTTTAAGTAAGTGGCAGAACCAGTATGGGGTTATTGATTGCCCTTGACCTTAATAGTTAAAAACCCCATACATTTGTTTGTATATTGTATTTGACCTTTGTAAATAGTTAAGGCAAACTAAATTACAACCTCCTCTTCCTATTTATTCCATTTTCTTCTATCATATTTGTCTTCCTTTTATCTCTTTTTGTATGAAATACTTTAGTTGAAAAGGCTTGACAGTCTTCAACATTACTCGACAGTGTCCTGCATCCACCATCGACAAGCCTCTACAAGTAATTGTAGTTGTCGACATCTGTTGGCATAAACCTTCAGCATATGTTGACAGGAATAGAAAGGTGTACTAGGTGCTCAATGAAATGCCCAAGAAGCTTTTTTATCAATATTATGACCCCATTATTTGAAAATTCTGGCTACGCCACTGGTCTAAGTTAATGACAAAGAATGACGTAATTATTACTATAATAAGGTTGCATACATTGTGGACATTTTATTACATTGTCAAGGTAGGTTTTTGTACTTCAACGTGGTTGAATTACGAAATTAAAGTTTATTATTATACCAATGATGTACTATTACAGTATAGACATATATTATTACTAGAGATTAATGTTATGAACTTACACAAGATTTACAACATGATGTCAACCTACAATTAAGGTAAGGATACACCATGATCGTTCAAATTTACATTCCAAGATTACATAATTTATCTTAACATTATATTTAATTAGACAAAATGACGTTGGTATTATTATACCAAGGTTTCCCTTTACGGTGTACGTTAGGTTACTTCAAATTTACACTCCAAGTTAGGTTACATAATTATCTTCACGTTATATTTAATTACACCAAATGACGTTGGTATTACTATACTAAGGTTGCACTTTATGGTGTGAATGTTAGATTACATTGTTAAGAACTTAAGATAGTACATTATAGTTGGACGTTATTGCATTATAGTTTAATGTTCAAATTAAATGGTACCAAATACTTTATTAAGGTACCGTAGACGGACCCTTTTTAAATAAAAACTATGGAATATTTCATATGAAATAGACGTGAAATAATGTAGCCATGCACTATTTTAAAACAAATAAAAACATGATAGTGAAATGAGGCACATTTACTTAATGTACCAACCTGATACTTGTGCCTGTATATCTTCACAGCGTGTGCATGAGCAAGTAGTAGATGATGACCAACAATGTAAGGCTCAGTGGCAGAGTTACCAGCAGTGCAATTTCCGACATAGTTTGAACATCGACCGGGTGCATAAGTACCGCCATTGTATCCATCAACACAATATGTAACAGGCTCGTTCAATGTCACCCAATGCTTAACTCGATCCCCAAATGTTTTGAAACAAAAATTGGCATAATCTTGAAAATCATTCCTGTTAATGATCAAATGATCCATATTCTCATTTACAACTTTATCATCAGGGTAGATAAAAACTTGGTTAATTATTTGTATCCTTCCGTTCAATATACTTACACAATCTTAGGGCTTAAAAATCCACCGTACTCATCTTCAAGTGCTTGTGGTGTATCCCAATGGAAAAGGGTTACAAAAGGCACAATTCCTGTTTACATGGGAGAGCAGGGATAAGCCAAAGATCTTGGGAGGACTGATTTATCGCACTGAATTAATGAACAAATAAAAGGGAGGCATTAATTTTGAAGAAGAATACTGGATATATACCATTGGATAAGAGCTCATCTATCAGATTGTTGTAGAAGTTGACTCCTTCTTGGTTCACTCCACCTTTAACTGTACCCTCTGTGACAAAAAAATAACTAAAGTTAAGTTAAAAGGTTTCCAACCTTGAACCTAGTTTACTTAAATTCATTATCCAATTACGACTCTCAGAAAAAAAATATATATATTGTAGAATAATTGGGAACTGGCTGTGATGTTGACTAGCACCTTCTATTTTCAAAAGAATGACCAATACAAGGTGGAGATTGGTTTTTGATTGAATGACGGAGAATGGTCTAGTTGATGAAAGTTATTAGAAGAGTATGTTAGAAGGTTATACAGTTAGTTATTTTGTAGGCTTGAGAACTTTATTGTTCACTATTTTGTGAGTATAAATTGTAAGCTCTCCCTCTCATTTTCCGTAGTCTGTTCAACTCATAAATATCAATACAAGCTTTCATTCCTTTCTAAATCTTAATCTTTATCTTCTCTGTTTCACTGTAATTAATATGCATAGTTTCAATACTTTTTCAATGTAGTTAATAATTTAGTCAAATTTTGAGCAGTATAATGGAAATCCATAGATGCATCTATAATCTTACTAGGTAGTATTCTTGACCATGAGAAAGAAAATCTGAAGGAGTCCAAGCCGATCTTTTTTATCAATTTTATGTCCTCCTGCGTGTGACGATATAGCATTCAATTAATCCAAACATAATTAATTTCTTTTTCAAGTAGGTAAAGTATAACTAACAGTCAAACATATAATATATATATATATATATATATATACGCGTAATGGAGCAAACCTTATAGTGATTGTAAAAATCATTGGCTACATTCCCATTGCTACCATCCGAAATTTTTTCTGCCATGAAAAATTCTCTCTTATAATTAAGACAATGATTTTTTTATCATTTACGATAAAAATCCACTAAATAATGTTAAAAGCACACGTTTACCCAATACCGGATCTCATCTGGACCCAAAAGAACTAAGCCCACTCATCAAATGATCCGGATCATTGATCCAACGGCTACAAATAGGAGACTCTTTAAAAATTATAATAATTGTAGCTGTTAAATTAAATTTCAATGGGGATCATTTGATCATTAGATCCAGAGGGGATCCGGTTCCCGTTTACCCCGCATATGTTATAAAATACATATAGCCCTTTCTTCGTTTCCTTAACAAACTACCAAGCATGTATGATATGAATTAAGCTCACAGTATTAATACCCTTTCTACTTCCAATTACGAGAGAGAGAGAGAAAGAGAGAGAGAGACCTGGATGTTCCCTAGTGAAGGCATCCCATATACTTGGTCCCCTTCCATGAACAAGAGCTGCTCCTTCAGACTATGCATGGAAGAAAATATTTAAAAGAGATCACATATATAATTACATGTAGTTCTAGCTTTGCTCTCAATATGTCTGAAAGTAAATGTACTCACCTGATAAGCAGCTAAACCGGCTCCAAAGATGAACCCAGGTGGGAAGCTAGTTCGATTAAATGGCATTGAATAATGACTCGGTTCAACTTCTACAGCTGCACTTGCTAACAAAGCAAAAAGTACGAGGATGAAGCAAAAAAGAAGACGTCCTCCTTGACTACCCAACATGTTTCAACAACTGGTTCTCCTCTGCCGCTCAAGTACATTGAACATTTCGGAATACAACCTTCAACCTCTCAAGTCTTATCATATCCCAGAGCGGAACAGGATCCTTCTATCAGGATACTCCGGATGCATTAATCCCGTCCGTTCAACCGCAAATCGGACGGTCAAAAGACAATCACCCGTGTGCTGACAGCAACAGAAGCTGCGATGGCAGCAGTGGCCTCGGATCCTCCGCCTCGAGAGGGTGGGCTGGTTGAGATGAGGGCGGATGTCGGAGAAGACGACGGCCCGGGATCGAAGCAACGGCCTGGAAAAAGGCGTAGCAAAATCGGCTAGAAAAAAAAAGAAGAACAAATGAAGAAAAAAATTTGAAGAAGCAGCAGAATTGCAGAGAAGAAAGAAGAAGAACTGAAGAGGAAGAAGCTGCAGCAGCAGAACCGCATAGAAAAAGAAGAAGAAAGGTGTTGGGGAAGGATCCGGAGAATCCGGATAAAAGGGATTCGGAGAGGATCCAATCCCAGAGCCAAAGGATAACTGTTCCCACTCCTACGTTATAAAAAGTTTTGAATATTGGAAAATTTGGAAAAGTAACCGTATTTTAGACCTCATATAGAATTATAACCATCGTTAGTTTTATGATAATTCTAACCAAAATTTAATGTAAAATTATTAATATACTCTTAATGACAAAAAAATTCCCCATTGCTCTTAACCAT
This sequence comes from Malus fusca, assembly GCA_035220775.1. Classification (NCBI taxonomy): domain Eukaryota; kingdom Viridiplantae; phylum Streptophyta; class Magnoliopsida; order Rosales; family Rosaceae; genus Malus; species Malus fusca. The sequence goes on along the minus strand of CM069065.1, from coordinate 388,576 downwards.
GAAAAAACAACAATTAGTTGAGATCTTGAAGCATAAAAGAGGTAGCCTCTTGAATACTACTGAGTACCCCTACTCTCAGCCCCCCCATTTCTTACACTCATTTTTTTTTTCTATATATATTAATCTCAGTTTACTACCTTAAAGTTTTATGGTTTTCAACATTTGGTACATGAAGTTTTTTTCATCCCAAAATGATACATAAAGTTATAATTTTGAGACATTTTAATACATCCATTAAAGTTGTTGTTAAAATTTTCATTAACTGATATCGTGGCATCCACGTGGACAATAACTGGGCGCCACGTGGATATTAAAAAAAAAAAATTAAAAAAACTAAAAAAATTAAAAAATATATAATAAAAAAACTTTTGGGTCTTCTCCCTCACCCATTCCGACCCCTCTCCCTTCTCTCCTTTGCATCCATCATTCCCCCTCCCTCTTTGACTCCACCCACTCTCTATCTCTCTCTCCCTCCCACATCATCCAAGCACGGATTAACGGCTAGTTAGCCAATCGACGGCCTTGCTGGGTCGATCATAGCCAAGCCGGTCTTGGACGTCGTAGAATTGAATGGAGGTATAAGCGGCGAGCCGGACGCTGCGGTCCCTCAAGCCTTTCGCCGTGCAGACCTTGTTGTGCCTGTCTTTCCGACCCGTCGCCTGAACAATGTGGCTGCCTCGTACCACCTCCACAATGTTAGTGCTGACTACTCATCCGCCCGACGACAGTAGGTTTATCCCCTAAAGATGAATCCCCCATTTTTGAGAATCCCATATTTTTTTTATCTTGCATATTCAATGCTCTGTTCCCCCAAAGTTGAAGAAGAAGAAGAATTGAAACTACGTTTCTTTGGAGCTTGCTGTTGGGTTTGATGCTGTTCTTGTAGCTGCAACTACTGGGTTTCTCCAAAGAAATGATGGTGATGGGTTTGTGGGTTTTGCTGGAAACACGGAAAGTTGAAGGCTTGGTGGTGATTCTGCTGGGTTTCTTCTTCTTCTTCTTCTTCTTCTTCTTGGACAAGATGGGTAAAATTGAGAATTGGGTTTTGGTGGAGATAATGGTTGTGGTGATTCCTTTGAGGATCCAGAGTTAGATAGACATGTGGGAGGGGGAGAGAGAGAAATGGAGTGGGTGGAGTCGAAGAGGGAGGGGGAAGGATGGGTGCAGAGGAGATAATGGAGGGGGGTCGGAAGGGGTGATTGAGAAGGAAGTAGGATTCTCTCCTCTCTTTTTTTTCCTCCCCTTCCCTCCCTTCCTATTTGAACGGTCACAGTTAAGCCACGTCAACATCTTATATTAATCTTTTTATAGAAAGAGAAAGAAAAAATAGAGAATGTGAGAGGAGATGATGGAAGGGGATGGAAAGAAGAGGGGAGAGAATCCTAGTCCGAGGGAGAAGACCCAAAAGTTTTTTTTTAATTTTTTAGTTTTTTATTATTTAATTATTTAATTATTTTTTATTTTTTAATATCCATGTGGCCCCCAGTCATTGTCCACGTGGATGTCACGTCATCAATTAACGGCAAATTTAACAGCAACTTTAACAGATGTATGAAAATGTCCCAAAATTATAGCTTTATGTACTACTATGGGATGAAAAAAACTTCATGTACCAAATGTTGAAAACTATGAAATTTTAGGGTAGTAAACTGAGATTAACCCTATATATATATATATATAGAGAGAGAGAGAGAGAGAGAGAGAGAGAGATATATATATATATATATATATTCAAGTGTAATCAGAGAACGTGAAAATTGAAGATAACCTAGTACATTAAACCTAAAAATTAATCAAAAACTGAATCTTAGAAGCAAAATTTGAATCTAAAAATAGAGGATCAAAAACCCTTTTAAGCTAAAATTTGTGTGAGGTTTTTCTGCTAAACTGGTGATTGAAAATATAAAAGCCAATAATGTAATAAATTCTGAAGAAAAACATTCACATCATGCGCTGGAATAGAGTCTAATTGGATTCTTGCAAGTTTGGCGATTATGGCCTATCCCATCACAACGATTGCACTTTTTCACTATCTTTTCCACCCCTTGAGATGAGATTTTGTTTGTCTTGCGTCTTCCAAAGACAACTTGTCTAATTGGAGGTAACACAACTTTATTTTGCACCTCTTCCGGCACACTTCATTCACTCTTGTTTCCAACCGGCCAAATAGGCTCCGCATACGATAGCACAACTGCATTGGCTGTGTAGAATTTGGAGCACATATTGTACACTGATGTGTTGTGAATTCGACATGCAGCAGTTGCATGGACACATGGAAGTTGGTTGAGATCAAACCTTCTACATGTGCATGTCTTGGCATTTAGGTCAACCATATGATATAAGTTTGTTTATGTACTTGCAATGCATAGTGATTAATGGAAGATACCTGCATAGTTGTCAACCATGTGAAAAAAAATTAAAAAATGCACACACAATACCTTGAAGAAACACCAAAACCGAGAATATGTCTAACTCAAAACTCACGTCTATTGAAGTCTCACTAATATGTGCATTGTCTTGAAGAACTTGACTTGGTTGTTCACCACCCAAAATGTCATCATTCTCTTGAATTGCCACTATTGGTGATGGGGAACTGCATGCAATTGGGTGTTCATCTTCAGGTTCATTTAGAGGATATGTTGTGACGTATAACGGAATCTTGTCAGCTTTGCAGAAAGATTTTCACATACTCGACTAGTCACATCGTCATCGTCTACAATCTCCATCATATTTTGCATCCCTAAGTTGCTCATGCATTGATAATATACTGAGATTCTAAATTCACTCGGACTAACACGAAGACGTTTATATATACCATGTATAAGATCTTGATGAGTAACTTTGGTTGACACTACCATTGCTTTCGCTTGACCATCTGTGTATTGGCTATCAACCATCCTCCATCTGTAGTGGATCACGGTCACAAATTGAGTCATATTCTAAAGGAAAAAAAAATTAATTAGCGCGTCTAACTAACCTGCAAATATATTAAAATTAGGAAAAAAAAAATTAGAGAAAAATTAATTAGCACATATAACTAACATGCTTATGCAAGTGCCAAAGAAACACTGATATGGTTGCTTTATTGGAGCTTCTAATTCTTAAATCAACTTGTTGATTTGTCGAAGGATTCATAATATATTCACCTGCATTGGAACATGAAAATCATTTAAGTTTTGACTAAAACCATGATATGAAATATCAAAAAGTTGATTTAGGAATTGGAAGCTACAATTGACCAACCATACCATTGTTTCTTGGACAATTTGAAAAGGCTAATGCATCATGCTGCCTTTTTTTTTTGTCAAAACATCTCTGCTGCTTAATTATGCAAAATCGACAAAGAGTGCTCTTCTAGTTTAAGGTGAGAAGCTAGAAGGTTGCGAGAGAGTTTAAAGAATGTTTTGTTTATATTGTGAGAAACCCTAATATTAAGGGTATATTATTACCTTTACATCAAATTCTGGTTAGAATTATCATAAAACTAAAATGGTGGCTATAACTCTATGTAGGATCTAAAATATAGTTACTTTTCCGAATTTCCCTTTATATATATTATTAAAAAGTTAAAAGTAATTTAAATTGTCACTGAAGCGGACAACTCATATTATTGGCTGGGTTCCATACAATGAAAAGACAAATTCCTCAACTGGACCATACTTCTACACACTATTGTCGTCAACTTTACTAGTGTGACATGCAATGACTGATTAGTCCTCGTTATAAAGATGCGGATGCAAATTTCCGCCTTCTTCTTCCTGAACGAAAATGCACCTGTAAAATAATTAACACCTTAGGTCAATGTCAAGAACCTCACGCGGCGCCTATGAATTTGGGGGGTGAGGGGGGGTTTGGCCGAAGAACTTCCGATGCCAAAGTTAGAATTTGAGAGAGAAAGTGTTTAGAGAAATTTGGAGAATTTTAGAAGAGAATTGAACTTAGGTTTTTGGGTGAAATGGGAGCTATTTATAGGGATGTGGTCGGTCCCTATTTGGAGAAAAGGGATCCAACCACTTATGGTGGTTTTTGGGTGTAATTGCAAGATATTATGTCAAAATAATATCTTGCAATCAATTAGGAAATTAATTAGAAAATTAATTAATTAATTAATTAGGAAATTAAAATTAATCAATTAATTTAGGTAATTAATCCTAATTTGAATGAATAATTGAGGGTTATCTTGTGGGGAGGATTTGATGAGGATGGATGAAATAGGTTTTGAATAAATACCTATTTTGATAACTTTTGACTTTGATTGAGTTGTGATTGTCTGCTACTTGCGCGTGGAAATTTCGGTGTAGCTCGAGGGTAATTTTGTTCTTTTCATCCAAAAATACACGTGTCGCCTCTATAATTTTCTTGATTATTTTTTACTCCACAGCGTATACATAGCCCAATGGATACCATGCAAACATGCTAAACCTAAACCATCCATTTGGCTGTGCCTTTGGGATATCTTCTCAGTTCTCAACCAATCGTATCCGATCCTGTCACAACCTGTCCCAATTTATATTTGTCGTCGACGTGAATTGATGATAATACCCTTGAACGTTAGTTGTGTATTGTGGTTTAAGGGTAACTTTGGATTAATCTACTTAAATTCTAATTGATTTGAATCAATTAGGATTAAGTAATGTTTATTTTGGTGGTTGACAAACCTAGACCACACATACATTCCTCATCTCTCCTCTCCCCCGTGTCCTCTCACCTCTATCAGACTCTCACCCTCTCTCTCTCTTCCTTCTTATGTACGGACAAAGGTAAGAACACCCCAAACTCCACAGATCGAAGGTTTTGGATGCACCATTGTATTCCTCGTGGTGTGGCGAGTCCAGGGGTATCATTTTCAGGTAAGAAACCTTTCGATTTCACGTCGAAATATCAAACTCTGAATTGAGCACTGTTCACGAACTTTGTAATGGTTGGTTTTTAGGACAATCCAAGCTCACAGTGAGCTCTAGGAGGTTCCCACGAAGCTCGGGGATGTTCGTTTGGAAGTTTTGGACGTCGAGAAACCCTAGTTCGAAGGTGGCCGGTTTTGGTGAAATTATCCCGACGAGTTTTCGAAAGATTTGGAAGTTTTAAAAGGTATAGCCTTCTTCCTCTCGAAATTTGTGAAGTTTTGGTGAAAATTTCCTGGAAAACGGTGTAGAAACGAGTGAGAAATCGACATTTACAGGTTTGCCCAGTTTCCGGCGCCGGCGAGATTTTCTGGCGTCTAGAGGTAGGGGATGACAAGCGTGGGGGCGCGTGGCACCGTGCCCCTCCCGGCGCGTGCGACGATGAAAACTTATTTTAAAAATATCTCGACTTCCGTGACGTCGAGTAGGTCACTGTGGTATATTCATATACCCAAATTGAGCAATGTATGAGAAGTTATTAGCTAGTTTTGTCTATGTGCTTTAAAATAACGTTTTTATAGTTTATTCGCATATAGGTGAGACTTATCCCGACGACGAGCGTATCCACGGGCGAATCGGGGGCTACAACCCTTCGACTTATCAGTGAGTGGGTAGTTATTTTCAGTATATATATATACTTGACGTTTTTCCCAGAAAATGTATTTAAAGGAAATGCAATTTAAATGCCATGCCATAAATGCCATGCATATACAATTATGTTTCGTGCATGAATTGATGTGTGATACCTTATATATATAAATGTGGTGCTGTGGAGGCACATGTAAGTTCAGATAAGTCATGTTTGGTTTATGTGAACTACGAACGGCTTGATCCCTGTTTAGGGTACGTAGGCAGCCTAACGAAATGTTAGGTGCAACCATACAATATATGACATGAAATAATTGAGATATAAGTTTATTTGAAGAATTGAGTAGCGTGATGAACATGTTTGGTTGGATATATGAGATGTGACTGAGAAACGATGAGCTCATAAACCTGCACCTAGGGTGATTGCGATTTAGCCAGAGAGAGTTGGCACATGCCTGTATATTATGTCACCTCCAGCACCATATGCTCACATCGGATCCAATTTAGGTGCACAGTCTTGTCGTACAGATCACTATAGGTGGTTCCGACTCGTAGGTGACTAACGTATTATCACACAGCTAGCATTGAGAGAGTAAATTGAGCATAATTATATTACACCCAACCTTGTCGTACAAACCCTTTCCAGGGGTTCCGACTTATGTGCAGTATATTGCCGTATAGGTCATAGTAGTGACTCCGGCTAGATTGAGTTTGAGCTATGAATTCAGCCGTACAGACTACCACAGGAGTTCCGGCTAACATATCATATTTCTATGAAATTAAACTTACCTGGATAACTTACTTTGTTATACTTTGGCATGGCATACATATGAATATGATTACGTGAAGCATGAACTGATTTAACATGATTTCAGATATATATATGTATATGCTTACATCTTGATTCTGGGAAATTAATATATGTTTTACAGCGAGGGGTTAGTACGTTGATAAATGAAATGATTTTGTAAAACAATTGTTTTTGCCCACTCACGTTTTCTGTTTTGCGCCCCTCCAGGTTTTAAATAAGATTGTTGTTGGTGGCTAGAGGACGTCGACAGTCCTGACTTATCCATATAATAGTAGGACATTCCTGGTACTGTATAACTAGTACTTGTCATACTGGACTGCACCTAGACTTTATGCTCTGACTATGAGTATTACTGTTGTACTTAACTCCTACCACTTTCTGTTTCGAAGTGCACGCTAGTAATATGGTTTTTAATTATTCGTATGTTTGCTATATATATCGCTTCCGCACTGTGCACATGGCTACGTCACTCTCACGTGACGGCCAACATGCCTTGACCTCGGTCAGGGTGTGTCAGATCCCATGGATATTTTAGGCATCTTAATTACCATCACCATGATACTAACAAAATTAAAATTAGAACATTCAACCTACAACGAATAGGGAAGGAGGCTCAAGATCTTGTAAGTACATCAAGACTTTCAGTATCTGGGATGGTGTATGACCACTCAACAATATTCACCCCGAACACAAGAGAAAATCGGAGCATTGGTCTCTGAATTTTAGTTGAATGAAAACTTTGGTCTCTAATTTCATTAGTATTGGTTCCTGAACGTGTTACATTATGGAGTATTGATCATTTTCGAATAACTCTAGATTAGAACTTCCGTCCAAAATAAATGTTTAAAGAGAAAAATAAGAGATAAAAAAAATTAAAAGTTACACAAAGAAGTATTGTTTCACGTTGTGACAAGTTAAGAGCCCAACACTCATGAAATTTTAGTTCATGAATCAATGCTCCAATTGGTCTAAAATTTATACAACAATACTTCGATTTTCTTGAAAAATAAAAAATAAAGACCATTGACTATTATACATCCAGCTATTTTTTTTTATAAATGATAAGATAATTTACACTACATTCATCCGAACTGTGTGAAGAAGAAGTGACTTGGAATGCGCTCTCAATCAAGTGAGCTACAAGCCACTTGCTAAAAATAGACAAAGAAAATTGCAGCATAATTTACCCCAATTTTTTTATTTATTTATCTTCAAAGCTTGTACGGTACCTATCAAGATCTCAGAGTTTGGTCATCTCCTTATAGAGCGTCCCCCTCCCTCAACACCAGCAAGGGTGCAATATAAAATAAATCTTCAATCAATCAAGATTTAAGTCACGAGGTTTGTAATGCTTTGTGGTGAATTTCTAACTTTTTGAGTCCAAAATTCCTCGGTGCTTTTGAAGATCCCTCATCGAAACATAGTTTGAATTCGTTATAACTTCAACAGTTAAACTCCATTGACAGTATCAAAGAACTTAAGAGTATATACTAATTATTAAAAAAATAATCACTCATCTGATTTACTTAGCACCTTGTTTGGCAAAGTTAAAACCGGAAATCACTAAGCCATTTATGATCATTGAGTAATAATTTAGTCATCAACATCCATGTCATTTGATTTAGAAATTTGATCTGTCAAATATTGCTCTGTCCATTTTGATCAGATTAACAAAGACCTTGTATCCTCGTGCACGAGTGGACGAGCTTAACGATGGTAAGCCCTCTAGGAAAATTGGAAACCTTTTTCCCTTGTGCGAACTTATAATTCCCCTCACAAACTTATTCAATCTTTGGGGACAAAATTCAATGTGTGGCAGCAACATTTGCGACGATATGAGAGGATTGTCAGTATTAGCCATCCTAAAAGACGACCACAGTTGAGAGGATGAAGCCTGTACAGGCCAACGCCAAACTACTACCACAAGGCAATAATATTTTGTCAAAAAAATATAATTTTACAATAGCTTTTGCTTCAAGTAAATTGGGGAATGAAAGGACATTGCAACAAATATTACATATACATCATCCTCGAATCAGTGTATATCGGAGCCATACTGCATAGCGACAAATTGCCAGGAGCATTGTATTTGTCTGAAAAAACCGGTGCAAGGATATCCAACTTCTTAATTGCGCCAAGCTGAAGAAACTGGACTCCAGTCCTATTTGGACCGTGATTGTAATTGTATTGCCAGTAAAGCATCCCCAGGGTATCGACTTGGCATGCTGTAGGAGATGGAAAAAACCTAGGTACACACGAAAGCCTCTTAAGATCTCAAATCAAGCAATCAAACGGCTCTAGCCAGTTGTTACTAGCTACTTAAGACAAAGAATTACTCAAAGTACCCTCTTCTAATTCCTTTTATGTGGAATCCTACGAAGTCCAATTATTCTAAAATTTCTCCCTCCTCTATGTCGTCATCTGCTAATAAGAACTTCCTGACACTCGAAATATTTCTTTCTGCTACTCCTTCCTTGGTAAATTCGCCTTCCAAATCAAGAAAATCATCAGGATTAATTTCTGCCATAAGATCTGAGTACTCATCTATTAAGCCTTGATCAAAATCAAAGTCCATGTCTTCAAAAAGCACTTGCTTCTTAGCATCGGAGCTAGAATGTGAATCGTTGCCAGTTTCCACAGTTACAGACAAGGGCCTAGCAAATGAATCATCAAGTGGTTTCTCGCACCTCCTTTTATTAGAGATATTAGGTGGGGAACTTGAAGTCACATGTTTCATGAGATCAAAGACCTTAGGATAGCTGTTGTCTTCTTCTATTTCCTCCTCCTTAAAGGGAACACCTCCTGCGCTCAAATCATTTCTTCCATAAGTCTTAAGCTCTGGTTTGCCGAAAGTAGGAGGGGAATTTTTAACTACTTCAAAATCAAGACTGTGCGAAGGGAGAAAAACATAAATGACAGGGTATTCCAAAATAACTAAGTTTGCTAACTGCTGCCTTATCGGAACTCTTATATCCAACTCACAGAAAGGTGACCTAGCCCCCTGTAATAACATCCAAAAGATAAAATCAGAAACAATTATGGGGCAGTAGTTTTATATTTCTGAAAAAAAATAATCAAAATACTACCAAAGCAGGTACAATAGGATTAAAAGTGAATTCTAATTTGACCCAATGAACAAAACTTTTCACCATACCATGTACAAATTGTGCGTGTGTGTACACACTTCTGTGATATTTACATTTACTGCAAGCAAAATGTGCCCAGAAAAACCAAGCTAGTTGTAGGTTGCAACTTCAGCACCCATAGCAGGTGGAAAAAGCATAGGTAAGCCCAGAAGACGAAGAGGTGGTAAGAAAATGAAGTAACATCAGCAAAAGTGATGCTCAATCCATCTAACACAATGAAAGGTACAAAGAACATAATCGATAGCTTTTTCTTCAAAGTTCAAACTATCTCTTATCTTCTTTAAAGCTTTTCTTTTCTATCGATAACTTTTTCTTTCACTTTCCTTTTCACCATTTCCATATTTTCTACTCTCACTATCTTCTTGATTTTACAAAAGCTGCTTCCACATCTGGTTTACTATAAAAATTCCAATTATTCTTTTCATTTTCATGATTCTTCAAAGATTCCTCCACCTTAAGAATGATTTTCCTTTTTATTAATTTAAAAGGAAAAAAAATATATTAAGGCCTAGACTAAGAAACAAAACTACAAACCTTCGGATATTTACGAACGAAAAGCTTGAGAGAGTCAAGCTGTTCCTCACAGAATAGCTTTAGGTGATGATTCCATGGCCCAGGTTTTAGATGGTTCTCAATAACCGAGCAGATGTTCATGTTTTCATTTACTCTGCACGAGCATCAATATGAATCAGTTATCAAAACACATGACCCAAGCCTAGACAAAGAAATTAAACATTACTAGACTTCTCAAAAAGCGAAGCAGCTTACTCATGGTCAATTAAAACAACATCCGTTGAATGAAATCGCCATTCAATTGTCCAGGAGATGCATTTCTTCCTGAAGCCGATCAGACCAACAGAAACAAATATATAAGAAAACTAATGACCGATTCAAATCCTCCAAAACATGTTGGACCACTCACTATCATCTTCATTATAAGAGCGTATCTCAAATTATATACAGGACACCAAGCAATAATCCGTCCCCCAAAGCTTTGATAAATTTTACCTTTGATCATATCGAGTTTGGTTTTTCTCCCTTTTTGACATTCCACTTGGTAGAAATAAGAGTTTTGTCCTGCGACTGGCAGCAGCACTCCGAAGGCTTTTAAGGTAAAAGGGTAGCCTAAAATTATTGTATCTGCACAACTTATTTCTCAATCTCTGAGCAGACTCAGCAACCCTCTTCACTTCCTCAAGCAAATTGTAATCTAAAAACAGAATTGTCAATACAAATGCAATGGTTAAAATACGCGAGTACAAGTAGCAACCTTCACAATGCAATCTAAAACCCATGTTAAATACGCAAACGGACATCAAAACCGATCCAGAAAAAAAATATGAATTTATATCCTATAAGTTATTTTTCTTCTTCAAAACCCCCAAACGAGGTGCTCAAAAGTCAAAAGATTATGCAAAAAAATGGCAAAACTACCACGAAAAAACTGCACTATGTCCATGAAAACATTCACAGTGAAAGAAAAAGCACTGAAATTTACCAAAAAGAAGTCAAATTTGCTTAACAAATGCATTCCCCACAGATAGAAACAATTGGAAAATCTAATTAAAAAAACTTAAAAGGGGTCGAACTTAAATTCCAAAAATATCAAAGATGGGAATAAATTAGAAAAAGAGGGGACCTGAAAGGAGCTGATTGTCGTCGATCTGAGAGAGGGGGACGAAGCTCGTTTGGGGCCTCTTGCCCGTACAGCCAGTGCGAAGCTTGTGAGCTTTGACGCACGGAAGGCTGCAGGAGCGTACGGAGCAGCCTGGGCATTTGTACTTGGATGCTTTCGCTCTGCACTCTTCGCATACTTTGGGGTTTGGTTTTGCTGTACCTGCTTCTCCTCCGCCTTTCTCCATGGGTCTTCTTTCACACGCACTGACAGATACAAGGGGTTTGGGGAAGGACCAGCACGGTAGGGTTTATGAAGTAGATCCTCACGACGTCGTTTCGTTGTATGTTGACTTTGACCTACAATACCCTACCCGCATGGAGGGGAAGTCGGCGGGGAGTCGGCAAGGAGCGAGATGAAGTGTGTATATGGTTGAGAAATTTTTCTTTGCACTTTTTAACTTAATTTTTTAATATAAGAATTGTTCGCGTCAGGAATTTCCGTCGGGGATGTCTCCTGGCCGACGAGCACACAGCTCCCCGGGATGGTTGGCGCCGGTTGAGGGCTGCTGTCGGGCTCCTGCCTCACTGTCGGGCTTTGTCGGGCAAGGCTCGTCGGGCAAGTCTCGTCGGGCAAGGCTGAAGGAGAAGGACAGAGTTAACTTTGAAATGTGCCTTTGTGGGGCCTTAGGTGTAGGCCTTGAGGCTCACAATCAAGATTAACTTTTAAGTGCTCAGGCGTGCCACTGCGTGCCACTGTCATCTTCAGCATGACAGATGTAAAATGGATGTCGAGTTTTAGTTGTATATATATATATATGCCCGAGAAACTGTGTTAGTTATGACAAATGCCTTTGTGGGGCCTTAGGTGTAGGCCTTGAGGCTTTCAATCAATAACTAAACCAGTGCTTGAACACAAAATATTTGTTCCATTGATTGCAGGAGTCTTATAACTATTATACTTCTGATTACCTGAGTCCGAGAGATAGAACGAACCTAAATGGGTGCCTTTGTGGGGCCTTAGGTGTAGGCCTTGAGGCTTCCCATCAGAATTCGTTCTTATACTCAAATGTTCTAGTCCGCAGAACGAAATAAACCCAAATAGGTGCCTTTGTGGGGCCTTAGATGTAGGTCTTGAGGCTTCCTATCAGAACTCATTCCGTGCTCAAGCGTTCTAGGATAATCATAATATAATAGAAATAAAACTAAGGAATAGGTCGATTACTTGCGCCCCAAGTAACTTCGGACTTCTTGTTTATCAAGGACTGTCGTGGATGGGTTAAGTCCACATAAGGTTCTTTTTTATGCCTTGAGGCCAAGGACTTTTAAATGATCAAATAAACACATGCCCGATGGCTTAGAACTTAGATCTGGTTTGAACAATGAAGATATATTCAAATCGGATTCAAGTGTTGAGAGAGAGTCTTTTGATAGTCATTTTACTAGAAATAACTTGAATACAACTGGAAGTACACAACATATTGCTAGGCTAATGAATGAAAAGACAAGAAACAAAGAAGGACGGGCAAGGTTTAACCTTGTCGGGCAAGTCTGATCGTCTTGCAGGGTCCTATCTTTGCGGTTTATCAAGGGTCTGAAGGCTTAGAAAGGGGGATAATGAGATGAGTTTATAAGGAGAAATCGATACTACAGCAAGTTTGAACAAGGTAGCAGAACTATTACAAGGGTTTGAATGAAGGTTTATCCCGAGAGGGATGAAGGCTTGGGCTGACTACAGCTTCGTTTTGAAGGCAAATATGGCTTTGAGCAGAGTTTGTGCTTGCATTTGTTTGTTTGTTTGAGTGTCCTTATTCCTGATTTCTCTTTCTTCTTTTATAGACAACCTGGCTTGGCCTTCAGTAGCAGAAAACTTGCCCGACTGCAACTTGGAAGGTAGTGACTCATCAGCTATTTTACTTGTACTGCCACTATAAAGTACTTTATGGGCTGTATAGCTGATCAGTCTATACCACTTGGCCTTTGGGTAGGTGAGCAAGTGGTCATATGAGCTGCACCTAGTCGGCAAGGGCCATTTCTGCTTTCTGGGCTTCGGCTGGACTTCGGCCATCTTCCCTCCGTGGCCTCCCTTTTGGGCCATCTCCCTTCGTGGCCCAAAGTTCAAGTTTTGATCCAAACAAGAATCTTACTATTTGCATAATGATACGTGATGTACTATTCTATATTTTGGGCACAATAAAAAACATCTCCAAAATTCCAACTCCTAATATGCCTCGTATCATTTTCTATTGAATATTGTGATATACTAGCGTACTGATAACCTACAGACAAAAATTGAAGACAACATGAACATTTCCTTCCACATCTTTTTTTCTTCCTACATACTTAAACATTTCCTTCTGGGAGGACAATATGTAGACTACCAATAAAGCAACCCTAAATAAATAAACTTTCATTATCACGTCAATTTCGGTCATCATACACAACTCACAAAAGTTTTACATAACATTGTTCTTTATGATTGAATGATTTTATTTTTTTTGCGGTTCAACCAGTCCCTACATCTCTATCGTTGTCGTTCCCGTGTTCCTTGTCTCCTCCCCCTTCGTCATGGCTGAAAGTTAATGTTGATGGGGCTCTCCATGGCTCAAACAAAATTTATGGGAGGTTTTGTCCAATGATTTTCTTACATCTCCAGTTCGTATCATGTGGAGTTTTTGGCATTTAGGGAGGTCTTCAACTTGCTAATCCAGGCTGATCACATGTCTGACAGTCTTCCAATTTAGTGACACATAGATTAGCTCGTATGACCTTGTTTTTCAATTTGAATTCTTGTTGGTTTGACGAACAACCGGATTTAACTTGTGATGTTTTACTTATTGAATCTACTCATCTTTAAATGAACAAAGTTTTATCCTTTCAACCAAATAAAACATTTTTTTATGGTAGTACTTGTTTAGTACAATTGATTTTTCTCATAACACAACATGAGTATTTTTCTTTTTTAAACACAACCATAAAAAAATAACCCTTAAGTAATAGTTATACTAAAAGCCACAGTTTTAGTATAACTTTTGGTGAAGGATACACAGCCAAAAGTTATAGTTACACCAAAATTGTGGATAATGTGGCTAGCAAATTTTAGTGAAGGATGAGAGAATTTATCCCAAAGTTTAAACATTATACAATATTATTGATAAAGAAAATTATCATATAATATTAAAACTAGATATGTTGAAATAGAAAAATATATATATTCAAAATTGGTTAAAAGGTTTATTAATTGATTTGCACCATAAAATTGTTATTTAGTTTCACTTCACCTTTGAAATTGCTTTTGTCTCGCTTTACTTTATGAAACTGCTATTTTCGTCTCTTTAAGTCTCAATTCATCTTCATTTTCGTCATTCTATTAAATAAACGTTAAATTAAAAAGTAGTATGGCCATTTTATTTTTGACATAACTCTTTGTCTCGAACTTGCCTACTAAAACAAATCCCAATAAGCAAACTAGAAGATGAGTACCCCACATCCGTCAATACATTTGCTATAAAGCAAGGTTCTAAAAGATTTTAGGCACTAGTTGGGCTGTGGATTAGGGCCTAGCACCTAGGCAGTTAGGCGAGGACCTAGGTGAACTAAGCGGATTTAAATAAACTTATTATATATCATATAAATAAGTGCATATTCATACTTAAAAAATACATAATTGTATTGAAATACATAAATTGAAAAGTAAAGTGACATGTAGATTAGATAGTATTAGAACATATTGAAAATATGGGGAAACAAAATATAACGAGTGTTCATCAAAGTATTCAACAAGTCTGTTATAATTTATTAAAAAAATAAATGCACAAATAAAAGTTATTTATTTTCTATCTAAGTGAGAGTAGCGATCAAAGTGGGGGTTTAGGCGGGTTAGACAGATGCATAAGCATGTCTAAGCGCACTTTCTTAATCTTCAAATGCTTAGAAATTAATCAAGGCGGTGCCCAACCACCTAATGCTTATGCGGGACTTAGTCAACACTAGGTGAAATTTTTTAGAATAGTGCTATAAAATTGTGTTTCTAATAAATGTGGCGAAAGAGATTCTAGAATCAGCAAACAAGATTTTGAATACTGTACACTACGTTTTGAAGATACAAAGAAGGGATATAATGTCACATCCTGGCTCGGGCCCTTACCACATCCCGAGCTCGACTCTGCCGTAGCACGATATTGTCCGCTTTGGGCCCTGACCACGCTCTCACGGTTTTGTTTTTGGGAACTCACACGAGAACTTCCCAGTGGGTCGCCCATCATGAGATTGCTCTCGTGCGAACTCGCTTAACTTCGGAGTTCCGATGGAACCCGAAGCCAGTGAGCTCCCAAAAGGTCTTGTGCTAAGTAAAGATGGGAATATACATATAAGGCTTATAGGATCCACTCCCTTGGGTGATGTGAGATGTCACAATCCACCCCCCCTTAGGGGCCTGACGTCCTCGTCGGCACACTTCCGGCCATGTATTGGCTCTGATACCAAATTGTCACATCCTAGCCCCGGCCCCTACCACATCCCGGGCTCGACTCTGCCGTAGCACGAGATTGTCCACTTTGGGCCCCGACCACGCCTCCATGGTTTTGTTTCTGGGAACTCACATAAGAACTTTCCAGTAGGTCACCCATCATGGGATTGCTCTCGCGCAAACTCGCTTAACTTTGGAGTTCCTATGGAACCCGAAACCAATGAGCTCCCGAAAGGTCTCATGCTAGGTATAAATGAGAATATACATATAAGGCTTACGAGATTCACTCCCATGAGCGATGTGGGATGTCACATATAACACGGTTTACAACATCAATAAAGATTGTAAAATCTCACTCCATTGAGAAGCCCCTTTAGATTATCTCTAAAGAAGATGTCAAATATGCCAAATAGGATTAAAAGACATTCAAGTGTTCTCCAATTTATATAACATATATGATGTGACATGTAAGTCATTTGACTCCTTACTTTCTAGCTGTTTTTTTTTTTTAACAACAAACAAAGAAGGAGTCAAATATATTTAATTTTATTTTTTAATACATGAGTCCCATTAACAACCAATAGAATATAAACTAAAACTAATTTTGATTATTTTTTAATAGTTAATGTAACTCTAGTCCCAGTAAAATAATAAAATAAATATTTGACATATCCATTGTAAAATAAGAAGATTTAACATTTGTATTCAATTTGCCATACCAGCCATCAAATAAAATTTTGACATACTATATTTGATATATCATTTGGAGATGCTCTTAGATTCATTGAGAAACCTCTTCAAATCTCACAACATCAATCAAGGGCTTTTGGCTACCCCTAAAAGTCCTAACACTCACTATTTTCAAAAAAACTAACTTAGACATCAGAAATCCATTGGCTTCACCTTCTACCTCGTAAGGCTTAGGCCACTGATCAAATGTGTTAAATGTTTTGTAAATACATTTTTGTCAAGTTCAAAAACTGCAAAAATTCACTACTACAATGATATATTTTTTTTAAATAAAAAATTCGAAATCAATTTATTCTCTACTCATTTAGCATAAATATATTGTATATAAAAATTGAAAAAAAAATTTGAGCGAATAATTAGCTAAATTAACAAAAAGTACAACTAGAGAAAGAATCATGTTGACCAAAAATGTTACGGAAATAAAAAAATAAAAAAAATGCTAAAAAGAAAAAAAGAGAAGAAACTCGCAGTGGCAGTGATTTCTCCTCCGAAACCGACCGCCGCTAATTTCACTCTCTCTACTCTCCGAAACCCCACTACTCCTCCTCCTCCAATTCTGTTTCCTGCAGAACATACAAGGAACACTCTTGAATCTTCCACGACGACGACCTTTTGCTGCGGCATCTTGCGGTGTCGTTTGGTGCTGTTCGGACCTCAAGGTCTCTGGGAGCGTATTTGGAATCGCTGCCAAGTTCAGCGCTTGAGATTGTTGGGTTCTGGTTTTGATTGAGGATTTATCAACTGCCCATGGACTACGAGCCCTACGATAGCAGCGGTGAGCTTACCTTTCAAAGATTGATTCTTCCTAGTAATTAGGGTTTATGAAGTGACTTCTCTGCTTAATTTGGGTTTTAGGTTACGTCTTCTCTTAAACTCTCATAAAAAAAATCTGTGTATGGCACTCGGAACTGTAATTGGGGTTTTGGGGTTTGTTGCAGTGAAGGAATTAGGGTTTCCCCAACGTAATTATGGTGTTGAGCAACCTAAATTCACTTTCTTGGCCACTTTAGATGTGTTTTTCTGAAGAGCATGAAGTTTCTTTGATGTAATTTACTTCGTTACTATATACGTTCATATACATTAATGAGCCCTTCTTTGTTTTTAAAACGTGGGTACGTCATTAGGTTGCTGAAGGAGGATTTGAAATTGCTTTTTTTTACGATTCAGACCATTCATTAGTTGACACAGAGCGAGGTTTTGATTTTTTCAGAGAAGTTCATAATTGGATTTTAGAATGTGAAAGAAAGAAGAAGTAGTAATTAAATACAAATGATTGAACACTTGAGAGTTAACATCAGTCAAGCTCTAGACTGTCTGTTGTTTCTTTGCAAATACCGCTGCTGACCATATTCCAGAGTTTGAGGGAAAAAAGAAGGAATCTTTTTGGATTTTGAGACATTGGTTTTTCCAAGTTCTTTTGAATGCATAAGAAATTTTTTAATAAGAAAAACAAATCATCCTTTTAAGCATGTACATGCTGACAGAAAAGAGCCGTTGATTTCTCAAGGAGAGCAGCTACACTGTGTATCTGGGTTATTATTCTGTGCACCTTTTGAACTTCTTTTCAGTGTCGTTAGGCACTAGTGTATATGCTTGAAGTCCGATACATATTTAGTTTCAGTTATTAAACAAAGTCTATCATGGTAAGCATATTCCATTCCATACCTAAGTTACAATAACTTGTGAAAAAACCTTCTTTGTGATGTATTACACTTTCTTTTCTCTTTCATCAGTATCTGTTTACAGTTTACTCACATTTCTTTTCCCATTTCTTCATATCTCACCATGCTTCCTGTATCTTGATTGGGATGCATCTATCTAACAACATGCTTCCTGTATCATACAATACATTATGTATTTGCATATACTAGCAGTTTAACTGGTTCAATATAAATGTGACTTGAGAGGTTCTGGATGTTTGTTTATTTTTCTTGGTAAACTTTGATTTTTTTTTTTTGGGGGGGGGGGGGGGGGGTGGAGGGAATGAACCCCAAAACCAACTACAATAAGTTATCCGTACAAATCAACGGGTCCTGCAAGCCCCTAAAACATCATCAAATAAACTAGATCCAACCCAGCAAGGCAAAATAATAAACGCCTAAACCCAAATTAAAACTCCATTAGCTAGACGGTCTGCCACACAGTCCTTCTCCTGGTAGACATGGTGACTTCACAATTATTGATCCGTCTCAGTAACAACAGCGGCTAGTAACCAATGCAGAAAGAGGGTGAAAACTTGCATGCTCATACATCTGGATAAGCTGAACAGCAATGGCGGAGTCCATCTCAATTATAAGATCGAATATACCTCTATCAACAAGAAGTTTGAGACCAAACAATAAACCCCATATCTCTACTTCTAAAATTTTCCCCCTGCCCAAATTAACAGCAAACCCACCCATCCAGTCACCATGAGAGTCTCTTATAACACCTCCCGCCCCAATCTGACTAGACATGGTCCTATGAGAACCATCAACATTAAGTTTAAACTTACCAGTCACAGGAGGCTCCCAAGGAAGTTAAACCCAAAACTTTCAAGCTTTCTCAGAATTAAAATTAGAAGCCATAGGCTATTCAGGAACAGCAGGGGAGATGACCTTCTTGGGGACCGGATGTTTGTTTATTTTAAGTTATACTTGATAGGAGAAATGTAGTTTACTGTAATGTAGTTTAATGTATCTCAGGGATCTAATTAGTCTGGAAGTTGTACTCTAAAGATGAGTTTATTGAACATGTTGTTCATTTTACAAATAAAAAGGGAACCTCCGGTTTAGTTGCAGACACTTTTTTTTTTTTTTTTGTGAAATTGGCAACTTCAGCTTTTTCCGGTTGAAATTGCCATCTTATTTAGTTCTTGGGTTTGCACCTATACTAGAAGTTAGAGATTTGAGAATTTTTATTGCAATTTCACTTTTTCCTATACATTTTCACTCAAGGACCTATCAATTAGAAGCTTGTACAACTGTGTCCATGCACTGAATCTAAAATCAGATGATTGTATCCCTCTTTGCTTGTCATGCATAGACAACCCGCAAGATATTCTCTTTCTAATCTAGTGTTCCATATTTCTGTGAATTCTGGCCATACAGCGTGTCTCATTTTGTTTTCATTATTGTTTTTTGTTGCATCCATTCTGAACCCCAAAAAACAATTGCAGGAACTGATGACGATCTTCCTCCATCACACCAGCATAGAGTTCCCAGAGGGGGCCGTGTTACAGGGAATGGAAGATCTGGTGGGGGTTCCGTCCCATATCCTAGGATGTATGGTGAAACTGACATGGAAGCACAAATTCACCAGCTTGAACGAGAAGCATACAGTTCAGTTCTGAGAGCCTTTAAAGCTCAAGCTGATGCCATTACTTGGGTACTTTTGTGATCTATTTTTTCATGGATCTAATATCTTTAATTTGTTTGATCAGGTTTAGTGACTGCTACATGAAATGTATTTTCTTCAGGAAAAGGAAGCTCTGTTAACAAACCTTAGAAAGGAGTTGAGGTTATCAAATGAGGAGCACAAAGAACTTGTAGGACGGGTTAATGCAGCAGATGATGTCATAGAGAGGATAAGGTCTGATAGATTGAAGAATCAAGATACAGGCTTTTTGTTTAGTTGAGATATGAGACCTATTCATTAGAATTTTTTTTTTTTTGTGTGTATGTGTGTCTTTTAATGGGTACTGTGTTGGGCGATACCAACAGGGACTGGAGACAGGCTGGTGGGGTTCAACCGGGCATGCTGAGTACTGTTCAAGCAGTGCATGATCCAATACCTAGTCCTACTATCTCTGTATCTCGCAAGAAACAGAAGATGACGCAGTCAGTACATACACAGTCCTTTGCTGGGCCAACACCATCATTTCATCCACCAGCAGTTACCACATCCCACCAGCCATCTTCATCTACTGTAAAACGAGGATCTGTCCCAGCCCCAACCTCAGGAGCCAAGGGCAAGAAACATAAACCCGTGAGTTGAATATTGGGTAAAACAAAAAACAAGTCTGCAGGTTATTTATTCACATATTTATTAGTTTTCCTTCGGTCACATTCTGTTAACAGGGTCAAATTTTGCCTGGTGCTTCTTCAATGAAGCAGTTCCCTTCCTCAGGTCCAACAGGAAGGGGTCAAGTTTCGAATAGAGTTTCGACTGGTGCCGTTGTAAGTGAACCTGCTGAAGGAAAGACAAATGATACCTTGATTGGGAGGAAAGTAAGGACTAGGTGGCCCGATGACAACACTTTTTATGAAGCTGTTATAAAAGACTACAATCAAGCAGAGGTATCTTTTGCTCGTACATGTGTTGAAGGAGTTTGTAGTAATGTAAGGTCATGTACCTGACATTTGTTCTTTTTTTCATTTCTGAATTTTAGGGACGGCACCATCTAGTCTATGATATTAATTCGGCAAACGAAACATGGGAATGGGTTAATCTATCAGAGGTATGCTTGATGCATTGAAGTTATATTGCCAGCATGTCGTTTTCATTACATTGTGTTCTGCAAATTATGCATTGTAAAGCTATAAATACCAGAAGCTTATTTTAGTGGTAAGAAGTAAAGATGCTATGGTAGAAGCTGAATTGTCAACTCTTGAATATAAGTGACCACTTGAAGTTTGTTTCTTCTTGAAAAATTTTAAAAATATAATAATGTTATAATACTGTACTTAGTGCTTAATGTTCTGTGTATGTAGTATGTACTTCAAATATTCTGACAAGACTTCCTAAAAATTTTCTTTAACGAATATTGGTTGCTTCTTGCTTTCTACTCTTTGTTAACCAATGTTTTCTGAATTGTCCAATTTGTCTAATTAGGTGCTGTTATCTGATTAATCATAACATGCTCCCAGTAATATTTGCCTTTTGCTCCTACTAAGTAGCTTCTGTTCATTCCGTTGCCACCATTACTTGATTCAAAAAGTTTGTTATCTTTTTGGCGTACAAAATGTGAAGTATAAAAGGTATCTGACAAGGGACAGTGATGTGAACCGATAGGACAAACAATTAGGAGGTTAGGGTTTCAAGGGCCTATATATAATTAGGTGGTCCAAACTCAATAAGTAAACCCTTGTAATATTATAGAAACAGCTTAATAGTTAAGAAATCACAATTAGGTTGGGAGTGATTCTGGGGAGGAGGTGCTTCTCCCTGGAAGTGATTCTGGCCCTTAATCCCGAATGATCACTTAACCAAACAAGCTCCACATAGTGATAGTATTAGCATCCCAGCATTAAAAGAGATTATGAAATTAGAAACGGGCATAACTAAGCACTAATGAAAATGCTCATAGGTTATCCGTCACACACATATTGGAATCCTTATCAGGTATGTTTTGAATATTTTAACGCTCATAATGACTATGAAAAAAGAAAAAAAAAGAAAAAGCCTGACAACTTAATCAACTGAATACTAACTGTATAGTTTTCGGTTACAATACTAACACTATGTTTGGTTCACACTTAATGGGGAGAATGAACAGGATTACAGGAAGGAAACGGAAATTCATTTGGTTTTCATGTCCTGTTTATGAACGATGACCGAGTGGATTTTTCTCACTCAATAATGATATATTAATTTCAGATGTTTTACATATTTTCTTATGTTGGCTTATTATTTCTTGTGCAGATATCTCCGGAGGATATTCAGTGGGTAGGTGAAGATCCTGGAATCTCTCATCGTGGGGGTTATAGTGGATCTGGTCATGGAATGAATAGATTTGTAGGCCGTGACAATGTTCCAGTTCCTGGAAGAGGTAGAGGGATCCCAAAGGGTCAAACAAGAAAAGATTTTCCGCCTTCACAAAATGGCATTGGAAAGAAGGCTCCAGACAATATCCAGTTACTTCACACAGATACTTTAATTAAGGAGGTCAGTAAAAGCTAGTTAATCCATATATAGTCAATAAATTTACTTTTATTCGATTGATGCTTACTAAACTTTGTTAAATTTGAACAGGTAGAAAGGGTCTTTGGTGAAAACCGTCCAGACTCTGTTGAAATTGAGAAAGCAAAGAAAGTGTTGAAAGTAAGAAGGGCAACCTTAGAATTTTTTTACTCCTTTTGTCGCATTTTTAAGTTTCATTACAAGTTTTTTGTTCTTATTTGCAAAACTGATCTATTGATTTTGAGCAGGATCATGAACAAGCACTTATTGATGCGATTGCAAAGCTTGCTGACATTTCTGACGGTGAATGCGGTAATCATTGCTTTATCTTGTTTTGTTTTTCAAAGCTTACCTTGTTGTATGTAAGCTTGTAACTGATTAGTGTCCACCAAGTCTGCTTGCACAATTTCATATGAGCCCCCCCCCCCCCCCCCCCCCATAAATTCCTCGTCATTTTATAGAAAGTTGCATCAAACACAGAATTGAGAACTTAATTTGGCATTTCATTTTTCTTGAAGAATTTATGTTTATGAATAATCTGGCACTTCATATGTAATTTTCTGGAAATAGAATATACATATCTCAAATGCTATGGATGAGAACAAATACTTTGGTGTGTATCATCTGTTTGGTGCTCAATTATTTTAGTTTTATTTCCTCTCTTGATGCCTCGTGTAGGACCTTTGCCTTTAAACAGCTGATGGTCGCGGACACAGTTGTTGCACGGGCAACCGATGGAATTGAGAATGATAGATGGCTGGTTTTAAAATCTGCAGCAGTCAAAAAGCGCATAAAAGGCTGGAAGCAGGGGGGTGACGATAGGATAGGAAATTAGGCTGTGGAAGTGAAACAGATATGGGTTGAAGTGAAGGCCGCCTTTTTGTACAATGATATATCTTTTTATTATATAACTCCATACCCCAACCCAGCATGTGTAAAACTCTGGGGCTTGTGTCTTTCCAGGATAGGCATTATTGTAGAATGAGAGCTACTGCAGTCGGGCAATTACTTGGTTACAAATAGTGGGCAGGCAAAGTCAACCTAGGAAAGATCTGATGCCTTTTGTAACATTGTTTGATAGTGATTAGCGTACTGCCCCTTAGCTGTTGCATACATGTGATGTGAGAACATATACTCTCTTTCTCTTGGCCCAGTGTCATTTCTCTTTTCGATATTGGAAGAGGTTTCAAAAGTTCAAATCTCTCATGCTGCCTGTCCTCGGAGATAAAAGTGTCTAAACTCCAGTCAGAAGTGCATCATGCGAAGTTAGGGCATGTTTACTTGGCACAAATGAGAAGGAATGGATACGCGATGAAAAATCTCACCTTGGTTATCTCATACCTTTATTTTTCGGATGTGCGAGCAGCCCGAGGTTCATTGGTTACGGAACTGGATCCCCTCCTGGGCATGGGACCGAAGCTTGCTGTGCAAGCCCATATAGGCCTTTGAAATTTGATCAAACGACTGTAATTATTATAACTTTTAGAGAGGCTCTTTGTTTGTAGCTATTGGATCAAATTTCAAAGATCCAGATGAGCTGCTCAACAGGCTCCGGTCCCCATGCTTAGGAGGGGATCCGGTTCCATTGTTTGCAATATCGGAAAAAAGTTGTTCTGAAGACAAAAGAATTATTGTGGTTGTCACGATTCAACAGAACAACAAAATAAAATCTTACGGGGGAAATTTCTAAAGACAAAAGGTCATTGTGGTCGTCACGATCCAACAGAGCAACAAAATCAAATCTTATGGGGGAAAGAAGTTCTAAAGACAAGAATATTGTGGTCATTGAGATCCAATTTTGCCAATACAAAATAAAAAATATTCTGACCTTTAAAGGAAATTGCTAGGACTTTGTAGCTCAAGTGGTTAAGAGTATTTACTTCTACACTGCATCGATAAGGGTCTGGGTTATCCAACTTAATCCTATGTTTTCTGAAAGCAAAATTTTGTCTTCATTTTCTGTGCTAAGAGTGCTTTAGCTTGGTTGCTTTGCTCGTCACTCGTTTGTTATTTTGTTGTTGAGCAATCACCCCCTCCCCTCATCGTTTGTTATTTTGTTGTTGAGCAATCACCCCCTCCCCCCCTCCCCTCATCGTTTGTTATTTTGTTGTTGAGCAATCACCCCCTCCCCTCATGCGTTTTGGCTTTTACATTTCTCAAACTTGACTTAATATGGCTAGGATCAAAGAAACTAAAAGTCCATGTGAGTTGTGAGCAACCATATTTTCATGCGCTCATTACTCGGGTGATTGTGTGTGCAGGACTGTAACCAACTTATACTTGAGGTTGATCAAGCTTCCAAAACTGACTCAGATGTTCAATTATCGTATGAAATTGTCTTGGCACTAAGAAGGTAAATCGCAGCCGCAGGAAAACCCTATCTCTTAAAAAGCATTCTCACACTCCAAGCTTTAGGCTTGAGTGTTCTTGAAACCTTCTTAAGTTACAAGATTTTACTTCAGGACGATGGTGATGAAGATGAGATATGCAAAGAAAAGAATGTGGCGTGTTGGCATAGTGTGCGCAGCCTCTCGAATGGCATCAAGAATGCTTGGAAGTTACCGACCTTACATAAAGTTTAAAACCGGTCCTTTGGCTGTAAGTTTTCCCCAACTAGTTTCCTGCTTCAACCTCCTCAAAGCTTTTCCTAATTTTCATTTAAAAGATATAGGAAGTAATTTAAATGTAGCTGATTTCAATTTGTTATTTTGGTTGCAGCATCTACTAACTCAGCAGATAACACACCCTGCAATTCCTGTATTTCGTGCATTTCTGCAACTTCTTATGCCAAAGTTTATGGCTTGGATGATAGCAGGGCATGGGTAAACATAGAAACCTATCTCAAATTCTTGCAGCATCTACATATATATTACACACATCAGTGCTTTAAAAAACTAGTTTTAAGTATAAGAAATAACTCTGGGATTTTTATTTCTTAGAGAATAAGAAATTACAATTGGTATATATACAGCTGTTGAAAAATAGCTTAGTAACTAATTACACTTAGTTAACAAACTAATCTAGTAATTAGTTACATGGACAGTTGTAACAAACTTGTAACAAATACAAACAATTATTTATGTGTCTCTTTACACCCCCTCAAGCTGAACGGAGGAGGGCCGAGTGAAAGCTTGGATTGAAGATATTGAAACCGAGCTTTGGGAAGAGATTTGGTGTGGATATCGGCAATCTGATGCTGAGTACTGAGATATTGCACCTGAAGTAACTTGGCAAGAACGAGTTCACGAATATAATGATAATCAATCTCCACATGCTTGGTGCGAGCATGAAAAACTGGATTGGAAGCCAAAGAAATAGCAGAGACATTGTCACACCAAAGGAGGGGAATGGTAGTAAGTTGAAATGCAATATCTCGGAAAATTTTACACACCCAAGTAAGTTCAGCGGCAGTGTGCGCAAGGGACCGATATTCAGCCTCCGTAGAAGATCGAGCAACAGTATGTTGCTTTTTGGCGCTCCAACTAATCAAGTTACTGCCCAAATACACACAATAGCCACTGGTAGACCGGCGATCAAACACACAACCTGCCCAATCGGCATCAGAGTAAGCTGTAAGACGCAAGGAGCCCTTCTTAAACCACATTCCTTGATCAATTGTACCTTTTAAAAACCGTAGGATCCGTTTGACAGCTTGAAAGTGTGAATCACGGGGGCAGTGCAGAAATTGACACACTTGATTGACTGCAAAGGAAAGATCAGGTCTTGACCAAGTTAGATACTGAAGTGCCCCTACAATAGATCGGTATTCTTTTGGATCAGTCAAAGGAACTCCAACATGATCAAGCTTCTGAGTTCCTAAGGGAGTAACACAAGGTTTACAACCTTCCATGTTTGTCTTGACTAAGAGATCCAAAGCATATTTGCTTTGAGACAGGAAAATGCCCTCAGTGGATCGATGAACCTCTAAGCCAAGGAAATAGTGTAAGGGTCCTAAATCCTTGACTGGAAACAAGAAACTAAGTTTCTGAATAAAGAGTTGACATAAAGAAGAGTTAGGACCAGTCACCAATATATCATCCACATAAACAAGTACCAGCACAGGAAAGGGTTTAAGCTTGACAAACAGAGAACAATCAGACTGAGAGTTGGTAAATCCGAGAGAAACCAGAGTGTGAAATAGCTTGTCATACCATGCCCTCGGGGCTTGCTTCAATCCGTATAGGGATTTGTTGAGTTTGCAAACATACGAGGGATTGAAAGAATCAATGAAACCTGGAGGTTGCTGCATAAAGACCTCCTCTTGAAGATTACCATGGAGAAAAGCATTGCCGATGTCCTGTTGGTTTAGAAACCAATCATATTGCACTGCAAGAGTAAGTAGAATACGAATGGTGACAGGTTTGGCAACTGGGCTGAAGGTTTCCTTGAAATCAATACCAGCTTGTTGATGAAAGCCCTTAGCAACAAGCCGGGCTTTGTAACGATCAATAGAACCATCAGGTTTCCGTTTAATCCTGAAAACCCATTTGCATCCTACCAAATTCTGAGAAGGAGAGGAGGGGACAAGAGTCCAAGTGCCGGTGGACTGGAGAGCGTTAAATTCTTCAAGCATAGCTTTATTCCAGTGATCCGACTTAGAGGCTTGCAAATAAGTAGTAGGTACAATGGAGCTGGAATCAATGGGATGGTTGGTAACTGCCAACACTTTAGGCTTGAAAATGCCGGCTTTAGATCGAGTGACCATGGGATGATTGTTTGTGGGAGCAGAGACTGGAAGTGAGCTTGAAGAAGAATGATGCTGCGGAGAAAAAGAAGAGTTTGGAGATGGCAGAGACTGTTGAGGTTGTGAAATAAATGAGGTGGAGGAGTTGTCCCGAGAAGAGTCTGCACACTGTTCCTGAGAAGAGACAGGAACAGGACACTGTACTTGCACTGAAGATGGCTGCGTGGCAGAAATACCTGAGTGAGGAAATAACAGTGAGAACTCAGTTGATGGAGGGGAGGGGACAGAGGATGAACATCTGGAAGAGCTATCAAAAAATGGAAAGTGGTCTTCATTAAAAAGAACGTGCCGGGAGATGTAGACTCTGTTGGAAATCATATCTAAACACCGATAGCCTTTGTGTTGAAGGCTATATCCCAGAAATACACAAGGTATACTTTTGCCATCCAATTTTGAGTGCATATAGGGCTTGAGCCAAGGATAGCAGCAGCAGCCAAAGGTCTTCAACTTGGAATAATCAGGAGGCTTGTGAAAAAGAATTTCCCATGGAGATGTAGAAGATCCAGAAATAGGTAGGCGATTAATGAGATACATTGCAGTGGAAAACGCTTCGACCCAAAATCTGTGTGGAACTTTAGAAGCAACAAGAAGAGTCCGGGCTGTCTCAGTGAGATGTCGATGCTTGCGTTCCACACACCCATTTTGCTCAGGTGTGTGTGGACAACTAAATTGATGAGAGATGCCATGTTGAAGCAAGTAAGAAGTAAATTCAGAACTAGTAAACTCACCCCCGGAATCTGTGCGAAAAGTCTTGATTTTATTTCCAAGTAAATTTTCAACATATGTTTTGAAAATTACAAAGATAGAGAAGACTGCAGACTTGGCCTTTAAAGGAAACAACCAACTGTATTTGCTATATTCATCCACAAAGAGTACATAGTACTTGTAGCCACTAACAGAGGATACTGGACAGGGACCCCAGACATCACAATGAATTAAATCCAAGCTATGGTGGACAGTGGTAGTACTATAAGAAAATGGCAACTTATGACTTTTGCCAATTGCACAGTCTGCACAAAAAAACTTAACAGAAGCTGAATCATTAGTAACTAGCTTATGAGTATGCAAAATCCGTCGAAGAATAGTTGTTGAAGGGTGACCAAGCCGTTTATGCCACTGTTGTAAGGAAGTCTGAGTGGTAACAAGTGCAGAGAATGGAGCTTTGAACTGTTGACCTTGCAGAGGATAGAAACCATTCCTAACTGGGCCTCGAAAAAGCATCCTCCCAGTAGAACGGTCCTTGATAACAGAACCATCAGAATCAAGAGTTAAAGAACAATAATTGTCTCGGAGAAATTGATACGCAGAGAGCAAATTGAATTGTATCTTTGGCACATGAAGAACATTATTTAAGCAAAAGTCAGCATGTGGAGTTTTAAGAACAGAAGAACCTGTGTGGTGAATTGCCATACCTTGGCCATCACCAGCATAAACCTTATCTTCACCAGAGTAAGGAGTGGGGGAAGATATTGCAGAGATATCATTAGTGACATGAGCAGTGGCTCCAGAGTCCAGAATCCATGGAGTCTGAGATGAAGAGGCAGTACGAGCACACATAGCAGCAAGCTTAGCAGGGGGAATCTTTCCAGCAAAATCATGGTTCATTCGAGCATAGCAGTCAAGAGCCTCATGATCAAAGGAGTTGCAGATTTGACAGGGGGAGCGAGTATAACCACTATATTGCCGATTGGAAGAACCAGAATTAGGACGAAAATTACTATTACCATTGCCATAGTTGTTGTAATTGCCACGATAGTTGTTGTAATTGCCACGATAGGTGCCACGACCTCTGTTATTTTTCTGAAAATTGCCTCGGCCACGATTAGTGCGCTGGAAATTGTTGCGATTGTTGTAGGAAGAATGTTGAAGAACATATGCCTGTGAAGATGGAGGCGTAGGAAGAAGACCTTGCTGAAGAGGTGAAACTTGAGCAGCAAAAGCTTGAAAAGGTTCTGTGAGAGAAGATGAAGGAGTCTTCTTCTTCCTATGCATGAAAACCTCTTTATTCATGAGTAAGCCATGAAGTTCATCTAAAGAGGTAGATGAAATTCGAAGCATTATAGAATCAATGAAAGATTCGTAATCATCTGATAGGCCATTGAGAGTTACAGCTATGAGATCGTGGTCCGATACCGGGGCTCCGGCAGCCATAAGAGCATCAGAGAGGCCTTTGATACACTGCAGATAATCAGAAATGGATAGATCTCCTTTCTGAACGGCATGCAGACGCGAGCGGAGCTGATGAATGTGCGCCGCCG
Source organism: Malus fusca (assembly GCA_035220775.1). NCBI lineage: Eukaryota > Viridiplantae > Streptophyta > Magnoliopsida > Rosales > Rosaceae > Malus > Malus fusca. The sequence continues at coordinate 359,416 of CM069065.1, read as the reverse complement.
AGACGCCGCCAAATCGTTGCTCAAGAATCTGCCATAAGTCTCGAGATGAAGTGACGCCGACGGTGAACGGAATAAGATCTTCAGATAGGGTTGAATTCAACCAGATGAGGATATTTTGATCCTTTTCAAACCAGATCTCGAAAGCAGGATTCGGAGCAGAAGTACTGACACCAGATGAATCAAGAAGAAAAGGCGGTGGACATGGCTCCGATCCATCGATGATGCCTGTAAGCTTGTAACGCCGGAAGATTGGAGCGAATAGAGCTTTCCAGGCAAGGTAATTGTCTCTCTTGAGCTTTGTAGGAACCATGCAGGTGATGTTTTGAATTGAAATCGAAGAGATCAAAGAGGGATTGGAAAAATTAGGGTTTATCGGAACCGAATTTGACGAAATAGGGGTGGGATTATGAGCAGAGACATCAGGATTTGCAGGCGAAGAGGTAGAAGTCGCCATTGACGATCAAGATTTGCAGAGAAAAAGCAAAAATTGATCGGAGAAATCGAAGATCGAAGAAATCGAAGAGTGCGAAGGAAGCAAAGATCGATGCGTGAGCAGAAAGGCGATTGATACCATATAAGAAATAACTCTGGGATTTTTATTTCTTAGAGAATAAGAAATTACAATTGGTATATATACAGCTGTTGAAAAATAGCTTAGTAACTAATTACACTTAGTTAACAAACTAATCTAGTAATTAGTTACATGGACAGTTGTAACAAACTTGTAACAAATACAAACAATTATTTATGTGTCTCTTTATTAAGACTCGCCTATGCGGTTTTGGGGCGTGGCTATGAATTAAACGCTTTTGTCCAGCAGGAGTTGGCTATAGACTAGCCTAAACAGCTAGGTTATCCCTGCGCATAGGCGACCTGAGAGTTTGAATATTTTTTTTTTAAATTACTTTAAAAATATAAAAATAAAAATCAGCCCAAACCCAAAACAACCTCGTCTTGGGTAGGATTTTTATAAAATTCATGTTTCTAACTTAATTTCTATTAGTTTATTATGACTGTGATGTGAATTAGAAAAGTATTAATAATATTGCTTAACTTGTTTGCTTCATTATTTTACAAAGTATTATATTATATCATTATATGTAAAGTATTATAATAATTTTAGGTACCGTGAGTTCTCGTCTTACGTTTGGTGGCCATCGCCTAGGCCAGGCTATTCATAAAACGCCTTGACTTCGTCTTCGCTTTTTAAGACATCGATATACATGTACGTATACGGTATACATATATAAGTAAGGACCTTCCACTGAGACACTTTTACTCATTGTGAAGATGGTGCAAATTAATAATGATAGCTAAGTTTTTGCAAAACTTGAGGAGCCGGAAACAGATACAAAATTTATATATCATTCATGTTGCTCTTCTTCCGGCAGGTTATGTCTCAGGACTCAAAAAGGAAAACAAGCCAATGCAAACTGCAGAATAAATAGGACATTTATCTCATCAGGCCTAGGGATGGGCAAATACCCATTGGTTATGAGTAACCGCGGTTACCCGTCCATTTAAATTTCACGATTACGGTTATGCGTAACCGTTTAGATAAATAAACGGTTATGGGTATAACCGTTTACCCGTGAAATTTAAATGGACGGTTATGGGTATTAAATGCGGTTATAAACAGGTAACCGTTTACCTATTTATTTTATATACGTAAAATTAACACAAACCATGTTCCCTATCGAACAAAACTTTGATCAATGCTATTGACTATAGTGCATGATTTCTGTAGCTAATATAATATAATTTTCCTTAACCACTTTAAATTTCATGGTCCATTATATATATTATGTTAATACTTTACATTCCAAGTTAAATAATCCAAGAATACTGTCTTTTAACAATTTTCGTAACCCAATAATACTTAGCAAATTTTATATTACCTTCATTGTTAACAGTTAAAAATATCGTCCGTAAACTATTATTTCAATTATTGTAATGGTATAAGGACTTAAAAAATTAAAATGCGGAAATGTATGATGAATGTACCTATAACGGTGTTTAATTGTTAGAAAAGAAAATTATGACAAATTTTTCTTTTTAAATTTTCAAGTTGTTAAAAAAACACGTAGACGGATGAAAAAGGAGTAAATGGTTAAAAAGAAAGGATAAACGAGTTAAAAATGATAAATGGGTAAACGGGTACTAAACGGTTACGGTTAAATTGGTACACGGTTATGAGTATGGTTAACTATTTATAAACGGTTATGGGTATGAGTATAACCGTTTAGGCAATTACCCAACGGGTAAACGGTTATACGGGTATGAGAATAAACGGTTATGGATAAATAACCGCGGTTATCCGCCCGCCATAACCATTGCCCATCCCTAATCAGGCCTTTTATGCAAAAGGATTCTCATTTTTTTTTCAAAAAATAGGGATTAGGTGTGGAGCCCACTCCACATCGAACTTTAACGATCCGAAAAAAATAGGGATTAGGTGTGGAGCCCACTCCACATCGAACTTTAACGATCCGAACCATCTATTTTGTAAGTCTCGATTCATAGATTATCCTTACAAAAATTCAATTCAATCCGAAACCATTTGCATATTTATTTATCAAGATAAAATTTCATTGTTTCTTATATAACAAAGTATTCGTTAATTTCTTTGAACTCAATTAGATGTCTTAAACATTTCCGATTTGGCTAATATTTTGCAAGGATAATCTAAGAAGTGCAACTTGAAAAATAAACGGTTCGGATCGTTAAAGTTTGATGCGATGTGGATCCTACAACTAATTTCCATTTTTATAAAAAAAAAATAGGAATCTATTCTCTTAAAGGTTTCTCTTATCTCATTTTTTTCACTTTACCAGACATTTGGTCCACCTTGAAAAAATACTTCAATATATATTTTTTAAGACATTTATATGCCCAAAAAATTGACACTATTGACACGTGTTTTTATTTATTTCAGAATCCCTACTTAAAAAAAAAAAAAAAAAAAAACATTTCACCATCCTTATAGTCCAAGGCACTGAAAATTTCAAACTCCCATGTCTCATGTTGGTGGGTATTTAATTCAATAAATACATAAATTCAATAGCGTGTATGTTGTATGTGATTGTGTAATATGGTATGACTATGTTACCTGATATGCATATATATATATTATACGTGCATATACGAAGTATTGGACACTAAGCAACCTTGTATTTCGGTTTTTGGTCAACAATGGCGGTCTTTTCTCTGTATCTTAGTTCATGTCATCAGAGTCTTGGTTTTAGAGCAAAAAAATACAGTAAGACTAGGATCATCAGAGGCAACAGTGTAATAAGATGTAAAAGTAGTAGATTAGATCAAACTTCGGACGAAGAGAAGGGTGGCAAAAGGAAGCTTAAAATTCTGATCGCCGGTGGGGGCATTGGGGGGCTAGTTTTGGCATTGGCAGCGAAACACCGAGGATTCCAAGTGCAGGTGTTTGAGAAAGACTCGAGTTCAGTGAGAGGGGAGGGGAAAGGACGTGGACCAATTCAACTTGTGAGTAGTGCATTGGCAGTGCTGGAAGCCATTGACGAGGACGTTGTGAAACAAATCATGGAAGCAGGTTGTGATACTGGCAACAGAATCAATGGCTATGCTGACGGAGTCTCAGGTGAATGGTATAAGCCTCCAATTGTTTTTCCAATTTTTTTTTTTTGAAAAACGATATTTTTACACTAAGATTATTTTCAACTCTTGAAGTAAAACTCAAATTTTAGGTTCTAAACATACCTCAACTTGCTCCAATTATTGGGCCAAATATGAGTTTTAACCTAAAACTCATTTTTGGGGCAAATTTAGCCTAGAATTCCTACCGAATTAGTGGGTGGTCATCATATATGTGCAATCTTTTTAGTTTTATATTTATAAAGGGGTGTGCTATCCACACACCACTTTTTACTTCTCACACACCTCTGGTTAATTTCTGTCATTTGATCTTCTTCAATTCATTTGATCCGACGGCCGAAAATTAGAAGGGTGTGTGGATATCACACCCCTTTATAAATTTATTGAATTCAACAACTAAGGCCTAATAGGATCAAATCTAACGGTCTAAATTTAAATCAAACGGCTAAACTAATTAAAAAATATTCATTTATTTCATATTCTTTCATAGTATTCCACAAGTTTCATGATGTCGATTTAGTAATTTTCCAATATTTATCGGTATCTAAATATTTGAGTTTAAAATGTTCATACAATTAAATTTAGATAGCCTATATAATTTTTTTTTTTAAGTTACTTTAAGAATCCTAAATTCATTCTTTAATGATCTCAAATTAAAATTTTAACCCATAAGGGTTGGAGCAGAAAATTTTAGGTTTTAACCCTTGAAATTCATCTTTGACGAGAATCAAACCTAAAACCTTTTACTTATAAGTGAAGAGAAATACTATACGGTATACCACTAGACCGTAGTAAGTGGCATCCAGTGGTATTTATTTCTGACTTTTGAGTTGGAGGGTTTTAGGTTTGTTAAACTCTTACACAAAGTACTCGACCACAAAAGCTTCAGCTCGCGGTTATAAAAACCAACACCCTTTTTACTTACATACCTTGAAAATCGACAAACAAGTAGAGAATTGGGATTGGAGGTCTTCATCACCATGCCCATGACTTCTTAAATCCGAGCTCTCATGCCATATTAGACAATCAATGGACCCCAAAAGCTTGAATGGCTAAAAACAGGCCAATACTGTTGGAAGTATAGAAACTCAACACCACCGAATCAGACTTCTTTATGAATCACTTATACTATATACGGGCAGCAACTGAATGTTGTATGAGAGGATATATCGTTGCTAATTTCTCCGTTTAGTGAGTTTAAATTGAGAAAGACTTAATTGATTTCTTAGTTCGTGTTTGTATTTGATCTTTGGTTTATTACTTTTCGCTTCAGGTTTACCAAGTTTGATCTGTCATCGCCGGCTGTAAGTAGGGGGCTTCCTATCACTCAAGTAATATGCAGGATGGAGCTTCTGGATATCTTAGTCAATGCAGTTGGATCTGACATTCTGAGAAACAAATCGAAAGTGGTGGACTTCATTCAAGACCCTAACAAGGTTGAGTGGCATTCGATTCAACTAATCCTAACATATTGGTGCATTGGTCTTTGCTGCCTTAATGCTTTTGCTGGGAGTCTCATAATGTTTTATATATTTCACTTCCTAAATAAAGGTTCTTTTAGGAAGTGAAATATATAAAACATTATGAGACTCCCAGCAAAAGCATTAAGGCAGCAAAGACCATAATTCATTAGATACTTTATATGATTAGTAACTTTTCAGAATTCTGTACTAGTTATTAACCATATAGATTTGGATTAGATTGAGTTTGTTGAAAAACAGTTAGAGTTAGAGTTTGTTGAAAGGGTAAAAGTGTAAATCTGCTCATTATAGTTTCTATATAAGCCTTGTTTAGAGACTTAGAGCAGTATCATGTAATCATAAAGCTTTCTACTATTCATTGAAAACAGAAACGTCTATCTCTCTCTTTCTTACTATTTGTTCTTCATTTTCTCTAGCCTCAAGATTTCATTGATTCCTTAGAGTTAATATGGTATCATCGCCGGCATTGGCTCACTGCCGTTGTCGATCCTAGGTCTTCCGCTGCTGCAATTCACAATCGAAGCGTCGCTGAGGAGTTTGCCGTGAAGTGAAGTTCTGAAGATTTGGGGTGTTCTTCATCACAAGCGTCGATTCAGGTGATATTGAGTTTGTTTTTCTACTGGGTGATTGGGTTTCAGTCCTGATTAGCTGTTCAAAGATTTCCGAATGTTGTGTGTTTGATTCTGAATTCTTGTGTTTGCTTATTACGGGAGTTTCATTCTCTCTTGATTCATAAGAAAGTTTCAGTCTTTCTTGATTACTACGGGAGTTTCATTCTCTCTTGATTCCTAAGAAAGTTTCAGTCTTTCTTGATTACTGCGGGAGTTTCAGTCTCTCATTTTCTTTCTTTCTGTAGCACAGTTGGGTGTGTTTGTCGTTTCTTGAACGGTTCTGTTTTGTTGCATTGAGAAGTCATGACTAATCCTAGTGTGAAAGTTGAAAATCTGTTGGGCATGATTACTATCAAATTGAAGGAAGATAATTTTGCAAAGTGGGCATTTCAGTTTAAGTCTGTGTTGAAAGGGTATAAATTGTTTGGGCATTTTGATGGGACTCTTGTATGTCCACCCAAATTTGTCATTCATCCTGAGAGAGGTGTTACTTCTGCACTTACTGATGCGTATGTTGACTGGGAATCCACAGATATGGCATTGTTGAGTCTTTTATTAGCTACTTTGTCTGATGAGGCTATTGAATATGTTCTTGGGTGTGTCACTGCATGTGAGGCTTGGTCAAATCTTGTGGATCGATTTGCTTCAGTGTCTAAATCTAGAGTCAATCATCTAAAGACTGAACTGCATACAATTCAGAAAGGGGGTGATTCGATTGATAGATATCTGTTAAGGTTGAAAAATATAAGGGAACAGTTAACTGCTGCTGGAGAACTCATTTATGATAATGATGTGATAATTGCTGGGTTAGCTGGGTTACCAAAAGAATTTGCCATCATTTGAACAGTCATATTAGCTAGAGAGTCTTCTATTTCTTTGAAAGAATTTAGGGCTTTGTTGCTTGGGGCAGAAAAAGAGATTGAAGGTGAATCTAGTGGTGTGTCTAACAATCTTTCTGCATTATATGTTCAAGGGTCTCAGTCTACTCCAGGTGCTTCATCAGCTTCGGGTTCTAATCCTGCAGGGCATAGTCATTTACCAGAAACAACTGGAGGTATTCTTACCTCTTGTCCATACCCTTATTCTGTTGATCCCTATATGCACCAATATTCATCCCCATTTGTCCTCCCACAGCAATATCCACAACCATTAATCCCTCAACAGTTTCATCCTCCAGTTCATTCTTCTATTCCTTATGGTTTTGGTTATATGGGTAATGCTCCAAATTCTGGTCCCAAACCTCCATTTATGCAGAAGCCAAATTATAAGGGTAATTTTGGTTATAAGTCTAACATTGGTTTTAAAGGTAAGGGTTACAATACCAGTTCTTCTTCTGGATATTCTTCTGGTGCTTCCAGACAATATGGTTCGAGTGGGTGGCATGGGAATACTGAGAACAGGTCTACTACAGTGATTGAATGTCAGATTTGTAACAAAAGAGGACATACTGCGGTTAATTGTTTTCACAGAAATGGTCAGGGTCCAAGTACTGGGTTTCACATGGAGTGTCAGATTTGTGGGAGACGTGGTCACTCTGCACTTGACTGTTATCACAGGGGAAACTATGTTTTCCAAGGACAACAACCTTCTTCCACTTTAACAGCAATGGCAGCACAGCAAACTGAACAACCTATTCCTCAGGATGCTTGGATTGTTGATACTGGTGCATCTCACCATATCACTGCTGATGTCAACACACTGAGTCAAGTCACACCATTCCAAGGTTCTGATACAATTACAATTGGCAATGGGACATGTTTATCTATTGCAAATACTGGTGCAACTACAATTAAAACCAATTCTCATAATCTTGTTCTTAACAATGTTTTACATGTGCCAAAGATAGCCCGAAGTTTACTCTCTGTTCAACAATTATGTGCTGACAATCATAGTTGGTTTATCTGTGATGAGAATCAATTTTTTGTGCAGGACAAGAAGACAAGGGCCATCCTGCACAGAGGAAAGAGTAGAGCCGGCCAATTGTTTCAAATCCCTGTTGTCAAGCATTCAAGAGGAGCACAATCTGTGGTTCAGGAACCTTCTGTTTTTCTTGGGCAGTTAGTCAAATCCACCTTGTGGCATCAACGGTTTGGTCATCCGACTAATGAAATAATGTCTATCATGTTAAGACAGTCAAACATATCAGTTGATTTAGATGCAAGTCATAGTATATGTACTCATTGTATTCAAGGAAAGATGTGTAGACTTCCTTTTTCTCCTAGCAGTGATCGGTATTGTTTTCCATTTGAAAAGGTGCATTCAGATGTATGGGGTCCTGCTCCAGTCAAAACAGTAGAAGGGTATAGATACTATGTAACTTTTGTTGATCAATATACCAAATATACTTGGATTTTTCCAATGTATAACAAATCAGATGTGTATAGCATTTTTCTGAAATTCTATAATCATGTTCTTACACAGTTTGGTGTTGTCATTAAGTGTCTACAAACTGATGGGGGGGGGAGAGTACACAGGTCATTCTTTTAAAGCCTTTCTTGATGCAAAAGGTGTTGAACACTTGATTTCCTGCCCATACACTCCTCAACAGAATGGAGTTGTTGAAAGAAAACATAGACATATAGTAGAAACTGCCATAACTCTTCTTGTTCAGGTTGTATTGCCAATTGAGTTTTGGTACTATGCTTGTGCACATGCTGTATTCTTGATTAATAGAATGCCATGTAAAGGGTTGTCTATGGAGTCACCTTATAAGAAATTGTTTGCCAAGATCCCTGAGTTAAAAAGTTTGAAGGTGTTTGGGTCAGCAGTATACCCTTGGTTAAGACCCTACTCTGTTCATAAGTTACAACCTCGATCTGCCCAATGTGTGTTCTTAGGATATTCTATTGGCTATAAAGGTGTGATTTGTTATCATGTTCAGACTAAGAAATGTTTCATCTCCAGACATGTTGTTTTTGATGAAAGTGTCTTTCCTTATGCATTTTTAAAATCCTCGGTTCAAGATAATGTTCCAGTTCATTCTCAGTTTAGCAGAGTAGTGGTCCCAATTCCAGTGGTTCAGAGATCTTCAGATCATGGGACTTCAAGTTCTCAACATGGTCATGAAGCATCTTCTTCATCATCTACTGCAGTTCATCATGATATACCGACATCTATTTCTTCTTCAACCACAAGTAGTCCTACCACACGGGGATTTGAAACACAGGCAGTTCCACAAACTCTTTCCTCATCTCCACATGCAGGTCCCTTGCTTCCTGTCCTTGATCCTGCTCAACTTCAGGTAATTCTTTCTTTGTCTCCATCACATACACACTCTCAATCACCGTCCCAGGACAATGTTATTCAAACTAGACTTAAGACTGGTGCTATTGTGCGGAGAGATTACACATCATTTCTGGCTTCATTACCTCAACTAGACTCTCTTCAGTTTCTGGATGGTAATCCTGGGGAGTCCAATTGCTCTTTATCATGTGGTTTTTCATTCTTGGCTGACATACATGAAGTAGAGGAACCCAGGAACTTTAAAGCTGCATCAACAGTCTCTCAATGGCAAAAGGCTATGCAGGAGGAGTATGATGCCCTCAAGTCTCAGGGTACATGGAAACTTGTTCTTCCTCTAAGTGATAGAACAGTGATAGGGTGTAAGTGGGTATATAAGGTAAAAAGGAATCCTGATGGGACAGTGTCAAGATACAAAGCTCGATTGGTGGCTCAAGGTTTTAGTCAAGAGCACATGGTAGATTATTCAGAAACCTTTAGCCCTGTGGTTCGACATTCAACTGTACGACTTATCTTGGCATTGGCAGCACAATTTCACTGGAGTTTAAGGCAGTTAGATATTAAAAATGCCTTTTTACATGGCGAACTTGAAGAAGAAGTGTATATGAAACAACCTCAAGGGTTTGTGGATCCAAACTGTCCAAATCATGTGTGCAGATTAGTCAAGTCTTTATATGGCTTGAAACAAGCTCCAAGAGCTTGGAATTCCAAGTTTACTAGTTTTTTACCTGCTCTCGGATTTAAAACTTCGATGTCTGATACAAGTTTGTTTGTGAAAGCTGATGGGAGTGATGTTATTTTGCTTCTGTTATATGTTGATGACATAATTCTGACCGGATCCAATCCTGTGAAGATTCAAGCTGTGATTCACAATCTTGCAGATGTGTTTGATTTAAAAGATATGGGTCAGTTGACATATTTTCTGGGTCTTCAGATTCACTATAATGCAGATGGTTCTTTGTTTGTGAATCAGTCAAAGTATACGAAGGAATTAGTGAAAAAGGCTGGAATGGAGCATTGTAAGCCAACCTCAACACCTTCAAAACCACACTCTCAATTACTTACAACAGAGGGGATCCCATTGTCTAATCCTACACACTATAGAAGCTTGGTTGGAGCCCTACAATATCTGACTTTCACTAGGCCTGATATAGCACACTTTGTCAATGTCGTATGCCAATATATGACCAATCCTACTGAGTTACATATGCATCTGGTCAAACGAATCATACGGTATCTGCAGGGTACAGCAACCTGTGGTATCCGATACACTCACTCTTCTGATTTTCAGATAAATGCATACTCTGATTCTGACTGGGCAGCAGATATTAATACAAGACGGTCCATTACAGGCTATGTGGTTTACTTAGGTTCTAATCCGGTTTCATGGCAGTCAAAGAAACAGGCAACGGTCTCTCGAAGTTCCACAGAGGCAGAATACAAAGCCTTGGCACATTGTGCTGCTGATGTATTCTGGATTCGCTCTCTTCTGAAGGATGTCTATCAAGTTCTTACACTACCTCCTACTCTACATTGTGATAATCTTTCTGCTCTAGCTTTATGTTCTAATCCAGTGTTTCATTCGAAGATTAAACATCTTGATACGGACTATCACTTTGTCCGAGAGAAAGTTCAAAAATGAGATCTTGTTGTTCAGTACATATCAACAAATGAGCAGGTCGCCGATGTGTTCACTAAAGGTTTGCATAGTCCAGTGTTTCTTCACCACTGTGCCAATCTTCATATTGGCGTGCCTGGATCCTATCCATGTCAACTCCTCCTCATTATCATGATCATCTATTTCTTCAATGCTGCAAACACAATTCGGGAGATCCCAATTCTGTTTGAGGGGGGAGTATTAACCATATAGATTTGGATTAGATTGAGTTTGTTGAAAAACAGTTAGAGTTAGAGTTTGTTGAAAGGGTAAAAGTGTAAATCTGCTCATTATAGTTTCTATATAAGCCTTGTTTAGAGACTTAGAGCAGTATCATGTAATCATAAAGCTTTCTACTATTCATTGAAAACAGAAACGTCTATCTCTCTCTTTCTTACTATTTGTTCTTCATTTTCTTTAGTCTCAAGATTTCATTGATTCCTTAGAGTTAATACTAGTTCCTCAACCTCTTCCCGTATGGATTATTAACAATTAGGTTACAGTGATCCTTGAAGATGGACAACGATACGATGGTGATGTTTTAGTAGGAGCCGATGGAATCTGGTCAAAGGTAAGTTGTCTCTTCTTCGAACCATATGTCTCCAACGTATCCTCTTTTCAACTTCATACATTTTGGGTTCTTTGTCACTAGGTGCGCTCGAAATTGTTTGGCATACGGGAAGCAAAATACTCAAATTACACCTGCTACAGTGGACTCACTAAAGTTGTCCCATCATATGTTAATAGTGTTGGGTATGCATATGCTTTCATATTTACATGCTGAATGTTTGAACATCGACAAGTTAAGGCGTAAAATCCTAAATAAAGTTAGTAGATCAAATATTTTCATTTGCTATCAACGTGTTCTTGGTTTGAAGGTATCGGATCTTCTTGGGAACGAACCAGTACTTTGGTGCAGTAGAAGTTGGGCATGGGAATATGCAATGGTTGGCCTTCCATAAGCAGACGCCAATGAGCACTGATCCTCCTGAAGGCACTCTCTCTCTCTCTCTCTCTCTCACTTGTAATAATGCCTAACCATTTACCAGTTATCTGAATCTTATAAGCTGCAGGTAAAAAGAAGAGGCTCCTGGAGGTATTTGGAAAATGGTGTCAGGAAGTGGTTGCTCTAATTCAAGAAACACCTGAGTCCATGATTTTACGAAGAGATATCTTCGATAGAGACATGATATATTCCTGGGGAACCGGGCGTGTTGCTCTGTTAGGTGATGCTGCTCATCCATTGCAGCCAAATCTTGGAATAGGGGGATGCATGGCAATTGAGGTATCGGGTCTTAGAAATAGATTTTATCTTTCACATATCAGAAAATTGGACGGAATACCCTCTTTTGAGCTCCCATGGACTCATTACTTCAACGATTTTATGTGCAGGACAGTTACCAGCTTATAGATGAGCTTGATCAAGTTTCCAGTACTGGCTCCGATGCTCAAAGGACAGATGCAATTGTCTTGGCCCTGAGAAGGTACAGTGAGGGTTAAATCTCTTGATCCAAGATTTAGGCTTAAATCTTGAAGCACTGTAACTTATTAGAATACGAACAAGCTTCCGTATACTTAAAGATCTCTAACCCGGCATACTAACTTTGGCTTCATTCTGGATTCATGGTGATTAGATATGCAACAAAAAGAATGAGGCGTGTTGGTATAGTGCATGCAGCCACTCGAATGGCACCGGAAATGCTTGCTATGTACCGACCTTGCATAGAGTTCAAAATTGGTCCCCTGGCTGTAAGTTTTCTGTACCAAGTTTCCCACTTAAACCTCTTATAAAGCTTGTCCTGATTTTCTATTTTTAAGAAGAAAATAATGTACTCATTTCATGTTCTTGTGGTTGCAGCATCTATCAACTCTGAAGATAATGCACCCTGCATTTCCGATGGCTCGCGCATTTCTGCAATTTTGTATGCCAGAATTTATGACTTGGATAATAACAGGGCACGGGTAAGGGAACATAAACACAATAGAAACCTGTTTCGATTCCTTTTTGCATTTCAATTCTATGAGCATCCCTCATTCGGTCATCCTCATTTTGATCTATGCGCACTTCTTCTCTCAGGTTATCTCTCAAAGGGAGAGAAAAGGATCCATCATACAAACAGCAGAATGAATCACAAATTCAATGACTTTGTGAGAAAGACGTCATCAACAATATGTTAAATTCTCTAACAGAAGCAAGAAACTATCACTGATCAAGAACAGAGTCATTCTACTTGATGCCATGCACGATTATTCTTGGGTTAATTCTACTTAAGTGTTTTTTGTACGTTACATTGCATATGCTTGTAACAGATATTTTGACACAAAATAATAAATCCTTCAAGCACAGACTTGAAATATATCGACCAAAACAAAACCCTAGGGACTACTAATTAGGGAATACTATCTGCCTAATGCTAATTTCTAGTTTCCCTATCCCTCACTAGAATATACATGAATAAAGTTACACCTTCATTTCCTTGGCCATGCATGAAGCATTGAAGCTAGACGACTACTTTACCTCCTAGACCGTTTTTTAGGGCGCCTAGAAGCCTCTTGCTTTCCTCCACTTTCCCGTGCCCGCTTTGGTGAAGCTACTGCATTTGCAGCCTCAGCAGCCGCCTTCTTGGGCGGCCTGCCTACACTTCGCCTGGATGGACTGCTGCTTTCTTCCTTGGCTTGTTTCTTCTTATTGCCACTTTGCCTTAACACCCTTTCTTTAACTTTGTCAGCCTTACCAATACCTCCCCTCCTCTTCTGCTCTCCACCTGATCTAGAACTAGTGCCCGTGCCAGTACCACCACTCTTCAATGTGTCCGCAGGTGAATTCCGCTTTATTCTCTTTAAGAAATCAGCAGCTGCAATTCGCTTTTTGTCTGATCCTGCTGCCTCCATTTTCCCCTTCTTATCCGCTTTGGGAGTTTCCGCTTTCAAACTTGCCGGGCTCGCACTTTGTTTCTTTTTGGAAGCACTGGTATTATTCTCGTGATGAGCAATACTAGTACTCGTCCTTCTTGAGCCTCTGGTTCCAGTGATCACAGGGTTGTCTTTTGCTTTAGCAGCAGCAGCACTCTTTACTACGACTGAACCGCCATGCTCTTCAGCTGCTGCATGATCATCTGAAGAGGCCTTGCTATTCTTAATGGACGATTTAAGATCAAAAGCTGCTAGTTTCATGTTGTCGTCACCTTTGAGAGTTTGACCAAAAATAGAAGCAGCAGCGGAAGGCTTTGACGAAATGGAGCTTCGTTTGCGGCAGACGATGATGGGGGCAGTAGACTTTTGCTTGGCAAGCAAGGAATCTGATCTTTCAAGCTGATCAGGGCGTTTGGGTTGTTGACTTGTGGCGGGTGCAGGAACTACCGAATCTGACGGTTCGGGCGCAGGGTCGTGGTTGGGCCGAGTGATGAGATTCTTCTTCTTCATTTCGTTTAAGACGAGGCGGCGGAGTTGGTGAGCGGTCCTTGAGTGGAGGGAGGATTTGGGGAAGAAAACGACGGCGTTGTTGAAGAGGAGGAGCAGGTCTCGGTAGAAGGAGAGAGAGCAGGAGGAGTATGATTCTTTGCGGAGCTTGCTTTGGATGGTTTCCAGGTCCACATGCTGCTGGACAATGCTCTTGTACTTGTCGCTTTCCTGTACATTCATTACACATTGTGGGCCCACATTGCACTAAGAATATAAATAAATCTTTTTTTTTGTTTATTTACGGTAATTTAACCAGGCACTTGTCTCTTTTGCTTTTTTGTACCATATTTTGCTAAAAACCAAATAAAGGAGAGTTTTAAAAAGGTATATAGCAACAAAAGAATCTGGATATTTTATAAAAGGATGTACCCAAAAGATTTCAAATTTTCAAGGAGAAAAAAAGATCTGGATGAAAAGAGGTGAGAGTAGAATTTCTTCCCTTCCGATTTCTCTTTCTTTCCTCTCTTTTTATTTGAACAATAACAATCAAATTACGTCAACATCTTATTTTAAATTTTTATAAAGAGAAAAAGACAAAAATAAAAGAATGAGAAGAGAAAATGAAAGGAAATGGAAACAAGAGGGAAAAAAATTCTACTAAAAAAAGTGGTAACTATGCCTAATGGGTCCATGACCACGATGGGGGCAAATTCACCGAATTTATTAAACTTTTTTTTTTTTTTTTTTTTTTTTGAATTTTATACTACAGGTAATAAAGTGTTATAGTAAATTGTAATTAGAGTCTTACTTTTTAATTTAGTGCGTTCTGATTTCTTATTCATAAGTAAATTAAATTAATACTCCCGCAAAATTATCAAACACATTTGCGCAGGCAGTATAATTAATCAATATTTTTGTATTATTTGAAAAATATTCTAGTTTAATCTAATTTTTCAAAGAAAATTAAATTTAAATTTTGATTTGAATGGCAACTGATGTGACAAATTTTATTTCTTCATATTTCAGTAACCTTGAATCTCATTTATTGCCAACTACAAACAAACATGTTATAGTGCTTCCTACATCATTTAGTAGTTAAAATAATTTAGGTGTCCCTAGCATTATGTTTTAGGAATTACGAAATGATACTAACTTGGCTCCTCAATGAATGAGGAGTTTCTTATCAATTCATTACGTGGCTAATTTATGAAATTTCATATTTAAAATCGGAATTGTTTATATTATACTTTGTAAAGATTATCTATGCAAAAAAAATCAATATTAAGTCATTGAATTGTATAAAAACAGATCGACGGAGCCGATAAAAAAATTACAAAACGTCTACCTATTTGTTACAATTAATTGACTAACCGAGCTTATACTTAATTAATTTTTTATAGAGATGGTCTTTACAGTGTGATTTATAATATGAATTATTCTGATCATAAGTACGAAATTCCGTAAATTAACCACAACGTATCTTGAGGAGGAGCTCCTCCTCAATCTTAGGGAGCCATGTCTCTTTTATGAAATACACACACACAACTCACCAGACACCAGACACTACACATTAACACCCAAATTAGCAAGTGATTTATAGCTCAATTGGTTAAGAGTATTCATCCTTACACTCGAGGTCCTGTGTTTAAATTTCTCCTTTAATTTATCAAATATTCTATTGTTTATTAGAAAAATAAACATCCAAAATCTAATTTCTTTTAGTTTAAGTAAATTATAATGTTACCGGATGAATTTAACCATATACATTTAAGAATTTTATAGAAAAAAAATTCATTTATTTTGCGAAGAGTAATTTTTTATTTATAATTATTGTATACTAGGTTTTAATCCATAAATGTAAATAAATATGTTAACAAAAATGCAGGTAAGCAGTAGTATCAGAGAGTTATTCATGCAAAAACCTAAACCTAGACCCCCGTAGGGCTCGGAGCAGGAATTTCAGCCGCACGCGTATTTTTCACTTTACTTTTCTCAAACCAACAACAAGAAATCATTTTTGGAAACATCATGACCACTTGTTTCGCCCACACACAGTCCCATTACATAGCAACCATAACACCCTTGTTATGACCAAATTATATGCACAAAATTTTAAACCAAAACTCAATTAGCTTTTGATTAAAACGAATAGTCGTTTTTTAACAGATTAATAATAATATCTCCCCTTTTTTTTCTTTTTTTTCTTTCTTTTGGTTATACTATCTTATCTTGTTTTCGTTTTTGTGCATGCATGTTTGGTAGTTCTGGCAGACATGGTGTTTTTCGTCACGAAATCACGACATATTGACATGGTGTTACAAATTCGTTCAACCTATCATGTCCGACTTTAAGTTTATTTTTTACTTTCCTAAGTGGATTCGTAAAAGTCGCTAAAGAAAAAAAATAAAGATATTTTAAATAAGCAAAAATACCTCGGCAGAAAGCCGTCGCTCGAACAACGAGCCATGCTCTTGCGCGCGGATCAACTGCAGGACCTCAATCAACGGCTCTGATTTCACCAACGATACATCTTCGTTATTGTGCTGCTGCTGCTGCGGGACCTCCATTCTGCGATGGCGTTTCCCGTTCCTTTTCTTCGTCAAGCTCACCGAACTCTGTGCCTCGCTGCTCTCCCTCAGCTCACCCGCCGAGTCGCCCCCACCTTTCCCTTGCCGGCCCCGTACCCTCCGCTTCTTAGCCACCGTTTCGGAGCTTCCTTTGTCCGAGTCCGAATCCGACTGCCCGCTCCCTGTCTTTTTGGACGGTTCATCGGAACCGGCCGAAAGCGGGCCCGGTTCTCCTGGACCTGGCTTGTTGTCATGGTCCAGGTTTTTGGAGCAGGTCGAATTGGAGCCGTTCACCGACTGGTTCTCGTGGTCCGGTTTCGAACCGTCCGGTTTGCCTCGAACTGTTTTGTCGTTTTCTGATCTGTGCCGATTGGAGTCCTGCTGCTGCTGCTCCTCCTCCTCCTCCAGATCTGGTTTGGGGTTGTCGTCTTTGAAGCTGTCTTCTCTCTCCTCCTCCAACCTCTTCACCTTCAACTGCAACGACCTGCCAAAATTAATCCAATTCAATCAAAATAACTCGCTCAGATCTAAAAATTTACGTGAAATTTAAAATGAAAAATAAAAAGAAATACACGATGGAGACGTCGTAGCCATGGAGCTCTTGACGAAGCTGGGCGACGCGGAGTTTCCTGAGGTCGTCGAGCCAGGGAATATTAGTAGTATTATTGTTATGAGGATCGTGGTGGACGTCGTCGTTTTGGTGGCGGGAGTGGAAACGACGGCTGAGGTCGAGGTACTTGAGGTTGCAGTTGGAGGCGGTGGTGAGGAGGGGAGGGAGAGAGGTCTTGGCTTGGAGTTCCATGGCGACGGTGTCCCAGTCGTGGACGCCGTGACGCTTGACGGCGCATGCTAGCAGGAGCTCCTCCCACGTGCCCCAGGAGGACGTAGAGGTCGTCGTTTGATCACTAGTAGTAGTAATATTGTTGTTGTTGTTGAAACTAGGAGTGTCAGCGGCAGCGGCAGTGCCACCTTTCATGGTGAAGATTATGGGTTTGGATTGTGGATTGGAGTCTGCTGCTTCCGTGCTTTTTATATCGTCCATATTTTATTTTGGTTTGGTTTAATTTCATTTCAATATTCCATTCTCATCCCTCCATTTTCTTCTTTCAAATATTACCACCGCACCTTCCTTCTTTATAATTATTTTGTAATGCTGGCGCTATTCAAACACCGGTTTGAATCTCTTGTACATATATATATATTTTTGTTAATTTTCATCTTATAATCTTCTGCAATTTATTTGAGTTTAATTTTTTTTAATCTTTTAATCTTGTACAAAAACAAAAAAAAAAATCTTCTACAATTTATTTGATTTGACGATTTTTTAATCTTTCTCAATTTCTTCAATCCAACATCGAAAATTAAGAAAGGAAGGTGAAACATGTATAATTTTATAGATATAAGGTTAGAGGAGGGAGTCGCACGCAACTTAAAAATAGGTAGAGGAGAAATGGATAAACAGTAATTGACCAACGTGTCCTTGTTCACACGATCTCGGATATTCTGATTCTTCTCTTGTACGTATTTCCCTTGGACTTGGATTTGGTCTTCAATTATTCACTTGGATTCTTCATCAAAACTGAGGCCTCAACCCAACTACGGTACAGCCCACGACCAGACTAAAGCTCCAAATCTATATATATTTTTTTGTTAAAGATAAAACACATATTTTAAGTGTCTTACATAGGGCTGGTTTGGTATGGGATACCGACCCGAAACAAGTATCCCGAATTCCAAACTGAAAATTTTCAGGACGGAAATTTGAAGACCAATTCCAAACCAAATTTTCAAGAATCCCTAAATATTTTCGGAATTTCAAGACAAATTGGGAATCCCAAAAGAGCTTATATGACGTAATCAAAACGTAGAGCATAGGTACAATCAAATTTTGACGTTCCAGCAGATTCAAATTATGTAAACGAAACGGAGAACTTTTGAAAGTCATGCATACTGACCAATGCATAAATTGCCTTAAGATCAACTAAACTGAAGTAACAAAATAACAAAGCTATACAGACCATAAACAATGTCATGCCTCGATCCCGACATACGTCCAGGATCGACACGTAACGTCACCAAATACCCGTATATCTAACATACCTCGCCTCCAGGATATGGACAAAACATAACTCAAGATTCTGATTGCGTAGTAATTTTTTGTATACTTTATTGATGCATCTAACCTCCTAGTTAGATTGCCTAAGTACCCTCAGACGAGGTCAAGGCATTCGTAGTTCACCATTTGTTAAACTTTGAACTGTTCGTAAAACACTTCCTAGCAGAAAACATAAGAGTACCACACTACACATCAACCATAAGCCAAACAAGAGTTGCCATCATGCCATTCACACACACAAGTGCTTTCCAACACCATTCCAGAATCACATAAATCAATAACACATACAATACACCAAAATGCAGGGCTAGAGCAACATAATTCGGCTGAAGCCTACATCTCTGAAGAATGTGATTTCGGACCACTCAACGAAATCCAACAACATCGAGTTTCGGACCACTCAATGGAACCAAAATACTAAGCGGGATTCCTGACCACTCAACGGAATCCAAACCATGATACAATTCTGGACCACTCAATGGAATCACTGAGTAAAGGGATTCCGGACCTCTCAACGGAATCCGATTGGATACGATTTCAGACTACTCAACGGAATTGTGGAGTACAATGGATATCGGACCACTCAACGAAATCCAAGGCAAGATACGATTCCGGACCACTCAACGGAATCGCGGAGCACGAGGGATTCCGAACCACTCAACATAATCTAAACAGAGCAAGGAACCGGACCACTTACGGAACCCCAGCGGAACCTAGTTTCGGACCACTCAACGAAACTGAGCAAAAGTCCAAGAAACATATCAACGGCTCAAAGAAACATGATATGAATCAAAGTACTCAATTTATAACGCCGCAACGAAACAAGAAATGAAACAATGAAACGAGTTATGAAACAAGCACAACTACTAAATTTAGAACGGATCAATGAAGCAAGAAATGAAACAATATTGAAGCAACAGATACCCATCACAATGGGTTAACGGTCCACTACTAGGCCTCACATTTCACAAACAATTCAACCTGCATTTCAAATCACATTTCACAAGTATTCCCAATCCATAAGTCAAATCACATTTAATAAAAATAGATCGATGGCTAAATATAAAATAACAATTTAATATAAAACACAGTTCTAAAATCATGTCGTATCCACAAAGAATACTAGAATGGAGATTTCAGGGTAATAACCAGATCACATGTATTAAAGTCACTCACTAACCAATGTAGACCCACTAGACTTCACTTAGTCTCTAGTAGTACTAATTTCAATATTTAAGAATGATTCGAAACATGTTGACCAAAAGTCAACTCTCAGTCAATAGTGGGGTCCACAACCCTACGTAATTCGATCCAGAATATCCGCCCACGGATTTCCAATCCGTAATTTCTCAAGAGTCTCATTTATCTTTTAGAACAATATCCTAAAATTTTAGAACGATCCAACGGTCGAATCTCCGCCAATCGCTAAAATTAAGTGGCGGTCAACGTTTGGTTTTACAAACTTAGAAACTCAATTCAAAAAGATCCGTACATCGGATTCCCGATCCTTAAGTTCCTAAGGTCCTCAAATACTACGTATAATAACATATTAAAGTTTGGTAACAATCTAACAGTTGGATCGTTGATTGTTATAATGGTCAAGCATTGAACCTTAACGAAAATATGTTCAAACGACGAAATTTCATCAATCGGATGTCAAATATAAAATCAGGATGTCGCATTTAGCCTAGAAAGACAAAGCTGACCCATTGGCCACGCGTCGTCGATGGTGGCGGTTTTTGGCGAATGGAAACCCAGTTTTCCGACAAACTCCAAAAATTACCAAATTTTACAGAATTGTAGAACACAACAAGGGGAAGAACCCATACTTGGGCCGAAGTCCAATTCGGCCGAAAAGACGCCTGAATTCACCTTGATCCGCCAGAACCCTAGAATTTGGTGTTCTTTGAATCTCTGCCAAATCGAACCCCGACTCTCCGACCAATGATTGGGCATGGTTCCTGGGTTCAAGGAAAGTTAATTGATGGTGGAAGTCGAAAATGGTAGCTGCAGGAACGACGGATCGTTGCGGTGACACCCACGAAGCCCACGACTTCGATTCTCACGAAACAAGAGCCAAGATGGCTCGAACTTGAGTGAGAAATGAAGAGGAAAGGTCGGCGACTCGTTTGAAGGTGTTGGCCCCACGTGATTTGCCGTAAAATCCGTCGGAAAAGTGACGGGAAGGAGTAAAGGAAACTAGGTCGGGCCGCGTAGGGAAACAGGTCACAGGAACGACCCGGGTTGGCTGTTTCCCCTCTCTCCCATTTCCCTCATTTCCTCCCTTCCCATTTGTTCACTACTTTTCCCCTATTTCTGATTCATTAGTCCAATCCCTCATTTCCCTCAATCTCCTCTCATATCTCCATCTTGGCCACACACGTGACGCCATATCACTGCTCTAGCAAATCTGGAACCTTCTAGATAATGGTCAAATGATAATTTCGCCATTGTCTTTACTCGTCTATAACTTCTTCGTTATAATTCCAAATTACATTCTGTTTGCGCTCACGCGTTCGTATCGACAAGAACTATCCAAATATGTAAAGATAAATGAAAAAAAATATGTAGGGATCAAATACGTCCGCGAAGAATCCCATTTAATACAATAGGGATAATTTCATCCTTTTATTTATCCAAAAAAAAAAAAACTATACACCGTAAATATAAAAGCGTTGAAACTAAGAATACGAATACGAAATACGTAATTTTAAATAGTGAAATTTGGGGACGGTATTTCACAAACAAAGCTATAGCTGACCTTATGCCAAATCCCTCGAGCTCTTTCTCAATTAGACGAATGTGAGTTATTGGTTTTATTGCATCAAGAACAATTAAAATGCAATTGCATGTCCTAGCAGTGCTGATAACCTGGATGACATGAAAGTAAATAAGTGAAATCTAAAAGCATATAACGAACACCCATGCACAGATAAGAAGGAAAAAAACAACTCATTTTCTGTATTCCAAAAAATCTCTGACATATCTCAAGCATTCATTAGTGTGACATAACAACAAATTATAACAACATTAATCACAGCCAAAAGGAAAATATAACTCAAGTATGTTTCACTACTAGAAAAGGCTCACAGCATATAAGGAAGGTCCATTTGCAAAACTATGTTAGTCCAGATCTTTATAAACTACCGAAGATCATTTTTATGCAAACCTATCTTTCTGGAAGCCATTCCATACACATGATAAAAAACCATCAGAATATTTATAATTCCATGCACGGGTACAATATTGGTCATTTAATTATTCAAAGATCCTTTGGTCTATCTAACCACATATTGGTCATTTAATGTCCAGGCTTCAGCTGCAAGCATGTCACAAACATGACCTCTGCCTCATGCCTAAAAATTAATTCAAGACAATCAACATTAACATTCTCTAGACATGAGAAGAAATGCAGAGAAAGGGATAGCAATTCTCATTCTCTATCATGTCTGTCACATTCATATCATGTTTAAAAGAAGCTAATTATTAACCTATGCAGATCATCTTGAAACTTTGGGGTCAACCAAATTCCAGTAATAGCGTCATTACTAAATCGAAAAAAAATAAAAATTCATAGACCCTAAACTAATGGTAAACATAAATATAGATATTAAATTAAGGCTGGAATCATGAACATCCAATCCAAAACGTTTCACAAACTCTAATCTAGAATTCGAACCCTAAATTAAATTTCAAACCCTAAATTAATTCCAAAATTTACCTGATTTGGGGGAGAATCGGTGCACAGTGAGAGATGAGAAGTCGAGAGAGAGAGAGAGAGAGAGAGAGAGAGATCAGAGAGGTATAGGTCAGTCGAGAGAGAGGTGAGTCACTTGTGTGATGTGAGTGTGGCTGGATTCGAAGACGGCAAATAAGGAGGAGGAGAGAGATCGAGAGAGATCAGCGAGGAGGGTGAGGTGAGGTCAAGAGAGAGAGAGAGAGAGTGACTGAGTGAGGGTGAGGTCGAGAAATAAAGTGACTGAAGGTCGAGGAGAGTGAGGTGAGGTCGAGAGAGTGTGTGACTGAGTGAGGGTATTATTTGGATTCAACGGTTGAGATTAAATCTCAACCAAATCGGAACGCTGTTACAATTCAAAATTAAATAATATATATTTATTTATTTATTTTGGTTCTGTTCGGGATTACCGAACAAATGAAAATGTGATACCGATTCTCATACCGAAATTTTCGGTATTTTTTTCCACCCTTAGTCTTACACATCTCTTAATTAATTAATTATTATTATTATTATTGTATGTACATGTGTATATGAGTGAACGAAGCCTTACAATGAGTTGTCATAATAATGACTGTTTGAGAAAAATTTAGACAAATATAACATTGAAACAATAAACCATAACTTTCATTTATAAATGTTGGTACTAACAACATGAGTCTTGTTCTTCAAGATTTTAGGGTCTAAGAAAATCGCAGTCACTCATCGTTTGATTTTAATTATACAATATAAAAGAAAGTACAACAAAAAAATTAAATAACTAAGAACGAAAGGTAAGCAACGACTATTTTGTTTGACTTTGAAGGTAAAACTAAAAACAAAATGGTTATCAAATAATCTCGATTCTCTTCCAATTAATGTGACTTTCTTTGATTTTAGGAAAATATAAAATTATTAGGGCACTCGTTATATAACAGTAATAAAGATATTTGGGTGGGACATGAGTTTGTGGGTTGAATAAGATTTAACCTTAGGAATAAGATTAGACTGTCAGAGACTTGTAACCCATATATAAGGATATGTTAAATAAAACACTCTATTGTGGATTCACAACCTATCATGTTCTATCTCACGTTTTGATACAACAAACAATTGATTGGACTCAAGTCCATTCATTTAGTCACAACCTATCCCATTTAGCCTACCAAACAGGACAGATGGCCCATACGCGGATAGTGAACAGCAACAGTTTCTTTCTCTTTGGTTTCTTAAAATGGTACGGTTTCTTTGCCTCGTGAATTATGATGTGCAAATGGGTCAATGGGTGGAGTTGTGTAGGAAACTATGAACACATGCTACTCTGTTTGTATTATAGTTGTTGATATTTATCTTCTTGCGTCAAATTGTCAATGTCTCACCCATCCATCCAACCCAAACTATTCAAATTCTAACTCGCATTGCATTACCTTAGCCTTCAAATTTGATCAAACACCCCTAATTAAAATCTTGTCATGTACAAATCACTCCAAAAATATTCAAAAACTCTACTGTTTTAATTAATAAATCACGCTCTCATGCTGCCAAAAAACAATTTCCGCTTAAATCGAAGATCATCCTGGCTTATGAACTAAAGCTCTAATTACCGAAATTCACAAGCCGCGAGCCTAAGGTCTGAAGTCTAATTGGATGGGCAAAACACTTGTGGTCAAGCCTCAGATGCGCCTATAGTGCTTCTACAAGACAGGATACTTCCTTTGAAGCATATGGCCACAATGGTGAAAGTGCCACTACTTTCCCAATGATGATCAACGTTGGTGATACTAACTCTGCTGATACAATTTCATCTGCAACATCCTTCAGTTCTGCAAAAACCTGTATGAATGCACATGCAACAACGATCAATTCCATTAAATACATGAATTATGGAAATGGGCAAACTCATACGATCCGAATTCCTATCTGTATAAGAAAGGTCCTAAAATGACACAAATCTCAGGTAATCAGGTAAAGAAAAGACACCATCTGAAGTCCAATACGGGGCCATACCAATACACAACAGGAGACCATCCTTACCATGCGTTGTTGAGGTGTGGTCCCTCGCTCAACTGCAACAGCTGGTGTATTTGGCGATAGACCATGATGCACCAACTTTTGAGCAAGAGAAGGGAGAGTCGACAAACCCATGTACACCACCAAGGTCGAATCAGGGTCAGCTGCATTCTCTGCCACAAACAGAGGATCTGTTCCTCCCTTCCTGGAGTGGCCGGTGAGAAATCTGACACTATTTGCGACACCTCGATGAGTTAACGGAATCCCTAGATTTGCTGCTATCCCTGAAGCAGCAGTAATACCTGAAAGGTAAAAAGATTTTGATCAAGTAGCTTGACCTTTTGAGAGAATAATCATGTCAAAGAAAACAATGGATGCACAATTTGGATAAGGGAAGAGAAAATTTGTTTCCCACAGACACAAACTATGAGTTCTTTAGGCCACAACCTAGATAGGAAAAAAGTTGTTCCTAGACTCCTAATATATAACATATTCATATGGATGAAGACTCACCTAAAATTCCCCCCATCTTTCAATGTGTTAACTTGGCATTTTACTTTCCTCTTAACCATTCATTCCATCTTACAAGTTACAAGTACTCCCAGCCAAAACTTTATACTTAATGGCCTATGTGTTCAAAAAAATTTCAGGAATTAAGAAGCAAAGTGTACTAATCTCAATTTTAGTCACCCTTTTGCATACGGAAGACTTCTCACCTATGATTTCCAACGAGGAAAAATTTTAAATGCCGATGAAGTGTCATAATTTTAAGGAACTAATTGACAAAATAGAACATTCTACAGGGATAGCATAGCTAATAATGTTCAGCTTTAGCATATCTTTGTGACTGCGGACCATCTTAAATTCTCTGAAATTAGATTACTGAAACTTAATCAATGTGTTGAGATGGCAATGTTGAACATTCTCTCTTCAAAAAGCAATGGGGAAACAATGTAGACATCTTATGTCCATGAGACATTCCACCATTCTTATAAAAATGTCAACTAAATAACGGCGCTACCACATTGATTTGTGATTGTACCTGGAATAACGTTAACTTCAATTCCTTGTTGCCGCAGAAAATCCATCTCCTCTCCACCCCTTCCAAACACCTAAAGAAAATCGATATGTTTTACAAGACGGAACATGATATCACAGGGAAAAACAGACACAATTTTATGAAAGACCAATATAAAAACTCACCAGCGGATCCCCTCCTTTTAGCCTCACAACATTAGCTCCAGCTTCGGCAAAACTCAGTAACAATTCATGTATCTCCTCCTGAAAGAGGGGAAAACAAATTCAGTTCATTTCCTGAAATCCCAATTGAAAAGACCAAATTTTATGTAGCATCAGATCAAGTAAAGTTTTCGTAATTGACTTCACCAAAACTTTGAATCCCACAAACCCAGATGCAAACAAACACAAACGCAAATACCCACTTCACCAAATTGCACAAAGCTTTCAAATTTATTGTGACACAGAACCCATATATTCGAAACCCAATTTAAACTCAAAAAAAAAAAAAAAAAGAAAAAAAAAGGATTTTGGTTTCAGGTAATGAAGGAAATGGAAATTAAGAAAGATGAGTGCTTGATTACCTGGGTTCTGCTATGATACCCAGCAGTCTTGCCCACATAGAGAAGTCTAGCACCAGAGCCAACCAAATCTAAGACATCATTGGACACCAACCTATCATAGAGCAACAAATCCGCACCCTGAATAACTCTGTAAGCCTTCATTGTCAGGAGCTCGGGGTCCCCAGGCCCCGTCCCCACCAAGAAGACATTCCCGGGCCCGCAGCCGCCTCGATCACCTTCAGTCTGCCTCTTTTCTCTGAGTACCTGAAGCAGGTTCCTGAGCTCGGGTAGCTGCAAAGCGATGTCGTTTTCCCTCAAGGAATCAAAATCGGGCGGGAGAGAGCACCAGGGAGTGGGTAAGGGTTGGTCGGATTCTGAATGTTGGTTTTTGTAGAGCCAGTGGTCTCGCTGGTATCTCTCGATAGAAGCCTTCTCTGTAAAAGGTGAGGAGGAGGAGGAGGAGGAATTGGGGGAAGTGGAGTTGAAGCGTAATGAAGAAATGGGGTTGAAGGAGGAGGAGGAGGAGGAGTGGGGTTTTCTGAAATGGGTGGAGGAAGAAGAGAAGGCAGAGAGAGACTGAATCCGACTCACAAGAGCCATAAGAAGAGAAGAAATGGCAAGGATTCAGAATTTCAGAGAGACAAAACTACAACAACCAAAGAGAGAAGAGAACAAGTGTTTTTGTTTTGCTGCGAGTCTGAGTTCTTCTCGTTAACTTATTTGTAAGTCTTGAGCGAGTGTTTGTGTTGGAGTTGGATTTGGAATTCGGCTGGTGGCTCTTGAAAGCACGACAAGTCCAAGTAAGTGGCTTTTTAGGGCTTTCAAAGGTCTCTCTTTTTCTTTGCTTTGTGCCTCTCTATTGCCTCGTTGTAGTTTTGTACTTTTGTTAATAAATTTGCCGATGATACGCATGCTTATACGTGTACTATACACACATACGCATGTATTTTCAATAGTATTTTAGTTTGTTGGGCATGTCTCAATGAGAAAGGAAAAACCAAACACGAAATAACCCTTTAAAAACTTTTTTAAGATGTTAATGTAAGTCCCCATTAAAAGCATGTCTCACATTCCATTTTCCATATGGCAACACCAACATTCCTAAGGTTGTTGCTTCTTCAGTCCCAACAAGCATTTCATGGGAAATAACCGACACAAAGCATTTCATGGAAAAAAAGATTTTGTTTTAATTCATTCTTCTCTGTTTCTTCCTCTCCCTCCCATCACCGTTCTTCATCCATCACTTTTCTCATATATATATATACTTCCTATATCTCAAGCAAAAATCTGAAAAAATTAATACTGAACAAAATTGTCATCAAATGGTAACTATTTAAGTTGTTTTCACTTCCAATGTTTTGTTCATTCACTCTTCTTTATTTCTTCCCCTTCCTTCCACCACCTTTCTTACTTTTCCTCATATCTCAAGCGCAAAAAGTAAAATTAAAAACTAAATACTAAATTGTTATCAAACAGACCCTTAAATTGCCACATAAGTACTCAGTTAACAACAAGCAATCGCTGACAAAAACAGCTAAGATTGCGATGAGTTACCAACTTACATCCTTCTTTTAAAGGCCGAGAACATGATAGTTCAAATTTGTTGCATGATCATCTAAATTGATTGAGTTGGTTTGCTAATAATTGGGGGACTTATAATTTAGAGACATGGGTACGATTGCAAAATAACTAGAACCTCCTACTGATTAATGTATCAGCACCTTGTGGCTTTCTCCAGCCACCTTCAGCAGTCCTCTCAAATATGCGTGGCTGCTTCATGGGAAAGGTTTCTCTCCAATCTGGGTGTTTAATTAGGTAGTCCCATTGCCTGAATCAAGATTACCAAATTTAGTTAAAGCAATATCCGGAAATTAACATTATTCTATGGGATGAACATCATCCTATTTCTAGGAATTGCAATGTATACGAGTCTTGACTGATAGATTATGATTACACGAGCCAGAAACAAGAAAAACTTCAATGCATCTACTTGTGATCAACTTGCTGTGCAGTTCATGTCAATCTTTTATTCTTTCATCTTTTATCATGGGAAAATATCCTCTTTTCTTTCTTTATATTCAAATTCTTTTTCTGCGTGTGTGTGATCACTGAGAACTTTAAGACGGGTCTACTTTCGATTGTGCATACCTTCTCATATTCTCCACAAAATCTGGGTTCTCAGCAGAAGGTGAAGTAGAACACATGAGGAGGATTTCTGAATCAGAGTAGTGTTGTAATGACAAAGCAAAATGTAACTGCTGCAGTGTCCTGCATGAATAGAAACGATATATGTGAGGTCAATGTTGCCGGCATAGTTGAGCACAACTTTAAGAGAAGCAAAGATATGTTGCAGAGTAATTAAAAGTTGAAGGCATAATCGATGAAGTAACTCTTACCAGCAACATGGAGCTATCTTGAAATGATCAGTTTGAGTATCATATGTTTCTAGTAACTTTCCTTTCCAACTAGAGTCCTCATATGATACAGAAACTCGAATTCTCCTGACAACTTCATCAGGGCATCTTGAGGTTTTGTCAAAGATAGCTGGGGTAATAGATCCGGTGGAAGTTCCTATCTGAAATAGTGAAAAATATCTACAATGTGAAGGATTTAACAGAAGTTTCACTCACACACATTACACAACATTATAAACTTCACAGGTGAGCACACAAAAAATGTGAAGGTTTATCTCATTTTAAACCGACTTAAATGAACATAAGCCATACAACAAATTGATATTTAATTCATGGAGTTGAAGCTAACCATGAAACCGTTGAAGTTTGGGTACGCGTTTCCCTCGGGATCCCTTCTAGTGTTGTGCCCAAGAATGCATAGAGTACGTATATGGAATTTCTCCGGTCTCTTCCATAAAGTTTCAACAATTTTGGCACCTAAAGGGAAGGAATAACCATCCAAGTTTTCCTGACTTTCTGATCCAGTGTTGTAGTTACCATGCTGCACACAAAATTCAATATTTTTCAGCTTGAAGTATCCTGTTTCTGAGTAGATAACTACACCTCTGGAAAATCAATAACAAAGTAGAGGATCCTGGAGCAAACATTAGTTGAAACATCTTCAAATCCACCAACTAGATGCACCTGCATTTTGTGAACATGAAATATTCCTTTATTTATGCTAGATTCTATGAGTCAATAAAAAGCATATAACCATTTAAGTCACAAAATCATTTCAGTTAGGAATAGTACATCTAACTCTATATCCGTGTTATGGTCAACAAGAAGTGACAACATTTGGGATAAACCCGTGTCCACAATGTTTGGAGAATCCATATGAGCAACTGAGGTCCTACAGTTTGAAAACAGAATGAGAAACAACAGTACTAGAGCACCAAAAGTTTCCTAACTTTAATCGCCAAATGGAATGGTAGATGACATGACAATGTCTTATTACTTGTTACGATGATAAGAGATCTAGAACCGGTCATATTTACCACTTCAATTGGAGTCCAAATTTTGGTGTTTGTTTTGGCATCTATGGCATTTCTTGTTGAAAAAGTAGAACCAAATATGAAATTACTATTTGAAAACTGGTATGATCTAAACAATTATATCCCCAATAAATCCGTTTCTTACATTCCATTTCTCGGATTCCGGATGGCCACACCGATACAGGTTGTTGCTTCATCAGTTCCAACAAACTTTTAACGAGGAAGACCAAGAAGAAAAAATTGAAGTTAGCAAAGGAATAATTAGTAGTACTCTTGATACTACAACTACAATTGCCATGAAAGTGATCAGTTAATAGCTAGCAACCATTTCAGAAAAACCATCAACAATTACAATGACACTAGCTTTCATCCATCTCTTTAAGGCAGAAAATATGATAACTTTAAGAACCATCAGGATGGCCATGAATAAATCATGAGATGACTTCCATTTTGCACAAGATAATAAGGAAGGCTATACTCGTAGCCATCAACCCATGTACTTTTTATTTTAGTTCACCATGCAGTCTCTATGTTATGTTGCACATTGCAACACAAGGATGCCTACATTAAAGCTGAAAAGAGTAGCAGGACAGCTTTCAGCATGCAGGACTATCAAATGCCACTTTCCTCAAATGAAGGCCTTCAACATGCATAAGGTTCTTGGCCACCATGTTTCCACTAACATTAGTTACTACAAAGTTAATATGGACAAGATGCTACCCCTTTTCTTTGAGTTCAATAGGCCTTTGAAATATAGCATGTTAACACTAGAAGAATGGTTCAATGGTTGTACTGGCATCATATACTAATAAGTGAACTAAGTAAAGAAAGGTTAAACTGATGTCTCTCCGCTGTATATATGCAAGAAAAAGTTCATGCCACATGTTGACGAGTGTTTGCCTAAAGGAATAGAGAAAGACATACATCCACCAATGCCGGATCAACAGTTGCATATTCTCTCTGGGACAAATAAACCCATTTACTACGTGGCGATGTGTCCAGAACTGACTCTTCACGTACAGAGAATCTCCTCTCCGGGATAGCTTTGAACGAATTTGAGGCTTCTACCAAAGCAGGGTGTTCCAGTAGAGCAACCAGAGTATCCCGTCCCTGTTCACGAGCACAAGCTTTAAGTTCTATTATAAATGTATTGCAAGGAGTGCAGAAATATTTTATGGAAAATGTAAAGTAGAGGAATTTGAGCTAGCAAATTATCAGTCAGAAGACAATTCCAGATTCTGTTTCTCAAAAAATGTAGTTATTTGAAGTTTCGGTATACTTTATTATTATATGTATAAATAATGTATGTAAATCTAATAAACATAAACTTCATTAGTACTCATCTTGCAGATTAAGGTGTTGCAACAAACAAACTAGAATTTTTAATTTAAAAATTTGTTTGATAAGTAATGGCATCAGAAACTTAGAGCATTGTGGAATTTGATAAAAAGATTGTATATTGATTTTGTGATTTACAATTACAAAGATACATGTATATATACATGAAGGAAAGCAGGAGAGTCAACAACTCCGCATAGTTACAGAACCAACCATAACTTACAACGGCTATGATTGATTAACAACCATGATTGAAGACAACTAGGTAGGGTGGTAACTACAAACCGCATCAGCTGGGTAAGGTGGTAACTAGAACCGCATCAGCTAGGTAAGGTGGTAACTACAACCCATACCGTAACCATCCAATAAGCATCAAATTTAGGCATTATAAATTATAATTGCAGATGAAATGCTGGATACAAATTTGAAATATCTACTTTTCACAAATTTAAATATTTCCATTAGTATCGCCTCAAGGAAGGCAAACAGTTGGGCAACTTTATAGTTTCTACCTTACTCTTTCCCACCACATTTTTTCTCATCAACCAAACACATATATACCTATATATATATCTATAGAGAGAGAGAGAGGGAGGGAGTACCTGAGGCGATGCAGAAGAGTCTGTAGAAAAGGGAAGCCCGTCAACAAAGATCATGATTTCACACAAACACACACAGAGAGACTCAGAGACGGAGAGAGTTGCTGATGGACAAAGTTGGAGTCTGACGACGATGACGACCGAGACTCGAAACTCAAGCCACTCAGTGGTGAGAAGGCCCGAAACTTTGATCTCTCTTTTTTTATTTTTATATATTTTGGTAGAGTGGGGTGCGTGTGGACTTGAAAGTTGCTAGTTTGGGAGTCGGCCGACTTGGGCTTTCAAACTCATACCCCGCCTATGGTTTAACTGTGTGGCCCAATGCTCTCAAGTTCTAGATTTAAAACAAACTATTTTGTATTTGATACATGCATTATTCATTAATATGGGAGAAAGGAGCAAGATTTTAAACTTGAACTTGGCACCGTTAAACCCCTAAACCCTACTTCAATAAAAAATATTTGTTATAGCCAAGCCAACGATGGCATCAAAATTAGAAAATGTGGATGCGACAAAATGCTCTCATTCATCAATATCGATTGTAAAAATAAAAGATGGTCTTGAATATGATACAAATAACACAAGTGAAGGTTTTAAAATGAAATTGATGGTTCTAAGTAAGAGAAATTCCAGGGCTGGCCATATGGACTACCTCATTCCTACAACTTACACAAAAAAACTTCACACCCTCTTCACCTGACAATTAGTCTTGCTTGGACAACTCGTATGGAGCGAATGAGTTGACCGAAGAGCATCTTCCTAACTTCCTAAGTAGGAAGGACAAAAAATAAAAAATAAGATTGAACATCAAATTTTTGGTTAATCAGGTGTTTAATTGCGTTTAAGATTTGGTTGTCCCCCAAAACATTATAAAAAAGCAAATAAAGTTTTACCGCAGTGGAAAAAAAAATTATGCTTATGTACTATAATGTGGTTTCTCTATTGATTTTTCCCTTTAACAACTAACTATTTAGACAAACTAATGCTATCGATTGTCAAAACATCGTAAAGAACATGGAAACCCTACTAAAAATAGAGAGAAAATAAAAAGGAAAATTGTATTTACTTAAAGATTAAGATAAAAGGATGTTTGAGAAGTGTGAAGAGTTATTATATACAAATTGTGTGTATAAAGCAGTGGAGATCGAACAGAAGCGTTCTCTCCTCTGTGAGAGTGTTTCTCTCCTCCGTGAGAGTCCCATCTCTGTGTGGGTTTTTTAAGCTTTATCTGCTTTCCTTTGCCTTTGGTTCACAATCTTTGTTCTTTCCTCTCTCAACCACCTATTTCCTTGAAATTAATTCCTTACTGAACCACTCCGCAGATATCATTAAATCCACAACCATACCCAGACCGATTTTGGCTCTGCGCCCTTCTATTCTTTATTCTAGGTCATCTCATATCCTTTCCCTGTCAGATTATTCCCATACAGGTCAGATATGGGGCTGGGTCAGAAGCGCTAGGTCAGATCTGGGATTGTGACGCTGGTCAATCTGATGGCAGGCAAGAGGGATAATGGGTACCCACCCACCAAACATAAATTCATTTCGATACTTGAGGAGCTTGGCAGTTCGCAATCGAAGTACAACGGCCCCCGCCTTAATTTCTCTCAACCATATCCAACTCATAAAGTGAAGCAGACGTACGAAAAGTTAATGCCGATACCCAAAACGCAGGACAACTACCCAAGGCTAATTCCTCCGAGCATTGATAATGAGGTACGTTTTTCCTGGGGGATTCATGTTATAGTCCACCTATGCCTGAACCTGTGGTACTTTTATTTTCTCTCATTTAGATGCAAGACCAGAGAAAAAGTAAAAAGATTTCCAAATCAGGAATTGGGGAGAGCCTCTTGTACCTCTTTGTGGTGTACTTCAATTCAGGATAGTTGGGATTTTACTAAGTCACGGACCGAGATGGCTGAAGTAGAGATAGAGGAACTCGTGGTTCATCTGGAGAGAAATATGGACTTATCCACTATGGAACAAGAAGTTAAACTAGTGGGTAAGGTACTGGCAAACAAAACGTTGAATAAATGAGGTGTTCGAAACATTCTAAGGTCATCCTGGAAAGAGCTCGGAGACATAGACATCAAGTGGGTCAAAGGCAACACGTTTATCATCACGGTTCAGGATGAAAGTACTGCTATAAAAATCCTAAATCAGGTGCCTTGGGCAGTTATGAAGCAGAATTTCACAGTCAAACGTTGGCCAACCGAGTTAGCATTGGAAGAAGTAAACACTGATGTTGTATCTTTCTGGATACAAATCAGGGGGGTTCCGCCGAGTTTGAGCTCAAAAGAAAATATAAGATGCCTAGCATCCAAGATCGGGGAAGTAGAAGAGAATGAGGACCCTGCCAGGGCAAGAGGTTTCTTGAGGGTGAAAGTAGCTGTTGATACTTAAAAACCCTTAACCACAGGGTGCTGGCTTCCGAGACATAACAACAAGGAGACATGGATCGAGTTCCGCTATGAAATGCTACAGAACTTTTGTTACAAATGTGGGAGAATTGGCCATGCTAATACGGAATGTACCTATGCGGTTGTTAAGGGGGGAATGGCAGGGTACGGGGAATGGACCAAAGCGCCACATGTGCGAGATTTCCTCGAACCACCAAGACTCCTGACCACTACTTCAGGGGACCGTAGGCATGCGGGGGCAACAAGACCAGCATCCAAGATATTGACACAACAAAGGGTGGACGGGACCGTGGTGACTGGTGCAACAGGCGATAAGGAGGATGGAGAATTCAGGCGGATTGTAAGTAGGAGCAAAATGAACAAGCAGGAAGGGGAAGCTGCCAGACCAAAACAACCAATGCTTATGCTAAGTATGGAAAGGCTGAATGGTGGCAGTGACACATCTACATTTGCAGAGGTAAAGGGAGCCAGAAATAAAAAGGAACTGGAAGGTAATAAACATGAGGTGATACAATCTCCCCAGAAAAAATCGAAATGGGTTGAGAACGAGGGATCTTCATCCCAAGGCGGTGGCGGCTGGCCTTCAACAGCCACAAAATCGCCATGATACACCTGTTTTGGAACTGCCGTGGTCTAGGGTCGGACACGGTAGTTCGGGCCCTTCATGGGCAAATAAGGGAGCACAGACCCTCTATGATCTTTCTTTCAGAAACAAAGATGAAAGATCATAGAATTGCACGGGTGAGAAGGCGCATGGGATATTTTAATGGTTTCTATGTGGCTCCGGTTGGTACTGCAGGAGGTTTGAGTCTTTGGTGGGATGATGTGATCCAGGTCGATGTGATGGATTCTTCCAAACATTACATTGATGCCCGGTGCTGTATTGCAGACTCGCAGACTATGTTCAGGTTCACAGGGGTTTACGGTACATCATACCGAGCGGAGAAAGAGGATTTCTGGAGGGGTATGATTCATAATTTTAGCCCGGAACGACTTCCGTGGATCTGTGGAGGAGACTTTAACGAAGTTTTATGGGATCATGAGAAAGCGGGAGGTGCTGCTTTTCGTTACAACAGTCCACGATATCTGGAGGAATTCATGAATAAGGTGGAAATTATGGATCTCGGCTTCAATGGGCAAAATTACACATGGAGGAGGATTCGCAATGGTCAGTTGGTGGAGGCTCGCCTTGACAGGTGTCTGGTGAATGCTGCCTGGCAGTCCTCGTGGCCAAATACTATGGTTACAAATGGTACCTGTAGGGGATCTGATCATAACCCAGTGGTGGTGAAATTTGGCCTTCAACCTGAAAAACGGAAAAAATTGTTTCGCTTTGAAGCATTTTGGACAAAGGAAGATGAGTGTAGAGATATTGTGCGTGGAGCGTGGAATGCTGATCGAGATGGGAATCCCCTTGAGCGATGGAATTCCAAGATTAACTTTTGCCGGGCAGCCCTGATTAATTGGAGCAGTGGAAAGTTCAAACATCGCGGTAGGCAGATAAAGCAACTGACGGATCAGCTGGGTGTTCTGCAACAAGATTGGAGAGGGAAGTCTAAAGAAATTGAGGCTCTTGAAGTCGAACTAGACCATCTATGCAAGCATGAGGAGTGTTACTGGCAGCAACGTTCTCGGGTTCAATGGTTAAAGGAAGGGGACGCCAACACGAAGTTTTTTCACCAATCCACCATGCATAGAAGAAGAAGAAACAGTGTGGTTTCCTTAAAGAACAACAATGGGAATTGGGAGGTGAATCCACAACATGTGATGAGGCTTGTTGATGAGCACTTCGTGAATCTTTTCACTTCGTCAGGTCAACGAGAGTGGGGCGATTTGCTTAGCTGTGTTAATCATATGGTTTCAGATGAAATGAATGCAGCCCTCTCGAGTCGGGTCTCGACGGAAGAGGTGAATGTGGCAGCTATGCAAATGGGGGGTTTGAAGGCCCCAGGCCCAGACGGATTCCCCGAAATATTCTACCAGGCCCATTGGGACATTCTTGCGGCGGATGTCAACGAAATTATTGGAGCGATGATGCACGGGCAGGTGGACCCAAGGCGTATCAATGCCACTCATTTGGTGCTAATTCTGAAAGTTCACAACCCGGTCTCTATATCGCAGTTCAGGCCCATAAGCTTGTGTAACTACTCTTATAAGGTTCTTTCCAAGGTTTTGGCCAATCGCCTAAAGCAATTTATGCCGGCTTTAATTTCTCCAAACCAAAATGCCTTTATGGCTGGCAGATTGATTCAAGACAATATTGGCATTGCACACGAGTTGTTTCATTTCCTAAAATCTAGGAAAGCGAGACATAAGTTTGAGTTGTGCGTCAAGTTGGATATGCACAAAGCCTATGACAGGGTTGAGTGGGACTTCTTATTAGCTGTGATGGAAAAAATGGGGTTTGATAGTAGATGGAGGACCTTAATATTGGGCTGTATCTCGACGGTGAATTTCGCTATCCTCCTCAATGGTCAGCCTGGACAAAAATTTGTTCCTTCCCGTGGGCTTCGACAAGGAGACCCGCTATCTCCTTATCTTTTCCTTTTGGTTAGTGAGGTTCTCTCGCTTCTTATTCAGAAAGGTAGTGAGAGGAATCAGATTAATGGAATTCAAATGAGCTCAACGGGTCCGACAATTTCCCATATTCTCTTTGCTGATGATACTCTTATTTTCCTCAAGGCGGAGGAAGACAACTGTAGACAATTAATTATGCTAATTGATGACTACTGCTTGGCTTCGGGACAACAAGTTAATAAGGAAAAGTCGAGTGTCTACTTTGGTACAAACGTTCCTGATACTTTGGCCCAAAGGTTGACGGCTATCCTTGGTATGGAGAGAGTTGGTGAGCCGGGATTATACCTTGGTGTTCCGGCTATCTGGGGGCGATCAAAAAAGTGTGGGCTAGCCTATGTCAAAGGAAAAGTGTTGGGCAAGCTTCAAGGATGGAAGAAAGCAAGTCTTTCACAAACGGGGAGAGAAGTTCTCATTAAGGCGGTGACACAAGCCATCCCAGCTTACCCAATGAATCTGTTCAAATTTCCCACGACTCTGTGCAACGAAATGGATGCCATGATCACCAATTTTTGGTGGGGACAAACCGAGGGTGCGAACAAGATCCATTGGTTATCAAGAGAGAAGTTGGGTCGACCAAAAGAGGTGGGGGTTTGGGACTAAGGAACTTTGAAACGTTCAACGAAGCCCTGTTGGCGAAACAATGTTGGCGCCTGCTAATGGAGCCGACGTCTTTATGGGCGATGGTGCTTAAAGCCCGATACTTTCCGAATTGCTCCTTCATGGATGCTAAGCGGGGAGGAAGAGCCTCTTGGGCGTGGTCGAGTCTTCTTGTGGGAAGAAATATTCTTAAGGAGGGTGCCCACTGGCAAATTATGAACGGCACTAATGTTCGTGTCTGGATCGATAGATGGCTTCCGACTCTCCCAGTTGGCAAACCATCCCCATTGGGCTCGGTGCAGGTCTCAAGAAACTTAATGGTTAGCTCCTTAATTTGCCCGGTCACGAAGGAGTGGGATGTTGATTTTCTGAAACCTTTCTTGGAGTTGGAGGAGTTTGATGCGATATTGGAGACACATCTTGGTGAGCCATCGTTAAGGGATAGGCTCGTGTGGCCCTTTGAGAAGAGGGGTATGTATTCGGTCAAATCCGGCTATCACTGGGCGCACAAACGTCTCCTGCCCCAAAGGAGCCTTAATGCTCAATCTTCTGCTTTGGTTCCCGGGGCTCTGTGGAAGTGTATCTGGCAGCTGGAGGCTTCTCAAAAAATTCGAGGTTTCATGTGGAAAACCATGCACGCAGCGATTGCAACTATGGCTAATCTATACCAACGCCGCTCCTCTACAACCCCTCTATGCCCCATCTGCCAAATGAGGAATGAGACCATCACTCACCTTTTCCTTGAATGCCCGTGGGTGGAAGTGGTTTGGTTTGGGGGTAATTTGAATTTACGGATCAACCAAACTGAGATAACAACGTGGGCTTATTGGCTGCTTCAAATGTTTGATTTAGCGAATGGTGCGAAGGAGGTAAGGAGTCACCTGTTTTCTTATATTGCATTTACATGCTGGAATATTTGGAAGGCAAGGTGTAATTTTCAGTTCAACAAACAGCAAATCTACCCTTCTCAAGTTGTTGCTGCTATCTCTTTTTCGGTTTCTGCCTTCAAGGATGCAAAAACAAATATGCCTCGTCCCCGTGTGGTATGTCCGCTGGAATCTGGTGGTGTGGTCAGTTGGTCTCCACCGAGTTCTGGATTCGTGAAGGTGAACGTTGATGGCAGTTGGGTTGCATCGGACGGGACGGGATTTACGGGAGTAGTGGCCAGGGATGCGGATGGAAAGTTCTTGGCGGCGTGCAGGTATAAAGTGCAAGCCACAAGCGTGGCAATGGTGGAAGCGATGGCCATTATGCACGGCTGCAACCTGGGGATCAGTAGAGGGTGGCGCATGATTGTGGTTGAGTCTGATTCTTCTGATTCTATTTCCTGCTTAAAGAATTCAGCAAGGAATGGCAGCTGGGAAACCTTTCCTTTTATTGCGAAATGCAGTAGGTTGGGGAGGACCTTTCAAGAATGCCGCTGGTCTTGGGTTCCAAGATCGGCCAATTCGGCAGCGGATCTTTTGGCTTCGCGGCGCTGTAAGAAAGTATGTGATCTTATTTGGGTCGATAGACCCCCATCTTCCCTGATTCACGTGTTGTGTAACGATGGTCTTCCTTGTCCTCCTTAGCTTTTTGTGGTTGTGTGAGGAGGGACGCTTTAGCACTTGGTGTGGCGTCTGGTTTTCTTGTCACCTCCTTACACTTCTTTTTCTAGGTTGTGTTGTTGGCTGTTTGCCTTTGTGTGGGCCTTCCTGTAACCTTTGGCATCTTTGCCCGGATATTGTGATATCTTGTTTCCAAAAAAAAAAAAAAAAAAAAAAAAAAAAAAAGCAGTGGAGATCTTTCTTTAACATTCAAAAATTAAAAACCAAAGCGTACCAAAATTCCCAAATTTCCCCGCCACTGCCCGCAGACACCACCATGGCCATAGATCCCAACCACACCACTGCTTCAGCCGCCGCGGCCACGGCCACGGCCGGAGCTGCCGCCCCCAACACACCCACGACGAGGCCCGTAAGACCCGCCGTATCATCTCCTCTTCCTCCTAATCTTTACGCAGCCCAATCCCTCCAAATTCGGACCCAATCGCCATCATCATCACCATTAGCATCAGCAGCTGCTAATCATCAGGGGGTTCTGTACCCACTCGCTTCCTCAGGCCAAGGCTTCATTCCCCGGCCCATTCGCCCCGCCGCCGCTGCAGGAGGCGAACCCCCAGTCACTGTGGCCAACGCAGGAGCTTCGTACCCATCTCGGCCCCATCTCAATTTCCCTCCGCAGCAGCCTATTTCTGTGCATTTGATGAGACCCAACTACAGCTTAGCACCTTCTCCTCTTCCTCCTCCTATTAGGGGCCTTCCCCTTTCTTCTGCTGCTCCTGAGGTCTCGACTTTTCTCCTCTTTTTCGTTGGTTTAATTGATCTTTCAATGGTGTGCTTTTGATTCTACATTTTTGACATAGGTATTTATGCGTAGGGCGAACTACACACAAACACATAGTAAAGTTTTGCTGTTTGGTAGTATTCTTTGACTCAAAGAAGCCTTTTTTTTTTCTTTGCGTAACATCTTGAAAACTTGTATTGGGGTGAATTTATTAGGGAAAATAAGAAAGGTTATTTAGAATAAGCAAAAAGATGGGTAGAAAGTTCTTCTTTTTCTGCCTATGTATCTTTCAGTCCATAAGGGAAAATATGCTTTATCAGAAGCTTTGATTTTTAGCACTTTGAAGTATGTATTGTACATGGATTCGCGGTGTTTCTGACTTGTAATCAGAATAAAGAAGTGTTGGTGGTAATGTAGACTTTATATTTGCTTTTGCAAATGCTTGCCCATGGTCAATAAAAAAAACTCCTCAGTGAGCAGGCTTATATGAGTCTTGTCTTAAAAGAATGTTCTACATCTTGAACAGGTCAAGTTAGGCATTCATCTTGCTTATGTTTCATTCTCTTCTGAATAATACTAGGTTCAATATTGTCGATGACATAAGAAATTAATGCAGTTAATATCTCTAGTATTTGGTAGACAATATGAGTTTTGAGTAAACTGGCCAGCCAGAATGGGTAAACTAGATAATGGATTTTGTTTTGACATGAATATTATGCCAATCGAAACGTAGTAACATTTTGGCCATTGAACATTCTATGCCAAACCGAATACAGGTTTTCTTTTTTGTTTTTGTTTTTTTTTTGTTTTTTTGCAATTCTTATTATTATTTTCTGTGGCTTTATTGTTATTTTGTTTGCATAAAAAGTTTTGCCTGTTGAGTCTGAATGCAAGATTTGGAGATTTATTTAGTATGTCTTCTTCCTGGTTTAGGTTGCTCCATCTTCAGTTCCTGACAGCAATGGTTTTAAAGACATGAGGTAATGTTGGATATAATGTCTCGACATTTGTGTCTTTTAATATTTTTTGCAATTAGACTATTTGTTTTTTCAAATTTTGGACTGATGTAACATGTTCTTGATGTGCTTTCTGCAGGGATAAAAGCAAAGATGATAACTTAGCTGTCATTAGAGGTCGAAAAGTAAGAAAACACTTTGCTTTCTGATTGGCTCTGCATCTGTAGATGCATTATAATATCTTGCTATTAAGACTTTCGTTAAATCTATTAATTTGCTCTAGTCGATGTCAAAGATCCCTTGGTGTGGGGGTTGTGTACTTAAATCATTGTCTAATTTATTTGGATATGTTGCATGGTTTATAACATCCATTTACAGCACTTAATTTCACTTCTATTTTAGGTCCCTTGATCATTTCATAGGTTCATTCAAGTAAGAGGAACTGATGGCTAAAAATGGAACATAATTAGTGGCAGAAATGGCTACCTCATTCTATATTGAATATATGCTTTTCAATATATCTTTAGTAGTTGGTTGAAGGCTTTGTTCTTCAAGTTTATGGTGCAATTGAATATGATAGAATGTCAGAAACAGTCTGTACTGTCATTTCCTTTGTTATTCAGCCCTCTATTATTATGACTTCTTTGTTTCTATGTCTTTCAGTTTTTATTCTCAGTTTTTTAGGTAAAGGGCATTGTGGTTGTGAATCAGCAGCTGTGCTCGGTGTGTTACATACATCACCCATATAAAACACATATCATGAATTATTTGTAATGAGAGATGACTTTAGTTGTTCTAAAGATCATTTCCCCCCCTTTATAGGAGGGATTGGAATGAGTTGATGATTAACCTTACGGTATTTAGTGATTGTGTGGATATTTTGCTTGCTTTGCCTGTTTGCTTTGACTTTTGAGGGAAAAATGTCATTCGATGTTCCTCTTTCGTTTAAGTTTATATGAATGATTGATAGAGTGGATCTGTCTGATATATTTTCTTTCTTTCTTTTCCATCAGTTAAATTCCTTCCTCCCTTTCCTTCACGTCAGGGAAGTTGTTTAATCATCCTTTCTGATGGTAGCATACCTGGAGTATTTCTTGATATTCATATCTACAAAATAGGATGGCAGTGTAGAATGAGCACAATAATGTGCAGGCATCTATTTAAGATTCATCTAAGGGTTGAGAGCGCCATTCTACAAACCGATATCATGTGTGCCTCTGCATGCGTGTGCATTGTGCACATCTCTACATACTTTATGTCTAGACAAAGGATAACCTCTTAGACACATGAATATTCCATTTGTGAAAATGTAATAATGTGCTCTTGTTGTTGGGCACAGTCGACTCAGATGGATGTCTGTTGAAGGACACAAAACTTAGTTAGAAACTGCAACCCATCTTTTTGATATTTACTTCCTCCCATGGACACCCTACAATGAAGTCCAACCGTGTTGATCGCCATCAACCATAAAGGTCGTACCCAGTGCACAAGGCTCCCGCTTTACGCAGGGTCTGGGAGAGGTGAATGTCGGCTAGCCTTGCCCCCATTTATTGAGAGGCTGCTCCCAAGTCTCGAACCCGAGACCTACTGCTCATGGGCGAAGGCACTTGCCATCGCCATCAACCATATAGCTAAATTTTCAAATACATATAGTACTTATGCTGCAGTTAATCCAATATAGTTTCAGTAAGTAGTTCTAAGGTTAACTATATATCAAAGTAATGCTAATGGCGGCAGAAACGGTAGAGAGATTAAAAAAACAAAAAAAAACCACAAGTACAACTGGATTTTATCTTTTCTGAGATGAATGAATCGATCCTTCATCAAAACCTTCTGGATGTATGTAGGATAACCAGGATGCAAATTATAACTTGTCTTTAGTTCACATACTTTTTTTTGGCGTTAATTATTTGGAATTATTTTTATGCAGGTCAGGATGACAGATGGAGCTTCTCTATATGTGCACTGTCGGTCATGGATGAGGAACGGTTTTCCTGAAGAAATTCAGGTTGGCATCATATCATAGGTTGAGATCTTGTTTTGTGTAGTATTTGATACTTTGCTTTTATCCTATAAGAATCTAGTACTCGATCTTTTTGCAAGCCTAATTTGTACTCAAGTTGTTGTTTGAAAAGCCTAGATCCACAAGTGCCTTCATGTAACATTTGTTAATAATTCAAGAGTGCTGACACCCATCCCCTGAAATATCGGGTTGGAATGAGTCCAGTCTAACTCTGTGCTAATGCCTCCTGAGTGAATTATCTGGTCAGACGAAACAGTGGATATATGATACCACATCTTGTTACTACCTTTACCAGCTAGTTCATCTAGACAATTAATGTCTTAACACATTCATTAGGATAAATTAACCTACTATAATATTAGTAGTCTCACATCAGTACCATGAAAATGGCCCTCTTACAATAGAAAAAGATTATGGGCTATAAGGTCGCCAGCTATTGTGCCCCGGGGAAAAATTTAGATACAACTTGTTGACATTATTATTGTTAATAATTAGACCAAACAAGATAGGAAACTGAAAGCCCATATGCGTACGTGAATTTTCTAGGTTTTTTTGGCCAAACAAAAGGAGTTATCAGTAATAGAATACTTGTATTCTGCACTGATGTATTGTTTTCCTTAGCAGTTCAAACTGCACATTAATGTGGGAATATACTAATTTGATTTTTGATGCAGTACCGTTGTTACCTATTTCATTTATAATGATTTTGCCCTAATGATCTTGGAAAATTTTTACTCTGCTGGCAGCCACAATATGGTGATGCTGTAAGGTCTCTTCCGAAACCTTCACCAATACCTATGGCAAGTGCTACCCTTCCAAAGGACGGGGGTGAAGCAGAAGAAAAAGGAGATGATAACAAGGACGAGGTTGGGTTTTTATGATAACCATTATATTTGGCAGCAGTAATCATTATTTTGAATTGTTATAAATGGAAACAAAAAGTTGAGATATATGACTTCAAGAGTTTGTTTGATTCCAGCTACAAAAATTTGAGATATATGACTTCAAGAGTTTGTTTGTCAAATTGGAGGATCATAGGTTCTTCACTTGCCCCCAACCTCTAGCCGGTCTTTAGATTTTCATTTTGGTTTTTCAGAAAAAAAAAAATTTGATTCTGCTTGTAGTTTTTACCTTTAAACAAGTAAGTTTTAAGTTTAGAGGGCACATAAATTAAAAAGTGAGGCTTCTATGTTTTCGAATCTGTCCATTCCTATACCTAACGATTAGATGTATAGTGCTTATCAAAAATGTACTTAGTTTCATTGTTCTTGCTTCCAGGCTGAGGAACACATTGAGCATTTATCACCACATGATCTGTTAAAAAGACATGTCAAACGCGCCAGAAAGGTTCGAGCACGGTAAGTTTTTCACAATCTGGTTCTTACACACAGTGAGTCGACTTTCCTTTGTCACAGATAATCATTTTAAGCCTTGAAAGCTGATTTACAAACATTAAATTTACCTTAGTTGAAGTTAATGGGTTTAATGGAATATCATATATGAATTATAATTACCATTTGCACGATTAAGTTAGGGTATATTTGCGGTTGATTTATCTCATCCATTTTATTTTTCTGTTGAAGCTTTGATTGTGAAAAATATCTCGAAAGAGAAGTGAATTTCGGTTGCCACTAAAACTGAATCAATGGAGGTCCAAAGCTGGAGGAAAAATGGACCTTTTAATTTGAGATATTAAATTGCCCCAAGAAAATGAAAAATAAAAGAAATAGAAGAAAGACATTTTAGGGTTAGCTCAAGTGGTGTGGGAGGGTGGGAAAATGGATTAGGGATTAGGCCAGGTCAAGAGTTCGATTCCCTCCGTTGTAACAAAAAACAAAAACAAGGGTCTAACAACCTTATATCTTATATTTTTTTAACAGCGTTATCACTCTCTAGGTAAAGATAAGTCATACACTATACCTGGGATGTTCTGTTTTCCAAAAAGCTTTGGCATTACACTTTCTGCAGATAAAACATACTGCAGAGGTTGACTAGCTATTTGGTGTTTATTTTGTAGATTAAGAGAAGAACGCTTACAGCGAATT
Organism: Malus fusca; assembly: GCA_035220775.1. Classification (NCBI taxonomy): domain Eukaryota; kingdom Viridiplantae; phylum Streptophyta; class Magnoliopsida; order Rosales; family Rosaceae; genus Malus; species Malus fusca. The sequence goes on along the minus strand of CM069065.1, from coordinate 315,082 downwards.
GCAAGGTACAAGTCTAGGCTCGCGCTTCTCCTTCCTCCCTTGGTAGAACAGTTCAGAAATGATCTAGCTTCAGGAAACTGACCCATATGTTGCTCTATCGGACCTCATTAACATTCAGCACAATGGACTTCCTTACCAAATCAGTTTTTTTCTGGAATGATGAAAAATGTGTACGGTATTCAAGCAAGTTCGCTGTACAAATTGTACTTTGCTGTAACAGTCAACATCATTGGTGGTATGTTACGTGGGCGTGGTAGTTGATAGGAAAAAATTGTGGGAACCGAGTGAGCTACAATTTTTTGTATTTCCATGCGTTTGATTGTAAGTTGAGCGTTGTGAGTTGTATTGTAATAATTCCTTCTCTGGTCATTTTTCGTTTATTTTCTTTAACAGATGAGCTTTTAGACATGCAACTGCAAGCAAGGGAAGTTGTCATATTTTTTGAAGGCCTCGTTCCATATTTTGAAAGAAATTTTGGAATAGTAGCCAAAAGTTGCCCCTCTCAAAATTCTAAACCCAAAGTTGGTGTGAAAATATTACCCTGCCTTTAATGACTGAAAATTAAGAAGCTATTCTGTTATCAATCCGGATCGAGGTTACAAAAAGTAGAAAGAGAAATAACCAAGTTTTCTTACAAAATTTACATACAAAAAGTAACTTTCGGAAGCGATCGTTTATGCCTAAATATGTGGCTTTCCTTCTTCTAAGCAAACCGCAAACAATTGGTTGAATTAGAGAAAATTAAGTAAAATCTCATGCAAAATGGCAATTCCTCTTTTCTCTAATATCGAGTCATTTGTTAATAATCTCTACGAGATTCACCTTTACACATTCAATCACAAAGTATACGAGTTATGTTCAAAAGAGGTTCAAACTTAACAGGTCAAACCGCTTTATTTAACATATCAACTAGATTATATTTTGTACACCAATCTTTTCTATAGACGATGCCATGTATAAAATAAAACCACACATCGATATACTTTTGCCCTCGAATAATAAACTGGATATTTGGACAAGGGAATAATACTGACTACCGCAATGTAGCTTCTGACAGTCAAAATGCCATTCTCATGTCCAACTATTAAATTATTTTTTCACATCAGAATGTTATTCCCCTGGTAGTGTAATATTGTCACATCAACTTTTGGTTAACTTTTCCAATATTCGTATTCCATACATGGTTCAAGTTTGGGTTATTTTTCTAATCTTCCTTGAAAATAGAATCATTGGATGTCTCCTCATGAGACCTGAGGGAGCTTATAAAGGAATTATGAAAAGAAAATGATAACTGCGCCTTAATTTTTTTCTTCTTACACATCATTGTTTAATCTTATATGTTGTTTTTGTTTGCTTTTGTCAGAATAGAAAGATGTGGGAAATATAAAGATGATACGTGGTTATCATGTGTCTATTAAAAGTTGAAATGAGGAAAAAATGGGGAGAAGAATCAGAAGAAACTAAAATTAGAAACTATTCTTTAAATTGGTTGAAACTTGGAAAGGTGTAGGATTAAGAATTTCCTACACCACATATAAAATAAAATAGTAGGATGTTGTTCTTATCCATATCTTTTGAGATGTCAAAAAAGTTGTGGTAGGTATCTTAATCACTAATTTTCCAATCACAAAACATAGAATAAACTTCTGTTTTGTTTTACGCGAGTAAATTTCTTATAAGCTTTGTGAAATAGGTGATTAATTCCCGTTATTTGCCAATAAGGACGTCGGAGATGAGTTCATGGTCGGTCTCATATTTTTATACTTTAAACTTGCATGATTATGCATACTTCCTATCGCAATCTCACATGGTATTATGTTTCATGCATGGCACCTGCATGTGTGATGTGCATTGGACAAGGAGAGCCAACGCATGCATGCATTCATAAACCAATATTTCTACCCAATCACTGATTCACACTTGTTTTCTGGGCTCCAATAATCACCCTGCATCTGCATGCATGATGCACGATCCATTTCTATTTTGCTTCGTTCAAAAGCCAAGGATGAATTAGAGTACGATATGATATGATTATATTAAAATTTAAACCCTAAACCCTAAATCATATTGTCTTCTGATTCTTGTCCCTTCTCCCCACAACGACAGCTTTGCTTTTTTAGGCTGGGAACACTCCCATCTCCATCTCCCAGCTACTACTAGTTTCCAATTTCCATCAAGTTGTAATATGCATGCCTATGCTATGATATACGATGTTAATTGATGCAACACCGCCCTCTAGAATTTTCAATTTCATGAAATGAAATCATCAAATCCCAAAAGATAACCTTTCAAAGCATGCATGCTTTCACAAATCAAAATCCAACAATTCTTGTTTATTATATAATACACACCCCGACTTTTTCTTAATTTCTTGAATTTCTTAACTATGTTTCCTTCTTAATTCTATTTCTCTATCAATAGAAAAGTGGAAGACAAATAAACTGTTGGGGCTTCAGAAAGGGGAAAAGCGGGAGAAAATAAAGGAAAAAAAAAGAAACCCAATTCTATAAATCCCATGAGGCATAACCTGAATGAAACAGAACAACCCCCCAGAAAGAAAACTATGAACCGTTAACTTTCCTAATGCTTATTTTTTCTTTCTATACATATATATGTAATGTACATGCCCACCAAATAAATATAATCCTATTTGGATGGAAGCTTTGGTAGTATTCATGAAGCTGCGGAAGAGGGGTGGGATTTGGGTTGAAAAAATGGATAGAAGCTGGGTCTTTTGAGAGGGAACTTAGCTGCTTGGACTTTTGTAGTACTAGTTGACTCAAATTTATTATCATTATTGTTATTAGTATTGTTGGTGGTTTTGCTGGCTGGGTTAGCGGTGGTGGCTGTGCGCTCGCAGGAAGGACACATGGTGAGGGTGGTGGCCGGTGATTGCATGGAGAATGGGTTTGAGTGATGAGTAGCCTTCAAAGCCCTCAACTCTTGTAGCTCTTTGTTTAGCCTTCTGTTCTCTTCCGTCAGTGTCTCGCAACATCTCTTCAGGAACTCACAGTCAACCTCCGTTTGCTTCAACTTTGTCCTGCACTCAATTAATTCACATCATCATATCATCCATTATTCAAGTCCCAATATTTTGCGTAAACTAATTGTCTTTGTCGAAAAGATCAAAATTAAAGAAGATAAACTCTTAGTCTCTTATGCTATTACTAAGAGTTACTGTCACTCTAAAAAGGTCATCGTGCGCTTGTATAAATTTATTTTGTTTGTGTTTTCATAAAGCTGAACTGCAAAAAGAAGTGTCAACAAGAACTCCCTTTTAGGTAATACGATTTCTACGTTCATATACAAAGACAGATGCAGATGATATAGCTAGATTAGATGTATAGATACCTTGCTCTTTTATTCTGAAACCAAACTTCAACTTGTCTTGGACGAAGACTAAGCTGTTTCGCCAGTGCCAGCTTTTGCTTCTGCACCATTAATTAATATCATAAATAAATTAGATCTATATATATATGTGTGTGTAATTAATATGTTCCTAGCGAAAATATACCTAGTTTGGACGGAGCTACGTAAGGCCCAGGGAGGGCATCCGCCCCCACTCAGATTTGGGGGTGAGGAAAACAAAAATGTCATGACAATTAAAACAACAATTAAAATTTTGATTTTGGTTCTAAATATTCCACGTTTTCTAACCTAAATCAAACTCAATTGAACTGGGGGTTTCATAAATATATTGGATTCAACTGATGAAGTATCATAATTTAATATAAAAATTTTACTCCAAAGTATTTTATATGAATTTACTTTATTCATTTGTTTGTGGCATTACAATTTAGAATTTAACTTTATAATTTAGAGATTTTTTACTGTATCTGGTCCTCAATAACCTAAAACCCATTATTTTACTTGGTTGTTTTAAGACGCCCCCAGTCAACAAAATTTCTAGCTCCGTCCTTGTTTATATATAGTCTTCATTCATGGTGCGAGACAAAGACAAAGAGTCCAATAAGAGAACATTTTCATATGTTTTGTGTCCTTAATTATATATAATTAAAACTTTACACTTACAGGATTGAGAGTATGGTGTTCTTTGAAACTTTCTTCAAGAAAAGCAGATTGTTCCTTGGAGAGCCTGAGCTTCTTTCTAGAGGTGTTAGTGTTACCATTGATGATGTCATCCTCCTCCTCATCGCTGCCCACCCTGGAATTAGATGCCCTTTCTCCCTCATCATCTCCTTGTGCTTCTGCAGAGTGAGCCCTCCTCTTGTAGTTGTAGACGTTGTGGTAATTATTATTCAGATCATCACCTGCACTGCCCTTGCTGTGATTATTACTGCCGATATCCATGATCTGAAACGACGACGAACCACTGTTTGTGTGCGATGACGACGCAGCAGCCACCACTTCCTCAACTCTGTTGATCACGTTCATGGACAGCACACCAGCTATTTATGCCATTAATTAATACCCAGAAACATAATTGATTAAACCCTAAAACAAAAAGATAAATTAATTAAAATGGTAATTATTAATGAATTTAATAAACTCCATCTCACCGTTTTGAATCTGATTACAAGGAGGAGTAGGCCAAAGGAGAAGATCAAGTTGAAGTGGTACATGATCATCTACATGGATATGATCACCATCATCATCATCTTGCTTTTTATCTGCTGCAGCTGCTTCATGTCTTGGAGGAGGATGAGGAGTACTAGTAGTACCAGCTGCACAGCTTGGACCGATTGATAAGCTCGTACAAAACTCTGTCGTTTTGGTGGTGGTGGTGGTGTTCTGATCTGATCGCTCTGCAGGTTCCTCATGACCTCCTAAGCTCAAACAAAGCTCCATGATCTTCCAGAAAATTGAAGCTTTAGTTTCTTGAAAAAAGATTCTCTTTTTATATACAACCGCAGACTCAACCAAACGCTACTCTTTCTTTTCTTCAATTTCTCCCTTTTTGTGATTTATTAATCAATTTATGATTTTTTCTTTATTGTATAATAATAATTGAGGTTGTTTGTGGGAACCAGTTTGACCGACCTTACTACTCAGTTTGGTTGACAAACACACGTGAAAGGAAGAAGGAAGAAACACGAGACTTTATTTCAAGATTTTGCAATCTTCCTCGATCGACCTCAATCCTCATTCTTCACTCAGTCGCTTAGCAGGTGACTTGGTGCCTCATAACATTTTCAAAGGACCTAATCTATTTGCTTAGTGGTCTACAAAATGTGGTGTCTCAAGCATGTTCTTTTCAATGAATAAGCCAAGATAGATAAACTGGATCAATAGTTGATTTTTGAATTAAAATAGTCTTTAGAAGTCATGGATTCCGATGGACTGTGATTGCTTTTATACTATATTATTGTCATAGCAAATCTAGTCTCATCTCTTAAGATTTTGATAGATTTCATTTTGGAACATTTTTGATGCGATCCCTAACTATCAATGTTCTTTGACCAAAACTTTTGTGATTTTTAGTTTTTGATCGAAGCTCCTGACATTAATGTAATAATGTATTTCTATGTAGGTTATTTTATTTTTAAACTAAAAATGAAATTTGTAGTTATTTATATTAATGAGATTTTAAATAAAATCCATAATTTATGGGATTAAAAATATTAAAGATAAATTATACTCTCCAATAAATTATGTGTATACATGTGTACGTTCATAAAAAAACAAACCAAAAAAATTATTGTACCAAAACATGGTACATTTTTTCAAAAACACAAAAGAAACAAAAAACAAAAAACAAAAAAAAGAAGATATTAGGCTTAATAATTATTAAGAATTTCTTCAGTTAAACTTGACATTGATACATTCTTAAATCAACGAAATAGAATGTACCCATATAAGTTTATATAAAAAATGGGTACATTTTATATTAAAAAAGGGTACACTTTTCATATACCAAATTGGTATATTTAAGAATGGGTACATATCATTTTTTTATAAAAATTTAATGGGTACAAACTTATTCTAATTTTATTTTTTATATTTTGGAAATATTTGAATTAAAATTAATTAGGAGTTTAGTAAGGGTGTGAGTATTAAAACTCTAAATCAATTACTAATTTTTATTATAAAAATTATGTAACTTATATTAATGGTAGGGACTTTGATCAAAATCTACAAAATAATAAGGTCTTAGTCAATGAACATTAGAAACTAGGGACCTGATACTAATTTTTCTTTTCATTTTTCTTACTTCTGACGATATACTTCACCGCCTTGTATGTATAACTATGTCACCACCATTTGAAAGCGTTATATATATAGACATCACTGAGCAACCAGTGGCGGACCCATAGAGGGACCTGGGAGGTCCCATGACCCCTCGGCAACCCTGAATCATTGCTTGAAAATTTCCAGGGACCCCTCGCACTCGAGGAGGAAGGCCCGTGTATGCAAGCTACAGTGGCTAAGCGGCGGCGTCTTCGGAGAAGATGACCGCGTGAAGAAGTTTTCTTTTTTAAGGCTTGTCCCAAAATGCTCGTTTTGGCCAACTCTTTTAAATTTTTTTAATTAAAACAATATACAAAACGTAATCGTTAGTGTATCTTTTGTTTTAAATTCCCAGCTAGCATGTCCCTCAAGTCCCACTCTTCCCCATCCCTTCCCCCATCCCATTGTCCTGATTTTCACAAATTCACCCAATTCCCTAATTTTTAAAACCCTAAAATTCTAAATCCTACCCGATCCCATATTTAAACTTTACTCCAATATCATAACTCAATTTGTTTCAAATCTCCACACCACCATCATTTGGTTCAAAATTCAAGCAAGTTTTTGGTATTCTAATCAAATCTCAATTAAAGTATATTAGATATTGATGGAGGTTTATAGTCAATTATTTGATATGATTATTGATATGTTTTATGTTTGTATACTCATGTGATTATTGGAATTTAGATGGATTTTTTGTTTATTGGTTAATTGGTATATGTTTTGTGTTTTTTATCAATTGTGTAATGTAGAAATAAGAAACATGGAAAGATTTTTCACCAAAGCCAATAGCACGCTCTATTTGTTCGGATAATTTAAGTTCAAGAAAAAAAATGAGTGTTACATTGATTTGAATAATCTTGAAAGAGACCTGAGAATAAACTCAATGTTATAATTAAACTTTTCAATGTTATTTTCCTCTATTAATTTTTTGACCTTTATTATTGGGACTCTTCCTGAATCCACCACTGTGAGCAACTATCAAAACCAATAAAGCCATTAAACCACGCTCTAATAGTTAGAACTTCTAATCAAAAGTAAACCCTAATTAATATCAGTTCGTATCTACAAAAGAACTCCTCATGAATAGGTTCGTGCTTCGATCTTCTCTTCTCTCGATTCCTTACAATTCTTGCTCTCAATAGGCGAGCATATATTGGACACGTTAACCTGAGAAGAGAGGCCAAAGCCGTGCATATGTGTTGGTAACCACTCTCCTATCATCGAGTTGGTTACAACCAGTTTCGTAAGAGGTTTTAACAAAATAAGTTCATTTAATTTTCCTCTGTAATATTTAATTAGAATTAAATATATTTAATATCTGTCCAATTACTTACATATCAAAACACATATACACTCGCCTCAAAAAAAAAAGAAAAAAAAGAAAAAAAAGAAAAAAAAAAGACACATATACACTAGCTCACTCACATTAAGAGCAAACCTCTTACACCATTACCTTACCATCACTATCACATCACCCCTACCGCTATCACTCGCACCATTACCTTAAATTTGGTCAACCTAAGATTTGAGGGTATAAAAATCAGCAAATGGAAACTAAATTGTGGTTTATATATGGCATTGTTTGTTTGGTGTCTTATAATTCTATTTTTATTAGAAGTTTTTTGTTTGTGAATATTGCTCGTTATTATATAGAGCTCATGATGGTAAATCTTTGAATGATCATGTAATGCAATTGATTATCAAAATCAAAATGCATTCCAAAAGACAAAGTTGCATTTTAAAGCTTCTAAATGTGCAATCATAAGATGTCCCTCATGCACATCACGTAATTTAAGCAAAGTGATTGGAAACATTAGCAAAATAATGATATTGCAGAGCACTCGTCCTAAATGTTTGATTTCGGATGTAATTAGGGTGAAAACATTCATGATCACGATAACCTGCTAGTAATCCGATGTTCTCACTCTTCTTCAATTAAAAGTTCGCCTTTTGTTTTTTGTTTGATTCAATTTAAGATTAATTATTTAATTAGATACCTTTTCTTTTCATGCATGTTAACTACTTTTTCATCTTACGATTATGTTTGTTAATTTCATTTATCTCGTAAAATAATAATCTGCGGTCTGCTTCCAGGGGCGGAGCCACCAAGGGACTAGGGTAGTCCCCGGTTCATCCTGACTTCATCTGAGGTGTGAACCTCATGGAAGAAGATGAAGCAAACGACGTCGTGAAGCTGTTTTGATTTTAAATCTTTTCGGCTGTCTAATGAAACGATAAGTTTGGCAGGGGAGTTTTAAAAGAGATGCGCAATTTTAAATGGAAAAAGCAACCCCACTTCTGGTTCGATTCTCTCACCTAACAGTAATATACACCCTATAATTTTCTAAAGCAACCCACCTTCTTTATTTGCAGACCACTCCCCCTTTTCCTTCTTTTTCTACTTCTTTGTTTTTTCTTTAGCCTTCCACAACCTACCTCTTACTTGGTTGTATGGGTTTTTACATTTTTTTCTTCTTAGTATTGAATTTAAGAGAATTTTTTTTCAGTTTTGTGAGGATTACACAAATTGCATATGTCAACATGTTATGAATTCAACTTTTTACACACACTCATATATATACATATTTGTGAAAGACCCATCCTCATTCAGAATTCTGGCTCCGCCACTGTCTGCTTCGTTCATGTTTTGATAAAATAAAATAAAAATCATAGATGCATGTGTCGTCATACCAAACGAGTTGTGGACTTGAGACGATGATAAATTACATATGAATCTATGATAGTGAGATGCATGCATGCGATTGGTGTCTTTTTTTTAATGAATTTTTGCTATTGATGAAATATAAACTCTATAAGCAATAACAATCAGAAATTATTTAAAATGTAATGTAAGAACACGACTGTAAAATAAAAATGTATCCACGTACATTTCAATTGCCAGCCTGAGTGGAAAAAAAACACATTAAGATTCATTTTAAGATAGGGTTTTTAGGTGTGATCGGCAATTAGTGGAGATGAGAAGGAATAATGTGAAGGGAGAATGAAGATTTGGACTTATACCAAATACCAATTCCAAGCAACTAATTAGCTAACACACCTTCCTCCTCTGCAGGGTACGCACTACACGCGACAAGCTTAAAAGTTTGAACCATTTCATTTGGTTAGTTATTTGGAAAATTAACATTTCATTTATCACTTAACAGCAGAAGATCGGGAAAAGGGGTGATTGGATTTGGTTAAGCACGAGAAAGATAAAAGGATTTGACTATTAATTGGCCAAGTCTAGTCCATTAGATTTTCCAATCAACCATTTATATATGCCTTTTTCCTTGTCCAAGAATCCTGCGAGCTAGGCTGCTAAATATTGCACTGCTGCCCCATCAAAATCAAATAAGTTTATTGTTGATTCAGTATCATATTATTTGTATGGGTGGTGCTATTTAGATACATATTTTTACTTTTCACACACTCTCTCAATTTCTGGTTGTTAGATCGAATAAATTGAAGAAGATCAAATGATAAAAATTAACAAAAGATGTGTGGAGCGTAAAAATGTGTGTGGATAGCACTACCCTATTTGTATTAGTCTCTATTTATTATTACTCTTCCATTTTTCTTGTAACAAAATTACATGGAGGACGCAACTCGATTTGGGCTTATTCAAATTGGCTAGGGTAAAACACAAAGTTCTAAGCAAACATGTAACAATATAAAAAAAAACAACCAGTTTAAGAAGCTAGAAAATTTTCCCAAAATTATCAAATACTAATGCAACTTTAAAATATCATGTAATATAATCCTTTTTCCTTTTGTCTTCATAACTTTACTTTTAGTAACTATCACGTTGAATTATACAATATGTTTTTCTTTAAAATATTGTACAATTGTCTGGATCTGATTTTGCACGCACTCAGTCCGTGTGCTTTAAGCTATTGGATGAGAGGAATATTAAGAATCAGGAATTGATTTCTGGATAAAGGTTGAATCAATTACTTAATCATCTAGGTTTAGAGTCCTAGTCGAAGACGGCGAGATCCTGCGACAATCGAGTTTCGACTGAGAATAATTCCGAGTCTATTCAAAGAATATGCTGAAGAATATTAGAATTATACTATTCGGTAGACTTGGCCATCACGAAATTTATCCCTATAAATACAAGAGATTTTGTAACATAGAGAACCCCTTCAACTCAACAAACAACTCAAAACGCTCTATGCGAAAACCTCGCTCTACATGAAACCCTTCTCACACCTTTAAGAAAAATACTAGCTACCCTTACCCACCTCCCCCACGTCAACACACTTTCAGTTTGGATAAGTAAACAACAATGTGTTGACAATCGGCGACACCTTTAGTTTAGACAAGTAAACAGCTCTAGTGTTGTAGAAGCAAGCATCATAGAAGCACATTCAGTTGGACTACTTCTAAGTTGGTTGATTACATATCCAAGTTTCAGCAAGCAAAGAATTCTTAATTCATTCGCCCAAAGACGTCACTTCATTAACTTCCCAGCGAAGTGAAGTGTTCTATGACTCGTTACTCTCAAGTGCATTTTGCAGTTCGACATTCAAATAGCTGAACCATTTTACCATTAAAACTCTCATCTCCTTGGAGCACATGTGCCCTTACAGCCTGATACCGATTCAGCGCACCTATATTCTCACATTTATAGTCAAAGTGGCCAAACTTGGTGCAGAAGATCTTGAACTTCGCAGTGAACTAGGCCACCTTATCTTCAGGTATGGAATCCATCATTGTATGATAAAACATCAAACTTTATTGATTGATAATTGATAAGATAACAAACCTAAGGTCTAAACATCCATCTTTTTTAATTACAAGCAATATTTTACACTAATCTACATTAAGAGAGGGGAGGGATGTGTGGAGCAAAAAATAATCAAGAAAATTATGGAGGCGACACATGTACTTTTGGGTGAAAATGATAAAATTACCCACAAGGCACACCGGGATTCCCATGCACATGTAACAGACAATAACGGCTCAATCAAGGTCAAAGGTGATCAAAATGGTATTTATTCAAAACCCTTTCATTACTCATCATCAAATCTTCACCCACAAGGTAACTCCCAATTATTCTTTTCAAATTGGGATTAATTACCAAATTAATTGAATTGCAAGATATTATTTGACATAATATCTTGCAATTATATTCAAAATACCACCATAAGTGGCCGGTCCCTATTTCTCCAAATAGGGCCGGCCACACCCTATATATAGCCTCTCATTTTCTCCAAAAACCTAAGTCCAATTCTCTCCCAAAAATTCTCTAAACACTTTCTCTCAAATTCTAACTTTGACATTGGAGATTCTTCGGCAAAAAGCACCCCCAAAAAAATTCATCATGGGCGCGTGAGACTCTTGGCCTTGATCTGAAGTGTTAATTGTTTTGCAGGTACATTTTCGTCCAAGAAGAAGAAGACGGAAATTTGCATCCACATGATGGAATCCGAAACGTAGTGGGTTGATGAGGAAGACCCTAACGACCATGACAATCCACTACTTGCAATTCCTAAACATCTAATTTATAATCTTTAAAGCCAAGAACTCTACGATTTCCATATAATTAAAAAACTAAAAAAAACTAACAAAATAAAGAAAACGTCGTTGAAACTTAAAACTCTAATAAAAATTTGTAAACAATGAAATTTAGCCGAAAAGTCCTCTGTTAGAACAAACACTAGTAAAAAAATAGGTTGCGCGACGACATTTTGCGCGACAAACAAAAATTCGTCGCACAAGACGCACTTGCGCGACAAAAAAAAACTTTGTCGCGCAAAATAGAAAATAGAGAAAATAAATAAATTAAACCCTTGCGCGACTAAATTTTCGTCGCGCTAAGTATTCTTGCGCGACGAATATTATTTGTCGTCGCTTAAAGTCAGCAAGAAAACGCGGGTAATTTAATTTGGCAGGAAACACTTGCGCGACGAAATTTTACTTTTGCGCGACACATATTCGTTGCGCAAGTTCCACAACCTTTTCACATTTCGATACATCTGAATCAGGTAAATCTGAGGCTATTTAATGTAGATGTTTGCGCGACAAAGAGTTCGTCGCGCAAAGATCCTAACTTTGCTATTTATAGGCGCTTCTACTGTCTTTTTCTTCACAATTTAGCGCTGAGATGGCGGATAAAAACAACGATGAGAGTGTGCGCAAGGCCGACGAGCATGATATGAGAGAACATTTTGCGTTTGCTCGTGCAATTGCTGCAGCTATGAGGAATAATTGCCCCACTGCTGAGTGGCGTTCTTGGAAAGATGTGCCGGGAAATGTGAAAAAGCTTGTGATGGATGAACTATTAGTAAGTATATTGTTGATGGATCACTAATTTAGTTTGCGAAAGTTTTAGTTATATGTTGGAATTAATTATATGTATATATATGTAACAGCGTAAGTATGTTTTTGATGATGAACCGAAAGAACAATTGATGAAGTTGATGGAGGATGCGTTGAAGGAAAGTTACAATATGTGGCGTTATGAAGTCTTGCGGAATGGAGCAGGATCATCCAAATAGTAGTTTAAAGTTTATGTTTTGTACGACAATTTTAAATTTAAGGTTTTTTTTATCTAATTTATGTATTTGGACTTAATTAAGCACCCTGGCTATGGTTTATATGTGTTTTTAATCTTTAATGAATATCGTACTTATGCTGAAAATAATTGTATGGATGAAGACATAAATTATTTGTAGAATAAATATTTAAGGTATTAACTATTTTTAGAATAATATATTAGGTATTAATTATTTATAGAATAAATATTTAAATTATTAATTAATTTAAGAATAAATATTTAAGGTATTAAATCGTTTGTGAATATTTGTTTGTAATTACAAAGTTTACGTAAACATAGATATCTATGTTTACGTAAACTTTGTAATTACAATTATTTTATTCTATTCGTCGCGCAATATATTGAGCGACGATATTGCGTCGCGCAAATACACCTTGTGCGATGAATTCATGTTTTTGTCGCGCAGTGCGCTGTCTGAATGCATTCAAACCTTCCAATTTATTGCTCATTAATGACGCATTTTGCGCGACGGCTTATAGTTTTGCGCGACAACTATTTCGTCGCGCAAAGTTGTCCTAGTGCTATATTAACACAGTTTCAGAGTCGAAGTTTTCAAATTTTTTTTGTTTAAAAAAGAATGGCCGATTCTGGGGAAGGTTCTGGGAAAAAGAAAGTTGTAGTGCGAGTAGAGAGGTACCGATGAAAGCAAGTGCCGTACTTTGAAGGCAAAAATTTGGCTGAGGTGTACGCCGAATTCATTTATGACATTGGGAATTTGGTGCGAAGGGATTGTTCTGCCGAGTTTGAGTCTTGGAAAAAGGTCCCTGAGGAGCTGAAGAAGTCCATGCTGGGAGAGTTATCGGTAAGTTTATGGTAAATAATGAAAAATTATTTTTGATAAAACGTAATATTTTTTAAACTACTAATTTATTGTTATTGGCATTAATTTTAGTTCATTGGGATATTGATGAAACCGATGAGAAGCAACGGATTTATGTGCATGGGCTTTTCAAGCAGAGATTCCGGAAGTGGAAGTTTGATGTGTTGCAGGCGAGGGAGGATTGAAGTTGATGAAGGTTGTTTTTTTTAATTTTTAGTTTTTTGAAATAAGATTTTGTGGACTTTATGTTGAATTTAATGAATAAATATATGTTATGTGGATGAGTATTAATATTTGCAGTAATGGTAATTTTTATTTGGGATCGTAAATTAGTTTTGTTAATTTATGTAATGTTTAATTAGGTTTGAGTTTTTGATTTATAATAAAATAAAAATTTACAGTACATACAAATAAAGAAGGAAAATATAAAAAATAAAAAAATATATATTTCTAGCGCGACGAACTTCTTCTTTCGTCGCGCAAATAACATTTGAGCGACGAATACAGATGTTCGTCGCGCAAGAAGTATTTGCCCGTCGAAAAAGTTTTCTTCGTCGCTCAATGGTTCTTTGCGCGACTAACATATTATTCGTCGCGCAAAATCCTTCGTCTTTTTTTTCTCTGAAATCAGCCTTGTGCAGAGGCAAACTACAAAAAATTTGCAGATTGTGCCTCTGCACTCATCCCTGCGATTTTGCTGAATCTGGTATCCGTCATTTTCATTTTCTCTCAATTTCATCATCTAAACTACTCCCTCCATCTTCTCTAGGTTGATCGAGCTATCTCGGTGTGTCTGGTAAGCGTTTTTTGTCGTTACGGTACAAGTATTAATGTAAATTCATACTAACGCCATTAATTTCGTTCTCTATATGGATATTGTATGTGATTAGCGATTGGTGGATAACGATTGAGAAGGTAATTTCTTCGTTTTATTTTTTAAACATAAACCATTAATTAAATTATGTTGAACTTAGTTTGTTATGTTTATATTGTGCTATGAAATTATATTTATATCATGTTGTTAAATTTGTACTTGACGTACAAATATGTGTTGTGATGTACGGAGTTAATTGAAATTAACTTCGTACTTGTTTTTTATTTTTAGTAAAACTTAGTTTCCCGTTTAAAGATTAGTTGGATTTCGTGTATAGATGCGAAAGCATGACTGCGGTCCAATTAATTCTTGAATTGTCCCATTATTTGGACAGTTTGGGAATGCACAGTTATGACGCGTAGTTTATGGTTGAAGGATTAGGTTTCAGTTGTGGAGATTTCGGTATCATCTCTGTACGTTCTTCGGGTCGTACACCTGAAGAACTGTATCAAGATGCTGCCGAAATTCATCCACGTTGAAATCTAATCTGATGTAGCCGTAAATTACGTGACATAACTATGCATTCCCGAATGGGATAGGGCCCCTACCGGAGGCATAAGGTGACATTATCAGTTTGTATGAAGTTGTTGTGATTGTTGTATTGTTATTGTGGTTCCAGGAATTATGGACAGGACGTGGATACAGAACCCGAATAGATGCGCGGATGAATACTTGGATGGAATCGATGATTTTATTGACTTTGCAAGTACACACAACCCGGGTGCAACTAGAATCCGGTGTCCTTGTAGGAGGTGTAACAACACGTTAAGGGAGACAATAGAAAATATTCGATTTCATTTAGTAAGGAATGGAATGATTGAGACATATAATACTTGGAACCATTATGGGGAACAATTAGACAATGCTTCATCTTCAAATGCCACAAGAGTGGATAATGTTGAACTTATTGTCGATCCTAATGAACAAGTCATGGATATTATAAATGATGCTTTTCCATTTGCATCGACAAACACCAATCACGAAGGGGAAGATGACGTGCCTACACCAATGGACAGTGCAGAGTTCGAACAATATGAAAAACTATTAAAAAATACCAACCAAGAGTTATACTCGGGGTGCGAAAGCTTTTCCGTTCTCAAGGCCATTGTGGAACTAATGCATGGAAAAATAAAGCATCGTATGTCGAACCAGTGTTTCGATTACTTTTTGGGGGTTTTCAAGAGAATGCTTCCGAAGGACAATTGTTTGCCGAAAGACCATAGAGACGCGCAAAAAGTGTTGAAGGGTCTTGGATTGGGTTATGAAAAAATTCATGCTTGCAAAAACAATTGTATTTTATTCTACAAAGAGTATAAAACATTGGATAAATGCCTTGTATGCAATGAGTCGAGGTTCAAAATGATATCTCATAATAGAACCACTAAGATCCCACAAAAAGTCATGCGTTATCTGCCCCTGAAACCTAGGTTGCAGCGATTGTATATGTCGTCGCATACTGCCACAGACATGAGATGACATAAGGAAAAACGGGTAGACGACGATGTGATGCGACATCCTGCATATGGGGAGGCATGGAAAGAGTTCGATCGAACGTTCCCCGAGTTTACTGCTGATTCTCGTAACGTTAGATTGGGATTTGCCAATGACAAATTTAATCCGTTTGGGCTTTTAAACCAACACCACAGTACTTGGCCGATTTTCGTATTTCCGTATAATTTGTCATCATGGAAATGTATGAAAAAAGAATACATGATGATGACTCTATTGATAACTGAGGATCCTGGTAGGTCAATCGATGTATACTTACGGCCGTTGGTGGATGAGCTAAAAGATTTATGGACACACGGTGTGCGCACATACGATAAATGTACTGGCAAGATGTTCACTTTGCGGGCTGCAGTGATGTGGATTGTGAACGATTTCCCCGCATATGCAATGGTTTCCGGGTGGAGCACTAGGGGTTATATGGCATGCCCTGTATGCAAGGAAGACGTAACATCTAGTTGGCACACTGGAAAAGTTTGTTACCTTGGTCATCGAAGATGGTTGCCTTGGGACCACAAGTGGCGAGAGAAGGATAAAGAGTTTGACGGGGAGAAAGAGCATCGCCTCAGACCCAGAGAATGGTCCGGTGCTCAAATTTTGGAACAGCTTAACCGTTTGGATTTTGCTCATTTCGGGACCAATGTCACTAGGACAAGACTTGCTACATATATGAACTGGACGCACAAGTCTATGTTTTTTGAGCTCCCGTATTGGTCTAAACTAAAATTGAGACACAACCTCGATGTTATGCATGTTGAGAAAAATGTATTTGACACATTGGTCGGCACAATTCTAGATATTGAAGGCAAGACAAAGGACACGATCAAAGCTCATCTTGATTTGGAACGAATGGGAATACGACATGGTTTATGGATGAATAGGGACAATGATAAAGCCAGAAGGGATCTTGCATTTTTTCAATGAAATCGAATGACAAGAAAGAATTTTTAAAGTTTTTATCGTATGTAAAGTTTCCCGATGGGTATGCTTCAAATATCGCGCGTTGTGTGAACGTTGACGGGGGTAAATTAGCTGGCTTAAAGAGTCATGATTGCCATGTGGTTCTGCAACGCCTACTTCCTGTGAGTATTCGACATCTCTTGCCACCCGATGTAGTGAAACCAATCATGTTGTTGTCCAGTTTTTTTTTTCACAATTGACGTCAAGAACGTTACGAAGAACGGACGTTAATCAGTTGCGCCATGACATTGTGCAAGTTCTATGCAAGTTTGAGATGATATTTCCTCCAGCCTTCTTCACAAGTATGATACACGTGATGGTTCACTTACCAGAGGAGGCATTACTTGCTGGACTAGTCAACTTTCGATGGATGTATCCAATAGAAAGGTATATATTCCTCGTCTTTTTTATTAATCGATATTAAATATATTACGATTAGTAATATGTGTATCGTATCATTTTCTTTTGGCAGGCTTCTCGGAGACTTGAAGAAAAGTGTACGAAACAAAGCGAAGCCCGAAGGATCCATTATACAAGCTTGGGTGTCATATGAGGCACTTACATTTTGTGGAATGTATTTAAAAGATGTTGAGACAACTTTCAATCGTCCTCCTCGCAATAATGACGGGGGTGTGAGAAAGGAGAAACTTTCAGTTTTTGCCCAGGTCGCTCGACCATTCAGAGATCTTATTTGTGGCGAGTCGTTTTCCAAGAAGGACATGGATGTAGCACATTGCTTTGTACTCAACAATTGTGACGAGACACTGTCACACCTAGACGAGCATGAAAATATGATGAAGCAGGCACATCCTTCACATTTGTATGCCAAGAAACACCGTGAATTGTTTCCGCAGTGGTTTCTCAAATATGTAAGTTTGAAGTGTTTTGTATTGGACATATATATTGTGCCAATTAAGTTGCTCGAACTAACAAATTTAAATGCTTGTCTAATATTAGGTGAATCAACTGAAAGCATCGAACTCCCCCGCGTACAGTGAAGAGTTATATAACTTAGCGTTCAGACTAATTCGCGTTGAATTGTACTCGGGCTGCCATGTCAACGGCGTTAAGTTCTTAGCGGGTGCACGAGATGACAAGTTGTGTACACAAAACAACGGTGTTCATGTCCCCGGAGGAGGCGAAAGTACAGACATTGAATTCTATGGCAAACTAACAAGTGTCGTGCAATTGCTTTATAAAGACCGGTGCCAAGTGATCCTATTTAAGTGTCGATGGTTTGATACACACCCAAATAGGCATGGAAGTGTGAAAACAGATCATGGATTACTATCAGTGAACACTACCAAAACTTGGTACGATGACGACCCTTACATATTAGCAACCATGGCAAAACAAATTGTGTATCCAGATGACCCTAAATCTGGGAGGGGTTGGAAAGTTGTTCAGAAGATGGATCATAGGAACGTGTATGCTATACCAGAACAAGACCGTACTGACGACGACATCAACAATGTTGCTGACCAACATCTTGAATCTTTCATGGAAAGTGGTGCGGAAACACTTCGAGATACTAATCTTATCCAAGAACCATTTCAGATAGATGGAGTGTCTTCAATCGAAATACCGATTCAATCCATCACGATTGACCTCGGTAATATTCCACGATACGATGGTTCAGTGCGCACGAACGACGATGGTGACGTACCTATCGATGATAAGGAATAGGACATTGAAAATGATGATAGCGACGAAAGTGAAAGTTATTATAGTTCAGATGAAGATTAAGGCAATTTATTTGTAAAACACATGAAATGTTTAATGCATTATATAGAGTGAGGGAAAAAATGGTATGAATGATTCCCATTTTATATGTGAATTACTTTGTAAATAAAGTTGTTTTGTTTGTATTTTATAATAAATTGTAAACAAAATAAAAACATAAAAAAAAAATCAATTTAAAACACAATTGCGCGACGAATAAAATATTTTTGGTCGAGCAAATATACTTTGCGCGACGAAATATATGTATTCGTCGCCCACGTGTATGATTATTCAATTAAAGCGTTTTTTTTCGCGGAAATTTTAAAAAACTTGCGTGACGAATAAATAGGTTTCGTCGCTCAAAGTATATTTGCGCAACGAATTATATTTATTTGTCGCGCAAGTGTCTGAAAATTCAAATAAAGCGTTTTTTTTCGCGGAAATTTTAAAAAACTTGCGCGACGATCGGTTAGCCTTGCGGGACGAATACTCCGTCGTGTAATATCCTATATTATTAACCCCCGTGTGTCTCGTTCCTCCCTTACTTCTCTCGTCTTCCTTTTTTCCCCGCGCGATACCCTCTCTTTCCTTCCTCTCTATCTTCGTCCGTCTCTCCTTCACTCACCTCGTCTCTCCATCCATCTCTCAGTCCATAGCCTCTTTTTCTCCAACAGGTAATTTCCTTTTCAGTTTTTAGTTTCAATTTTGTTTATTGACTGGGGGTTAGAATTAGGGTTTTTATTTTTTCAAATTGGGGGCGGTGGGGTTAGATTTAGGGTTCGTAAATTGGAGGTTACATTTAGGTTCTTAAATTAGACTTTTTAGGGTTCTTAATTGGGGTTAGATTTAGGTCTTAACTTAGGGGAACGATTTTGGGCAGTGAGGTTAGATTAGGTTTTCTGAAATTGGGGGTTAGATTTAGGGTGCTTCACTGGGGGTTAGATTAGGGTTCTTAAATTAGGGGTTTTTTAATTTCAAGTACAGGGTTCGAATTAGGGGTTTTCTAATTTAAGTACAGGGTTCTTAAATTAAGGATTTGCATGGTTGACTGCCACGATTTGTTGATATATAATGGGGTATTACCCTTTGTTGTTGCCTTATTAATATGATAGACTTGATTGTGTTGCTTGTTGAATTCAGCCTCCCAATTTTGAAGTTATATTTACGTTTTGATATTAATCTTTCGTTTTTGCACAATAATTTGAATTCCTCCATTATCGTTTAGATTATATATATATATATATATATTAGATTTTCATGAGAGGTATTAGCAAACTTCTTTTGCTGCAAATCGCAGAGCACATGAACTTTGTTATGATGGGAATGTTTCAATTATTTTCATATTTCTACATCTCCAAAATCATTGAATCTACCCATATGCATTCAAAAAATGCTTTTGACCAGCCAATGGACTGGAATTCCCATATGTTTATTTCAGTTAACAAGTTCATTTGAAATCAAATCAACAATTAGCAATCCTTTTGTAGCCATTGAAGTTGTAAGCATGTGAAAACAGAATCAAAATCTTTGTGTACTAAACTAATTGATTGCCAATTTTGTAGATGTATCACCTGATTAGAACCCGGAGGCCGATGACTTCTACACCTAGTTCGACGGCTACACCTAGTCCGACGACTATACCTACTACTGCCGCCACTGCTCTGGCAGAGATGGACCATAGGCCGGTCAATCCGGTTCACTCAGATGGTCCTCCAGTCCCACAAGCGCAGGCATCGTCGACTTCTTCGGTGGCGTTACCTATTAGCGCCAAACGAACTCACCGACGCCCCCGCACTGTGGACCAGATGTCGCCATCGGGATCCACAACCGATGCCTCTGGTACACGGCTAGGTATACAATCCTAATTCACTCCCTCATTCCCTTGTTTACTAAGTTTTTTTTATTTTAGGTTCAATTTGTTATGTCATGTAAGGATTAAAAAGTTTTCATCGTTCCGAACCTTTTATTAAACTGTTGTGATCATTGTGTTGGATATGTATATTGTTTATGTTATTTTCAGGGTTTTGGGAAATGTTTTAATTGGAAAAGAATTGGTTTTTTCGACATATGATTCATTGTGTTTTGGTGAAATTGTTGAAGTTTCAGGGTGGAGTTAATATGTAATTGTGTATGTACACTCACTATATTGGAATTTAATTTCTTTTTTGACATGAATGTTGTTGATAAGGAAAGAAAGTTCTATTCATGGGCAGGAATCATGCGATTTTAAACTCGTTTCTGCTTCTTGTTCAGCTAAAGCCAGTTTCTTGTATGATTAGTTATGCATGATAGGAACTTTCCATCTCCATTTTGTAATACTGGGAGACGTCCATACTTGGTTGCATTATTAAACTGTTGTGATCATTGTGTTGGATATGTATATTGTTTATGTTATTTTCAGGGTTTTGGGAAATGTTTTAATTATAGGGGAGGTTATGCCGAAATTTTAGTAGGATTTGTTATTAGTTATGGGTTAATGATTTTTTTTTCATCTCTTTGCAGCAAAAAAAAACACCCGGGGACCTTGTCGGCAATTGAAGACAGGGAAGGTCACCCGGGTGACCAACGGTCGTATCCCAATCGGATACGATGAGCAACATCTGGCAGCACCAACGGCGGAGCAGCATAGTGCATTGGCCCACGACATTGGGCATGTCGTGAGGACCTTTTGCCCTATGATGTGGAAGTCTTGGAAGGCGATGCCGGAGGAGACGAAGATTACGGTGCACAATCAATTGTCCGTACGTAGCATCGCCTTTTTAATGCTTTTCATTTAAAATTTATATATTTATATGTATTACTGTCTTTTATTACTAATGCTTTCAAAATATTTGTTATATTGCAGACAAACTACAATTTGGAGCACATGGACGAGGACAAGTTCGCGTATGTCAATCGGCTCTTCTCCGAACGCTACAAGCAGTGGAAGAGTGACCTGCACCAATGCTTCCAGGAGTTTGATGATCCGCAGGTCGCTCTTGAGGAGGGATGTCCGAAGGAGTTAGAGGACCGACAAGATAGTTGGGTTTGACTTTGCGGTCATTTTAGTGACCCGACATATGTGGTGCGTTTTTAATGACGACTTCTTTCATTTTACATTTTTTTAATTTTTTAATAATGTTTATTATTAATGTTTTTAATTTTCTTTAACTATTACAACTAATACGTTTATTTTTTGTATAACAGAAGAAGGCGAAGGCGAACAAGATCAATCGAGAGAAGAAGACTCTTATCCACCATTCGGGTTCGAGGCCTTTCTCCTATACGATGGAGGCGCGACGGAAGGTATATATTACAAC
Organism: Malus fusca; assembly: GCA_035220775.1. Classification (NCBI taxonomy): domain Eukaryota; kingdom Viridiplantae; phylum Streptophyta; class Magnoliopsida; order Rosales; family Rosaceae; genus Malus; species Malus fusca. Next base: position 293,147 of record CM069065.1, on the reverse strand, counting down.
TTTCATTTCCAATTTTAAAATGTCGCTAATAATTTTTTTTTTTTCGTACTAACATTTTCCTTATCTTTTTCGATTTTAGGAGGGTTCAAAATTTCCGGAGATCGACGTCTTTGCTGACGTTTATGTTCGGCCTGGGAATGAGTTGACCCAGTCCTTTCATGTAAGTAATTTCTTATGCATTAAACATTTATACTAATTCTTTCAAATTGTTTTCTATTAATAATCCATGTTTTTTTTCACAGGCAACTATGGTGGAGAAGCGACAGGTGGTGCTTCAGGAGTTCGCCTCCCACCTTTCCCCGGGCACGCTAATCGAGTTTGTGGATCCCTCTGAGGATGCAGGGTTTCACATCGTCACTGAGACGTTAGACCAGACTTTCGGTCGGAGGCCAGGGACATATTGTCGGGGGATGGGAAATGCCAGGCGTCATGAGACTAGAGCCTTGTCATCCTCACAGTCAAAGACCAAGGTTACGGCTTTGACGCAGGAAGTCCCTGGGCTAAAGAGTGAGCTGGCATCGTACAAGCCTCAAATGTCAATGCTTGTACAAGCCCTTAGTTCCTCTGGAATACATCTCCCCGGTTTTTCTACACCATCGCCCTCACAGCCCTTCCACACCGAGCAAGCACAGCAATCAGGCCCGTCGACCTCCGACCCCGTCCCCAACCAGCAACAAGATTACCAAGCACCTTCGAATGACATGCCTATAGATTTTGCCTCTTTATTTTCGTAGTTTTGTTCCCTTTTTTTTAAAAAAAACTTTACATTTGTATGTACATTTTATGAAATCTGTTTTTTTTTTTTCCTTTTATTCTATTTTTTTTATTAAAAATTACACGTGCGTGACGACGAAATGTCGTCGCGCAAAATTAAGCGCATCTTACTCTTCGTCGCGCATTACCACGCGACTACTATATATTTCGTCGCGCAACAAGTTTTGAGACAAATTACCCACAAACACACTTGTACTCGTTTATATCGTACGACGAAAACCTTCGTCCGTATAACATTTGCGCAACGACTAGTAAAGCGTCGCGCAGTTGTTAAGACGCACGACAAATTTTAAGATGTTTGTCGCGCAATGTTTTTTTCACGAGCTTTGCGCGACGATTTTCTGGTCGCCAGAGTTTATGTGCGACCACATAATTCTTTGCGTGACAAAATGTTCGTAGTCGCGCAAACTGTTTAATTTAGTAGTGAAAGTGGTGAGTTTGATGTGTATCGCTGTTTCGAAACAACGGATTATGAACCCAAGTCGTACACCAAAGCCCAAATTTGCAAAGCTTTGTTCTTACTACCCGATTTGCGCCTTTGGACTTGATCGTCAGTCCATTAGGCATATGATCTACATCAACTTTTATCTTGTCAAGAAATTTTTTTTGGCCTGAACTCGAGCCAGTTATAAATAGTAGTAACTTCTACATTGTTATAAGGTATAATTTTTTAGATTTCGTCCTAAAAAATTTACCTCTACATAGTAATAATTGTCAATAAGAATATAACTCTTTATGTATCTTCCTAACCACTAATAGCTAGTAGCTACTTAAGGCTATGTCTATTTTCCTGATGCCTTTATATCTGTACAATTTTATTAAGTTTTATAAAGTAATAACTTTGTTGTAATAATAACATTGATTAATTTGGTTCCAACATTATTACAACAGAAATGTTTTTAAGTTAATCAGGAGAGAGAGAAAATAATGAAAGGATGGCCATCCGAACCCAATTGAATTTAAATATGATGATGATGATCAATGAGACTCTGTTGTTGTGGGGTTGAGACTTGAAGATCGACTTTCAGAGTTGAGATGGAGAAAGGCAGTCAAACCCAACAAAGGTCATAATCAACTTTCACAAGGCGTGCATGCATGACTCATGATAGTCACTCAACCTCCATCAGCACATCTCATCAAGTTCTCATCCACTCATTCAATTCCTCACTCTCCTGTTTTTTTAGTTTGGGGTGAAACTATCCGCGCACTATTCTTATTTTTCACATTCTTTTTAATTTTGTATTGTCTAATCGAATGAATTTCAAAAAAATTAAATGACATAAAATAACCAAAAGTACATAAGAGGCAAAATAAGGGTACGTATGTAAGCAACACCACTTTTTACATTTTGACTCTTTCATTTTTCTTTACTATTGTAATTCAAACTTTTATTTGCTCCCTAGTCTAGGGCATCGTTACAGTATTATCGGATGTTCTCAAAGAAACGTGCTAGTCTATTGGAAACAATGACAAGTACCCAATAGATGAAAAGGAAGAAAAATAACAAAAGAATAGAAAAAGTAAAACTCAATTATCTCCCAGCGTGTTCATATTGAAGGTGTCTTATATGCATGACGACATTTTGTTTTCCTGACAAATTATCAGACTTAAAAAATAAAGAAAAAAGTTAATTGGTGGCAAGTCATGGTTATCCACATTTTTCGAGGATTGGGAAGACTCACATATACATTTCAGTTTCTCTTTGACCACAAGTCTGACTTCTACACCAACAACGGATTTTGAACCCAAGACCTCCAGACTTTGACATTGGTGACTTTTTTTTCAGAATCGTTTGTTTCCCACACCACTAGAATTCACTGGACTGGACTAATGGTAGTATAGTCTCGTATTATTAGTCGCAGCGACTAATTTTAATGAAATTACGAAGGACTCGCCTTGACTAAATGTATTAGCTATCCGGTCATAACGAGACCAGCTCCCAGAAAGTAGAGGACTGCTAATCATTAACGAGTTCTCATACCTTCTTTTGTATCTCTCTTATTTTTTGGTTGACAAAAAAATTATAGAATTTCTTGTGATCTTGGGTTGTGGTTTGTTAGGAATTTTGGTTTTTTATTGAGATTTTCTTGACATCTCTGGGTTGTGATTTGCTGAGATCATTCGGAGAAAGAAGATGGCTTAGTCTGTCGTTTAGTCTGGTACTGTACCAAACGTTTTTCTATTGTTATCTTGCCAAGTCAATCCAACTTAATCCTTAAAGTTAGTCTAGTACGAAATAGTTCAGTGCAACAAACACACACTTATGGTTTTCGTGAGATGTTAATACAATTATTTGCAATCAAGGAGCCAGATAATATCCATCGGTCGGAATGCCTTTGCAGAACTTGGGCACTTGTCAAGATTGAATTGATAGAATTTGGAATGTTGCTATTACATAAATAATATAGTTTTATTTGGTCGGTTTAGATATCTCTAAAATGATTCCATACTTATGGACTTTTATGCATGATTTATACTTAAAGAAGAAGAAAAAGAAGAGGATGGAAGAATGATTAATGGAAAAGGATTGGAGCCCAAGGGGAGTGGGGGCGGGGGACGGGGATATTTGGGCAAAGCAGAGGCAATTGATAAGGTTTGAGAAAAAATCATTGTTAAATTGTCTGGCAGTCAGCCCCATCGGAATCATCAGAATCATTGCATGCATCGTAATCCCACCGACCGAACGACCTACAACTACCCACTAGGCCCTTAAAATTTCCAAGTTGCCAAGCACACTAAGACAATTGTTTTATGCCTTTGATGCTGCTTGATGATGGGTAACTGTGATCCGTTAATAAATGTGGGTTCCATAAATTTCCTATTTAACAGTGTACACTCAAAGACGCGCGTGGATGACTGTCCAATAACATTTAAGTACTCATTGATGCCCTTTTACAGTCAACAAACTTGATTAATTTAGCATAATTTACTGAGCACGGGTAATGTAACCGAAGATTATTAGTTCGTAAGCAAGAGAGAGGATAAATATTAAGAAAAATAGAAATGATTCCTACTTCTTAGTGTGGTGCATCATGCATGCATGCATTCACGTACATATTATATTAGTTTGTTAGTCCTTTAAATGAGTTAAACTAGGCAGGAGTTAAAGCTGAGCATCAATCAACCAGACATAACACCAAGAGAGTGCAGAATATGTCCCTTATTCAACTACAAAATCCCATCAAAAGTAAAAAATAATCCCCTAAATTTGCTTTCCAAAGATAAATAACATTAATTAATGGCAGCGAATGCTTAAGAAAGTTATACAGATAATAATCGTGTACCAAAATTGGAGGAGAAGGCGTTGAACATGTGTTCGAGAGCCACCTCCCTCAACCAATACCCAAACAAATCTGTTACATATGTTTAGGCTCAGATAGATTTGAGCCTATATATATGCCTCTTATGCATTTGTCTACCAACATTGTATACTTCTCTTTTGAGAGGAATAAACTTGATTCAAATCTAATAAATCTTGCAAAATGTAATACACAGCACCACAATTACATGCAATGATGCAATGCAATCGCACCTTAATCTCAGTCAGCTGCAACTTGCGCTTTCAATTTCAACAGCAGCAATCACACTCCCTGAAACAGAAACATTCAAAGCTTTTTCGGCATTATGCAATAATCAGTTCTTTGAGCAACATAGCAAACAAGTAAGCAGATGAGGTTAATGGAGCATACTTATATCAAACTAACCGTTAGGGGTTCAACTCTATATGATTTAAGAATCCAAGGGACACGGTTGAGACTTCAGAGAGAGATAAAGTTTACAAAAAAAATCTATTTACCAGAGAAGAAATAACCATGGTTTCAAACACTGGCGTACTTTGCATGTTAAATATAAAGAATACCTCTTTAAAATCGGGTTGTAAACCAACCATATCAACTCCAATAAACTTCTTTGTCTTCTATTTCCACGTCCCTTCAAGCAATGTCAATCAATTTGAATTTTGAACTGAACCCAAAAAACAACCTTGCGGCAATAACTCATCTATATAACTGAGGTGGTTTACCATGATCGAGTCGATGGCCACAATTGAGGCAAACATCTAAACCAACACAGATCTGAAGTATGCCACAAGAAGAACTGAACGACCAAGAGATAAGCATCAAGCCAGAGAAATTCATTGAAAAGATGGTGCATCTTCATAAAATCTCACATTAAATATTTTGATATTGACTCACTCTTTTAAGTCCTCTTCATTTTCAACCTTACATAATCATATCGATGTTTCCAATGAGTAACTTCTTCATTGTATAACTACTTTCAATGATCTATGAAAGAACTACTACTAAGAGAGGGGAAGTGGAAGGAGATCATTTTCTATCCATAAACATTTATTTCTCATTCTAGGATATGGTAATGACTTTCCCCTGGTAACAAGAAAAATAGACTGTTTTTTAGCTGTGAATGTATGATACTTGTTTAGGTGATCACTAGCATACAAAAGGACAAATACTTGACCCTGGTCACAGAAAAAAACAAATTGCTCATTGTAACTCATGCACTGTATCAAACTTGCACGAAGACAGAAAAGACAGAAACTTGATGTTCTATAAATGTAATTTATGGCATCTTATAAATCACCAATATGCATAACTGAAGCTGGCGAGTCAGACAACAAAATAGACGATATATGCCCTAATATGGAACAAATAAAAGTAACTAACTCCAGCATCGACAAGGATAAGGTCATAAAATAACAGAGTGAGAAATCTACAAACCGAATATCAGCCCATCAAAGATTGAAAACCACTCAGGATTTATTAGCATTTGAGTCTAAATATGGGAAATCGACCTTTTGTTCCATAGGATACTTAACAGGAAAGTGATCGAACTTTCAGAGTTTGGCAGCCCAAACTCATGCACCAAACATTGACCGAGTAGTTTTCATATGTATTTTGAAAATTAATTAGACGCCTACTGATGTACAGACTTTCAACTTAAAAACCTACGAAGACCAAAAAGAACGCGACTGACAACCAGCTGTTTCCAATTTTTTTTTTCTTTCCATTTTGAGTGATAAGATTTGCTACCTTGTCACATTTCTGCAATCTTAAAAGACATTAGAAATAGGTTCTTATTACAAAGTATAGCCCTAACTGAAATCTTTCTCTTTAGAGCTAAATGTCAACATCCCTCACAAATCAATTGAAAAAATTGGCAATCCTAATCTTCTTCTTACCACTTGCATGTCCAAGGTATTTCAAGAAGTCAATGTTTAGCATTGAAAAATGCCATCGTATTATCTTTATTTCTACTTCCAAACTTAGAGGATTGGGTGGCAAATGGTATGAACTCAAATGACCTTATCTTAACACTTATCATCCAACCAAAATATACAATATGAATAATGGTGCCTGATAACTTAATGCAGAATTAATCGAAGGATAAAGTAAACTCAACGAAAGTAGAGTTGGTCAGCAAAATAATGCCACAACCAGCCATTAGTTTTGGACTTGTCATAATAAAATCCAAGAAAGTGTCAGTTTAGAGAACTAGCAGCTGACAGTTTCAAAAGCTTGTAGTAGTACATATATATTTACCAAGATATAAAGCATGTACAAGCATACAGAATCAAGAATTAGCACCTATAAGACTTACAAATATAGACTGCTCTTTGGCATACAAAAAGGACCCTGTGCCAACACCAGAAACTATCCTCAATATATCCTTTGAAAGAGAACAACACCGAAAGATTCTTCCATGGAAAGTTCAATTCTTGGAAAGAGGACAAAAAGGTGCTCTTATAGATAGCCCAGATGCCATACATCAAATTTCAGTACCTTTTTACAGAATGAATTCAAAAATGCTTTTAACAGCAGTCAGAACTTCATACATGGTTGCCAAACACAGCCATATGAACTAAATGCAGGATGATGATGAGGAACCTTGTATTATATTGATCTATATCTCCAGGAAACAGTTTTTTGTTTATCTCAACCTTCTCCTTCTAGGTTCAGATGTATATCCATTGTTTGAATCAGAACCTCTTGAATTAGTTCTCCTAGAAGATGAGGGATGCAATGCAAAATTTGTTTCTGAGCCTGTTGGCTGATCCACAATAATGGTATCAGTTCTTATAAAGGAAGCAGAGGGGAGCGCATCAGAGTTGATTTCAGCAGCAGTATCAGAAGTCTGCGTTTCTGGTTGTATAACTGCAGCGATGCTCGCAGATGTATCTCCATTATCAATATGTAAAGATTGATGACGGTTTCTTCTAACATGGTGACCATTACTATATTCCTCGAGGTCCTCGACTAATCTTTCTGCTGAATCCAATGCAGTATTCAACGCTGATGAAAGGGAAGATACTGAAGCGGCTCCTTGTAGTAATAATCTTGAAACTTGAAGGGAATCATGCTGGTGTTGGTTTCTTGTCTCAGTGGCAGGTGATGCCTGTGATGTCTGGTCCTGGCTGGGCACGAAACTAGTTCTTTCAGCCATGACTTGTGCATGGAAACTATCCCGTGACCGTCTTCTCTCCCCCATTGAACCAACTATGTTGCTAAGTTGCTGAATCCTTTCTTCAATCAATGTAGAAGATGGGCCTCGCCTAATAAGCTGCTGCCTCAAACCCTCAATCCTGTGTGCAGGGGGCCTAGGAGGGGCCTTTGAAACAGACTCGTTTGACTTGCGAAAACATTTACCATCCCCATTCCCGTAAATTGGAATCAGACTTGTATCAGTTACTTCTCCTTTACACACGGGGCATTCCTTTGCATTTGAATCCGCATACGACAACTGATAGAAGCATGGCCAACAAAACAAATGACCGCAACATGTCAATATAGGATCTCTTGCCATATCCAAGCATATTTTACAATCAAAAAAGCTCCCAGTATGAGGCTCTGCCTTTTTCACATTTGTATCCATCCCCAGTGCCTTGGCTATCAAATGCATGTTATCACCTCTGTTGGTTTTGCCAGATTCCACTGTTTCTCGGGCAGCTGGAGCATCGTCCTCATTCTGACTGTGTTCGTTTTGTGTATCAGAAGCAACAACACCAGCAGTGATATTCACAATTTGAGGGGAAATTTGAGCTTGTCGCCACCTCTGACGCTGCCTAGCCCTGGAAGTGACTGCTTCTAGTTGTCTGATACGTTCTTCAATGCGTCCATGGGCAGTTTCAAGCTCATCGAGTATGTTATCTAATCCGATCACCGAATCAGGCAGATGGTCTAAAGGCTCTTGGTTTAAATCCAAAATCATGATTTCTTCCCTTATATTACTCCCCATCTCCATATAATTCCACGAATCTTATTCCTTTAGGAACAAGAACCCAGTTGAATCCAGAACAATTTCAGTCACCCACTTGCAGAAAATAAGCAACAAACAAGGTTACTTTCCTGCCAAACATGCAAAAACAATGTCATTGGATTTAAAGGGGTATGCTTCATCATTTCAATACAACCAAAACAAATTAAACAAAACATTTTATCTCATACATTACATAACCCTGGTAAAAAAAAATCCTTGAAAACTGAAAACTCAAACATACATCACCATTTTCTAATTAATTATGCTTTGATTCAGGAAAATTGCAAGCCCTGCGTAAGTTCAGGCAAACAACGAAGCAAGAAATATCAACAAGGAAAGATTTCCAATTGGCAGATGATCAGATTTATGTACCTTTAAACATTATATATGATATATCGTCGTTGAACAGAGAGAACAACTACAGGGAAAAAATTAAAAAAGAAAGAAGAAAATAATTGAATAAAGCTATACCTAGATGTATATGTATAGGTATAGGATCGGCCAAGGACGCAGGAGCCAGCTGCTTCTTTTATTTCTTCTTTCCTCTGTGTTTTGTGTATGAGAGAGAGAGAGGCGCCAATGGCGGATAAGCGACTGGGAATATACCGCCTTGGAGCCAAGCCAGTTCATGACCATAACGTGTTCTTGGTGCCGTTAGGTTTCCCTCCGGGTCTGCTGGGAGACGGCCCATACTCACTTAGGCCCGTCAATTGCCCTGCCTCAAACCTTGACTTTGAGCCCAATATACTGCAGGCTGCTATTCTTCAATCTTGATATTTTCTCATTCATTAATTTTAAACATTTTTTTGGGAACTAATAAAAAGTACCTCACAATTTTTTTTTCTGAAAATATGATTTTAGCCCTTGAAACTCAAGTTTCTTTGCATAAAACCCGACATAGTCTTTTTACTTGAATAAAACCCAATGACTAGGCTCCACATAAGCAAATTCTTAATTCTGTTTGACTTTACACATTTTGCATTTTTCAGATGCCTAAAATACCCCTAATTACAATTTTAATGTATACATTTAATTCTATGCAGATTTGAAGGGAGGGATTAATGAAAAAAAATGTATTTATGTTTAAATTCATTGTATATTAATATATCATAACAAATTGTATGTTAATGCTTCTGGACAAAAAATAAATAAATAAATAAACATTAATGTTATACTTTCCTTTAGATTTCGTAATTGTTTTTTAAATTTGCATAAAATTAGACAATTTTAATTTAATCTTGTCATTTTCTTACCAAATGGAAACTGAAAGAGAACTATGGAGTAATTTACATAAAAACATAGGTAAATTATTTGGACATATGTGTTAGTAATAAAATATTCCCAGTATATGTAATAATACATGCAAAATAATTTATCTACAAAATTAAAAAAAAAATGTTATTTGATTCAATATAATTTTATCTACATTTGATATAATAAAGTATAATTGCACATATATATTACTCAAATGTGCCCAATACATGTAATAATGCATGTAAAATTATTTACCTACAAAATAAAGGTATGTAAGTTGATTAAAAAAATAATATATCTACTACTTTTTTTTTATGAATTTTAATATACCTATTGTTTTTTTTTTGTACAAACGTAATGTACCTACAATATATAATTCCTACTAAAACTAATATATCTTTACACATATATATATTAGTAGTAAAACGTGCCCGGAATATGTAATAATGCTTTTAAAAAATTATCTACAAAATAAGGGAATGTAATTTGATTGAAAATATAGTATATCTACTACTTTTTGTTTATAAATTTCAATTTTTCTTTTTAAAAAAAAAACATAACGTACCTACAATGTAATTTACCTATTATTTAATTCTTATAAAAAATTAATTTACTTATACTTTACATATAAATATAGATAAATTATTTTTGACATGCATATATAATAACAAATCAAAATGGCTAATGTATGTAATAATCTGTGTAAAATAATTTACCTACAAAATAAAAGAATATTAATTGATTCTTTTTTTTTATCAAATAATATTATTTGATGCAAAATAACTGATTATACAAAGGATCCTTTTTTTTTTTATACGAAAACTATGCCTATAATTGTTTTTATATATATATATATATATATATGTTAATAATATTTATGAAACAAAAAAGGTAAAATTTCCATATGGGGTTAATTGCTAATCATAATTAGGGTGAGTAATAATATTTATTAACATAATTAGGGTTTTGTGGCATAAGTTGTAAATATGTTGTAATAATTGGTTATATATTTATCTACATGGTAGTCTATTTGAAATTTGGGTTTTATTTGAATGTTTAATATTAATTGGGTTTTTGTTTGAAAAATAGGCATTTCAAGGTCCTTTCTCTAAAGAACCCTTTTTTTTTAATAGAATAACACTTAAAACAACTTTACTTATTATTAAGCATGTTCGTGATGTTATAAGGACAAAGAACAAAAAAAAGAACCACACTTCAAGAGGGTTTTAAATTAAAAGAAAATGGCCTTAATAATTTAGAAAGTGTCCTTAATAATAAAAAAAAATGTGCAATGATAAAGAAGGTTGTTTAAGAATTTTTGCACAAATAAACCGCAAAGCCGCGAGGATGGCATGAGTAGAGCCACTCTTTGTACCTACCCAACTTGGTTGCATTAACGACATATGAAGGTCTCGCTGCTGGTAGGCCCCGGAGGAAGTGAGAAGGAGAGAACGAGTTGGTGAGGGTGGGAGTGGTGAGTATGAACCAATGGCTTTGAAGAACAAGTTGTTTGGAGATCAGTCTTGCAATCTCCGCAGTGGTAGGAAAATCCATTTCCGTGCTTCATGCATGCACGGCAATTGAAGACCCCATCAGAATATATTGGGGTTGGGAGCAAAGTACGTAGGACACGTTCTTTCTCATCAAACGGATGCGTGATTTGCTGAGGCATTTCTGAACATGAGACGGGAAGCAAGCAAGTGCATGGCGTGCAACTGTATATCCATCCGCCAGAGGCATCTAGTTTGCAGGCTGCGCTGAGGCCGCTAGTCGCTGCCCGTTTAAGATTTTCTGTTGGGGCTGTGGGTGATGAAGATTAGAAAGGATCAAGGGATGTGAGTGGCTAAAATGTTGAAGCAAGACCTGAGGTTGAGGTTGACCAGCTACCCGCATGATCATATCTCTCGTTCCCTCACTCTCTCACACACGCACAGAGGGAGGAACTTGTGTTTCAGATGATCTGTACCTAACTTCCTTGTCTCTCAACTGGATAATTAAATCGGTAGGTGCTCTTAATTATGATAATTTCGTCCTCTTCAGCCCTTCTGTGCAATGTATATCGATCGAATTAAGCCTAGTGGACTTAACTATATAATCAGACTGGTGAAATCGATTCTTTTGTTGAAACTAGTTAGTTAATTCCGAACTGGTTGGAAGGAAATTGTAGGGTGACTGTACACACATTGAAGTCGATCGATGAGCGTACCTCTCCAACGAGAGATTTTTCAATGTGACCGGTACACGAGGTGGTACACCACGTGTCACTGTACAAATGGTGGGATATGTGTGCTAAAAAGTTAATAACTTAAAAAATAAAATTTCCCACCACTCCTATTAAAACATATGGTGTACCATTTGTATTCCCGGTCACAACTAAAAATTTCTCCTCTCCAACAGCAAGCCTTGTTAAAGTAATCGTACCGGATCGTCCGATCATTGATCCCAAGAGTTGTTTCTAATATATCTCCCCAGTGGGGCAAAGAAAACAATGAAATAGGCTACAACTACAAAATTATTAAGCATCCTCACTGAAATTATCTTGGATCATTTATCTTGAAATTTAAGTCAATGAGCCTACCTCTTAAGGAGCTGACATATATCCTGATAACACCATAGAATATTATATGCCTAATGTCGACAGTATTAGAGAGTCCAACGGTTAATTTCACCCTAGTTAACTATAATTTCATTGGCCAGAGATGAGGATTCTAGAGAATATGAAGGTATTACAGAGATATATGGTTATATAATGTAACCCTATATAAACACATAATTTCACGGTGGTATCTAAGTTGCAAAACATTAAGTAAAATTAGCAACTTGAAGGACTTGGGAAAACCAATCGGTTAAGTTGACATTGTCTTCCTATACATTCTCAACCACTTCATGCTACACAAAGGATATACAAGGTATTAAGAAGAAGAGTGGGAAAGGATGCAAAAGTCAAATGAAATCTTGCATTTAATTAGTGTGGGTGTGTGTGTGTGTGTATATACACTGAATTTTTCAAGCATTATTGCAAGATCCAAGATCTCACATATTTATTTATGCATTACTCTAACCGAAATCAATATTGTTAAAATGCGATATGTATAAATGAATGAAGAAGGCAGGGAAATTCAGTGAGTTAACTACTGCATAATTGATAGACAGATTAACGAAATTCAGCGATGGACGTCGTCGTTCTGGAGAGTCTCATCCCGCGATTGCTAAAGCCATTACTTGGATCATGCAGACGATTGCAGAGTTGACGGGGTAGCGTGGTCGCGGACTTGAGGTTGTGGAGGGCGGAAGATGCAGTGGCGAAGAAGATCCATGTTTGACTACAGATTTAAACGGACAAATTCTGTTTGGTTACAAAGATTGCAAAAGTATTGGAAAAAAAATTGTTTAAGAGTGTTTTAAAATAGTTGGTCCACATAAGTTGGTGAATAAAATGGGTATTGACTAGTCAGTATCAAGTATTATTCTATTATTATTATCCGACCACTTTATATGATCACATTTTAGTTGACCGCACGATGTGAGCATAACTAACTACCTAGCCAGCTACGTACGTACTACTCCAACTTCTTCATCATCTATAGTTATTGATTAATCCGTTAGAATTTAATTAGAACGTCGATCATCCAATCCAAGGAGAAATCAATTTAGAGTCGAAAGAAAGATCGATCGAGATGATGAAATTATCATTTGCTCAGGATGTGACCTGGAGTTGATGATGAACTCGGGTACTTCAGCTTACAAATGCAGCAAGTCCAAGTGCGAGTTTTACCTCCACGACTTGTGCTTCGAGCTTCCCCGACAAATAAAGCACAAGTCTCACCCCCAACACCCTCTCATTCTCATCTCCACCCCTCCCTAAGAATATGGCGAGTTCAAATGCGATGCCTGCGCTGGATTCGGCTCTAATTGTTTCGCCTCCCACTGCATCCACTGCAAATACGATCTCCATCTTCAGTCCGCTGCGTTGCCTGAAATTCTGAGCCTTCAGCATCATCATCATCATGAGCACACCCTCACTCTCCTATATTCTTCATTGCCCCCGAATCACGAAAATGATCAAGACAAACAAAACATTTGCGATCTCTGTGGAGGGTCTTTCCCAGAGGGCTGCTGGGTCTACTGCTGCAAAGATTGCGACTATACTAGTCATCTCGAGTGTTCCAATGATGACGATCGTTCTATGTCATCTTGAATATTCAGTTTTATTTTCCGCATGCAATTGACGTCATCGATCACTTACAGTATTATTACTTTGGCGTGTGATTTTCTTCCCTTAATTATCATAATAATTTCTGAATTGTTTTGGCTCTTGTATTGTTGCATCTGATTACGTATTTTGAAATGAGAAAAATGGTAACTGTTGTTACTGTGTGAAGTAGCCTTTGAAAAATTGATGCCAGCCCTGTGACCTGCAGCAATTTCCTCTCGAGTATTAGGTTTCTTTTTTGAGAATTCAATCGACGTCGTCCCTATTCTTTTGCTCCGCACAACAAATTCATCCTCAACGTCCATTTTTTGTCGAAATAGCTGAAGGCTTTCAGATTACTCTCTGAGTAAAGATTCAACTCCATCGCCATTACCTTCTAAAACCCCTATAACCTAAAGCTCTCAATATTTTATTAAATGATTTCTTTTTCTATTACAAATAAACATTGTCCAGCTTCAAACCTTAATAATATACATTTACCTGTGTATTTCAATTACATATATTCTAATGTTTCCAAGAAAACAAAATTATAAAGAGAGAGTCATCTATTTGAGCAAGCAATGGTGCTATTTACATTGAGAGATAAATAAGGCCATCCCTTGGGAATCAGGATCGACTATTCATTATTGTTGGAGGAGTGAGGGCCCTTCCTTTGTCCTCCAAGAATACGCGAGATCTGTAAACCTCTACTGAATGCTTGGTTGAAAAGCATTCGCGTCTGGAATTCGGAAACAAACGGAAACCAAGCCAAGAATGCAACCGGGGTAAAAAGAAGCAACCCCATGATTATTTCATAACCACGAGCAAGTGTTTCAACTGATCCCCAAAACCCTGCTCGTTTAATTACCGGCTTACAAGCTTGCGCAATCTGTAAAAACAAAACCACAAAATATGGAATTATTTAAAGAAAACAGGAAAGATTAAATTTGCAAAAGAGCAGACAGAAACTGATAAAAACAATTTACTGACCAAAAGCAATCCCCAACCAGTTGGCATGAAGGCAAGAATGCACACTATGACATCCCGAAGCGTCATATGAGGTAGCACTATTAAGGTAACGAATATACCTAAAAACGTAATAAATATAAATCCCTTAACCAGTCGAAACAAAAGCTGATAATCTGCACTTAATCGTCGCCTTCCAGCAGACACAGCCTGAAAATAAAATCCAAGAGGCAAACATATTTACTTTTCATTATCAGTCTGCCCAAACAAAACAGTTAGTAAAACCCCAGCATATTTTTCCTTGCATGCAAATATGCACATTTTAACATAACGTACACCACTATATTGACTCATAATCCCTGTATAAGCATTTGGCTTCTACGAACAGTACGTTACCACCAAGAATCTTTATTTAAATAAGCGTTTGTCTAAATTTTTCATGCATAAAAATCTCTAAAGTACGTGCACTGGTAGGCAGAAGAAATAATTTTCCAGCAAAACTTCATGCTCCAATCCACGAACTCTGTTAAAAAAAGTTCTGTTGTTTAATGCAGTATTTGAAAGTACAAAAAAAAGAGTCAGCTGAACTTTTTCTCTGAAAGTACACGGAAGCAAACATGTGAACCATTTTTCTGTTGGTATTGACAGAAATATTTCCTTAACTTCTCAAAAGACAGAGTTTGAATTTTCAAACCCAAAGCAAATGCAAAAAGCCTCAGTTTCTTCTCAGTGCAATAAAGAAGAAAGCTTCTCTATATGGTAAGTTCTACCCCTAAAACAACTCATGACTGACATCATACAATGCTGCAATAAATATAAATCTATAAACAAGGAAATACGGCTTCGCTTCGAGATATATGTTAGGAGTCCAGAAATTTTACTACACACCTTCATCAGACACAAAATCAGAATGATAACAAGCCATGAAACACCATATACCTGCATGTGCAGTGAAAAGTAAATTAATACACCCGTATTATGAATAAAACAGTTATTGGGAATGCATATATAAAGGTCAAGAAATGATATACCAGGAAACTTTTGTTGTTTGTGATGTTAAGGTGATAAACAAGCCCATACTGGTAAATGAAAAAGCGCAATGCTAATAATATCTCAGCAACGATACCACGCACCCCAGAGTAAAGAAGATGCTCATGTTCTTTTTCCCACCAGGATTCCCAACTTTTTTCAGGTGATACACCGATCCCTCCATGATTGTTTATCCACTTTTTCCAATCTGTCCAGTCATCGACGATCTTTTGCCACTCAAACCCTGATGGATTGAAGAGGAAAGGAGCAAAAAGCCATGTTCCAACCATGAACCATATCTGTATTGTAATGAGGATATATACAACTCCACTTTTATACGAACGACCAAATAGGTGGTACACAACAAGCAGAATCAGTAACTCAATGCCCTTGACAAAGTGACTTCTAGAGTAGAGTCTATAGTTATCAGCAAATTTGGCATGGAACACTACAAAGCTACGACCAGTCCCTCTGTATTCTGCACCTCCATGAAGCAAAGTCTTTCCATAATAGTGGGTCTTTGTACCAAGAGAAAATGTGAAAAACACCGGGGCCAATTGTAATTGCATCAATACAAAATCGCTTAGTGCAGTGCGGAACCCCTTTTCCAAACCAATTTCCATAACCATAGGCAAGGCCATCAAAAATCCAATTTGCACAACAGACTGAGAAGCAAGAGCTACTTGAAGAGGCTTATTGTTTCGAATACCTCGCTGAGTACTCAGCCCTTTTTCAAGTCCGCTGACAACAAGATAAAGGCGACCGTAGAGAAACACATAGACCGTAAACACAGTCAACTGTCAAACCAGAAATAAAACATTTGAGATAACGGGAAAGGGAGATTACATTATTAATTGAAGAAAGAGGTAGACAGGTACGTACTAAAGTGCTGAAATAGAAACCAATTGTGGTGACATAGCAGGATAACATTCTAAAGAAGTCAAATCGATGTCCAAGCCTATAGATGTCACGACTCAGTGTCTGTTCGCCATTCCCATTAGCTATTTTTGCCTCAAAAATTGAGATCTGGTTGAGGCCAACATCTCGTCCTTTACCTACTTGTATATATTCATGATGAGTGACACTACCTTCGCGTAATGTAGAATTGAAACCTGCAGATAGCAAATAAGTTAAATTGGTTCACTGTCATTCTTGGGGGCGGGGGAGTCTTAAACAAAGCAATGAGAATGCCTGCAAATATGTCCTCGCTTAAGTTGATGACTTTGGAAGCTTTGCTGACACCTCCTCTAGTCAGATGAAACAGTCGATCAAATACATCTGGGTGACCATAGTGGAATCGAACTCTGAACGAGCAACAACAATTATGGAGTCAGCAGACTTCAACTAGACAAGAAAACATATGGTAGCTGAAAAGGTGTGAATTGTGTTTCTGGAAAAACTTCAAGAAAAGCACAACAAAAATAAACAATATCTAACATCATACACTTGCGTAGTTCACAAAATCAATCTCTATATCAATTTTTTGCGTACACTTAATTCCAACTAATATTTTACCTCAAAAAAAAAAAAAATTCCAACTAATATTGGGTTATGAGTTTAATAGAAAACATGAATTAGTAATTGATCATTATTAAACATAAGTTTCTCCATGTTTCCTTTATGTTTTAATAACTTGGTTGTTCAAGCAAGGTAACTAGTAATGTTACAAGTGAACTTTGGTTTACACATTCAGTAATGTGGCCCAGTTTTGTGTGCGTGTGTGTGTGTGGTGGGGAGGGGTTAGCTAGCAGGCCAACTCCTAAGCTGCCCAAGGCTTCTTAGCTTTCCGATGTGCCTTCACATCCTCACACGCCCCCTCATGTGTGGAGAAATTTCTAGCCTAACACATCAAATTTAATTAGGTGAGATGAAGCACATGCAGAAGTTGAGCATCACAAGCGGAAAAAAACTTGGCTTTGATACCAAAAAGGAAGTTGAGGTTCCACCCGAAAACAATTGGCAATGGGTGGAGTATCCCAATTCCTTATAAGCCCATGCAAGGTTTCTTAACTTTCCGATGTGGGACGTTCTTCACATCCTCACATATTTTAACCTGCTGAGAGTGGACTAAATTCAACAAAAACAATAAAGCAGGAATAATCATAAAAAAAATCCATGTTGTACCTTTGACTGAAAATAAATATAACCGTTCTTATTAAACCAAAAAAGTAAACAAATATCGTCCGCGACCTCATACAAATAAACTAATAAGAATTTGAATGCATGCTGGATATGAAAAGCATGCAGTCTGCATAAAATGACAGTTGGTATGAGACTTATATCGAACAAACAGGTAGCACATTATGACATCTAAATCTCATTTGGATGCGGAATAAAGTTTACATTTTCAAATAGTATACCAGAAATTTTGAAAACAGAAACTAATCCAAATTCAATACTCTTACCTCAGAGGGTTAGCAAGCAATCTCTGCCCAATAGTTACAAAACAAGTCTCTTGATTTGACATAAACCATGCAAGAGATGAAACACTGCAAAATTTAACAGAAGAGATGCTAAGCCACACGCATGCGCACCAAAGATCAAACAATCTATGGATTTTTAATTATTGTTGCATTGGCCTGCTCCAGAGCCACAACACAGCATATACCTGCCAGTGAAAATATGCTCCCTAAGTCCAAGTATTGTCGGAAATCTAACACCATCATGCTTCACAAGAAATTCTTGCAGTAAGTTCCTCATTTTGAATGCTTCTTCTAAGTAATTATCCTGTTGGATAAATACAACAATGTCGTTAGGTTAGGAGACAGTTTCCAAGAAGTCCAAGAAGACAAAGTTCATACCTATACAGCAAACGAGGTCAATGCCCTATTTCAGTGTGACTGTCTATCTCGTATCAAACTTTCCTTCCCGAAAAAACCCTAGTGACTTCACACAAAGTTCTAGCTACTATAAACGTGAGGATTGAAACAGGTAAAAGAATCTTGAAACCACTTACAATGTCCAAGTCCCTGCAATAGCAAAATTCATCCACCTCCTTTTTTTTTTTTTTTTAATTACGTTGGAGGGTTTTGAACCCTGGACCTATCCTAGTCCTACCGTCACCCTCCCAACCCTCACCGCTGGGTTAACCCTTGTGGCTCTATTTCATCCACATTTTTCATTTCCCCTTCCTCTAGATGACACCAGTAGGCCATCATTTTTACTCTACTTTCTGTTAACAAATAGCATATTCGTTCTATCACGCACACAAAAAGGGGAAGAAGTTTTAGCTTGGTTAAACAAGATTAACTCAATTATAGGAAGGTTACTAGGATTGATATAATATTCTAGAAAAGTCTGATTTGATGTAATTTGTACTTTACATTTTCTAATCCCTTTTACAGCTACCCTCAATATTGGAGAAGTATAGTTTAACTAAACCCTTTCCATTCTCTATTTTCAACACAAAGCATGTACATATGATCTTTTGTGTGTGAGTGTGTGTACCTGGTTCATATCTATGGTTTGCAAGCCTTCCCCACGTGTGAAAATGATGGCGTGGTTTTGATTTTCTGGCTTTCCCCCTCCCAATATTGCAGGTCCAGGAAGCTTTATCCGATAAATATCCTGTAAAAGAAGAATAGGTAATACATTATAAAGCATTGTTCATGTACAGAACATGTATTTGCCATGTTAGAGTTCCCTATGCTGGATTTGCTTAGAACAAAAATTACTAGAAGGAGACCGCCATGAATCTCTTACAGGTCTTTGAGGCTCTGCCACAAAGGTCTCAAATTTCTATAGAAAAGTACTGCCACTATCCAATATTAAATATTACTCAAATTATTACCTGGTCCAACCTTTGAACTGGATCAGAAGAATCAACTGACTTAGTTGGAGGAGCCGCCTTTACAAGAGCTGAATAGTAGACCTTCCAAACATTCTTTTTGGATTTATCTTCACTAGTTTTCTCTACCTCATCAATGTAAGCTACTCGAAGAGACGGATAACTGCAAGAGGGAAAATTAAGCGATATAAATCATGACTGCTTCTATAAGTAACAAAACTCTACAAACACCACCTTGTGCTTTCGTGACAGAAAAGTGTCTTTTAACTTAGAATGTCATCACATTGAAAATTAAAACACAACATTCTCTTTCCTAGCAATTAGGAGGAGCAAAAGTAGGACCTGAGGACGTTAACCATACAGTAACTGCTCAAATTAGGGACCATAGTAACCAACAAATTTTATCAAATAACAGGATACAAATACATTCCTTTTTTCTTTTGTTCTATTAATTATGCGTCTACTAACAATTTTACCCTCAAATAATATTTTTCTTGTACAATAGTTAGAACCTTCTTTTTAAATTTGTAAACCACTTAAAGCTTTGACCTTGGGGAAAAAGGCCTGGCATAATATAACTACTTCGCACAAAAACTTGATGTTTGCTTAATCTATTAGACTACACTATTAGCAATTCAGTATACATTTCACAGACATAAAAAAACTAATTAACTAGATACTAAAGAACATACGTTGCCATAAGTTTCAAAATGTCCTTGGAACGAGCATCTCCAGATCGCTTGTGAATTCCATATTGTTGGCATGACACAACATATGAGAATTTCATATCAACCACTGCCTGACATTGTGCCAAAAGTGACCTTTCTGCTTTTGAGTGTTCCTCAATAGTTGATTCAGCAGCCTTATAGCCTTCCATTAGCTCTAATAATGAGGAAATTTTGAAATCAGCATTTCAAAACTTAACCGTACAAGAGATATGGTAATTGGTAATTACAAATTTACAATACAAACTAAACTTGATTACCTTCATCTTTTGCCATATCAAGGAAGGCCTGAAGTTCCAAAGCTTTCCGGTAATACATCATACCCCGTACTTTAATTGAAAGAATAGGAGAAGACAACTCAAATCGTATAAATGTAAAATAACACATCAATCAAGTTTCAAAGAGAGAGGGAGAGAGATCTGCGTTTTTCTCATACCAGTTTTGGTCAATGTTTGGCCTCGATAGGATGCCCATAGACGGAGTTTCTCTTCCAATTCATCGTTTTCTGTGAGTTCTTCTTCATTTTCACACTTGACCCGCTCAAGAAAGTTAGTCCATTCATCTGTAACCAATCATGGATTGATAAATATAAAAGAAGAAATTGAGACAAAAGGCAAAACAATAAACAGAAAACAACTAACCTGGAAAGATCTTCTGCAAGTAGAAAAGGATAGAGACACCATCTTCGTTCTGCCATTCCAGATGTTTTTTGGAGAAAAGAACGTCTTCTGAATAGTATGGTGTCAAAACCCTACGAAGTAATCAAAACCATGTCAGGCAATATATAGCTACCAAAATAATTTACTCCCCAAAAAGGATAAAGTGATCTGCCATACTATTTTTTTACAACTTATCAATACTAAGAAGTGGTTGAAAGAAAAGATATCTCCCAAACTTATTAGATTATTGCACTTGAAAGATTATATGCAATTGTGTAAGATGAAAATTGATTGAGCGGTGTTTATTCTGATTAGCTAAAAGTATTTTATACACATTATATGACGCATATCTTAGAGCATACATGGTCATTGGAGAACTTTAGTGTTACTCCACCTTGCGATTTACTTGAAACTAAGTATTGTGAAGATAAGTCAATTGCAGTTCAATTTGGTAATTTCTATTCTTGTCTGAACAGTCACACAATGGTGTAGTGAAGATGCTAAATCTATGAGTTGTCTACGCTTCCGCAAACGGTTTAATTGTTCGGACTGGTTTAGTGCAAAAAGTTATCCACTTCTCATATCCTGTGTCAACACCTGGCTGATAATTACAGCCTCAGCTTGAGAAAATAATAAAGAAAAATTATCCTATGTCCATGACAATAATTGACACTACCGGTCACCTGTGAAAGTAAAAATGAAATAATAATGAAAGAAAGTCTAAATTGAAGAGAACATACGAGAAGGAAAGCATATTTCGAACTTTGGGTGCAGGAGGCATGTCCATAAACAACGAGTTGGAGAAGAAAGAAATGCGCCTTCTTGCTTCCAAGTTGGATGGGACATCCATAGCAGACTCTTTCTCTGTAAGTAATAGATGTAGCCTTCTGATCTGCAGAAGATGATGGACTCAATTAGGAGAGAGAAAAGATATGAAAATAAGAAGATATGAACAAAAAAACTTCAGACTGAGAAACCAGATAGGAAAGGCCTGCACTAGAAGGGCTCGTCCTATAAACATAAAAAGCATGAATATTCTGGGCCACGACAAGGTGTCTGCAGCTAATCCTACAAATAGCACTGAAATCATAATTTTCTCAAGGAAACATTACCTTTTCTTTCCAAGCTCCTGTTTTTGCGGTCACT
The DNA here is from genome assembly GCA_035220775.1 of Malus fusca. Classification (NCBI taxonomy): domain Eukaryota; kingdom Viridiplantae; phylum Streptophyta; class Magnoliopsida; order Rosales; family Rosaceae; genus Malus; species Malus fusca. The sequence goes on along the minus strand of CM069065.1, from coordinate 271,346 downwards.
GGGACTGGGAACCTCAGAGCACCAAAATATGTATCCCGTTGATCAAGGGGTGTCATTCCCTCATCTTTTCCATATGATCCATGACTCGAATCTAGCAAGCTGCATGAAAAAGAAATATAAAGGAGGATTGAGGGGAATATCAAAATATTTACATATTCGAGATATTGGGATAGAACTCATTTACTTGGGACTTTCATCCTCCATTATGTCTCTTGTCACAACCTCTAACATGTTAAGCAAGACAATTACAACCTGGTCCTTGTCCTCCTTTTTGTTTTCCATCTGTATTCATCACAAAGATATGGTTGGGACTAGCTACTACCTAGGTTAATCAACAGATATATGAGAGTTCATTGTCAAAGAAGAATACCAGATATTCAATTAACTTGACAAATTGTTCATGGAGACTTGGAAGAGCACTCATGTTGAACTCTATTGTCAGGTTTCCCTTTTCAATATGATCGTCAACTATGGCGAAGATTTCATTTATATCCCTGGACAAAGGAAACATCAGGAAGATAACGCAATCTGGCAGATGAAGTTAACTTTTCTATTATTTCAGTTCTAATTCAACTAATATTTTACTCACTTCTTTTCACGATCTCCAAGGACCAAAAAGTTAATAATACTTCTAAACGAGAGATAGCATTCGTGAATAGCACAGCGCATATAATTGTCAGTACTCATTCTCTTTTTCAGCTCACGGTCTTTATCTTTGCTGTCTTTTGCCATGTCCAGTGCTATAGGGATCTATAGAATTACTGCAAAGTGAGTACATTTATTGGTCTTGGTAAGACTAGTGGAAAAAATTTCATAATATAGACCTTGCTAGCAAGCAGAAAAGGAGGCCACTGGATTAGGTCTACTAAATCTGGGTCAGCCCCATATGGAACGAGCAACAAGTTCATTTCCCTGCAAAATAAATACAAGTATTCTAACTCCAACTGTTTTATCCAAAGAGTAAAAGATTGGAATTCAACGTTCATTCCAAATTAAAGAACGCAGTTCCTTACGTGGCACATTATTTACCTATCACTAATCAGATCCTCTTCTCTGAAACTGCTAATTATTTCGTTCCACATCTGTGCAAACTTTGCTGCTTCCTTTTCTTTACTAGATGGGGTCTGAAACAGCCAGAAAAGATACAATGACTCAAATGTTCTTTCGGAGATTAACAGAGAAAGACACCAATTTCTGTATTGAAGATCATTATCAATATTGGTGGGTTCTAATGCAGAACAGTGATCAAACCTTATCAAACTTGCGAGAGAAAGTGGCTTTTAGTATTCCCTTCTTTTTAGTCTGCTCATTCCTTTCCACTGGAATCAAAAAATTATTAAAAGCACCTGGCAGTGATTCAAATCGAGACCGCAACATTCCCAGCGTTCGAATCTGAAAGAAAGAGAAACATCTGGTAAGGTTTTTTAAGTCCCAAAAACCTACAATTAGCGCCCCCAAGAAAAGCATGAAGCAGATGACCATATTGTACTTCTTAATCTAGAGTTTATAGACAAATTCATGCTAAATTCAATTTAGCAAATAAATTATTAAAGAACAAGAAAGTATTTCGTGCTTTTAACCATGTTCCAGAGAAGGACGGAACGCAAGTTTTCTTTTGGAAAAAATAGTTCCATAATCCGAATCATCTACTTTAGAACTATAAACACGGATGCATAGGTTTACGCGGGACTACAACAATTAAAGAGACAGTCTTCAATTGAAAAAGAAAAAACTAAAATCTGAAGATTTAATTTATCGCCACGATATAAAAAAGAACAAGAGAAAATAGAACTACAATGTACAAGATATTCTATTGAAAATGCTTGTACTGAAACTAACTGCGGATCACACTCTCTATTTTGCAGAAAGCGAAGTTTTCTTCCTGTCAAATGGCAAGAACCTCACACAATTAATATATCTCCAATCTATATCCTAAGAAATCATACTGGGAAAAGTTAAAAAGTGTACATAAACCTGGAGTACTTTTAAACAAACCCCCAATGGAGGCATTGAGAGTCCATTGTAGATTCACCATGACTCGAAAGCAAGTCATTCTAACTATCCAGGTTCTTTTTCCATTTCAAATGAAATCCCCCAAAGTGATAGATAAAGATGGTTGGGCTATAGAACACTGGACTTAATGAGCTTCATCAATATGTAATCTAATATAAAGAATAGGATTTATATAAATATAATACTCCACCAACCTCTCCAAGACGGCGAAATGCACCATATATACCTCCGAATATTGTGGAAAATATGGCATACCAAATTTGAGTATCCATAAAGTAGACCTACAGAGAAAATTAGAATAAATGAACACAACCAAGGGAATGATAGACACTGATGTGAAAATGTGATAAAGAGTAACATACAAGAACAATGGGAGCCCATAGCGCAATCACCACACCAATGTTATTCTTGGCTGAAAAGGTTCAAATAATGTCGTCATAAACCATCTGTATAATACAAGGAAGTTTATATCACTCGTGCATTTACCTTGAGGGAAGAACTCATGCCATTGGTAGGTCGTTATGTGAACCCTCATTATATCTTTAGTTGGTTTTACAAGAGGCCTAATCTGTAACGAAGAAAAAGAAATGATATTATTCAACCAATTTTGCACCAATTTTTCATCAGGGGAAACAAATTTATTAACAGAAAATAAAATAGAAAAACTCAAAAGGAGTCGATCATGAACCCAAAAAAAAAAAATGATCACACGAACAGACATCTACAAAACTTTCAACAAAGAAATTATCCTACAGCTGCCTTCCAATCTAGCAAAATAGTGGAAGAAAATGATCCCTGAATTGTGAACAAACGGTTTCCCAAATTGAAGATAGAAACCCCACCCTCTCCCAAAGCTCTTCCACCCCTACCACCACCCCCTTATAATTGTTAAAATTCCTCATGTTCCTGTCCATCCAAATCGTCCACAAATGGTCATCCTGCATAAATCCCATAAACTCTAGTCTTCTTTCCTCTCTACCCAAAATGGCACCCATTTGATATTATTACCTTACCCAACACACTTCAGCATCCCTGAATAAATACCACAAACAAAGAGCTACTGGACAATGAACAAAAAGATGTTCTCATATGCTACACAAACTACGAGAGAGACAACAATTAGGTCTCCTTTTTAGAAGCAACTCACATGTAACCCTAGTATGAGTAGGGATGGGCAGGGTACCCATGGATATACTCCATCACCATCACCACCCCAATTAACACTACTCATCACCACTCATCATCATTAAGACATTAAGACATAACTAACAACTCATGGGTACCCATGTAGACCAAATGGGCACCCCAACCCAAATCGCACAATCACTACTTGTGAGCTACTAGCCACCCCAAGATTTTCACCTCAGTAGAGAAAATCGGTTACGGTGGTTTGGACATGTGCAACGAAGGCCTACTGACGCTCCGATTAGAAGATGCGACTACGGGACAGAGGTCTAGGGCCGAAGGGGTAGAGGAAGACCTAGGAAGACTTTGGAAGAGACTCTAAGAAAAGATACTTGGATCTAACGGAAGACATGACATAGGGCCGAGGGCAATGGCGTTCTAGGATTCATATAGCCGACCCCACTTAGTGGGAAAAGGCTTTGTTGTTGTTGTAGGAACCTTTTGCTTCCTAAATCTCCCTAGCTGGACTAAAGGCTGGTAGGCGGAAACTATCAACTAAAAATCTGAACAAAGACACGCAGGAGGAGTCACCTGAGGATTCCAACCACCAGGACCTCAAATCCTCTGTGCGTGCATACAAACGGACATTTTAAAATGGCAGCCAAGGCTGATAATTGGTCTACCTCAACTTCATTCAAATTTCTTCTTAATCCAAAATCCTAACTCCCCGAAGCAAAAGAAATAACTACAAGCCTGGCATGAAACCTGGATAACCTTAAAAGCCAGAGGAAAAGTGACTTCAAAGGCTGTTCTCCCAACAAGAATCCTCCCAGAATCCAACACTTTCGTCTTGCCCACCACCAATATGACACTAGTCTTCATCTTTTACCCAAGACTAAGACAAGAATATTGAAGCATTTTCAAACAGGCTGCTATTATTCAAACGTCATAGACAAAACTCAAATTGGCCAAATGATCACGTATAATAAAATCAGCGATGATATGCTAAATTCATTTCTTATGCGTCTTTCAAGTTCATTGGTATTCTGATATCCAAATAGACTTTAAATCCTTCCTCGAGAAATTGTGGGATAAAAAACATGATGGAAAGGCAAAATTTATGGTGGGAAATTGAGGCATTGATTTATGGTCAAGGGATGAAGAAAAAGTTACTTTTGTGCCCCCGATTACCTAAATAAGCAAATAAGTCATTAATTATTGGAAAGAGTCGATGTTATTTCACCAGAGTAAATGTTAAACATACACAGACATAAGGTAACATATATCATATACTTCTTTTAAAGCAGCAGTGGGGATGCTTGTAAAAGATGAAGACGGACTAAAGAAATACCTCTACGTAGTAACTGAAGGCTAATTTCGATACAAGCAGGAGAACCCAAAAAAGGGTATACCTATGTAAAAAAAAATAAAAAAAAAAAGTCAGTAACAATGAAAGATAAGCCGTTCCCACAGAAAGAACAGACAAATCAAAATCCGTATGCTTACTTGAAAAGAGAAATTGAGCTTTCATGCATTCCCCTTCCAACATAAAGCCGGGTCTGCAAGATATCAAATGATGTATTATAAGGAGGCAATATGCAGAGGAAAAATAAGAGAACAAAAACTAAATGGCTGGGAAATAAATTATTTGAGGTATCATATCCAGAAGCAAGTGGTTACTGCCTCAGTCGCCACAAAGTGACATATAGAATTTTTCTTATAAGGTCCATCCACATACCTGAGACCACCACATCATGAGCATCACAAGCTTTAAGTTTGACCTTTCAAGAAACCGGCGAATGAATGGGAACATAAACAACAATCCAGAGAGCATGTTTGGAGATAAGTAGATGACAACAGCCAAAATGAACAAAGAATTTGAACTTGGACCATTGCCAAACCAACTTTTGATGGTCCGTGCAAATCCAGTAGGATGTTTCCAACTAAATGCGTAAGTCACTGGTAAAACAATGACCCACGCTGCAGCTGAAACAGCCTTCAAGACATATCTTAACTTGACAAAGACTGACATGCTTTGCCTAGCTTTCCAGCTCAAAATCAAATCAAGAACAGCTGTAAAAGAAAATGAAATGATGAAAAAACCGTTAATAAAAAAATGAAGGTCCTTGAATGAGTCTTATGAAACTCTAAAATCAAGTCTTGTATGGTGTTTTATTTGTTTCTTTTCTTCGTTTTTGTGGTTTTTCCTGCTCTACTTAGTCACATAGTTTTTCCATCTTGGATTTTGCACGTAAAAGTTATTTTATGTTATTGCTTCAAATTATTTGGATGTATATTGTTTGATAAACTAAACAAAAATATTAAACCAACAATAGCAATAGTAAAGTCACATGATTTTATTTACCTTGTGCAAGCTTCAATATCGCAGCAGTTATGAAGATACTCAGCACTTTCTTAAAGACGTCACCCTCAAACATGGAACCTAAGTCGCCCGACCCATTCCAAGCAACAATGATCATTGCCTAAAGAAAATTAGATCGTTCACATAAGTCCTAAGATTAAACAGACATAAACATAGTTTGGTAACAAAAATAGACATAAACATAGGGGAGAAAGAAGGTGATAGTAGAATAAAAATTACCTGTAAACTCAATATATAAAAGCTCCACATCCTATCAAAACTTCTGAAAATGTGCAAAAATGAGCGTATTTCAACAAAGTTTACTTTGCCAATCCATCGGTCCCCAGTATATGGTTTCTTTCTCTGAAATCATAAATTACAAAAAAAAAGAAAAACATTAAAACCAAAGAGTACGATGAGAAAGAAAATAGCTTTAGTAATTTTAAAAGAAAAGTGTTTTGACCTGGTTAATCTGATTCCTACTTAAACATTTATTAAAAGTGGAAGCTTTTGAGTTTTCCTATAGAGACTAATTTCAAAGTATTCTAATAACAAGGAACTTAGGATTAAATTGCTACAGTTCACAACTGAGTTTTTCCTGGTTTCATTAGTGATATACTGAAACCAGGGATGATCGACGAGGAGAGAATGAAAACGAATATTTTGTATCCACAGTTACAGCTTACCTCATCTCTATCACCTTGAATATCGTCGATAGGCTGGCAAAAGAAATCAGCATCCGCACGCATAGGCCAGCCTAGCTTAAAACAATCAACTGACCTACAATTTCAAACCAAAATGTTTTAGTAATGTACAGTCTTTCATTGGTCAAAGCAACATAAACAAAGAAAAGAATGTACCAAAAATATTCATTCAAGTCGTCATAATTTCTCCATTGAGAATGTTTTGATTTTCCTCCTCTGCTCCTTTTAGCCTCCTGTAAAGACCAAACAACAAATTTAGCAAGATACGACGCAGAAATTCTAGTGAACCAAGTAAAGGTAGCAGAAGCAACACCTTTGCTATTGTATCATATATTGGAGTGACTACTTTCGACAAAAAGGCCTCATCTTCACCACCATAGGCTGGCTTTATGTGCTCACCTGTCAATGGACTAACACTCCCAGCTAGCATTCCATACAATTCAAATGCCATCTGCAAGGGGTAAAGTACAACTGCTAAACATAACATAGGCTTTATCCCAATTATTAGTGCTTGGCTCAGGAATAATAATGATTACATGGTAAGAATAATTTAACTTATGCAATATATATCAATAAATCCAATACAGAACATGATATTATCAAACTTCTCCCATAAATTAACTTTGAATCTGAAAATATATTGTTTGAAACTCATTAGTCTATAGAACATATGGTGCCATTTGGTTTGACATATCTATAATACCAAACCAGTGAATCTTATGAAACTGTTTAACAGAAAAACCAAGCAGATAACATAAAATGTAAGAACTTATAGTAACTTACTAGTTTTCCTCTCTAATTACATATATCATGAAAATAGCATAATTCAATGACCTACATACAGATTACATAGCTTCTAGAGGTTTATCACTGTTCCAATTGAAAAGAATGTTATACTTAGTAAGAATACAATGCTACAAGCCTACAAGACGTTGTAAAGTATAAGATTTTTAAATTGCGTTGCACGAATATGTATGTTATAAAGCAAGGTAACAAAGACATCTTAAAGCGTACATGATGATAGATATAGCAAAGGCATTCTGGCATGAATCTCAAATTTGCAGCTTCTCCCCATATAAGAAGATATAAACCCATGTATAGCAATTTTCGTTGCTGTACTTCCTGCTGAATAGTTGGCAACCTGCCAGTTAAAAACAATGTTTGTATGTTAATAGAATGGAAACAAAAGGAAAGAAGCACATCCCAGTATTGCATTGGATTACTATAAGCACCGAGTAAAGAAAGCAATTCTAATGCTGCTTGTAAGAAGACTATCACTATTCCACTTAACATTTACAACAACACATCAGTGTTATACTAAATCACTCTGTTTTCAAATAGGATTCCTCACCAAAGGCTACTTTTCCGATCCAGGTATTTACACCACTTTTTGTAATTTTTGAAAAGCTTCTTCATCACATCCGTTAAAGCGCGATCATCCAACTATACAGAAATAGATTTGGCATATAGAGTAAGGTAAGAAGGGGATGAAAACTAGTTCAGAAAGTGAAAATATAAGGTAGAACTGAGAAGGATAAAGACCTTGGGTTGTTGATCAGGATTCGGTAATTGCCGTATGTGCACATTAGCAACCAGCAGAATCAAGTGTTCCCTTTGATTTGCCACATTATCTTTCTGCACATTAATGAGCAGACCATAGATGCTGATGAAATATGAAAAACTCAGTAATTTATGACACTCTGGTGTGGGGGTAGAAGTACTTTGGGGAAGAGTAAGATTCTGGGCATCCCTCTGGGCTTCAGTTTCAAATGATTTTAAAAATTACTCTCTTTCTCAGTTACTGTGGGATATGTAGCAGCAGTAAAGTGATTTGGGTTTAGGTTTTGTTGATGTAGCCAGATCCTCTTGAGAGATTTTCTTGTTTTTGTTCTAGGTGGATTTCTTATCCACTTCTGTGTATTTCTCTGTTCTTTTATAAAATGTTTGTTTCTTCTCAAAAAAAAAATGACACTCAGTTTGATTAGTCAATAGCCACTCACCTGAAAACCAAACATGGCCTGAAGCCAGTCCAGAATGTCTTCATCTACTTTCTTTTTGTGGCCCTTCGGCCATGGTAGACCCCTGGTGTTACGGAGTGCAGAAACAGTAGCATGAATCTGTCAACAAAAAACAAGAGGCAATGTATCACCTGTGGTCCAATGAATAAAATAAAAAAATTCCACTAAATGAACAGGTTGAAACCTCGGGATATCTCATGATCGCCTGATTTTGACTATCAGGATCAAGAGGAAGAATATTGTAAGGTACATATATCTGCTGTTTTTCTTCAACCTTGGTATGAGCTTCCAAAATCTACATTACAAAAATTACAGATATATTCTTACAACAAAAGAAACAAGTGTAAGTGAACATTAGTATTATGCAAAAGTTACAGGTCAAAAAATTATGTATCACCTCCTCAGCTACTTCAACAGCCTCCGTCTGATTGACAGCCTTCAAAACCTCAAATAAAACAGCAGCAGTTTGGTATGCTTTTGTAAGTTGTGCCCTATATAAGGAAAAAGAAGATTAAGAGCCTAAAGTAAAACAAGTAACAACTCTTCAATCAAACAAAGAACAATTCTTTACTCCTAGAGACAGACCGATCTGCTTTATCAGCAGCATTCTGCAAAGCTTGAATGTATTTTTTGTAGTAATCTCTATAAAAACTCTGCATTTCCCGAGCATCACTCTTTGCCCTTCCTGCCAGTGTTGTTTCATTTTCCTGAAAAGAAGGAAATGACAAGAGTAATATCTCTGCTCAATTCCAAATAACTATCCTTGGCAAAAACTAGAAAACAGATATTTTCCGAGAAACTAATAACTTCTTTCAGAAGAAAACTACTTATTCCTTAACATGTCCTATGTGGACTTTGAACTTCCAGTCCTCATCTTATGTTTTAAATTCTTTTTTTTTCCAGTCCTCAACTTATGTTTTAAATTCTGTTTTTTACAATAATCTGTCATTTATGATTTATTCATCATTTCTTCTTCTTTTTTTAACCCTACTTGTTTTTTATGCCCTTGGAAGACCACATCACATGTATGAAAACAAGAAGTTGTTGGAAATACCAAGGGAAATTAAAGCTTACCCTTTCTAGACGCTGAAGAAGTGCAGTTTTAAACTGGCGAACACCACGTCCACTAGATGTGGGATCTAGTCTGTGAGCTTTCTCAAAGGCATAGAACCGACCTAATTTCAACATAGACGTTAGTATGGATTGGTTTCCTAAACATATAATAAAGTACATAAAAAATCCATTGGGTTTATCAAAACATCGTCATATCAAGAAAATTTATGGGGGAAATAGCAAAAACAGACTGCGGGTTCACCTGTTAGAAAAACAAGAGATGTGTATATATTTGTGTCAATTTAGACTACTAATTAGGTGGAACGTGATTTAAATGTGTAGTTAAAATTGACACTTTGGCAACACAATACATAATATGACAGATATCCAGCAAGAGAACATTACCCTAAACACACACACACACACACAGAATCAATTTCTCTAGCAGGATACAGCATTGCGGCGTGTCAGACAACATTTAAACCACTTGAGTATCACACAATGCTGGATCCTGTTTTGAAAGTTTTTCATCAATAAATAATAATATATGTATATAGTATAGCCTCAAGCACTGTAAACAATAAGTTAAAGAAAAAAGAGGCGTTTATAAACTCCAAGGGAGAAGGCTTAGTGAACAAGTCAACAGTCCATGTAACTGAGGTATGCCCCCCCCCCCCCCCACCCCCCCAAAATGGGTGGCATACCTGGGGTTTGCCTGGGTTAGGGATTCCTCATCAATCAAAAACAAGGTAGTACATGTATCAACCAAATTCATCATGTATTCATTTCACGCTGGACAAAACCTAACATTTGAATCGTGTGTAATTATCGACAGTTACTATGGGAATATAGTCCACACTACAACATATCCAACTGGTTTCATGAGCACTGATTAATCAGAATTAATGATACCTAAGCCAAAACAAGCACGATTGTTAAGACGGATAATAGAATACAAGCATACAACTTGAGAGAAAAAGGTGCAACTCACATAGATAGGCAACTCTTGGATTCCTGGACTCAACCTCGTTTGCAACACGGAGAATAGGAGCAATGTCAACGAGGGAAGAAGGCACCACCTCACTATCCAGCATGGGCTCTCCAAAACTCCCAGCAGTCTGGGTGCGCAGAATCCGCCTCTGCGGCTGCCCTTCAAACCCTCCTCTTCGATATGCCATCTCTAGACTTTAAGCCCTGAAGACCAATCAAACTAACTTGTGTACCTGACCCTGACTACATGTTGATATCAATGACACAAGCATATATCAGGAGCAGAGGAAAGCCCCATAATTTCCTAATCGCATAACGATCGGTATGACTGAACTGAAATCCCAACTGGGATGCCAAGTAAATATGGGTTCAGGCAAGCAGAGAACAATTTCAAAAATTGCAATCCATGGAAACCATGAAGTTGAGTCTAAATGTAATTGAACAGTTTAACTCTCTGTTTTCTGTAAAGTTTCCAACTTTCCATAAAAAACCTCCAAACCCTGAACAAAATATGAAACATGTAATCCAAGTCGTGTTTTTACTCTTTAGAAGCAGCAAAACAAAAGGAAATCGAAATACAAAAGATAACAAAAGGAAACGAACCACCTTGCCCTTGCCTTTGCAGGAAAAAAAGAAAGCTTACTAGACCAAAACAAGAAAACGATATATATGTGCGTGTATGTTGCGAAATCAAAGATTTGATTTGATTTAATTTACCTTTGTTCTTTGTTCCAATTTCTACTTCTACTTAGAAGCAACTGAGATTGTCTGGGGAGCCACAGAAGCAAAAGATCATATGATATGATGAGAGGGTCCTGAGGGAGGAGGAAGTGGGTAACTTCTGGGAAGTTTCAGGAGGAAGAGGACCATAGCGAACAAGAAGGACGAAGAAAGAAGAAAGAAAAGCGCTTTTTTTTTTAAAGCAAGTAAACACTTTACCAGTTCCTGGAGATCCGTTCAAGTCTCCAAAAAACAATAAAATTAAGGGAAACACATGGCACCCTTGACAGAGAGACTGAGAGACAGAGAGACACACTGACACTCTTCTCTGATTAGTGGCCTATGTAAAGCGCTAGCTACCAATAATCAATAATACAGGGGCTACAAAGATAAGGCAGAATTGCAGGCCCAAAATATCTCCCCTCTCCAAGTCAAGGCTGCCAGAATCGCATACCCAAAATATCTCTCCCCTCTCCAAGTCAAGGCTGGGTCCCACATCTCACTAGTCAAGGTGCCACGTCATCACTTTAGTTTCTCTCTGTCTTCTCTCTCCTCTCTCTGCGATCCTATGTGCGGGATACTATTGGCTGGTTGGGGGAAAATCTGGGGAACTGGACAATCTGACATGGAAAGTCCAATTAAGTTTGCCTAGGGTAGGTGGGTCACGTGTATGCACTACGTATGAACTATGCATTGCAACTTTGCAGGCACTTGCGATACGTGTGACTGACTTGCAGTGCAATTGCATACATGCCCCGAAAGCACACACCAAACACCACGGGCGCGATTTCACACTTGAAGCAGTCCGATTTCGATTACAAATTATTTTTGTGTTTATTAAGAGCATCTCTAATGGAATAACAAGAGCAACCTACTATTTACTTTGCAAAGTACTTGTTTTGTATAACTCCACATGTTTAAAAAGAGCAAGGCCAAAAGGCAAGTACTATTTACAATATTTATTTTATGCTTTGAAAATAAAATGATTGTTTAATTTTAATAAATTATTTCAAATACAAGGTAAAAGCATAGCATTACAATAAACATAATTAATTAAAAAAAACAAAAAACTCCTTTAATAATACAATCAATTACGAAATTGAAACAAATATTAATAGCATTCAATCGAAGGGATAGAATCAACGTGGCTTGGTTTATCTTTCCTTGAAGTGTATGGAACTTCCTCATCTTCAGCATGAAACCTTCTTCTCATAATGCGATTTTTTTTTCACTTCTCCAAAAAACGTTTTGGATTAGGAGCTCATCGTCAAGGTGTTGGAACATGATCTCCTGATCCTTCTCTTGTCTTTCTTGCCTATTTAACTCCCCGTCTTTTGCCTTTACTTCATCTCTAACTTCGTCTTGCTCATATGTTAACTTGTCTCGTTCCATATTCAGTGTTGTTGGCAAGTCAATTCGTCAACTAGTTTGAATAATCAGTATTCGAATAACTCCCTCGTAGGATGTTACTTGCATGTCTATCATGATATGAATTTTGTTGTTGGTCAGTTGGTCAACCTGATCTTCTCTCATCCTTTGGGTCCGGTCTGTTTTGAGCAAATTTCATCTTATGTAAGCAATTATTATTGTTTGGGATCTCTCGACCCTGTAACATTATTTTGTGATTTTGCTTTTGTTGGACTATTAGCCCATTTGTTTCACAAGAAAAAAAAACCAATTCAATTAATCAATAACCATATTAAACTATATCTGTGACATCCCACATCGTCTAGGGAGTGGATCCTCTAAGTCATATATGTATATTCCCATCTCTGCCTAGCACTACGCCTTTTGGGAGTTCACTGGCTTCAGGTTCCATCGGAAATCCGAAGTTAAGCGAGTTCGCGCGAGAGCAATCCCAAGATGGGTGACCCACTGGGAAGTTCTTGTATGAGTTTCCAGAAACAAAACCGTGAGAGTGTGGTCGGGGCCCAAAGCGGATAATATTGTGTTATGATGAAGTTGAGCCTGTGATGTGAAGGGGGCTTGGGCCGAGATATGACAATTTGGTATCAGAGCCGATCATTGGCCAAAAGTGTGTCGACAAGGACGTCGGGGCCTTAAGGGGGGGTGGATTGTGACATCCCACATCGTCCAGGGAAGTGGATCCTCTAAGCCTTATATGTATATTCCCATGATAGGTGACACACTGGGAAGTTCTCGTGTGAGTTCCCAGAAACAAAATTGTGAGGACGTGGTCGGAGCCCAAAACGGACAATATCGTGTTACGGCGGAGTCGAACCCGGGATGTGGTGGGACCTGGGCCGGAATGTGACAATATCAATTAAATAAAATTTCATGTTAAATTATTAATTAGGGATTTAAATTTGAAAATTAGAGATTTACTTCAAAATGACAGCACGATGGTGGGTTTGGTGGCTGTCGTGGAGCCGTGGAGGGCGACGACGCGTTGGCCTGCTGGCTGCTGCTTCCAGTGGCAGAAGCTTCTGCCTTCTTTTTGTCTGAAGTTTGTCTTTTGGACCACGAGACTCCAGTCATGTGTGTGTTCCCTTAATTATGTTTTATATATATTACACACACACTATATTAGAAAACCGAAACGATGTCGCTTCAACTTCCTCTTTTTTGTTTTTAGATAAAAAAAAAGGTCGTTGTTTTGGCCTGGGTGCAGCGCACAACTCAGCAGCAACATTTAGTGCGTGTTCAGAGAATCAGAGGGGCGGATTTTTGCACTTTGTGTCGATTTCTGATCGGAAGCCCGGCCACACCTCCTTGCGTCTCTATAGCTTCGCCAATAAGTTCTAAGACAAGGCATAACAGATTGAATCGTTATCTGGTCAAACTATTAAAAATTATTAACATAACAAATTTAACGCAACACAATCCGTTAATATAATTAGTTTGACACGACCATGGTAAACGGACAAACACATCCGTTTGCCAGGTCTACAATAGTTACATTTAACTGAGATGAATAGTGTCATTAAATATACGGGTGTCATATTAATCTCCATATGTACAAGCTGAAAACAGAAGTAAAAGCGAAACTGTCCGAAGGAACACACGTGACGGGTGACGAATCTCTCCCATGGCAGAGGAAGGAAAGCCAGATGCCCAACTGTTTCAGCTCCTCTCTGGTCTCCTCCAACAGGTTTTATTATCTTCTCCTTTCCAAATCCACCATTTATTTCTTCCAATTTCGCCTGATTTGATTTGCTTCGCGTTTCTAACTTCTCTTTTACGGTTTTAATTTGTCAAGATTATGAATAGAAACATGGTTCTAATCATCTGTGTGTGGTAGAAAACCGCTTTTTGTCTTGATAAATTTATAATCTGGGTGTTTGAGTTTATGGTGTTCTAAGGTGTTCTTACTTCAAATTTCATTTTTAGAATGTGTTTTACTAGGTGACTTGGGGCTTTTAGTTTTCGCTTGATTTGGATTCTCTTGACGAACCTCTGATGAATTGATAGATATCATTGTTAGCCATTTGTTGTGTATAAATTGATTCTTGAATGCTTGAGTAATTGGATTCCAATCCCTGCGAGATACCATTTTGTGTCATACTGAAAGTAAAATTGAAGACAGTCATGCCAATCCACACTGTTATGCAATGTGATGGTGTAACGCCATGTGGGGGCTTATAGTTCCAGTAGCAGTGAACATTTACCCCTACACTTAAGGCCAGAGTTCGAATTCCCCTTTGACCGGAAGAAAATTACAATGTCTCTTCTGAATGATGTGGTAGACATCTCTTTTGTTTTAGAAAAAGGGACTCTTGTCATGAACGTATGTAGGATTCATTTCAACATGATGTCGAATTAAAGAGGTGAGTGGTGAAAGAGATTCTGTATGATGTCAAGCGCTTCATGTTTTTCACACATAAGGTATTGCTACTTAACTGATTGCAAAAGAGGTGACTGAAATCCTGAAGAGAAAATTGCAAAACATAAATAAATAATTATGCATTTGAGATTGAAACTGAGGTAAAGTTCCTCTTTCTTTCTGGTAATGATGCAAAATCCTCCTTCTTTTCTATTGAATATGAAAACCTAGTAGGAGAGACTGTCCTAGCTTTATCTTCAAAAGGTGAATATGATCTAATGGGGTAAAATACCAGGGGGGGATGCCAATCATCATGTACTTGCTAAGAATGGCTAACACTAGTAGCAATATCACTGAATGCTTCAATGAATTTCCATCTTTTCCTTTTGGGAAAATTATTGATTCATCCCCTTGCTTAACCTTTGAAACTAGTAAGCATATTCTTTTAAGTTATTTTATGACAGTTACACCCGTTTTGTTTGCTAGAGGGTGCATATGTCAGAGTAAGACTGCCCAACTTTAGGATGATGGAGTAAGAATGACTGGCAAATATATTTGTGTGGTTTTTTATGACACTTACAAACTTCCTCTGAGGGTCATGGAGACTATATTAAAGTTTTACAGTTAATATAAAATATTAGAAAAGAACCACTTGTGTAGCCAAATTTTGGGGCAATAGCTGGAAAATTTAGTCAGAGAATGTTTTCAAAGCTCTGTTAGGAGATTGAGTTTGTATATGTGAATGTCGTAGCATGAAAGCCTTGTATTGATGTGCCGTGCGATACGTATATACCTTTTTATCTTTGTTCTTGAATACTAAAAGCATTTGCATCCCACCTAATTGAAAATGGTTTTCACAGTTGTTGGAAGAAGAAAGTCAGTCAATGTGGGATATATGGGATGACAACTATGCTTTTGTCTAGTTCTAATTACACTTTGCCAAATCAGGGTTTGATGTATGTAGTCCTGGTTTTGGAACTACTTTTGTATGCTTGTATGAATGTTTTGCTTTCATTTTCCCCTGAGAAGGAACTTTTCTATAACTTATACTGTGAAGGTGGAAGCATTGACCAATGAAGAAGAAGTTGAATTGCGTTCAAAAATCGAAGCCCTTGGATTGGAGGTTACAAAACTTCCGTCGCAGTCAACGCAGCATCTGGACGAGGTAGTTTGAAAATAGATTCTCTTTTCCATGTTTTCCTCATTTCTCCTCAATGTTTTACACTTTCAGAAACAAAACAATCATGAATTCTATATATGAAATAAATATTTAAGGTCTTTTCTCTATTGGTGTATATATCTGCATATCATCTGATCAGCTGGAAATAGCCAAGGAGTTGGATAAATTATCGGCAAAGTTGGATGATGTAGATGAGATGATTTCTTCAGCGATGGCTGCAGATCCCCAGGTGAAGTCACTGTTGAGTGGTACTGCTGATGTATGGATGCCAGTTATTACTGCCACTGCTGATGAACGACGCAATTTTACAACTTCAGCGGAAGATGATAGCCCAGAAGCAAAAGAGAGAAGTTCCAGTTAGCTGTTGACACCTTCCAACATTGGGAAGAAAAGTACCACTAGAGATCAATAGCTAGCTGGTGTGCATGTTTGTTTTCTCGTCTACTCGTTCCTGTTAAATTTCAGATTCTTCAGCTAACAGTGGCAGGATTTTGTTGTGTATTGAGCCCATCCTAATAAGCGTTTAAGTAAACACCATGCCGATGAGATGCCAGTTGTACATATTCCTTATTATATTCAACAAAACCCATAAAATCGTGGATTTATTTTGGTGCTTGTAGCATTATTCTTTTTTGTTGGGTGCTTAAAAACGACAGCAAATTCAGACGATCGTTTTCGAGCCAAAGCTGAATGAGAAATGAAAATAAATAGGTTATCCTTCCCGAGTTGTTTGTAATATGATTTGAGAGATGTAGATAAAGTGAAATGTATTCCAGTTGTATGTAAGAATTTCTTCATTGAGGCTTCTTATGAGCCGTCATTGTATTCCCTTGATGCAAGAAATTCATACAAGTCAATACGGCCTCTACAGATAAACTGGTAATGATAAACCCAATCCTCAGCAATACTCAAATCAATTCCAAATTCCAAATTCCAATCATATGAAAGATCATATTGTCCCTGCAGCCTTCTCTATTAAACTTATGAAATATAATATTTATTTAGCCGAGGACAATGCCAAAGCTAAAAAATGCATAGTGACAAAAAAACCAATGCACCAAGATAGAACTGATGCAAAAAAAAACAAGAGAAAAAACACGATAAGCCTTAGAAGTCCATCCACAATGGATAGCAGAGAAGCGCCTTGGGCAGCATCATCCTTTTCAACCGTGCCCGATTTATCTTTGATCGAATCTCCATAGTCATACAGAGGAGGGTTTGAGTTTTTTGATGCAGACACAGCATGATATCTTTCCCTTATTTGCAATCTCAAAACACTCTTCTTGAACCTGATTAGAAGAAAGAAAGAAAAAAAAAAAAAAAAACTCTTAAAGTTTAAGGATACTTAACATCATCTATTATTGATCTATTATTGACATGCATGCAAATACAGTCTACGAAAACAACAATCATATTTTCGACTTGTTCTTCAGCCAACTAATCAAGCAAACAAGAAATCTCAAGTCACAAGACTCAAGAGGTGAAAACAAAACAAAGCCAAAAATTCAGGTACCTGAAATTGACAGGCGCTGATTTAACGGCAGTGAGTTTGAAGGCGTGAGTGATCGGAATTTGAGGTTTTGCGGTAGTAAGATGCAATTGGGATGGTCTTGCTCCCGCTCCTGCTGCCAAGCCGGATGTCATGTTTGTCATGTTTCAATCAAACTGTGAAACTCTCTCAAACAAACGGAAGGTGGCTCTTGGTTGAAATAAAATATACAAGTGGGAAGAAACAATAAATAGAAAAAATTAACAGATAATCAGTGTGCGGGGTTTACTTGGGGATAAAGCCAAGTTTCTCCAATTACATAAAACTAAATTATTAATCTATATTTTACTTAACAAACAACGCTCCTCTTTTTTAAATTCAAAGAAGGTAAAATTTTAAGTTTATCCTTATTTTGATAAGAAGTCTTAATAATTACTTTTAAAATAATGAACATTATATTGAAGGTGGAACCAAATATTTAAGTTGAGAGTTTAATCTACTTATTTCATCTTCTTATTTTTTTTTTTTTGTTTTATCAATTAATATTTTGTTTCATGTAACTAAAATTATTTAAGTTGAGAGTTTAATCTACAGTAAGATTAATCTGAGAGTTCATATAAGAAAAAGAACTTCACAAGTACTCACAATGAGGACCTTTGGGAGCAGCTCTCATGATTTCAATTAGATTATGAATCTAATAGGAAAGGGGATTCTATTTGGAATAGAGTTCCGTATTGAATTAGGTTTCGTAATTTTATTGAATTGTTGAATAGAAGTAATAGGAAATCAATATCCTATTATGACTAGAACTGTGATGGAAAATTGTTTCCATATCCAAATTAGATTCTAAAAGTTATAAATCCTATTTAAAATATTATTTCCTAGTCGAATTAAAAATTTTAATTGTTGTAAATTCTCTTTGAGTGGTGGGAGCGAAGATGGAGACCAAGTTGGACTTGGATCCTAACCTTACAAATTTCGGCATACCCTACCGATACTAGGGCCGAAATATGTGGTACAATTTTGGCCCAGTGACGCGTCCACAAAACCTAATTAATTGAATGCATAATTAGAATGAGAATTTGTTTTTTTATTTAAATTTAATTGCTGAATATAAATATAAGGATGATTATGGATTAGACTATATAATGAAGCTATGTGATTGGCCGCTATAATATGAGAGTATGGTTTGGCCTTGTATGTTTTGTTCTTAATTTTGAATTTTCCTTCAGATTTAATTAAATGGGGCTTGCATCCCTCCACCCTTTATTTCTTTTTCTTTAAAAAGGGGGATAACTGATGATAAGTCACAGTTATCCACCCATTCTGGGGGCAGGAAGACTCACAGAGACATTTCAACCTCTATTTCTTGGTGTTGTAATCTTCAATCTTCCTCCTTATCAAACTCCCCTAATCCTTCTGGATTAAGTTTTTACTTAAACATATGATGTATGGATTTAGATAGTTAGCTTGGAAGGAAGATTTGAAGATGATCCTGAGAAGAATTAAGAGAAAAAGGCACGGCCCCAAGGCTAGCTTTGAATGAATAGTGATTATATTTTTTTGCTTGCTTGTTTAATTTTATTTGAGGAAGTGATGTTAGAATTAACAACAAATCACCCCACCTAGACCATAACCAGCTCCCTTAATCCACACGATTTGATGTCATCAGATCCTTTGTTTGAAATTTCGTTTAAGACAAATATGTATAAAACCTGTAACAAAACCCTCACCAATTATTATTGAATTTGAAAATTGTTCTATTCATGGCCTTCCACCGAAGCGCGTAGTCACTATAGAGGACTGCCCTAAATGCTTGCCATGGTGGGAGATTTAGGGACTCCATATGTGAAATAATGTTTTGTATTTTATTTCTTAATCAATAAGGAATTACAATCAGGTTTATATACACTTCTGTAAAATAGCTTAGTGACTAATTAAGTTTAGTTAACTAACTAAACTAGGATTAGTTACATGGACAACTGTAACAAACTTATAACAGTATTACAGCTAGCTATTATGTAGCTCTTTACACCCCCTCAAGCTGATCGGAGGAGGACCGAGAGAAAGCTTGGACTGAAGAAATTGAAACCGAGCTTTAGACAGTGATTTGGTATGAATGTCAGCAACCTGATGGTGAGTAGGGATGTAGTGCACACAAAGCAGTTGGGCAAGAACAAGTTCACGAATATAATGATAATCAATTTCCACATGCTTTGTGCGAGCATGGAAAACCGGATTAGAAGCCAGAGAGATCGCAGAGATGTTGTCACACCAGATTTTAGGAATAGTAGAAAGGAGGAAAGCCACATCTTGAAAATTTTTGCACACCCAAGTGAGTTCAGCTGCAGTGTGTGCGAGAGATCTATATTCAGCTTCGGTAGAAGATCGAGCAACAATATGTTGCTTTTTGGCACTCCAACTGATTAGATTTCTACCCAAATAGATGCAGTAACCACTGGTGGACCGTCGATCAAATACACAACCTGCCCAATCAGCATCAGAGAAAGCTGTAAGATGCAATGGACCTTTCCTGAAGCACATACCTTGAGCAACAGTACCCTTTAAAAATCGGAGGATTCGTTTGACAGCTTGAAAGTGGGAATCCCTTGGACAATGAAGAAATTGGCAGACTTGATTCACTGCAAAGGAAAGATCAGGTCTTGTCCAAGTGAGGTTCTAGGTAGAGGCATTCTCTACTGCTCTATATCTTATCAATCAGATGCCTATTTCTGGTTCATACAAATCTCCATGGGAAATTCTCTTCCACAAGCCTCCTGACTATTCCAAGCTGAAGGTTTTTGGCTGTAGTTGCTATCCGTGGCTCAAGCCTTATGTGCATTCCAAGCTGGATGGTAAAAGTACACAATGTGTTTTTCTGGGCTATAGTCTTCAACATAAAGGCTATCGGTGTTTTGATGTTCACTCCAACATGATCTATATCTCACGACATGTTATCTTTAATGAAGATCATTTTCCATTTAGTGATCTCCCTTCACTTCCTAGAGGTTCTTCTAAGTGGAATTCTTCTGCCCCATCCACTATGCCAACTGAATTTCTCCTGCCATTTCCTCACTTAAGCTCATCTGTACCTCCAGAATCGTATTCCCTTCCGGGACAAAGTACACACTCTTCTAGTGATGTTTCTCCACCATCTTAAACCCATCAACCACACTCCCAGCAGTCTTCATCACCAATTACTTCTCAGCAGCATTCCACTTTGCCTCCTCCAGTTTTGGTTCCAGCTCCTATCAATCATCATCCCATGCTCACCTGATCTAAAGCTGGCATTTTCAAGCCAAAATCTTTGGCTGCTACTAAACATCCCATTGATCTCAGTTCATTTGTACCTACCACATTTCTACAAGCCTCCAAACATGAACACTGGCATAAAGCCATGCTTGAAGAGTTTCAGGCCCTTCAATCCACAGACACCTGGACTCTTGTACCTTCATCTCCACATCAAAATCTGGTCGGCTGTAAGTGGGTATTTCGTATCAAACGGAAACCAGATGGCTCAGTTGACAGATTCAAAGCCCGCCTTGTTGCTAAAGGCTACCATCAACAGGAAGGCATTGATTTCAAGGAAACATTCAGTCCGGTTGCAAAACCGTATGTGAAATAATGTTTTGTATTTTATTTCTTAATCAATAAGGAATTACAATCAGGTTTATATACACTTCTGTAAAATAGCTTAGTGACTAATTAAGTTTAGTTAACTAACTAAACTAGGATTAGTTACATGGACAGCTGTGATAAGAGCATATTTATGCGACTTAGTTAGCTTGTTCTTGTGCATTTGTGTTGTTATTTCTTAGTTAATTATGTATTTTAAGCTATTTTCGTGTGTTTGTAGGTCATAATAACAAAGTTGGCAAGAAAGTGCATTTTGGAGCATTTTGGAGCATTTTTGGGCCAATATTGGATAGTGCAACCATGGAGACATGAGGATGGACGTTTTTGAAGATTAGATGGCTAGAAATCAGCATGTGTGTGTGCAAGTGTGTTGACTTACAACTACAAACATCCATCCACTACACCCATTACATCCACTCATTACCAAACATCCACCCACTACACCCATTACATCCACTCATTACCAAACACTCATCCACTACACCCATTACATCCACTCATTACCAAACATCCACCCACTACACCCATTACATCCACTCATTACCAAACACTCATCCACTACACCCATTACATCCACTCATTACCAAACATCCACCCACTACACCCATTACATCCACTCATTACCACAACACTCACCCACTACACCCATTACATCCACTCATTACAACTCCATACACTCCTCTCCCTAGCCTATAAATACATCCACCCTTCACCATAACTAGGGAGATTACACTACACCAAAAACACAATCAGCCACACCATTCATCCTCACATCCATTCCTCCATACAAACAAACCTTCAACACTCACCAACACCTTGTGCCGTAGCAAAGGAAGGGAAGGAAAGTGATTGGATGTGCTTGCTGTCCAACTTGGATCGTTGGAGCGTTTAGGTGTTTTCTTTCTTTTATTTTTAATGTCTAAATTTGTTTATCTTTGCTTTGTAAGTATGAGAAACTAAACCCCCCTTAGCTAGGGGGGAATTCGAAACCATGTTTATGCTTGCTATATGATTTGATTACTTTCAATTGCGTTTCATAAGTTGTGAATTCAATTTACTTATCTACATGAATTAAAACTGATTTGTGTGTGTTGGTTGAGAGTGCACGCTTAATTTTCATGCATAAGTTTAATGCTAGGATATAAGGGAATTTCACCTAATCGTTATGAACTTATATTCAAAAGTAGTAAAGGTTGTTGATCACAATCGTGTTAAGTAAATTCTTGGCATAAGTTTCATGCAATTCATAGTAACGAGTGCCTCGCCAATGCTTATGATTTTCATAGAACTTAATGATCTTTGCTTGTATCTTTGTTATGCAATTCATGCAGGGAACTTGTGAGGAATGCTTTGGGTTGTCGTATGCAATTCATCCAATTCGATAACTTTAGGAAAATCTGAGGGTTAATTAGTGCAATTCACGGTTAATTTGGGGCGTTGGGAATTCATGATTTATTGAGAAGCAATTGGAAATCGTTTTGTATGCAAGTGTGACATGTGTGGAGAAGAACCCCTTAGCTAGCTTTCCATCCATTCACTTTTATCAAATTCGTTTTAGAATCTGTTCAATTTACAAAGTTTGTTCTTGTTTTCAATTTTCGTCAAAACTCAATCCCCATTTATTTTGAAGTTAGATTAGTTAGAAATCAATTTAGTTTGTGTTTTTAAGTGTCTTGAGTCAAGTCATAACCCAATTTCGTCCAATTTAGTGTTAGGTGTTCAAAACTGCCCAGAAAGTGTTTTTAAGGCAGTTTTGAGTGTTTATTTGCTGTTTTGAGTCTTTTGGTTTGTTTTGGTGTTTTATAGTTTTGCATTCTTTGAGTTTAGTTTAGTGTTTTAAACTTTGTTTTTACGTTTTGAGTCAGTTTCAAGTGATTTGGCAATCCCTCCTAATCCCCGGCCTAGAACGATCCCTACTTACATACTTTGCTACAATTGATAAAAAGAGGGTTAATTTGTGTGCTTATATATATCGCATCAAGCTGTAACAAACTTATAACAGTATTACAGCTAGCTATTATGTAGCTCTTTACTCCAATCCAAAGGACTGGCTAATGCATACGTATTGACGTTAGTGTTGAGGAATATTTTAAATATGACTACTGTGGTTGCTTGAGGTTTATTTAAGGTTCAAATTCCAACAAGGCACTATTTGTTGGGTAACAATTCAACTAATGTTAAATTAGGATTAGTTGTAAAAGCAATTTAAATTAGAGATTAGAGGCCAAACATAATTGGAGCATGCATAACATGCATGGGAGTAGCATACACTCTCCTGAATGGGCGTGATAGAATGATTAGTTGTTCATGCGGTTTTTAGTCTGCCGTTGCAAATTTCCAATCCCATGTATGAAAATGGTCCATGCCTAGTGGGAGCAACTCCCGAATTCGTAAAGGCTTAATTCGAAATCGATAAAATTAGACGGGACAACAATTAAAATAAAGACCCATTTTAATCGGAATATAACTTTCACTAATTAAAATTTTGTTTTGTTTTCTATAGACAAGAATCTTCGTAATAGCTTTAATTCACAATTAAAACCCGATAACCAAATGATTGAACTAAGAGGCAAAGGACTTCTTCTAAGGAAGAAATTGTTTTAGAACTTGGGGCAAATTTCGATCCACACGTCCTTGCTATTTAGATTCTACGATTGCGGTGAATTCTATCTAACCATGTGTACTTGATTCAGGGGTTAGCTATCATGTGTGTAATACGTTACACGACATGAAGGTGGATAGAAACCTAAAACTAGGACAACTGTGCCTAAGAAAGGAGAATGGTTTCATGCTTTTGTGCGTGCTACAAACATGCATGTTTAGGGCTTTCCAATGGCAAAACTCTTCAACTAAAAGAGTGCTATTTCATTCCGACATGTATTTATAATATTGTGTCGATCCCATTTCTAGATTTAAATGGATACTTCGTAAAATCATGGTGATTCGAGGTGTGACATCACAATTAAGAATTAAAAAATAGGTAATATTACCTAGTGACATGTTATATTCTTCAACTAGAAGGTGGGATACACACTACAAGTGACAATAATGTCAGTGAGAGCAAACGACCTCGCGAAAAAATCAGTACACGCAAATTGTGGCATTTGCGTTTAGGCTACATAAGTGAGAAGCGCTGGGATGTTTTGGCCTCACAAGGTGCTCGGGCTTCAGTTTGCCTAGGCTAATTTGGTTGTGCTAGAAACTGTTTTTCTAATTTTAGAGCTAGATTACCAATTGACCTAGGCCATAAGGTCTTCATTAAATATGGCAATGTGCTCTGACGGCGATCCACAAGGTCCATGGAGGACTCTTTGACAGAGGAAACTTTTGAGCTAATAGAGAGTATCCAAGTCTTAGACCATTACTTGGAGCAATGTCTTGGGCAAGCAAATGAGATACTTTCCAACTCTTTTCAACTCCTTCCTTTTATTTGCATTACTAATCACACCAATACAATTTTACTATCTGCATCCACATCAGGTGTTTGATTTTATCACAAAAGATCTTAGTACTGTTGTGCTAGGATATCATCAAACCTTATGGAACCAACTCAAGCTAACCCACAAGAAAAATATCAAATGGAATGCAAGAACAAAATATAAAAGACACCAAGATTTTAACGAGGTTCCTCAACAGTCAGTTTAATTGGAGTACCTCCTCGGAGCAGTAGGAGCTCACTCAATAATCCACTATCAACTAAATGAGAGTTTACAAAGTGTTGGCAATCTCACAACCGAAAACCCCAATACAACCAATAGCTCACACACACCAAAGAACCAAATAGAGAAGGAAATATTGTGAATAATTTTCTCTTTATACGAAGCTCAAAGCTAATACAACAAATACAACTTTGATGAATGATTACTAACCGAAGAGAGGTGTTCTCTTCCAATGAGGAATGCAACACCCCTTCTTCTCTGCTCGGATGCTCTGCTCTTTGAGCAAAGTTGGGCTTCTCCAAAAACAAATGATACTCTCTCAACTTCTCCAAAGGCAAAGGGTGGAAGTAAAAAACCAAATACTCTGCCATTGAAAATTCAACATAACAAAAGGAAACATAATCATTTGTCTCCTCATAATGATGTTCCCACATCATTATGTCCTTCATTTTTTATTATATGCACCGAAAGGTTTTTGGCCATTTGGCCACTAATTCAACAAGTACAACTAAGAGTACTAGAACCGTTCAATATAAATTATAATTTATTATGTGAAGATTCCGGTGTGAGACTCCATTCTCCAACATCTAGACCTTTCATAAAACAGAGGCCATGACCAAAGTAAAAGGGAGGCTTTCTAGCTGCCCGAAGACCCTTTTTTTTTGGGTAAAAGCCCGAAGACCCATTTTGTCTGCTACAAGCTAGCACCATAGCAGCAAAAACCCAAACCTTTCTCCTTATTCCTATCTTCTAGCCACCAACTACCATAATTACAGATTTTCCAGCAGCTGCATGCATTTATAAAACTCTTTCTCCCAGTTGCTTAAATTTTCGCCGACGACCTGAGTAGACGCAATAATTTCATCGGGTATAGAATTTTAAATCTACTTCTTAATTATCCTCTCTTTTTTCCACAAAGGATAGAACTACTCAGTACGTACACCTAAATTAGGTAGTTCAAGTTCAACTACTAGCTCTATGAAGAATCATATCACATATGCTAGAACTTCATATATGTAGCTACCACTTTAGTATAAGTCAATGCTCTTAGGCAGCTTATACTAATATCTGTATTGTTGTGGTTGTGGATCATTATGAATGAGGAAAAGAAGTACCTGTATTAGTTAGAAACTTACAGACGTGAGGACAGGTTTATTTAACATATACTTGGAGTAACTAGACGACAAGGAATTGTTCATCAAATTCATCTCGATGGAAGACAAGTTTTTTTTCTGTTAATTAATTTGTTTGGTCCCGTTCCGTACGTTTACTTTTCCAGTTGATTAACTTACGCACGTAACATATATTGATAATCCTTTTCAGTTAATGAGTTTCGACTGAAACGGCACGCTTAACTTTGGATGAAATTGCATTTTCAATCGGACACTCGCACTCCGTCACTCCCCCGCCAAAAAGGTATCTTTCCTCCTAAGTACTCATTATCTTACAAATTGCCCTTATTTCGTCTTTTTTGTTTGGACAAGGATTGTCTGCCCTCCTAGTTATGGTGCCCTTCCATGCCCTCCTATTTTGTGCGGCCACGGTTAAGTCACGTTAATATTTTATATTTTTATTGTTTTTTGTCTTATTATCTCATTAAAAAATTAATATAAAATGTTGACGTGGCTTAACCGTGACCGCACAAAATAGGAGGGCATGGAAGGGCACCAAAACTAGGAGGGCAGACAATCCTTGTCCTTTTTGTTTTGTTTGGTACCAATAAACAGTGACCTAACTTCACACATTCTTTACGCTTGATCACTTTATACTTACCTATATATACCCCTCAAATATATCATATATATCATCATCAGCTAGCTCTCTCCAAAATCGTCTCCTTTTCAGAACAATGATCACTTTTGATCCCACTCGCGCGGGGCAGTATTGGTTAAATTGTATCTTTTCAAGCTACCAGCTCTGAGGTAAGAAACTTTAATCTTTTCTTCTATATAGATATATCACACAAGTGATGAATCCGCTGTGTTTGATTTCTTACTTTTAATTGGGACTAAAAGTTTCTATTCATTGTGAGAAATTAGTTTTAAGACATCATTCTACTTTAGTCATCTTCATTTGTCGCATATATGATCATATACTGATATAGCATGCACCACGTAACCAACTAGCTCTTGGTTTTATATTAATATATATGAGGAATTGTTATTAGCACTCCAAAAATCTTATTATACACTCCGAACTTTCTATATTAGAAAAGAAAAATACACTTGTGAGGAGTGTAGAATGTGATTTTTGAAGTGCCAATAACACTTCCCTATATATGTATGTATGTAAGTATGTATATAGAGAAAGAAGCTTAATATAAGTCATCTCTTTTTCCTCAAAGCATAATATCAAATTGATGACCATTTTATCTTTCAAACAGTAAATATTGATGAACTAAGTTTTCATTCCCACAGGTGGGTAGATTGCCCTATTAGTTGGGGCTTGATAAATTTTTTAGCTTACCATCAATGTTACTGTTATTGTTTCAATTTAACTAGGTGTTGAATTTCATTACAAAAGAGCTCGGTTATATTAGAAGTGTAACACCTACATATAAATTGTATATTTTTTTGCATTTCTTTGATGTGGGACTCTATGAAAAATTGCGTGCTTCAAGTTTCATTCTATATATTATATGTTTTCTTTTATAAGTTTGTAATTTAGTGCTAATGAATGGCCTTCATTTTCAAATCATTATGTCTCAAGTTTAAACTCTCCCTCCTTATGTATAGTTTGTAATTTAATGTAGTAATATCGCTTGATTAAAAGAAATTATTTTCAAAACCTTTTGGCATGAGTTGCCAAAAGGTTCACTCCTCATGTGAAAATAGCTCAGTACTCTTTATGCAATGGAGTTAATATGCAGGAGTTTCCCTTTATTAGGAAAAGAATCACATCATTGTGAAAAACCATATGCTAACTTGATGAAATTAGGACATACCTACCGGAATATATCTCAAGTTTAATCGTCGCGCGTCGGGATTAAGAACCATCAACAATAAGAACGCACGAAATTAGTGCCCTAGGTGTATACACCTAGGACGTAGGGTAGGGAGAGTTGGTTATATATAAAGTTTCCTCCAAGAGTTTCCCTATAGCTAGGTATCTGCCTGTACAATGATGAACCAGACATAGAGGGAGAGATTCGTGAGAATGCTATGAGGAAGAAAATCTCCTAGGCATTTCGGCTAGAATGGGATGGTCTAACCCGCACCTCTTGACCTTTATTTACAGTGGTCGTGTTAGAGGGTAGATGCGTTAGGTTGGAGCCCATGTCCTCATTTAATCAACATGGTTTATGAAAATGAAGGCCCTATGTCTACCAGAGCAATCTATCATATGTAAGAAAAAACAAAATAATATATAGAATGGAACTTGAGGTAAGCAATTTTTCATATTAATGGTTAATGGGTAATGTTTTCCCGCCAAATTGATTATTAGACATATAATTGCATATCTAAATATAAGTAGGAATTAATTTAATTTCATATTTTTTTAAAATGTCATATGAACTTAACACTATTATCAATTTGTCATATGAATTAAAATTTTAAGCAATTTGTCATATTGACTTTTTGAAATTATTAATTTGTCATATACCTTTAACTCCGTTAGGTTTTCTATCTAAAATAAGTCGTATGCCTTGCACAAGACTTGTGTTTAGGTACATTTAAGACATTTTAACTATCCTAAAAAGTTGTGTTCGACGAAACAAAAATATAGGGTTTCTAGAAACTAAAAAATGAATATGATTATATAATAGAATAATAATTTTTATTCTAAATAAAAATGAAACTTAATATAATGACATGATATAATTTTGATCGAGTTGCTCTCCAATAGTATGGTCCTCAAAACACATATCACATGTTCTTGAAATATAGTTGTCCTCTATAACAATGGTAAATATCAAACTTACATTATTTTTACTAAGTTATTGCTCATCGCAAACAATGAACTGAAATGAGGTCTAATGTCCAAAATAACCCTAAACACAAGTCATGTGCAAATATTTTGGATGGAAAACTTAAGGCTTAAATGTTAAAATGGTCCATTTGTTTTAGTCGTTGAGTCAATTTAGTCCATGTGTTTTCAATTTGGCCAATTTGATCCTTGTGTTTATCTCCGTTAGCCATTAAGGACATTTCCATCTAATTTTTGTAAATATTTTTTTTATAAATTATGAAACTTATTTGTAAAATTATAATTTATTTGATTTAAAATATTTAAAATGAAATAAAAATAAAAATTAAAAGAAAAATTATTCTCTTCTCAACTCTCCGACCTCCTCCCTACCATTACCCCCTCTATTTTCTATGTCACAACCTTAATCATTTTTTAGATTGGAAGTTTTATTTCTTATATGTGTTATTTCTCATTGATTTGCATTTTTTTTTTTGTAAAGAGAAAGGGTAATTATTTCTCATATGATTTTTCTTATGAATTTTTTAAAAGAGATTGAATGAAATGTCCTTAATTGCCTCATACAGACAAACACGAGGACTAAATTAGCCAAATCAAAAGCACGGGGACTAAATTGACCATATGACTATAACACAGAGACTATTTTGACATTTAAGCCAAAACTTAATGGTGTTAGAATGAGATGAAAAATTAATGATTTAGGAAAGTTGATATGAAAAAACACTTAAAATTTTAGTTCATATGAAAATTTGAAAAAATGTGTATAAGTTCATGACATTTCAAGAATTTTCCCTTTAATCAATGTTGGTGACTCATGTCACTTTATAAAGATAATATTTACTAGGCTACATTGGCAAACAAATAAAAACTTACGGTTTTATTTGGGTCCGGTTTCTCTCCAAATATTCATTTCGTAATTAATCTGCCTAAATTTTCAACTATCTAAGGGCTCACAAAAAATTTGAGTTTATTCAAGAGGTGATTTACAAAAATGTCATGGTTCACCCGAACCAAACGGTTTAATAGTCTTTAACATGTGACGAAATCTTTGTAAGACACATCAGAGAATCCTCATTCCTCACTTGTACATCATTAAACCTGACAATATAGGTATTAATAATACTATATTTGTATAAGAGATGAGAATATTTCAGACACTACGCATTTCTTATAAATTATATAAGGTTAATAAATCACACTGATTGGATTCGAGGTGATGCCATATATAGAGAAACAAAAGAAAGAAGTGGTGAATCTAATTAAATGAACAAGTAAGTGAGGGTCTTTCATTCCGGAATGGATATTGATGAATTATGTTGGTCAAAAGCTGGGTAACAACAGTTTTTGGTAAATCTCGGGGATATCTGATAAAGCTCGGGCGCACATACCTACCTGCGACCAATCTTATGCTCATCTTCCTTATATCCTGCACTGTATAATAATATTATACTGAGCTAAATACTATATATCAACTCTCTCTCTCTCTCTCTCTCTCTCTCTCCCTCCCTCTCCCTCTCCCTATACGTACCAGTCTACCAGAGAGGAAAAAGATACACAAATTAATATAAAAAACTGGGTAATCTCGACAACCGATGATTCCTTTTCCTTTCCGCGAGAAAGTTCAGTTTTTTTTTTCTTTTTTCAAATAAATATTTCTTTATTATATTTTTATAGATATATAGCAGCATGCATGCTAGGCCTGCATTACAATATATCTTTAATCTATTATAAATTGCCAAATATATTAATATAGGGATCGAACAAATATATAAAGATGAAAGCAAACTTGTCTTTTTCTAGTTTTTTGTGGCGCAGGTCGGCAGAAAGACAAAGATCTCTATTGGGTTTCCTGAGACAACTAGCTATTATGATATGTTATTTTAATTTTGAAAATAAGAGAAGTGTCTTGTTCTGTTTCTAGTTTTGTTCGTGTATTTAATGTACTAATTTGTTGGTATTGGCAGCGCACAACTAAGGAGTAGTATTAGAAGGAAAAAAAAAAAAAAGAGTAGTAGTAAATACCAATGGAAGCCAAA
Source organism: Malus fusca (assembly GCA_035220775.1). Classification (NCBI taxonomy): domain Eukaryota; kingdom Viridiplantae; phylum Streptophyta; class Magnoliopsida; order Rosales; family Rosaceae; genus Malus; species Malus fusca. The sequence continues at coordinate 240,650 of CM069065.1, read as the reverse complement.
GCTGCATCATCAGGAGGTGAAGTAAGGCGACTTCACATTTTCTACTTCCTCAGTCGTCGAATGGGTCGCGTTGATCATCCCCATCTCATTCGGGTCAACCATTTTACTCGCAACGGCGTCTATCTGCGAGGTAGGTAGCCTTCCTTCCTTGAGATCTCTGTATCGTATTTAACGAGAATCATACACCTGTTGATTAATCAACTAATGATGATGGTTTCTATTATTTGATTTAAAAGATGTTAAGAGGTGGCTTGCGGATTTACGAGGAAAGGACATGCCGGAGGGCTTCGCTTGGTCTTACAAGAGGTATGATTGATCGATTGATCTTAATAGAGTACTGGAGACGTTTTCCAATATCATTCTAATGAATTAGGCCAATAGCTAGCAAGTTGGCATGTACGATTTCGATTTCATTTTCATTTTCATGTGGATGGAACGACATGCGCGCATGCAGGAGGTACAAGACGGGTTATGTTTGGCAAGACTTGCTGGACGAAGACCTCATCACACCGATATCCGACAATGAATACGTCCTCAAAGGATCCGAGATCACCTTTTCCCCTTTTGGTATATATCATCATTTATTTTACACACAACGTCAAATCTTTATTTCTTATATATATATATATATGACCAATTTGATTGATTGATTGAATGTGCTTATCTATATAAATAGATGGTTAATGTCAATTCATATATATTTATGCTTGGAGTCCTTTCTGGCCAACTTAAGTATATGTTAAGTCCCTTAGGTTAATTTCAATTAATTTCGCATATTCATATTTGGAATTCTTTCTGGCCACCTTAATTTTGTTGACCATTGTATTTTGTATGCAACAGATTCTCCTCCGAAATCATTTGCCGAAAAGAGAAGTTGCCTGTTTAAAGATGAGGTTGAGCCACCCAATTCAAAACAAGAGGCCTCCTTTCAATTGCACCAACAAATTTATCCAAAGAATAATATAGATATCCAAACAAAAGTATCCTCTGAAATGAGCCAAGAATCACAGAGGTCTACTTTGACCGATGGATTCGATGATGCGAATGTCATCAAACTGAAACCCAAAGGAGAACGACAAGAACACAACCACTCAGCAGCTGGCAGGGACAAGTTAGAAAGCTCTTCTTTTTATTCCAACTTTTTATTGAAGAGGAAGAAGAAGATTATTAACAAGGACAAAGACGCCAAAGAATTGGTTTCTTCTACAACTCCGTCTTCTTTTTCTTCCTCTGCTTCTTCTTCTTCTTCGTCTTCATATTCACCGTCTCAGCGGACGCCATTGGCAAATGGTACTACTAAGAGACATTCAAGTGCATCTTCCAACATGTTCCGCAATTTGATTACTTGTGGTGCTGTCGACACAAATGACGCTGTTGTGGTCATGTTGAATCGAGCCAATAAAACTTCCAACAAGTCTACCAGCAGCCAAGACAGTATCAAGGCTGATCATCGTATTTCAAAAGGAGATCACAAGTCGGAAGGTAGGTCAACCGGAGTTTTTGGGACTTGCCGGAATCCACAGGAGCTGCCGCAGCAACCCCACACTGCTAGTAGGTAAGTATGAATCAATGTAATGATTAAATTCAATTCATGAGAAAAAGTCTTTATTAAAACTGACAAAAGAAAGACTACTAATACATATATGTATTTGGCTTTGCTTGTGTTTGAATTTGATGCTGCAGGAAAAGCTATGATGGACAGAAAGATGCGACCAAGCAGCAAAAAGAGGGCGAGTTCAGTGGCCAAAAAGCGGCTTCTGCTGCTTACAGGCCCGTCCGTCGCCCGCATTGCTCGTAAGTGACTATCCCTACTCCCTCCCTCCCTCCCCTGGTTGCATTGCATACATTGATAATTTGATGGGCAAGGCTTATGAATTATTTGATTAATGACAACTCTTACTTCCTCTACTCTGCCAAATCCAACTGAAGTCCAGTTTTGAATTAGGTTAGGTAATGGCTTACCGGCTCGTATTAGATTAAATAACAATCAAACCACATCAGTACAAGGCCTGCAGTGTTTTTCTTCCAATCAAGTACCAACTAACTGGTAATCTCTCAGGTCAAATTAAGATTCAGTCTCATTGGCTTATATCAAACCAACCAACACCACTGCACTTGAAAATAAAGGGTTTGCAGTAAATTTCAAAAGGTTTTTTTTAGTCAAAATAGTCTTTAAGATTTGCATAACTTCTCACTTTGGTCTTAAGATTTGAAATCAAGACAACTGGTCCCTGAAATTGTCCACCATCAATCATTTTGGACATTCTGTGAATAGTTATGTTAAGTAAGGATTAAAATGACTAAATTACTCTCAATTTAATAAACAATAGGCCAAAAAGATTTGAAAAAAAAAATTGAGGGTATTTTTGTCATTTTATCCTTATTTAATGGAGATTTTTTACGGAATGACTAAAATGATCGATAGTGGACAAACCCAGGTACCAATTCCATGAATTTCAAATCTCAAGGACCAAAATGAGGAGTTAGACAAATCTCGGGAACCATTTTATCTAAAAAGCCATTTTAGAATTTTCTACAATTTCATACTCTCAAATACAACGTCAATGTTTTATTCTTAGGTATTTATAAGAATAAAATAAGGAAATAAATCAAAACAATCATTAAACAAAAGAAAACCTATTTGATTAAAAAAAAAAAACACAGGAAAACCTATCTTAATATAATATTATAAAATCTGTAATAAAATCTACCTCAAAATAAATTCCCTAATTAAAACAAATTTCTAAAATACTTACCATTTAAGTTTCCACACGTGGGACCACGCATTAAGTGAGCCATACTTGCAGTTTCGTGATATGCTAAAACTAACTGTAATCCTTTTGAAAGCTCAACAAATCATAATCCATCAAAATTAACGTCTCTTTTTACATGCCTAGCTGGAACTAAAGATATATTTTTGAAAGCCTAACTAGAAGTTTAGAACTAGCGCCAAGTCCCAATCACAAATATCTTTATCCCTTTAATATATATATATATTATATTATTTTATTTTATTTTTGCATTTTTCCTTCTTTTTTCTTTCTAGTGTAACGGTAGACACCCATCCTAAATCAACCATAAACGGCCAATATTTGTCCAAACCAAACACCATCTTAGAATTAAATTTAGAAAAATTATAATTTACTAAAATAAACATAAAACAATAAAACCTTCATGATAGGAAACGGATCCTACCATGACCAAAAAACTCTATTTTTCCTTCTCTCTTTTCTCCAAGGCAGCAACAATTGACGTAGGACAAAATTGGGGCGGATTTCTACAAGGAAAAGTAAAGAAAAAGGAGTGTTTTAGAGTCTGTATTAAATTGTGGACCTTTCAAGTTCTGAAGGATTAATGTCATTTTAATTTTGTTTTAATTTCTCTAAACCGTTTAGTTGTCCTAAGGTGTTGTGAAGGGCTTATTTAAGTCTTAGTTGTAACCCATTTCAATCATCTTTCAATCAATTATCAATTAATCGCAAGTGACCTTTTACCATATTGATGGAAAAAAGTTGAGTCATTGCATAACAACATGAGTTTGAACTCTGTCAGTGGCTAATCTAACATCTAATCTAACAAAATCTATCATTTGACAAAAAAAAAAAATTATCAATTGATCAAAATTATCTTTGGAATTTCTATCAAACTGATGGATTTCAATAACTTTGGTGCTTCAAGTATTTACGATTGTAATCCTTACTAGCTTCGTGTTGTGTCAACAATAGTAGGCAATCATTACCCTCAGGTTCATGGCCAATAGGTGAACGAAAAAAATTAGCTTTGTTCACCCACATGAAAGCCTTAACAGTGAATTCAACCAAGGATGAAACTCTGTTCTAATAACAAGTTGAAGGTAAAGGGTTTGCACAAAGACAAAAAAACTAAAGTTATTATAATAATATAAAATCCCTAATCAAATCTACCTCAAAAAATTCCCTAATTAAGTGTTTGTTGATAATTAAGAATTATGCCCTCAAGTTACCCTCAATATACCAAATCATATTAGTATAAGAAGCATGTGGCCAAAAGTTTACAAACTCTCCCAAAACAGTGAATGTGGTCAATGTTGGCATTCATAAAACTTGGTGACCAAGAGAACATTTATGTGGAAAATCTAAACAAGCGATTAATTCGAAAGACTTGATGTTAATGCAGGCAGTGTAGGAAGCTGTTTAAGCCAGAAAAATTGCACTCACACATGAAATCGTGCAGAGGAGTGAAAGCTGAAACGAAGATACCTGAAATGGGATCAAGAACTTCAAACTCAGAGGAATCAGCTTCAGCTTTCTTGACCTGACCAGCTGAATATGCCCAGTAATGACTGATCGTCAAATATACTCTTGCCTGCACTCTGTAGCCAGGATGAAAGGCTGGAGCCAGTTTTCGTTTCTTTTCTTCCTTTTCTTTCTTTCTTTACCCTTATGTAAATATAAAAGGCATAGCGCATTGCATTGACTGACTTAAAAAAAAAAACTATTCTAGTTGCATTACATTGTTCTATTTCCAAATTTGTTGACAAGTCGTCCACCTTTAGAAAACAAATGAGAATTCTACTGTATTTTACGTACACCATCACAGGACACAGGGACAGACTGACCCAGAACATGCATGCGTGTGTATGTTTTAGTAACTACTACGGCTATGGTGAACTTACTCCCTAATGGACTAAGAAATTTAAAAGGATTATGTTTCATCCCTTTATACAGTGCAACGACTCCACAGCAAGCCACATCGAGAAAGCATGAAATTAATTGAACAAAACTGTAGTCTAATCTGATACCATATTCCCAGTGTAATATATAGATTTCAATTACACACTTGAACAACAGAAGAAATGCCCTGCAGTCTGATACTTTGTGACTGTCAGCTTCCTTGAATTAGTACGAGACTAGGAGGTAAAGATGAGATTGTCAAAAAGGAAACAGAGAAACACAATGCGTAATGGTAAAAGAGAGGGTACTTGGAGATGAAGGTGACAGTTCTGTTCCTGCTAGTGGCATATATCTACTTACTTGATACAACGGAGTCAATATGTTCAAGTGCAAACTCATAGAGCTTCTTCTGCAGGCTCTTTATTCTCTTATCTACGTAAATCCTTCCCTTGATTAAGTCATCCAACCATAAATTCACCCTTTTAAGTTGCCCTAGCAAACGTGCAATCTCAGGGATTCCTTCCTCTTTGTTCGATCTGAACCCCACATTTAGTGAATCCTCCAAGTACTTTAGAAACCACTCACAACAAACAAAAAGTAGCTTTTCTGCCAACCTTGCTGTCTCTTTTAATCTGTTTTCTTTGGGGTACTGGTCCCTTTCAGTGCTCATTTTCTTCAAAGCTGGAACAAGTCGTGGACGATTTTGTTTGGTTTGGGGTGTACTATTAACTAGATTAGATTCCGCTGGAGCATTCTCTACTACAAGATAATGACACTTCTCACCATTTGGAATTCCAGCATTTCCTTTTGCTCTGAACAAACTGAATTTCGAAATATTAGCTCCTAAGGCGGCTTCCACCCATGAAGTGGCATTCGTACTAGTGGAAGTTTTTTACACATGTGACACCCAAGCCTGTCGGCCCTTTAAACTGCTTGATTTAACATCAGGGTGGCTTATGTTGAACAAGGAATCAACAGCCATGGCTGCTCCCTCCATGTTCTGGTGGAGGTTCAAAAATTTCTCCATCAGTGTCCTGCAGAAACTTTGTGTGGAGCAAAAAATAATCACAAGGCGACACGTGGATTTTTGGACAAAAGAGGACAAAAATACCCTTGAGGTACAACAGGATTCCTACGTGAGCAGCAAGCAATCATCCTTCAACCAAATCAAAAGTGCCCAAAATAGGTAACAAATTCAAAGTTATTTCATCCATCCTCATCCTATATTTTCCACAAGGTAATTATTTCATAACCTTCAAAACATCCCATATAAATTACATAACCCCCAAAATATTTTATTCCAAAAATGTGTTGATTAACCAATTAATGGATTAATTGCCTAATTAATCCATTAAATCACACATTAAACCATAAGTTACACCCTATCCCTATAAACAGGATCCCATTTTCACCAAAAAGATCATTCCAACACACTTGCAAAATTCCCAATACTCTCTAAACACTTTTCTCTCTAAATTCTAACTTTGGCATCAGAGGTTCTTCGGCCAAGGCCGCCCCCCCATTCATCGTGGGCGCGTGAGGCTCTTGGCCTTGACCCTAAGGTGTTAATTGTTTTGTAGGTGCAATTTTGTCCAAGATCAAGGAGGAAGAAATTTGCATCCACAAATTGGTGCTTTCATTGAGAGAAGAAATTCACACTCGTAGAAGACTCTCGCATAAAAAAGGTTTTTCTCTATTTTCTAGTTTACTTGTATTTTTTCATACGTTCTTATTATTAGAATGTTTTATTTGCAAAGATTCTTTGATAAAACATAAAAGAAGAATACAATGGCTAGAAAATTAGAAAATTCCACAAGTGAAAATTTCAATATTCAAGAAATGGGACCACGACGATCCACTAGGAGCGGCACCATCGCTACGGGGCTCCACCATGGCAACCACCGCGGTGGCCACCACGATCACTACTACCCGCGGTGAGGTCCATGGCACCGCTACCACGGCCCGAGCCGTGCCATCCAAGGCTCACGACACCAAGGCCACGGCCCAAACCATGTCACTCCAAGCCCAACGCGAACTCAATGTGTTGCCAAGCCGAGCCTAAGCCTCGCACCCATGTGCATCACACTCCGAGTAGCCCACTCTCGTGGCCCAGCCTGCTTCTGCCGAACAGCCCACTCTCACAGCCCAACCTGCTTCCGCCGAGCAGCCCACTCCCATGGCCCAGCCTGCTCCAGCTGAGCAGCCCACTTCCATGGCCCAACCTGCTCCAGCCGAACAATCTACTCTCGTGGCCCAACCTGCATCCGCGGCCAAGTCTGCTCATGTGGCCTTCCAAGTAGCCTAAATCGATCCAAGATTAGTTTAACTGTCCTGGTTTTAAATTTCCGAACCGACGATCGAACCGGGAGCATTTTCACCATATTTTTCTTCGGATTTGACGTTTCCTAACTCAAATCTCGCGCCCGAAGTCTACCACACTTCCACTGATCAAGGAGATGCATTCCTTCCAAGCTATTCCAACCCAAATGGAGAACAACACTTGTCTCGACAAGTCATAGAGTTGACGAGTGCCCTCGCACATCAGACGACCTTGGTGAACCAGCTATTGCAGCCCACCAAGATGCAATGTGCCCCAGACGAGGTGTCCCGAAGTAGGATAAGAGCAGACAAAGAACCTCTTTAGCAGCGTCCCGGCAAGCAGCCACTCGACCAGCCACCAACCGAGCGTTCAGGCAGTGTACACTCCCGATTGGGCCCCCGAGATAGCGTATACTCTCGTCTTAGAGCGCGGAGGAGCGTGCACTCTCGACTAGGCCCACATACGAGCATACATTCACGGTTGGGGTCACACTCCGAAAGTCAACATGAGCAACCTTCCAAGCGAAGTGTTCATTCGCGGTAAGCCCGCAAGGAGCATCATCACCTTACATCGGAGTAGGTGGCACGACGGACGGAGAGAAGCAGTCACTAAATACAACTTAAGTTTAACCAGTAGCCTGCGAAGAACTCGCTCGCCTACTAGGAACGCGTTACACGCACCGCATCTACGGCATAGACTAGCCAAACACGTGGAAAAGCAGCCTAGACCAGTAAGTCACGGTTGGGGGCAGCCGAGAGCTCCACTACCTCAACAAATGCAAATTCAGGAAGAAATAGAGAGACTTTTGACCAAGCGATTGCGCAATTTCCAACACAACGAGGTCACCGATGAGGCACTACGACGGAACATGACCAATATAAGCAGGTCACCCTTCACGGACGAGATTGAGCAGACAGAGCCTCCATGCGAGTTCAACATGCCACATTTCACATCTTTCAAAGGGGATGAAGACCCGGAGAGACACCTAAAGCACTACCGAAGCGTAATGATCCTTTATCGAAACAACGACGATCTCATGTGCAAGATATTCGCCACCACTCTACAAGGCGAGGCGCAAGATTGGTTCTACACCCTGCCGCCACAATCCATCCGGAATTTCGACGAACTTTCTTTGGTTTTCACCAAAGAATATTCATCCTGTCGCTCGATCAAAAAGAAGTCCGACCATTTGTTTGACGTCAAGAAGAACCCAAAAGAGTCGCTTCGCGACTATGTGAGGAGGTTCAAAGCAGAGAAGGCAAGGATAGTTGGATGCAACAACTCGATAACTAGAGCAGCCTTCCAAAAAGGACTTCCAACAGACCACCCACTGTTCGGAAAACTGATAATGAAAGAAAATCTAACTCTGGCATATTTTTTCGCTCTGGCAGAAAGCATGCACTTTAGGACTAAGTTCGCCGATGCCCATTCAAGGCAAATCCGAGCGATCTTGAATATGAAGTTCCCCACTATTCTGAAAGAGATTCAAAGTCTAACAGGACGAGCAGCCGCATCTGAAGCAGTAATAAGCTCTACCATCATACGAGAAGAGCTGGGGGCCCGACTACCTGTATTCCACAGTTTAAAAGCTCCCCTCGATGCTATCAGTTGTATTCCACAGTTTAAAAGCTCTCATTGATGTTATCAGAAATTCAAAAACTAACTTTGGCGATAGTTGTTGCAACCCGAAAGCTCAAGTTTTACTTTTAAACGCATGCAATCATCCTCATGACGTACTATTTCGCCTAATCTAGACGTGCGACGATAAAGGCGTTGACCTTGGCGGATGCAAAGTTTTCTGACGAACGCAAAAACTCGGCCCAAAAGACACCCCAAGGGTAGATAAACATTGGAAGGACACACTCGGAAGCAAGTTTTGTCCTCGTCACCCTAAAAGATTCTACATAGGAGCAGCATGTACCAGCAGTTGAGTATCACCTCTTGCTGCGCACCACACGGCCCTAGCCAATCCTTGCTCAATGATTCAACTCTAGAGTGGCCCAATACCAGCAGTTGAACATTTCCTACTGCGTGTGACATGGCCCTAGCTCCACGGCTCCCTACCACGCATTTATGACGCAACATAGTGGCTTAACGACGCCTCGGAAGTAGCCGAGCACACTCTAGCCGCGCCTGCTCCACCCGATGAAGACTTCTGGCATTTGCATGTCGACGGCGCATCCAACTACAAAGGTTCAGGAGAAGACGTGGTCCTTGTCACCTCATGCGGTTCAATGCCCAAGTAGGTGATCATTCTAGGTTTCAAAGCATCTAACAACGAAACAGAGTACGAAGCCCCACTAGCAGGCATTCGAATGACAAAAGACTTGGCGGTGAAAAAGCTTTCAATTCATTCTGAATCCCAACTAATCACCAACCAAACTACTAGGGGCAAAGGCATGATGATCGTGCCAACCGACTACTTCACCAAATAGGTAGAAGCAGAGCCCATGACAACCAAGATTCAGACGGACATAGAGCGCTTCATATGGAGGAACATCATTTGCCGATTTGGCATCCCTTAATCCATCGTCACCGACAACAGCCCGTAATTCGTGGGCAAATATTTGGTGAAGTTCTTCTAAAAATAATGCATCAAGTAACACATGTCTACGCCAAGATATTCTCAAGGCAATAGGCGGGCTAAGGCATCCACCAAGATGATCCTTGATTGCCACAAGAAATCCCCCACCAGTAAGAAAAGAAAATGGCCAAACGAACTCCCTGGATGTCTATGGGCATATCGCACCACCAAAAGACGAGCAATCGAAAGGAGATGGCCACAAGCTCAAATTTGGCAGAGGAGAAGTGCGAGCAGACTATCACCCGCATCGCAGCTTACCAGCAGCATTTCCTCTCCAGCTATAATAAAAGGGCCAAGATCCTGCAGTTCCAGCCCGGAGTTCTAGTCCTAAGAAAAGCCTTCATCACTGCCCACAGAGAAGGCTCCAAAAAGATGGATCTCATATGGGAAGGTCCGTATAAGATCAGCATAGTAGGCGGCAAGAGTAATTACACCCTCGCCACCATGAAACGATAAAAAGATCGAAAAGTAGTGGAACACCTACAATTTGAAGAAGTACCATGTGTGACCTCCCACTACATCAAAGCCCGAAGACTCAAGAAGCTCGACGGGCACCACCTCACAAGCCGATGACTATCCAGTTGTTATGCAGTTCATACCTTATAGCTAAGTTCTCGTTCGTTTCACTCGTTTTTCAATGAGGAATTCAGAAGTAATCACAACTTGGCTCGGCTGCATACTTACAACAACTGATCACTCCCGCACTTCAAAAGAAGATTGCGCCCTTCTTAGGGACTCATCGCAGGAATTGCGCTCCCTGAGGGACCAATCATGCTCTCAGGTACGAGAGGGTAAACTAATTGCTCTCCAGTACGAGAGGGTAAACCAATTCCCCGACACCCATATGGGTCAGCTCTCCAAGACAAGAGGATAAACTTTACACTCCGAATATCCATACTTGCGTCTGGCTGCCCTAGTATAACTAGATGCACGATGGCTTGCGCTGGGATTCCTAGAAGTAGCCACAATGGTCTTTTTCAAGGCTTAGCTAACTGAAGGATTTTGGGTCTCTTGGCCTAATCCGCGGTGAACCGGGCCCTAGAGACAGAGGGGGCACATTACGTAATACGCCCTACAGACGACTGCCCTAGAACCTTAAAGCTGCTACCGAGTGTACTAAGGTAGCCTACGGTTTCTGGAAGATTACCTACGGCTTGCCCTTCGAGTAGTAAAACCGCGCTAGACTTATACAACTGCACATTATTGTGAAAGGTTAAACAAGGTAGCGCGCATATACGAAGTTTTATCCACTGTCGACATGCTACGTAGTAGATAAGCTTCACCTCTGCCAAGCGCGGAACAACCTACACCAAGTCCTAAAGTATTGTGATACTTGCTACCCAACCTACGGAATTGGAGAGAGCCAAGGTTAACAGCCTAGTGGTTACGCAAACTTGTCTGCTTTTGTAAGTAAGGCATCCGGCTGCCAACTCTATACTAACAACTTGGCAAAGTTCTACACCAACACCTACGGCTGCATAGGCTACGCGAGCTTGTCTGCGTATAAAAAAGTAGCATGCCTGCCACTGGTCTATCAAGTCTAAAGGTTAGGGCATGAACAAAAGAAGCGAAAATGAAGAAAAGCGAAAGAAGCATGTTTATAAACAATTAACAAAGGCCGAAGGAGTTCAAGCAAAACAAGAGCTACAAGGAAAAACAAATAAAATCCTAAAGGCTACTTAGAAGACTACAGCAGCTTGGACATCCCACGACTACTCGGTCGCCACACCTTCAGCAGCCGCGACGCTCTTAGCAGCGGCATCATCCGGCGCTTCACCTACGGCTGCCCTAACCTGTGCACTAACTTCTCAAACTACTTCACCATAGTTAGAGGTGAATTTGAAACCATGGATAAATGTTTATTATGATTTGATTTACTCCAGTTATGAATTTTTGACGAAATTGAATTTAAAACAGAAACTTAAAAACAAACTTCAAAGAAAATATATTTTGATGAAATTAAAATGATGAGACGTAGTTAGAGGGTTCCTTATCCACACATGAACTTATGCATATAATTTGATTCCCAGTTATGAATTCAACAAACAAATAAATGACAACGCTCCAAGTTAATTAGGTCCGCTTAAATTAACTTTCAGATTTCCCTATATTAATTGAATTGGACGGGATACGCATCACAACCAAATTATTCTTATCAAGTTCCCTAACTATGGAATACGCATGATAGAGAGACATATCAAAGATCATTAAGTTCAATGGAAATCATAAGCATCGACTATGCATTCATAACTATGGAATACGCATGTTAATCCAACCTAGGGTTTACTAAACACAATCGTGGCTAACGATTTTTACTACTCATGGATATAAGTTCATAACGATTAGGTGAAATTCACTTATATCCTAGCATCAAGTCTAAGCATGCAAATTAAGTGTCGACCCTTAACCCACATACATAAACAAGTTATTAATCAACACATAAAAATAAACCACATCCAACGTTCAAGAATTCATAACTGGAGTAAATCAAATCATAATAAACATTTATCCATGGTTTCAAATTCACCTCTAACTAAACAGAAATTAATTACACATGTTTAATATAATTGAAAAGCAAATTAAATTAAACATGAGTTTAAGAAAAATAAAACCAAATGAGGAATTGCCGAAATGAGACTGCGCATGGTTGCCTTCTGTTCTTTCTGGCGTGCCCGTGGAGAGCAGTCATGCGTCTCCCTGCTGCGTCAGTTGCTTTCTCTCTGTCAGCTGCCAAGGGCAGCTTGCTGTGCTCTCTTCTTCCCCGAGGCTGACTTGCTCCTATTTTTCCGCACTTCCCTCCACGTTTTCCTGCGAGCTGTCCTCCTCTCCCACGCTGCTGTCCTGCGTGGTGTGGCCTGTCCCTGCTGCGCTCCTCGCGTCCGTCTTCCCCCTCGCTGCCTTGCCAGCTGCCAAGTCTCATCTCGCACTGCTGTTTCTTGCGCTCTCCTGCGTTTCCCCCTGCCTTTCTTAAGCAGCTCCCCTGCGCTTCCAAATCTCTAGCTGCCAAGGCAGCTACCCTCCTGTCAGTTCGTGCGTCTTCGTGCTTGCGTCTCGCCCAGCTCTCTCCTCCAGAGCAGCTCCCCCCCCGCTGTAAAAGGGCAGCGTGCTGCCTTCTTATTTCTTCCTCTGTCTTCACGCTGCCTACGCAGCTTCTCACTTCCTTATTTTCTGCTATTCTTTTTGTTCCACTACCTTCCCACTGTCTTTTTTTTTTTTTTATTTCCTGCACGCTGCCTTCTACTCGTTTTCCACTAGCTGCAAAGGCTTATTTCTTTTTGTTTCTTTTCTTTACTCACCAACTGCAAAACACTTCAATTTTAGATATATCATATAATTTCTAATGCCATATAATTTCTAATGCATACCTAATAATTTTAGCCTAACTTCCATGACCTATAATCCGTGACATAATTCTACCAATAACCCATGACAGAATGAGAACGACTAAAGCAATTTTCGACGAATTTATTATTTAAAACTCATTTGTGCCATTTTTATTTTCTTTGCATAAACAAATCCTATAAACACAAAAATAACGTAAATAGCTCAAAAATATAAGAAACTAACTAAGAAAAGACGAGATAATTTGATGTAAAATATGTAAAAATATGAGCTTATCAAATACCCCCACACTTAGCTTTTGCTAGTCCTCGAGCAAAACAACGAAAACATGAAAAAGTAATAACATGAAAAACATTAGTTTCTCCTATGTGACCCTCATAGAACTTCATTCGAGAACACAAATCATCAAGAACCATAGCTAACACCAAACAAGCTAATCCAAGTTCATTTTCCTTAGTCAAATATTAGCAGCAATCTTTGAATCATCCTTGAAGTGTAGTGTGTGAGATAGCCATGCTAATGCAATTTCAAGTTTTTTTTTTATTTTTAAAATCATCATATGCAAACTAGCGACCTTCTCACGGGATATACACTCAATCACACATGTGTTTAGTTTTAATGTGTTTCGCTCAAAGAATTAAATGTGAAAGTTCTACCATAAACTTGCATAAAGATCACTTCTCCAAAATCATAATTGCAAAACTTAAATCAAGAGGACTTTTATTGGACGTAATGAGGTTTAGGGCGAGGGTTATTGAAACGAAAGAATAGGTAAACACAAGTTCCAAGCTACATTGCAAGCAATTCTTTTGTTTAGATTTATAAGAACTCAAGCTTTCCAGCTATTCTTCAAGTCACCTCCAACCACAACCTTAAACTGAAACTTTAAACACTTTTTATTTTCTTCGTAAACAAACTTTCTTTCTTTTTTTTTTTTTTTTTTTTTTTTTTTCAAGCAGAAACAAATATGAAAAACCCCCACACTTATTCTTTTGCCAAACACCCTCCGAGTACTTCACAAACACTTCTCATAAGACAATTTCACATTACTCATTAGCTCGCTTGGAAAGGGTAAGGAAAAAAAAATATTTCAGGCATAAGGGTAGACATATCTGGTGATAAGAAATAAAAGGCTCACATATACGGCTCAAATTGGTGATCTAATGATATCATTTTTCTTTGGGAAACAAGGTTATTTAGGCCATGGTGGTAAACCTAATGCCTCTATCATTTTCAAGTTCATACAATCAATGACAAATATTTCGAAAGATCGTTATGCAAGTTCTAGAGAAGTATCTCACATAAGTTCATCACACATGAAAGAATACGAGTGTATGAAAAATGCACACACTTTCAATAGGCTCAAAAACTCACATAGGATGTATATGGTCACTAAATTCACATATAGAGCTTTAAATCATGCTTTAGTTTCACATCAACAAGGCTATATGCGTTTAGTTTTTCAAAGATAATCAAATATGTACAAAACTAACACGAGAATTAGGAATTTCACACAATACATGTTAACTAAGTTCTTGATCATCATGGTTCAAATTTTATCCAATTATATCATTGGGTCGGGAAACTAACAAAAAAAATCTAATTCAAAACAATAAGGAAAACAAGGAAATATTTTTGGATTTTTTTAAATTTTCCGATTTTTTTTTTTTTTAAATAAAACAAAACTAATTAAGAAAACAAAGCAATAACATGGAAACAAATGAAACCAGTTCAAAGTCAAAGGTATAAAAAATTTCAATTTGGTCATTTTTATACTCTTTACCCCCACACTTAAACTAGACATTGTCCCCAATGTCAGAAAATATAATAAAATGCAAATAAAAATAAAATAAATAAATATAAGGAAACAAAATAAAGCAATAGGACTGAAAACTTCCCTAATTTGCAAAAAAAATCAAGCGATGACCCCCAAGCTAAAATTCTGCAATCAACTTCAAGGGTGGAAATAACCAAAAGTTCCTGCAAAGAAAAGAAATAATTCAGTTAAGTAACACAAGAAAATGTAAAAAAAATTGCAAACGAGAAATTGAAAATCACGATAAAAGACAATGAATAAAACTAATAAGTGATCATTGGTCCTGTTTGGTGACTTTCCACAGCTTTGAACTTGAACTGGCATCGGGAACTTCTTAGCAAGGAAAATGAGACTTGATTGGTGGTGGTGACTGATGCGTCCATATGTTGTTGAAGCTTCTCGAGCTCTTGGTTTCAACTCGGACTCCTTCTGCCGGGTTGATTGAGTCTGCATGCTACATTCTTCTCTTTTTGTTTCTTCTGCATGGCAGGTAGGCACGAGGAAGAGGTGGTGGTCTGTTTCTTTGTTCAATCTGTCCAAGTGCCGACCGATTGCTTTCTTTCTCCTTGTCTCGCAGGCAAGAGCAAGGGTAAAGGAAAAACATGCCATGAGATATCTTTGCCTTTGACTCTGATGATATGAGATACTTTTGCTTTTGAAGAAGTATCGTTCCACAGGTGTATTCTTGAACTGGGCTGGGGAACTTCTTAGCAAGGAAAATGAGACTTGATCTTGAAGATGAAGTAGCACCTTGTCTCCACATGCTTCAAGGTATCATTTTCACTTGCCATATCTGTTCTCCAAGCAGATGTGGCGTCTTCTTCGGAAGTACATCAGCAGTTGAAGATAAGCACTCGAGAGCAATGCTAGGTAAGCAATCAGGAAGGATTTCCAGGCAGTCGGTTCTTAGATCGCAAGATTGACACCGAGTGCTGGCTGATTGCTCGCTTTCTCCTTGTCACAAAGACAAGGAAAAGGACAGGGAGAAAGCATGATATGGGATACTCTTGCTTTCAACCTTCATGATATGAAATACTCTAGCTCTTGATGACTTGTTTGCAAAGGTATCCCAAGGAATGAGAAACACAGAGTAACTAGAGAGGGTTTGTTGGAAAGGCATTTTCGGAGATGAAGAAGTGCTGAGAGGGTGTGCCTTTGCTGTGGAAGGCGAAGGTAGACGTTTATAGGAATGATTCTTCACAACCGAAACTGTTCCTTTACCCCTGTCGGCAGCCGGTGGATGGATGAACAGTACAGGTTACGCGTTTTCTGAAAAAGCTACCCGTAATTTGCGCAAAGCTGACAGCGCGCGTGACGAGAGACGACAATTCTGGAAAACTGTTCGCCTCGTGATTCCTGACCGCTCCGTCTTTTGAGAGAGGCGCCCGACTTTTGAGAACGGCGTCCGACTTTTGAGACGGAGTCCGTCTTTTGAGAAAGGAACCCCGACTCTTCGATTTGCGAGAGGACGCATCTTCGATTTCTGAGGAGCGGCTCTTTGATTTCTTCTTTTTATAGAGGCGCTTATTTTGTTCCACAACACACTTGAGCTCCCTCCTGTAAACACTCCATTCTTGCACTTTCTTTAATCTTGATCAGTTCGACTCTTCATTCTCAACACCTTCAGAAAATGTCTTGCCCCTCTGACCGTCGCCTTAACTTGAATGTTGGGGAAGATATTGATATGTCTTCTCCAACCAACATTTGGCAGCCGTCCTTCATATCCCCAAATGGTCATCTTACAGTTGGGGATTCCATGATGATGAATGAAACAACCGCATCGGTGGTGGCCAGAAATCTGCTCACTCCTAGAGACACTAGGATACTTTCTCGGCGGTCCGACGAACTGGCTGTTCAGGACTCTCTGGCTTACAGCGTCCGATGCGCAGGCTCAGTATCAAACATGGGCCAGCGCCTTCTTGCACGAACTCGTCAGGTTGAGTCATTGATGGCTGAAGTGGCTAGTCTTCGGCAAGAGGTCAGAGTGCTTAGGCATGAGAATAAGGAGTTGCACATGCTCGCAACTAATTACTCAACAAGCATGAAGAGGAAGCTGGATCAGATGCAGGAGTCCGAAGTGCGGATTCAGAGTGATCATCAACGGTTTATGGCGTTACTCCCGAGGTTTATGTTGTCTTCGTCCTCGGGAGCTACACCAAGTATTGAGGCTCCGAATGATCCAACTCTGGCGCTTCGTCTTTCTGGGGCTCCGTCGACCTCCGAGGCACCACCTACCAACGACCAATGAAAGCTATTAGTTCACATTATTGTAAAATATTTATGCTTTTAAGTTTATTTAATTATATATATAAATATAAGTATTTTTGTGTTTTTTTTTTATTTTTTTTTTTATGGATGTTTATTATTATTATTATTATTATTATTTTTTTTTTTTTTTAATATCAATGTAAAATAAGTAAATCAAAGTAAAAAGACTATGTTTAATCTCCCAAACAAAAATCACAACTAAATAAACAATCAAATTATTCTTATCAAGTTCCCTAACTATGGAATACGCATGATAGAGAGACATATCAAAGATCATTAAGTTCAATGGAAATCATAAGCATCGACTATGCATTCATAACTATGGAATACGCATGTTAATCCAACCTAGGGTTTACTAAACACAATCGTGGCTAACGATTTTTACTACTCATGGATATAAGTTCATAACGATTAGGTGAAATTCACTTATATCCTAGCATCAAGTCTAAGCATGCAAATTAAGTGTCGACCCTTAACCCACATACATAAACAAGTTATTAATCAACACAGAAAAATAAACCACATCCAACGTTCAAGAATTCATAACTGGAGTAAATCAAATCATAATAAACATTTATCTCTACACCAAAGCAAGATGATCTCTACACCTGCTGCCCTTTCCTGCGAGCAGCCCAACATGTGTGGGGGCATTTGTGGAGCCAAAAATAATCACAAGGCGACACGTGGATTTTTGGACAAAAGAGGACAAAAATACCCTTGAGGTACAACGGAATTCCTACACACGAGCAGCGGGCAATCATCCTTCAACCAAATCAAAAGTGCCCAGAATAGGTAACAAATTCAAAGTTATTTCATCCATCCTCATCCTATATTTTCCACAAGGTAGTTATTTCATAACCTTCAAAACATCCCATATAAATTACATAACCCCCAAAATATTTATTCCAAAAATGTGTTGATTAACCAATTAATGGATTAATTGCTTGATTAATCCATTAAATCACACATTAAACCATAAGTTACACCCTATCCTTATAAATAGGCTCCCATTTTCACCAAAAGATCATTCCAACACACTTGCAAAATTCCCAATACTCTCCAAACACTTTTCTCTCTAAATTCTAACTTTGGCATCGGAGGTTCTTCGGCCAAAGCCTCCCCCCATTCATCGTGGGCGCGTGAAGCTCTTGGCCTTGACCCTAAGGTGTTAATTGTTTTATAGGTGCAATTTTGTCCAAAATGAAAGAGGAAAAAATTTGCATCCACACTTTGTGAGAGGACTCTCCGAGTTCTGCAAACATGCTGGAAAACAGAAACTTAGTCATCATTTCTTCGCATGATAGATAAAGAAATAAAATAAAAAAGAATTTAGAATATGCTAAGGAAGCCAACTATAATCTAGATGAACTTCTCTGTTCCATTATACAGTTGCTAACTCAAGACATACAGAGGGGGAAAAATAACATTAAGCTCAACATTTTTTCTGAAGACAATTGTACAGCAGCAGAAATCTCAATAACTGCATGTAAAGGTGGAGTTTTTTGTTGTAATTGTAAACCACTGCAGCAGCATCTTAACTGTCTCACTCAAAACTGTCTACATTCTAAACCAACAAAATAGATCTAACCCAACCCAAATTATATGTAGTTTATTTAATAATGCAATCATCTTCCAAGAATAAGGTTCAAATATGTGATCGGTGCCATCCTGCATGTCTATATTTCTATTGAACAGAATAATTTGCAATACGCTTACCCCCATTCTAATCCTTGTAAAAGCACTGGGGAAAAAGACAATTCCGTTGCAAGAGCAAAAGCACTACGTTTGCTAATATACTTAACATAAATACTTACACCAACAAAAATAAAAATTACAAAGAAAGCATAGGTCTGTAAAACACAAAGTACATACCACATGCAATGAATGACACCCTCAGAAGCTGATGCTTCTTCTAGCGCACGTACAGCACCAAGAAATGCAGCATCCCTACGAAAAATAGCTCCCTGTAATGGTGAAGAAGAACAATAATACAGAAAATAATGAAAGAACAGAATCAGATGGTGGAAGCCAATAAAGGATATAAACTTCAACTTGATTGCGAACCTTTCCAAGATCACTAATGATAGATGGGAGCACTCTCCATGAAATCTTTTGATCCGACCAAGTTTTGCAAGTTCGGGGAAACCTGACAAAGTGGTTTGGAAGAGTCTCCTCGGATAAAAACTTAAATTCTTTCTTGGAAGACTTGTTCTTTGAATTTGGTGAAAGGGTCTTGGTTTTGGTTTTCAGTGGTGGTGAAAGGCTCAAAGTTGGATGCTTATGAGGTGCTTTAATCTTAGTAAAAAGCTTCTTATCAGAAACCTGCAACACAGCACCTGATCATCAGCTTCATAAAAACAAGAAACTGAAATAAAAAAACCCAGGAGCTATGTATGTCAATGAAACAATCAAATTCTAGTAATTAAGTTTTTAAAAACTGATATCAGGACAGAGAAAGGTTTCATTTTCCCTCTCATGTTAACTAAATTTTTTAAGGCTGCCTTTTAACTATTCCGTTTTATCTGATTGCATGCTCAAAAAGTGACTTGAAACGAAAACCCTTTATTTGATTGATTTGAAATAAAACAATTTTCTTAAGAATTTAGACATTCTATTTCAATAATTAAAGTCACATCTGGATTTCATCAAAACACAAAAATTGTTATTGTAAAATTTCATTAGACAACTTACACTAAAAATTCAAACCCAAGTAATCTTCTTAAATCACCAATCAAAATACAGCATAGATCTTCCAGATGTGTGATAAAGGATTTCGACCTCGAACTCTTTTCATACCCCTGCTTTACTTGCTTCAGAAGATTTCAATGTTTTTACTGATTAGAATGAATCTTTGTACACAAACATGGAGAAAGCCTCCATTCAATTATCAAATTCCAAGATAAAGCCTACTGAGAAGAGTCACTAAAATGCAGAAGAATATAAACTGTTTGTGCCCTTTTTTTTAATGTTGAAAATAAACTATTTGTACCACACTTCACAAATCCTAAAACTACTGAGTACCAATCAACTTTATACCTACAGGGACCTACTAAAGTATTCGTGTTGAGACACCCTTGCCAGAGCACAAGAGTTTATCTCTATCCATGAGGCCAATCACAACGCAACACGTGACAACATCATAATAAAGCTCCTAGAGTCCCACATCGAGCGCGAACGAAAGCCAGAGACGCTCCTCAACTATAAAGGAGATCATTCTCCTACAATTAATCCCTAATGCCATTATTGTACTTAAATCATTATTAGAACTCACTAATGATGATTATGCTTAAACCATTGTATTATGTAAACTCTATATTAATAATGAGAACTCATCTACCATTGTGGATGTAGCTCAACTTAGGGTCAATCACGTATATCTTGTGTTTGCTTCTCTATATCTATCTCTATACATATCTACCTACACTTAGTGACTGGAGCAACCATGCGTCACAAACTTAACACTTTTTGTTGTTTCAAAGTCCACCCGATTTTGTGCATCAACATAAACATCTGCGAAATTGGCGCATAACGAAAATGTGCATTTGATGAAAACTGAAAAGACAAACTAAAAAGAGCATGCATATTACTCGAAGGAGAAAATACAGAGTCAGAAACGAAGGAAGAATTCACATAAATAGACACGGATGGAAGTTAGAGAGAGAGAACAAACAGCGGGACAAGGCGGTGAAGAGAACTGCTTAGTTCTAGATTTGAAATGATGCGAATGCGAGGCAGAAGTAGTCTTAGTCCCTGCATCCCAAGCCCGCCTCGCGGAATCCAAACTCAGTTTCCTTGAAGTTGTTGATGAATCAACCACCACCGCTACCTTAGTCTTATTCTTAGTCTGTGGGCTGAGTGTGGACGACTTGGACGACCTGGTCTTAGCCTTGGGCTTGGGCAAATGGAGGATGGGATCGGGATTGCCAACGCAGACGAGGGGAGCTGAGGAGGGGGCGCTCTTGCTCTTGCACTTGGGCACCGCTACCACCTTCAACCCCCGAAGCACCGGAACAGGGGACGCCGATTCCAGCCGACTCACGTACACCAACTTCCCCAGCTGAACCTTGTCGCTGTATATTAAATTCAGGTCGTCCTCCTCTGCGATGGACACGTACGCCGAATGCACTGAGTCCGACAGCTTCAACAAGAACCCTCTCGGTCTACTATTCCAGTTCCATGGATCGTTTTCATCGTCGTCTCCTCCTCCCGGACACGGCACGATCTCGATCACCTGCAACACCGCTGACCTGTGCTCTCCGGTCACCTTCACGTTCTTGTTCCCCACATTCTCCGGGAGCTTCGGTAGCACGCCAGGCGTCAGGGATGCCATTGGTCGTCTGTGCACTCCCACAGTAGTTCTCCTCCTCCTTCTCGTTCAAACAGTCTCTCCAGAGTCAAGACTGCAACGGTACACTCGTGACGCCTCCCTGACGGAGATGGGAGAGAGAAGAACAGAGAGAGATATGGTTCGTCCTATGCGTAGGCCCGTAGGGTGATTGATACTAGAGGGATACTAAGCCATCTCCAACTCAAGGGTTCAAAGGGGCAGAAAAATAGCCCGAAAATCGTATCCAACCAAGGGTTAGGCCAGAGGCTTGTGAGCCCCACAGAATCTGAAAGGGCTGCAGCATGCAGCCAGCCAGCGCTTCTATTTTTGCTTAAAACTGTCATATATAACCGACAGGATTAAGAGCAATAATGTCGGTTATAACCGACATGAATAGTAGGGAAAATTTTGAATATAATGGCTAGCTAGCCGTTATTTTTGAATTTTTTTTACAGTTTTATTTATTTATTTTTATTTACAAAATTTTTCCTATAACTTCTATTTTACAAAATTTGTTTCATATTTTTTTTAAATTCCATTTTTTTCCTATAACTTCTATTTCATAAAATTTGTTTCATATATTTTTTTTAAATTCTATTTTTTTCCTATAACTTCTATTTTACAAAATTTGTTTCATATATATTTTTTTTAAATTCCATTTTTTCTGATAACTATATATATATATACATACATATATATATATTTTCGTAAATTCGGAAATTCAAAAAAAAAAAAAAATCGAAAATTAAAAAAAAAAATTGCCTAGGCCTCATCTTCTTTGGGCCTAACAACTTTCATAACAAATATATATGAAAGAGGAGTTTTGGGCTACCACTTAGAAAGGAAAATTGTGAAGTTTTGTTACTTTGAAAACTTGGCTACTAGCAAGACACCTCATTCGTCAACTCCCTCGACCGGAGACTTGGGGGACTCCTACCATATGCTACTGCACCTTGATACTCGGAAGTCTCACGACCACTCAGTGACTTGGATTTTTCAAGTCTCCAACCGAGAAGTTTTCCTCACTTGGGAAATTAAGGGAGCACTACCTCAACCTACATGCTTCACTCACAAAGCTTCAACACACAAGCTTCAACAAAATAAAAAAATTCAAAGAACTTAGTGAAGAAGGCTTTGGTGTATCTAACACAATACGTTGAAATGAAGCAAAGCTTATTTATTGATATCTCCGATAAGTTACAAATATGTACATATACATGAATCAAAATAAACAAACAAGAAGGAGTCTTCACAAAGGTTGCTCAGGAGAAGTCTCAGCAGTCGGCAGAGCCCAAGAAAGAGAAGGCACCAGAGGGTGATCATTCGGAACCTCAGTACTGGGCAGAACCCTATAAGGAGGAGGCACCGGAGGTTGATCATTTGGAGCTTCATTACGCGGTACAGCCCCAAAAGACGAAGGCAATAAATGCCTTTGGAACAAACCCACAAACCTCTGATGATCAAGTAGAATCTGACAATCAGATTCCTACAGCTGGTCAAGCTTCCTCTTCATGTTTGTAGCATAGTTATGCGCGAGCCTGTGCAACTGTTTATTCTCATGCTTGAGCCCTCTAATCTCCTGTTTGAGACTTATCACTTCAGCCGCCAATGATTCAACTTGGCGGGTTCGAGCAAATAGGCGTTGTGCCATATTAGACACATAACCTGCACACTGAACACTGAGAGCCAGAGAATCCTTAACAGCCAACTCATCGGACTGTTTGGAAAGTAGTCTGTTATCTTTGGGAGTGAGAAGGTTCTTGGCCACCACCGCAGCGGTCATATCATTCTTCATCACAGAGTCCCCAATAGTAAGAGGACCAGTAGAGGATAAGAAGGATGAGCGCCATATGTTGTCTTGAGGAGGCATGACTGCTTCTTCATCAAAGTTCAAGTCAAAACGACGGTCGGATGGGCCAGACATTTTAGAAATGATGAAGGAGAAATGAGGTCCAATAAATCTCTGAAGTACGAAAATAAGAGGAAAATTCCTACAAGCAATAACTCTCTGAACGTACTTCTTGCACACAATTGGTGCCCCTATAAAAGAAAGGGCAGCAAGGCAGTTTGTTTAAAAATCGAAGAGGCACCGCTCTCCGGATTTCGAGAAACAGATTTTCCTGAGTAAAATATGTCGACAATCCCCACACGCAACATCAGCTCCTCGGGTACCATATATAACTTTGCCAAAGATCTCTGACAAAGTTTAGACACATAAATTTTGAAGGTCCAGCTACCCTACCATTACCCACAAGGGTAAAGGAACAGCACCACTGCTTAATAACTGGAAAGTCTCTATGTGTGTCAACATCCGTGCTCCGTGGCAAGGCAGACTGGCAAAAATGCCCAACCTTTACTCACATCGAGAAAACACTCCCAACAGGATTACTTGCTCAAAAATCAAAGAGGCACCGCTCTTCGAATCTCGAGAGCCAGACTCCCACCAGGATTACTTTCTCAAAAATCGAAGAGGCACCGCTATCCGAATCTCGAAAGCCAGAGTCACAACATGATTGCTTTCTCAAAAATTAAAGAGGCACCGCTCTCTAAATCTCGAGAGCCAGATCCCTAATAGGATTGCTTGTTCAAAAATCGAAGAGGCAACGCTCTCTGAATCTCGAGAGCCAGATCCCCAACAAGATTGCTTGTTCGAAAACCGAAGAGGCACTGCGCTCCGAACTTTGAGAGCCAGATTTCCTTGGATAAAATTTGTCCACAATCTTCACACGCAACATCAGCTTTCCAGATACCACATACCACTTTTTCAAAGTGCTCTGACAAAGTTAAAACATGTGAATCTTGCAGCTCCCATTACATTGCTATGACCGAGAAAGGTAAAGGAACATCGTTACTACTCGCTGTTGGGACAATTCCTATATATGTCGACCTCCATCCTCCAAAGCCAAGCATACTTGCAAATAAAAAAAATGCTCAACTTTTCTTCACATCTGAGAAGACACTCTTAGCAGAGTCTCTTGAAATACTCAGCTTCTTTTCCCCCCGGTAATACCTCTGCAAACAAGCCACACCAGAGCAAGAGTATCTCATATCATCAAGGTTAAAAGAAAGAGTATCCCATATCATGTTTTTTCCCTGTCTTTTCCTTTGCCCTTGCTCTTACTTACAGGACAAGGAGAAAGAACGCAATCAGTTGGAACCTGAAATCAAACTTCCGATCTGGAACTGATTGCCTGGAATCTTTGCATGGTTGCTTGCCTAACATTGCTCTCGAGTACTCATCTTCAACTGTTGTGAAGGTCGCGAAATCTTTCAGCAAATACCTCAGAACAGTTGATACAATATTGGCTCTTTACACTGAAGCTGCCAAGCATGAATGAGTCGCTGAGAAGCAGTACTCTGAAGGACCATTCAAATGCAAAGGTTGCGCACCAATTATTCGATGCAAAAGATTGAAGCAGAAGGTTCAACGAGGAGCTGGAACAGATCACTATAGCATGACGCGCTCCCTGCAGAACCGCATAATCCAGACGGATGAGTCTAAGTCAAATCCAAGCTCGACATCATTGCCCTATCCGAATAGCTCGATAAGCTTCAACAACCTTTCGCTGACACCGTCGCCAAAGAGCAAAGCCTCGCCATGCCACATCCACTACTTTGTCAACAACAAAAGTATCCCATATCATTGATGTGAAATAATCCAACACGCAAATTAAACCCTATTGAATATGTAATTGTAGTATTAAGCAAGTAGGGATCGTTCTAAACCGGGGATTAACTAGGGCTGCTAATCTACACAAATTAAACTCTAAAACACTAAACTAGACTTAAGAACACAAGACTAGACTCTATAGACTCTAACTTGACTTAAAACACTCAAATCAGTAAAACTAAGTTAAAAAGACTCAATTCTAGACCTAACAAGTGAGTTAGACGAAAATAAAACTTAATTTGACTCAAAAGACTAAAAGAAAACAAATTATGACTTAATTAACTCAAAACACACTAAAAAGACTCAAAACAGCACAATACTAACAATTAGACTCAAAATAGACTCTAGGGAGTTATTTGGACAAATTTAAGACTAATTAAGACTCAAACAATGTTTATGGACTAATTCTAACTTATATTAACTCAAAACACTCTAAAGAACCTAGTTTGGACATATTCTGACCTAAAAACACCAAATAGAAAAGGGGGTTTGGTTTTGACAAAATTGAAGTAAAACTAAACAGATTCCAAAACAAAGTAAACTAGATATGAAATTGGGTGAATTGAATGGTGAAATAGGCTAGTTAGAGGGTCATTCTCCACACATAAATATACGCAACATAAATCGATTTCCAGTATTGTTTCTTTAAACCATGAATGACAATGCCCCAAATTAATCGTGAATGCACAAATTAACTATCAGATTTCCCTAAATTCATTGAATTGAATGGACAACGCATCACAACCAAATTATTCTTCTCAAGTTCCCTATATGAACAACATGATAGAGATACATTCAAAGATCATTAAGTTCCATGGAAATCATAACCATTGACACGACAATTATAACTATGAATTGCATGATACTCTTGCCAAGAATCTACTTAACACGATTGTGACTAACAATCTCCACTACTTGTAATTATAAGTTCCTAACGATTAGGTGAAAGTCCCTTATAATTTAGCATCAGATTCATGCATGCAAACTAAGTATGCATCCTTAATCAACACACAAGAATAAGTTATCAATTAAATAGATAAGTAAATCACATTCATGTTTTACGAAACAATAACTGAAATGAATCAATTCATATTAAACATATGTCCATGACTTCGAATTCACCTCTAACTAAGAAAAACTTAGTTACACATGTTCATAGCAATTGAAAAGCAAACTGAAATAAACATTGAAACTAAAACGAGGGAAGAAAGAACTCTTAGAACTCCCAAGGATGCAGGTGGCATGTGCACAAGTTCCTCATTCTCCAATGCAATGCACGTCAAAGGTATCTTCTTCTCCAAAGTTGCGTCAGAGGTTGTAGAATGGTGTAGAATGGTGGTTTCTACGGCTGAAAGGATTTTAGAATGATTTGGGAGGGGTGGTTGGATATAGGTGAGTTATAGTGAAGGGGGGATTCTCTCTTCCTCTCAATGAGGATGCTGCAATGGGTATTTATAGGGAGAGGATGAACTCAACTTTGCAAAGGAAAGAGATTTGTTTAACTCAATTTCTGGTGGGTTAGGTGAGTGCACAATCCATTCAATTTCTTGTGGGTTAGGTGAGTGCATCATCCATTCAATTTCTTGTGGGTTAGGTGAGTGCACCATCCATTCTTGCAACTTGCATTTGTTTCTCCAGATTTGTAGCATGTTCCTAGCCTCTTTTGATTTCAAATTCGTCCATCCATCTTGCTTCATGCATAAGCTATCCAATCTTGGCAAAAAACTGCTCCAAAATGCTCCAAATTACACTTTCTTGCCAACTTTGTCATTTGAACCTACAAACACACGAAAATAGCTTAAATCACTATAATAAGTAGAAACTAACTAAATAAATGCCAAGAAACAAGCTAACTAAGTCGCATAAATATGCTCCTATCAATCATCAGGGTCGAACGTACTCTAGATTTGATGGACTTGTTTTGACCCTCAAATTCTTGAGTCGGCCTTATACTCTGGAGGAAACCAGAAAACCCTCCAGCCCAGTTCAAGAATAAGCCTGTGGAAAGTTACTTCTTCAAAAGCAAAAGTATCTCATATCATCTCTTCTCCTTTTTCTTCTCTTTATCCCTCTTGCTGCCTGCAAGATAGGGAGAATGAGAACAATCAGCCGGAACTCGAAATCAAACTTCTGATCTGGGACTGATTGCTTGGAACTCTGATTGCTTACCTTGTCTGTCACCTCTTTCGACAAATCTCCTAGCTCGGCGACTTGGGGGACTCCTACTACATGGTTTGTATCGCGCTTGACCAAGCCTGAAACTACAAGTAAGCTTCAAGTGAAATTGATACATTACCTTGTGCAACTCCACCGGTTAAAGATACCACCCCTGGATGGAGGAAAAGTACTTCCAGAGAAAATGCCACATCTACCTATGAGACAGATAAGGCAAGTGAAAACGATACCACACTTCGGTACTTAGAAGTTTCGTGATTACTCAGCGGCTTGGATCTTGCAAGTCCCCAATCGAGGAGCTTCCTTCACTTGGGAACTTAGGGGAGCATTATTTGTACATACCTGACCAATCTCGAAACTACCGAGCACCGATCAACGTTATACCGTCAAGGACCAAGAAGAGTTTCCCTCCAACCAGGAGGCTAATCACAGCGCGACACGTGTCGACATCAGAAGCCAATCATAGCGCGACACGTGTCAACATTAGAAGCCAATCACAACACGACACGTGTCAATGTCAAAACAAAGCTAGAAACTCTATTCTATAAAAGGAGATCATTCTCCCACAATATTTCCTAATGTCATTTGTACTAAATTATTCACTAGTACTCACTAAAGGAGAGCTTGAACCTATGTACTTATGTAAACCCTTCACAATTAATGAAAACTCCTCTACTCCGTGGAAGTAGCCAATCTGGGTGAACCACGTACATCTTGTGTTTGCTTCCCTGTCTCTATCCATTTGCATACTTATCCAGACTAGTGACCGGAGCAATCTAGCGAAGGTCACAAACTTGACACTTTCTGTTGTACCAAAGTTCTCACTGATTTTGTGCATCAACATCTCTCATCATCTTAACTATTACTGGAAAACAACACCACAAAAATAAAACTGGGAAATATAATTCAATTTGAAGTCTTTATCTTATTCTAAGGAAACAAAAATGTCTCTTATTTATAGCTGACAGCAGGGAGGAAAAAGAGTAGAAAGGGGAAGTCTTTTTCTTATTCTAAAGCATAATAATAAAAAAAAGAGTCTCTTATTGATAGCTGACAACAGGGAGGAAAAGGAGTGGAAAGGGGAAAGGGGAATGTGCGGGTGGGGGGAAGGTGGGGGGATGGGCGCAAAGTGTGTGTGGTGTTTTTTTATGGTTTTATGGTTTTAATTTTTATTATTTTGTCTCTATTATTAAATAAGGTTAGTAGATGGTTTTTGATTAAAATGTAAAAATTTGAAGTTCTTTTTATTAATTTTTCCTTTGGAATATGCTTGTATTGGATTGCCTTCGGGTTTTCTATTTCTTTTATTAGTTTTTTATTTAATGAAAGTAAATTTAGTTTGACAAAGAAAAAAAAAAAGGAATCCAATCCCCTTACAGTGCGAGTTCTTCTCAATGAATTAATGGATGATATCGATTCCAACTGAAAGCATGAAAGTCACCTACCCTGAGTCTGAGAGAAAAAGGTGACCAAGCAGAAAATTCAAAAGAGAAAGTGACTGATCAAATCAAGAAAAGGTATGGCGAGGCCACAACCAGTGTTGATGTGAGCATGTAAGAAAATAAACATATAAACCAATAAATAAATAATGCATATATGGTGCGACCTCCCATCACCTTTTGAATTCCTAGGCAGAAATATACTTACGATGAGTGTTGGTTTAAAATGGAATTAAGTTTTATTCGACCGGCACTGCAGAGTGCGGAGACATTTCACCTTTTCTTTTCAGATCCTTTGGAACTACTCTCTCACCAATTGCTCAATCGCTAAGCAATCCGGCCTTGCTCCTACTAAAAATTATTAAAGTAGAAGCTACAACCACAATATTTTTCTTACAATTGTTTTATCATGTCATATATTCCTTGCACTCGCAGAGAAGATCATGAGATCATACCCAAAAAAAAACAAAAAAACAAAGATAGAACATGTGCTGTATGCACTCGATCGGCATAATTCAGCAAAACAATGGGAAAGGGGAGCGAGTGCAGTATCAACAAACGCTGTTTTGATATTACAATGTCAAGGAGGACTAGAAAGTCGTCATTTAATCATAACGTCGAAGGAGGAATTAGCATCCCTGCTCCTGCTCCTGCTCCCGCTCCAGCTCTTGCTCTTAAAAGTTTTCGGGATGGAAATGGAGATGGAGAAGATCAGAGTTCGCCTTTGCCCTCGCCCTCCAAAGAGAATGGTTCTGACCGTAAAATCTTGAAGCAATTGATCAATGGGGATGAAAAAGCAAAGCTGGTCATCAAGTCAGGTAAGGAAGGGAGCACTGGAAGAAATTCACTTGGCCAACACTTCACTGAAGAAGGAAACAGGAAACACCTTCAACTGGTCAAGAAGCAGCAAAAGGCAGAAGAGAGTTTGCAAGGAGGAGTGAAGCTGAAAAAACTGGTGAGTCGTTGTGCCAAAGTTTTAGGCCATTTGGTTAAAGTCAGGAGTGACCCAACCCTTAGAGAACCCAGGAAGCTTAAGGCCGCCGTTCCTCGGATAACTATGTAATATTGTAAGCAATAAGTTTCTTGCTTGTTTGTTTCTACATATCAAACTAAAACACTTCATTTGCTTTGCCTTCACATCATGTATACAGCATATGTGTTCTGTGTATAAACATATATTCGAATTCGAGTATGCGATACTTACCAAGATATGTTTAGTCTCAGTTGTTTACTATTATATATATATAATTGACAAGTCGAAATTCACATGCCCAGCTAATTCGATTATTAGATCTATTGTTTGAAATCCTCTCATGTATTGTCTTCTATAGCAACTCCTCAAGAGCTCATCTCTTGAGATTTTAGAAAACGACACTAGCTATTAATTCCCTACACAAAACAAAATTAATGTGCAAGGAAATCAAAATTTGTTTTTCTAAGTCAATGGGGGAGGGGGAGGATCAAACTCTCAACTTGTGACTTGTCCCAAATATAAGAGAATTACCACTGAGTCATGAGGTTAGGTCATAACATGTACTCTGTTTGGGTTAAAACTTGAACTTTGGGCTCAAGAAGGAGTTGGCCCAACAGGAGGTCTAGAAGGGGAAAAGCCCGAAGTTCAGCCAAAGCCCAGAAGGCAGAAGATGCCCTTTTCTGACTAGGTGCATATCATTTGAACCACTTGCTCACCTACCTAGAGACCAAGTGGTGTAGACCATTCAGCTAATCAGCCAAAAAGTACTTTACAGTGGCAGTACAAGTAAATAGCTGATGAATCACTACCCTTCAAACTGCATTCGGGCAAGATTACTGCTACAGGAGGCCAAGCCGAAGTGTCTATAAAAGAAGAAAGAGAAATCAGAGATAAAAACACTCAAACAAACAAACAAATACAAGCATAAACTCTGCTCAAACCAGATTTGCCTTCAAACGAAGCTGTAGTCAGCCCAAGCCTTTATCCCTTTCGGGATCAACCCTCACCAAAAGCCTTTGTAATAGCTCTGCTACCTTGTCTTAATCTTGCTGTAGTATCGATTTCCTTCTGTAAACTCATCTCCCTACCCCTCTTTCTAAGCTCTCAAACCCCTTGAGAAATCACAAAGATAGGAAGTTACAAGACGACCAGCCTTGCCCGACAAAGTCCTCTTTGTTTTTGTCTTTTCATTCTGCAATCTAGTAATATGTTGTATACTTCCATTTGTATCCAAGTTATTTCTAGTAAGATAATGATTAAGAAGACTCCCCAGTTCTTGAATCCGATTAGAATCTGTCTTCACAGTTTAAATCAGATCTAAGTTCTAAGATCTCGGGCATGTAAGATTGATCATTTAAAAGTCATTGGTCTTAAGGCGTAAAAAAGAACCTTATGTGGACTTAACCCATCCACGACAGTCTTTGGTAAACAAGAAGTCTGAAGTTACTTGGGGCGCAAGTAATCGACCTATTTCTTAGTTTTATTTCTGTTATATTATGATTATCATAGAACGTTTGAGTATAGAACGAATTCTGATGGGAAGCCTCAAGGCCTATATCTAAGGCCCTACAAAGGCACCTATTTGGATTCATTCTGCTCTTCGGGCTCGAGTAATTAGAAGTATAATAGTCTTAACACTTCGGCAATCAATGAAACAAACATTATATGTTCGAGTACTGGGTTAGTTATTGACGGGAAGCCTCAAGGCCTACACCTAAGGCCCCACAAAGGCACCTGTCATAACTAACACGGCCTCTCGGGCATATATACAACTAAAACTCGACATCTGTTTTACATCTGCCATGCTAAAGATGGCAGTGGCACGCTTGAGCACCTAAAAGTTAATCTTGATTGTGAGCCTCAAGGCCTATACCTAAGGCCCCACAAAGGCACATTTCAAAGTTAACTATGTCCTTCTCTTTCAGCCTTGCCTGACAAGCCTTGCCCGACAAGCCCACTAGTAAGCAGAAGCCCGACAGAAAGCATCAACCGGCGCCAACCTCTCGGGGAGCTGTGTGCTCGTTCGCTAGGAAACATCCCCGACGGAAATTCTAGCCACGAACATAGTTTTGGCACGCCCGGTGGGATACATTTGTTTTAATCTTGCATGTCAAAGAAGAAAAGCCATAAAACTGGCAGAGAAAGTGTGAAACACGGATCATCTCAACCGTTGCTACAAATGACAGAACAATCAGGAAATCCTTCTTCCCCATCAGGACAGGTGGACCTGGAAAGCCCAACTTCATCTGGAAAGTCTGAAGTTAAAGGAACTAATGAAGAATTACAGGCTACTATGATACAAGTATTAAAGAGCATGGAAAAAATCTCTTTGGAAACTAAGGTGGAAGTAAGTAGATTGTGTACCTTAACAGGGAATCTACAGAGAAGATTAGATCTGGAGTTTTCCGCTCCAAAAGGTGTACAAGAAAGGGGGATGAGCCAGGTTACCATCAAAAGTGAACCAGTCATTCCCTTATTTCCACTATTAGAAGAAGAAAAGGATAGGGGAAAGAAGAAGGTAGTTCTTGAAGGAAGTCAACCTGTGATAGAACCAGTTCTGGAGAAAGAATTTCCTAGCTGCCCATTATTATCATTTAATAATAGGAAGCAGAGCGAGCAAGAAAAAACGAAGTATGGGATGCCTATAACAACAGGAGAATCCAGCGGAAAAGAAAGCTCCGCAACTTCAGATAAACCTCCTCCTTATAGGCCACCCCCGTTGGCTAATAAGGGAGGATGAGCCAACTGGAGGAAGCCAGAGTCAAAGAAAGAAGCGGGCGCGGGCAATGACCGAAGTCCGAAGAACGAGTCTGCCCTTCTCTTCCAGAATAATAACACAGCTACTCAACAACTGAGGGAGGAGTTGGCAGAATTAAGGAGGACGGTGGCTCAAAATGCTCAACCACGGGCACGCCCAGTGTTCAGGGTTACCTATCAAAAACCTTATCCTGAATACGTCGATGAGCAAAATCCATTTCCTCTCAACTTCAAGATGCCTGCATTCCCAACGTTCACAGGTGAAGATAGCATTGTGTCCTCCAGAGACCACATTTTCAAATTCTCCAATCATTGCGTGGCATATGAGGACAACCCAAACTACAAGTTAAGGTTGTTTGGGAATTCATTGGCAGGGTTAGCATCTCAGTGGTACTCTCTATTACCCCTAACTCTATTGCCAACTAGGGGTAGATGGAGATGGCCTTCCATGAACAATTTTACAGAATAGAGCCAGAATTGACTATCAATGATCTTGTTGAAGTCAAACAATACGATCATGAGTCCACAGAGGATTTCATGATGAGGTTCAGAAAAACAAGGATGAGATGCCAATTCCCTGTTAACCAAGCTCAGCTCATATCAATTGCTCAAAGGGCTCTGAGATTACCTTTGAGGAAAAGATTTTATGATACACAATTCAACGAGCCGCAGGAATTGGTAATTGCTGCCATAAAGTATGAAAGACTGTTGCTAGAAGAGCAACAAGTGAAGCATACTTCCAAAACTCCTCCCTTCTACAAAAACAAAGCTGCAATTCATCGTGTGGAGGTAGGAGAAACCGGGCCAGAGCATGAAGATGGCCATGATAGAGAGGAAGTTGATGTGTGTGCTGCTGAGATGACCACGCCTTTCAAACCATTGATGGTGAAAGGGTTAGTTCAACCCATCAAAGACCAAAAAATTGTGATGAACGATGGAGGCTTCGTCCCTATGAAACCTCCCAAGTAGCAGAGTTATTCGTTCGATCTGGCCAAGGCACCTGAGATCTATGAAGAACTGGTGCGGGCAAGAGTAATTTTGCCGACAGTACTAAAAAGATGCCCAAGCCAGAAGAGCTGAGGGGGAAGAAGTATTGTAAGTTACACTATACCTTTAACCATTCTATAGCCAATTGTGTCCAGTTCAGAGATTAGATACAAGACCTTATAGTGAAGGGAAAACTGTTGCTTGACAAGCCCCAAGCTAGTATGATGGTTGATACAAATCTTTTCCCGGAGGCTCCTATCAACACGATCAATCTAATTTGGGTGGGGAAGCCGGGGTTATCATTTGTTGAAAGTAAAGAAGGGGCAGAGAGTTGCCCGACGTAAATTCAGGCAGTACCAAGAGTAGAGCAAGCAATAGACAAAATACATATTCATTCTGATGAGAGAAGGGTTACAAGTGATCCTAGTCTAATAATTTTACATCTTCACTCAGGTGATTATTCGAGAATGATATGTCTGCATAATTGCAAAAATCCTACTAGGTTCGGCCAAAGCAGTATGGCTATTTGCAAGTTGAGACCTAGTATGCTCTAGCTCCGAGTTGGACATCTTCATGTCTTCAACTTGATGTTTGAGGGTGCCAAGAAGAGTTGCTTGCTCAGCCTTAAGAGCAACTAGTCGTTCTTCCAGTTGCTGAATTTCGGAAGTCACCACTTCAATCTTTTCTTTTGTCAGCAAGCCTTCTTTCATCAACTATTCAACTTGAGCAGAGGTATTTGATTCTTTCTCCTGGAAGCATCTCACTCGATTGGCTTGTCTCTCAGCTCTCTGATATTGATCCCGGCGAGCCCTCAGGTTCTCAAAGAAAGAAAGAAAGGAATCATGTTGAGTTTTGGATAGTTGTCCGGCTTTGAAAAGCTCTACTGTAACCTTCTCTATATCATGAAGAGCCTTGAGGCTGAACGAAGCTGAGAAATCCTTCTTCACCCATTCTTGGAAAACTCGTTGTTGCTCTGGAAAGCCGGAATGTGCTGAAGAATGCTTTGAAGATTTCAGCCTCGTCTTAAGTTGCCCGAATTCTTCAAAAAGTTCAGGCAAGTTGACAGTCGCTGAAAATGAAGATGAAGCCAGAGGGGTTTGCACTCCAGGTTCTTCTAACGGAGTGGTAACTGCTGAGGGGGCAATTTATGTCTTCCCGGTCTTCTCAATTCCAGGATGGGGAATCCCTGTACTTCCAAAAATTGAATGAGGCCGGGGGAGCTTTGTCTTACGAACCAAGCGGGGAGGAGAAGCTTTTTTTCAGAACTTGCTGCAAAGACCAAAGCAGACCAGATTAAGACAAGAATACAGTTTGAAGTAAAGGGAAGCTTTGGGTAGAAGAAATATACATGACTGAGCCCTGGGGCTTCACAAGGAAGAGTACCAACTCCTGGTTGAGGGGAAGACTCTCTACCACCGACAGGGGAAGAAAGGGTTGCGCCTGAACCTTTGCCAATCCCCTAGAGGTATCCAGGGATAGCATCAATTGTTAGTAAGCAGATTGTAAGAGGAAAACAGGAAGAAAATACTCTCATACCTGAGTTTGACCCTGAGGAGAAGGGGGAGGTTCATCGATGGTAACTGTCGGGCAAGCAGACACCTGCAAAACCGATGCCCCAGAGGTCACATGAATTTCACGAACTATGGGTTCATTACATGTTACCACTGACGGATGGGGTGGCTCATATATTGGAGAAGGCTGCAGAAAATATGAATAGAAGTTAATATGAAAGCAATGTACACAAAGTCAATGTAAGGACAATTGCTTACCGAATTACTGTCTTCATCCACAAAGTGCAAGAGGACTTCCGTGGATGGATTAAATTGAGAAGATGGGATTGCCTCCAGGGTAGAAGGAGAAATCGAAGACTTCGAATGAGAGCTTTGACTAAGCAAGGGGGCAGATACCCCGACCTAAATGAAGAAAAAGGAAGAGGAAAGTTCAGGCATTTGTCCTAGAGACTGTAAAGTTACCCAAGGTTTGAGAAGGAAGGAAATATACATCTGGAGGATTAACCTGGGGAGGAGATATGCTTGTTTCTCGGGCAAGTGGCGAAGAGGCCTCGGGCGGAAGGAGTTTTTCCTCTCTTGCGGCCTGACTCAAGTAATCATGGTCAGAGTTTTGTGAAAGCAAGGAAGATTATGCAGATAAAAACATAAACCATACCTCAAGTTCTTTGAGGGTGATATTTCGCAATTCTTCAGCCTTTTTGTGCATTTCAGCTCCTAATGGATACTCCTTAGAAGCAATGGTTGGTTTCTTAGATGCTTGAGGTCCTGTTTTCAAGGAAAACAATGGCAATTAGATAAAGAAGAAGGGTGGCAATCTGATAAAGAAGAACAAAAACTCACTTGAAGACTTGCTTTTTCCTGCCTGCCTCAGAAACTAGAGTAGATGGGGCTGAAGACCTGGAAGTTTGAATAGTTCTTGCTCTCTTACTCTTCCTAGTAGGAATTGGTTGTTTAAGTTTGGGGGGGGGATGCATGATCAGAATCTGAGGTCTCAATCATGACTGCTTTCCTTCGCTTAGATATTTTGATCTTCACCTCAACTCCTTCTTCAGCTCCTGAATCTTCTGAGACATCCCCACCTTCTCCAGCTTCTCGTCTTTTAGCCTCCACTGCAGCTCCATGAAGAATTGATGCGTCAACAGAGTCATCCTCGGACTCAACAGAGGTCGTTTCAACATTTGCCGGAGCTGTAGGATCAAGCAAAGTAAGAGTTAAAAAAGGAAGAGGGGAACCGTGTCAAGTTAAGAAGAAGAGATACCTATAAGAAGTGATCGATTCTTCTCCTGGATCATCTCCTTCCAATTTTCAAGTTCGCCCAAACTGGGGTATGATTTGAGAGAAAGTTGACTGAAGAGGCGATCATGAGTCTCTCTCAAGTCCCCTCCATATTTCTTGGTCCATTTGTTTTCCCACCAAGAAGAGAAGAGTGAAGTGCATTCGAAATTAAGAATTATGGACTTTCGGGCAGCCTGACTCATGACTTCAAGACTACGTCGGGCAGCTCGAAAGGTCACCTCGGAAGGAGATGATAATCGAAATGAAGTGCCATAATGGACAGAGTCGAAGAACGGGATAGGAATGGCTTGCCTAAAGCCTAACTGCCTGCTGCAAAAGTTAGGGTGATACACCTCCAACCCTCGATCATATCGGTTGCCCCGAACTCCCCAGGCCATGTCTCTCGGTTGAATACAACTAATAAATTTATCCCTGCAAAAGGAGGTGGCATCTTCCCTAGGAGCATCTTGAAAGGCTTGATCAGAAAACCAATGATATCTCCTCAAGACTGACGCGCCCCATTCCAAGTCTGATCGAGTCCTACAAACTTTGAAGAAGTAAAAGCAAGCGAATGTGGAGTGATCTGTAGGAGCAGCTTCAGCTAGGATTCGAGCAGGGGCCACACCCTCTGGGAACTCTAAGTTGGCAGCCCGAAACTCTGGAAAGTACCATTGAAGCCATGTTTGTATCATCCATATGGATTCATTCAGGTTAGTCTCAAATGGCTCGCCGTGAGTCATTTCAAAAAGAAGATGGTAAAGATGAGAAAGAAGGAATGGACCCGTAGCTACATCATCAAAGTTATGAAGAGCTTCTACTAGGGGGATCCATTCGACCTTCACCCCTTTAGACTTATTAGGGAAGACATGTTTGTTGAGCCAGTATAAGAGGAAGTACATGTGCTCTTGATCTTTATCAACATGAGAAGAACCTGCTCCAAAATTCTCCTTTACGAAATGGATGAATCCCTTGAAGGAGGTCCCGTAACTCTTGAAGGTTGCAGAATTATATTCCAAGGAAAGGAAATAGGTGGATGAACCTGAGCTTTCGGTAATTGAAAGGGGAGCCCAGTCTTGAGTAACGTCCACTATCCTGCCCGATGGCCTTAACCCGAAGACCTGGGCCATGTCAAGAACAGTAGGAGACATGGGACCCATACGAAAGTCAAAAGTGTTTGTGCCCGAATTCCAGAAAAGAAGAGAAGAAGCAAGCAGTTCGGGCTTCGGAATAATGGTAGTTTTTTAGAGCATTATCAATTCATAAATGCCGTTATTCATCCATTTCTTCTTAAAGGTTGGCTCTAGTTCATCGACCCACTAAGCCCAAGCAGGATCGTTCATCAAAGGAAACCCTCGACGATATGACGACCATTTGGATGAAGAAATGCCCGACTTAGCCAAAAAGGGATTTGGGGAAAACCAGTTATCCCTAGGCATATTGTCCTCTATCACTGCAGGGACCCGGGAAATCCATGCGGGACCCAACGATTGTGCCTCATGCACTTCAAAAAAAAGCTCAGAATACAAACCTGCCGAGGGCGATGCAGTCCGTTGAGTAAACGGCGCAAAGTGGCGATGCCTTCGCCAGATTCATAGGATAGTTGGATTTGGCTGGATCCTGAAGCCATTTGATGAAGTTTGGAAGGGGAACGGCAAAGAAGACGACAAGGGTAGAAGATATCAGGCAAAGAGCAAAGGAGAGTCTGAAAGATTTGGAAAAGTAAAACGTCTGGGAAGTTAGCAAAATTTTCAAATTGCAGAGGAATTTCGTGCTAAGAATGCAGACGATTCGTGAGTTAGTGGAATGATCGCAGGAAAGTGATGATTATCTTTGGAAAGTGTGCAAATCCGGAAAGAGAGACGTGGGTGTAATGGGGAGCTTTTCAATCAATATTGGCGCCTGGAGTTCCAGTCTGAATATTAATTGAACGCGGCATTGTTTGGGTTAAAACTTGAACTTTGGGCTCAAGAAGGAGTTGGCCCAAAATGAGGTATAGAAGGGGAAAAGCCCGAAGTTCATCCAAAGCCCAGAAGGCAGAAGATGCCCTTTTCTGACTAGGTGCAGATCATTTGAACCACTTGCTCACCTACCTAGAGACCAAGTGGTGTAGACCAGCCAGCTAATCAGCCAAAAAAGCAATTTACAGTGGCAGTACGAGTAAATAGTTGATGAATCACTACCCTTCAAACTGCATTCGGGCAAGATTACTGCTACAGGAGGCCAAGCCGAAGTGTCTATAAAAGAAGAAAGAGAAATCAGAGATAAAAACACTCAAACAAACAAACAAATACAAGCATAAACTCTGCTCAAACCAGATTTGCCTTCAAACGAAGCTGTAGTCAGCCCAAGCCTTCATCCCTTTCGGGATCAACCCTCACCAAAAGCCTTTGTAATAGCTCTGCTACCTTGTCTTAATCTTGCTGTAGTATCGATTTCCTTCTGTAAACTCATCTCCCTACCCCTCTTTCTAAGCTCTCAAACCCCTTGAGAAATCACAAAGATAGGAAGTTACAAGACGACCAGCCTTGCCCGACAAGGTCCTCTTTGTTTTTGTCTTTTCATTCTGCAATATAGTAATATGTTGTATACTTCCATTTGTATCCAAGTTATTTCTAGTAAGATAATGATTAAGAAGACTCCCCAGTTCTTGAATCCGATTAGAATCTGTCTTCACAGTTTAAATCAGATCTAAGTTCTAAGATCTCGGGCATGTAAGATTGATCATTTAAAAGTCCTTGGTCTCACGGCATAAAAATGAACCTTATGTGAACTTAACCCATCCACGACAGTCTTTGGTAAACAAGAAGTCCGAAGTTACTTGGGGCGCAAGTAATCGACCTATTTCTTAGTTTTATTTCTGTTATATTATGATTATCATAGAACGTTTGAGTATAGAACGAATTTTGATGGGAAGCCTCAAGGCCTATATCTAAGGCCCTACAAAGGCACCTATTTGGATTCATTCTGCTCTTCGGGCTCGGGTAATTAGAAGTATAATAGTCTTAACGCTTCGGCAATCAATGAAACAAACATTATATGTTCGAGTACTGGGTTAGTTATTGACGGGAAGCCTCAAGGCCTACACCTAAGGCCCCACAAAGGCACCTGTCATAACTAACACGGCCTCTCGGGCATATATACAACTAAAACTCGACATCTGTTTTACATCTGCCATGCTAAAGATGGCAGTGGCACGCCTGAGCACCTAAAACTTAATCTTGATTGTGAGCCTCAAGGCCTATACCTAAGGCCCCACAAAGGCACCTTTCAAAGTTAACTCTGTCATTCTCTTTCAGCCTTACCCGACAAGCCCACCAGCAAGTAGAAGCCGGACATAACGCATCAACCGACGCCAACCTCTCGGGGAGCTGTGTGCTCGTCCGCTAGGAAACATCCCTGACGGAAATTCTAGCCACGAACATACTCATTATTTTTCTTTTTAATTAACGGGGGAGAGGGTAATGTTAGCTAATAAAATTTCATTGAGTTCTCATTTCAGGTTTACGTTATCTAGAATTTGAACCCAAATAGTAATATGATTTATTGATTAAAAACAAATGAACCCTTGGGTTCTGTTTGAACAAAGTTATCAGAACGTGAAACTAATTTCTTCGTTGATATTATACAACCCAGTCACTCAAACAACTGAATATTTAGTAAATTATTATACACAGATGAACAGCGTCCTGCAATCATGCCATCAACTTGCTTCAATAAAAGAATTAAAAGGGCAAACAAGTAACGAATTGAATGGCCTTGTTGACATGACCAATTGATGAAAAAAATTCAGCTTCTCCTAAAGCAGAATTAGGTCCGCCCAGTTAGTTTCTTTCTCTTGTAATAGAAACTAACAAAAATATACAGAACTTCAAGTCGAAGTTGGTTTCAAGTGGATGATATACCAATACAGGCTCCATCAAAGGTTTAGAGCGAGCAGGTTGGAGTTTCATGCTGTAAATACCACATAAACAAGTGCACAAAATGCCGGAACAGGACCCAATCCGAATCTGGTGACTGAGATGATTTGAATGGTTCTGTTACCTGCATGGTAAAAGTTTTAAATTCGGAGAAGCCACCACCCAAAACTCTTTAAGCCAGACGAACTATGAAACACATAACCAACTTTATGAATCCAATTTAATGACAAAAAAAAAACACATATAACCGTACATGTTTTGGCGTGAGTCTATATTTTAGGAGAAAAGGAATGTAAATATTTTGTAATTATTAGAGCCAAGTTTACTGTAACCCTAGAAACTATAAAACAATATTTTCTTCCGCTACTATGGTCAGTCGACTTGTTCCTGCGCTGCTTGTTGCAGAAATCGATTAGGCCGTGTATATTGGATTTGTAGCAGTGTGATCTTGCTGATGCCGTGTGTGGTGCTGTGCTTCTGCAATTGTGCACCGTGTATAATTGCTAGTGGTGGTGCCGTGAATTGGTCTTTGTCATGCAGTGGGTATTGCTGGTCCTGTTGGATTGTAGCATATGGGTGGTCTGTTTTTTCGCATATGAGATTTGCTTTTAGATTGCTAATTGCTACTGCACTGTCTTTCGGTGGAGTTAGTTTTGTTGTGGCGTGTGTATTACCTGCCATTGTTGCTGCTGATTATCGCAAAAGTTTACTGCAATTGCTGTTCTACAAGTGCCGTGGATTGCTGTCCGTAGTTGTGAGTTACCGCTGCTGTGGTCATATAAAAAAAAGAAGGGAAAATGGTGCTGCTTCTTTGTTCATACAGCTTGTGGTTCCGTAATTAGTGGGTTGCTGTGATTGCCATGTACCTGTGATTGTCCTTTTTGCTTGTTATTACAATGACCAATACCGGTTGGATTTTAGATTCCGGTGCAATGGATCATATGACGTATGATAAAACTTTATTTCGGTCCATGGAAGATCCTTATAGAAAGTGTGTGGCAACTGCCAATGGTACTACTGCTGTTGTTGTTGGAGCGGGAACAGTGTCTCTTACATAATTGTTTATTGGTTCCATCATTGTCCCAT
Source organism: Malus fusca (assembly GCA_035220775.1). Taxonomy (NCBI): domain Eukaryota; kingdom Viridiplantae; phylum Streptophyta; class Magnoliopsida; order Rosales; family Rosaceae; genus Malus; species Malus fusca. Next base: position 199,551 of record CM069065.1, on the reverse strand, counting down.
CACTTATTGTCTGTACCTCAAGTCACTAAAAAATTGGATTGGTGGTTTGTTACTTTCGTGGATGATTGCACTCGTATGACGTGGTTGTATGTGTTGAAAAAATAAAAGTGAGGTTTATGATGTGTTTCGTCTGTTTCAACAGATGATTAAAACTCAGTATTCCTCTGATATTAAAGTTTTGTGTTCTGACAATGGTGGAGAGTACATAAATTCTGAGTTATCCCGGTTTCTACAAGATCATGGAATTATTCATCAAACTACATGTCCGCATACTCCGCAACAAAATGGGGTTGCTGAGAGAAAGAGTCATCATATCTTGAAAACTGCTCATGCCTTGCTTATTGGTGCGTCCGTGCCTAAACGGTTTTGGCCTGAAGCCGTTACTTATGCCGTGTAAGTGATTAACTGTATGCCATCCTAGGTTGTGGACTTTCTTACACTTCTCCAAGTGTTGACATAATTTGTTCCCGTAGTGTCCACTAATACTCTCACTCCTCGTGTGTTTGGATATGTAGCCTATGTTTATATTCACAAGATTCATCGTAGTAAATTAGATCCATGTGCTTTCCGATATGTCTTTCTTGGGTTTGCTCCCTAACAGAAAGGGTATAAGTGTTACCACCCTGAAACTCGCCACATGTATATGACCATGGATGTTACTTTCTCGTATTGTTATGCTTCGATTCCATCACCTTCCGATCACCAAGGGGAGAATATTATGGTGATCTTGGGTGGTTGGAGATACTAGACAATGTAATATGTAGCTCAGGGGGAACGTGTGTTGAAAACAAAAATTGTGAAGGCTCTCGACAAGACATTGCCAAGAATGAAGACAGTGAAGACAGTGAGGACTATCGGCAATTGCCTGCCGAAAATTGGACGAATGTTCAGCTGCCCGGCATCGAAACAGTTGATGCTTCTCTGCAATAGTCTGCCGAGTATGATGTAGAGTATCGACAGGAGTCTGTTGAACCAGTAACTACCAAACTCGTACCCCCTCTCTCTCGAGCTTAATAGTGCCACCCAATGTGTCTTCTCTGAATATTCCTGAGGTAAGTACAATTGATGCTCATGTAACTAAATTAAATAATATTATGAGTACGTGTAAGTTGCCGCCAAGGCAAAATCGTGGTGTTCCTCCTGAAGGAAAAGTGAAGTATCCAAGCACCAATTCGAGTTAAGGAGGCCTTGAAGGATCCTCAATGGGCTGCTGCAATGGATGAAGAAATGATGGCATTGCATAAGAATGATACATGAGAGGTAGTGGAGTTACCAAAAGGAAAAAAACTGGTTGGGTGTAAATGGGTCTTTACAATCAAATACAAGGTAGACGGATCAATGGACAGGTATAAAGTAAGGTTAGTAGTAAATGGTTATACACAAAATTATGGTGTTGATTATCAGGAAACTTTTTCTCCAGTAGTGAAGATGAATACAGTACGAGTTCTTATTTCTTTAGCTGCAAATTTGAATTGGCCACTGAAACAATTTGATGTAAAAAATGCTTTTCTTCATGGCCACTTGGAAGACAAAGTATATATCGATTTTCCTCCGGGGTATAATGCTGGAGGGAAAACCGGAGTATGTAGGTTGCGAAAGTCACTTTACGGGCTTAGGCAATCACCTCGTGCATGGTTTGGTAGATTCACTGAAGTTATGAGGAGGATTGGGTATTATCAAAGTCACTCTGATCACATGTTATTTGTGACACAGAGAAGTGGTAAAGTGACGGCCTTAATTATTTATGTGGATGACATGATAATAACGGGTGATGATTCGGAGGAGATGATGAAATTAGAACAAAGTCTTGCCGCTGAATTTGAGATGAAGAATTTGGGAGATTTGAAATATTTCCTTGGAGTGGAAGTCGCCCGGTCATCTAGAGGTATTTTCTTGTCTCAACGTAAATATGTTTTGGATTTATTAAAGGAAACAGGCATGATGGGATGTAAACCTATGGACACTCCTATCATAGAGAAATATTATTTGAGGATTTATCCAAATCAGCAACCGGTTGACAAAGGTAGATATCAAAGGCTAGTGGGGAGGCTGCTTTATTTGTCTCACACTCTTCCAAATATTTCCTATGTCGTAAGTGTGGTTAGTCAGTTTACGCACTCACCAAGTGTGGATCATATGGCTGCAATAATGAGAATCTTGGCATATTTGAAGTCTGCCTCAGGAAAGGGAATTTTGTATGAACATCATGGACATATGAGGATTGAGGGATTTACTGATGCTGATTGGGCAGGTGATGTGACTGACAGAAGGTCTACATCTGGGTATTTCACATTTGTTGGAGGTAGTTTGGTTACGTGGCAGAGCAAGAAGCAAAATGTGGTATCATGGTCCTCTGTCAAAGCTGAGTATAGAGGTATGGCACATGGTGCGTGTGAGATCCTTTGGCTACGAAAGTTGCTATGGGGTCTTGGTTTTAAACAGAATGAGGCGATGAAATTGTATTGTGACAATAAGTCTACTAGAGAAATAGTTGAGAATCCGATACAGCATGACAGGACTAAGCATGTTGAGGTTGATAGACATTTTATCAAAGAAAAACTAGAAAAGAAGATTGTGTCAATACCTTTCGTGAACTCAGAGGAACAACTTGTGGATATCCTTACTCATGTTGTGTGTAGTAGGAGGTTCGATGACTCACTTATCAAGTTGGGCATGTGTAACATTTATGCTCTAACTTGAGGGGGAGTATTGGCGTGAGTCTATATTTTAGGAGAAAAGGAATGTAAATATTTTGTAATTATTAGAGTCATGTTTTAGGAAGGATATTGTGTCCTTTATTTTTGTTTCCCACGGGGTTATGATATTTAAACTCTTCTTTTCTCATTGATATGGTCGATGTGGGACATTTCAACACGCCCCCTAACGTAGGACCCAATTAGTGGGTCACACGTGGGAGATCCACACATTGACAACCACAACGACGTGGAGCCAAAGGGACTCACCTTACACGCGGGGCCAAGGGACCCACCATCATCAAACGTGGTCAAGGGGACCCACCCATCACGTGGCAGTACAGTACAAGCTCGCTCCCTGGCTCTGATACCAAGTAGAATTATTAGAAAGACGAGCCATACGATCCACTTCCAACAACGCCATCAAAATGCAACCAATTTTAAATTAATTTCAAAATGCAACCAATTTACAATGCACTTAAAATTTTCATGAAGTTCAATCACCAAATACAACATCATACCATCATTAAAGCATTTGCTATGCCAGTAAATATCGATATGAGGTACATGAAAGCACTCATGCTGCTAGGTAAAAATAGGATCCCCGCTTCACAAAATATCCAAACAATTGCTCCAGCAGAAAAGAAGGTCTTCAAGGAATGACCATTCCATGAAATCTCCTAGAATGCTAAAGTTAAATGGTTAGGTACCAACACAACAAAGTGCATATGTCATATAATAGATTTCATCAAACTGAGTTCGCCCCTGTAGTAGTACAGATACGAGGAAGCTGCGTATGTAGATAATTCTTAACAAAAGACGAATATAAAAATGGCTAAATGGCAGAGCAATTGAAAGGAGCAGACTGAATGGTTTCGAATCATTCTATTGATAAACTTTACAGTACAATATATACATCATTAGGTCAACTAATTAACCCTACATCAATGTCCTAGACAATCGTATCCCTCTTTTGGTGGGATTTGACTAAGCCATATTAGGTAAATATATTACAAAATATATTACATGATATTTCTTAGTACTCCCTCTGAAGTTGGAGAGTGAATATTATGAACTCCCAACTTGTGGCCTAGTGTCGCAAATTGATCTTTTCCCAAGGCTTTTGTAAATAAATCTGCTAACTGAAAATGTGTAGGTACATGTGAGGGAATAATCATTCCAGCTTGCAATTTTTCTCGAATGATGTGACAATCAATTTCAATATGCTTCGTACGCTCGTGAAAAACATGATTAGTTGCAATATATAAGGCAACTTGATTGTCACAAAATAATGATGTGGGAGCCTTTTGCGGAACCTTTAAATCTTGCAATATATAGCATAGCCAAGTTAACTCTAAACATGTGTTGGCCATAGCTCGATATTCGCCTTCTGCAGATGATCAAGAAACATTATCTTGTTTCTTGGATTTCCATGAGATGAGAGAATTTCCAAGAAAAACACAATATCCTGTAAATCATTCTATTGATAAACTTTACAGTACAATATATACATAATTAGGTCAACCAATTAACCCTACATCAATGTCCTAGACAATCGTATCCCTCTTTTGGTGGGATTTGACATAAACCATATTAGGTAAATATATTACAAAATATATTACATGATATTTCTTAATAATAATCGCAGGAACCTATTCTCATCAGTTAAAAGAGAAAAATCATTCTTGCATTCTTCAAGAAGTAAAATAAAATCTCTAAGATCAGGAAAAATAGTCGTTGCTGATGATGAAGGTGTGCATATACCAGAGCTTTTGTTGATTGCACCATTTGCACATCATCTATAACATAGAATGCAAGATATGCCTGAATAAACGATAGCCATCTAGGTGTAAGAATTGTAGAGATGAAAATAATTAAGAAAATTATGGAGGTGACATGTGGACTTTTGGGTAAAAAGACAAAATTACCCTTGAGGCACACCGGGATTCCCACGCGCATGCAACAGACAATAACGGCTCAATCGAGGTCAAATGTGATCAAAATGGTATTTATTCAAAACCCTCTCATCACTCCTTATCAAATCATCACCCACAAGGTAACTCCCAATTATTCTTTTCAAATTGGGATTAATTACCAAATTAATTGCAAGATATTATTTGACATAATATTATGCAATTATATTCAAAATACCACCATAAGTGGTTGATCCCTATTTCTCCAAATAGGGCCAGCCACACTCCTATATATGGTCCCATTTTTCTCCAAAAAGTTAAGCTCATTCTCTCCCTAAAAATTCCCTAAACACTTTCTCTCTCAAATTCTAACTTTGGCATTGGAGATTCTTCGGACAAAGCCCCCCTCAAATTCATCGTGGGCGCGTGAGGCTCTTGGCCTTCATCTTAGGTGTTATTATTTTGCAGGTGCATTTTCGTCAAAGGAGAATAAGGTGGAAATTTGCATCCACAAATTGATGTTTTCATTAAGAGTTTGATTCACACGCTCAAAGAAGACTCTCGCATTCGACGTTTCTAATTTTCTTCGTTCATTCGTAGATTTTCCCACATGTTCCTACTCCTAGAATTTTTATATAAATTCTTTGAATAGCCCTTGGGAAGAAATACGATGAAAAAAAAATTATGAAACAACAACAAAAGACGCTCCCTACAAATTTGGGTTTTCATCCACTTGACGGATCGTGGATCAATGACGACTGCCACCACCCACTGCCACTGTCGTGGCCCAATCAACAATGGGTGCAATTTTTGTAGCCAAAACCAGCCCATGCTGGTGTAACCCGAGGCCCACTGCCTCCAGTCTATGCGTCGAGCCGCTCCAGCAAGTCGAAGGGTTCCAGAAAAGGCCAAGGCGCGGGCCCAATGAGAAAACCCATGTGCGCAGGACTCAGAAGCCCAATGAGTTCCAACTTAGGCCTTCCAAGCCATTTCCTATCCGAGCCCAGTATTGGCTACAACAACCCAAGCCCACTCCCGCGCAAACCTTTAATCCATATGGGCCCAGCCCTTCATCCAGCAGCCCTAGCACGCACGTCCAGCCCAGCGGTAGTCAACGCGGGTCAAATCAACCCGGATCCACGCTCGCGCGTTTATGACCCAAATCTGTGACTCATAGCACCCATACAAGCCTATTTTTTTGCTATTTCGGACCATTTTTCGGCATTCCAGACCAGTTTTTCGATGTTTCAAACCTTTTTTTGGTGTTTTTTTTATGCAGATTTGGCTCATTGAAGCTTAAAATTTTGCAACCGAAGTTCACTACACTTCCATCACTCAAGGAGGTGCATACCGTCCAAGCTCTTCTGAACCTGCAAGGTCTAAAATGTATAGGGTGAGCAAAATCATAGCTCAGTAAGGACATAAGTCGTATGAAGGATAATTATCAAAGCTAAGCCAAGTGTCATGCTCATATAAATAAATTATATCATGTTATAAAAAATATATATTATATTCCATGAATCCAATCCATTAATTTTATATAATAAAATATATGGACCTGCATGTCCCATACCACTGTAGCAGTGGTATGAATACTCTATTATATAAACTAACCCCCGTAACTTAATCATCCCAAAAGTTCCCATTTTTGTTGGTCATCTTGTTCTTCTCTCGGTCGCCAGAATCCCCACTACTTCGTACCATTCTTATAATTTCACTTTTGCCACCCTTGCTGGTCCTTACGAGAGTCGAACTCAACCGCAAAAAAGAATATTTTCATTTCCATATCCCAATCTCGAAACCAATAAAATTCATCCCCTCTAATATGCAATGACATATGCATATAATCATCATCATCATCACAATATCCACATTATTAACAATAATATAAATCATATTTCAAAATACACAATTATATCAATTATAGAGATATATCAAGTATAACACATTTCACAAAGCTTAAACAAGACAAATACCCCAATGGTGATGAGTTCTCCAAGAAACCCCTACATCAAATCCAAAGCTAAAACAAAAATTCATGTCACTACTGCAGTAGTTAGACTCCATGTACTTAAGCAAGCTCCTTGATCACTCCTAATGCCATGTATTTCTTCCACTCTCTTTTCTTTTCTAATCTCTCTCTGTAAACATATATAATATACATATACACACACGTATATACATATATATACATATATATATAGTATATATACATCATCTATACGTAATGCATGCATTGCATTACTTCTGTGTTTTAAAAGAATGGAGCCTTTGCTCCTATTTATAGGGGATTGGAGTCGGCTATAATTAATGTTAAATGCATGACTAAGCCTTTCAATGAAGTGGTGGCAATAGAATGTACATGCAAGACGTGTTCCACTTAAGTTGGAGGTGTCATGAACATGGGTTACCAAGTATAAGAGTCATCAAATTGTAGGTGCAAGTGTCAAATTCAGGGATTAAGCATGCAACACGTATAAGTTAATAGCTGCATACGATCATCACAATAGAGTGCACAATAAGCACTCGTAATGATTGCTAAAGTGATGAGAATGATGAAATGGAAGGTGGTGCTGTCAGTTTGCGTGAAGTGAGAAGAGCAGGTGTTGCATTCGTAGGAATGCTTGGGGTGGATTGACAGGTGGTATAGTAAAAATGAATGGGTGGGATCAGTGGCGGATCCAAGAAATAATATTAGGGGGTCACTAAGAATAACACGTGCAGCGCGCAAATTTTTTTATATCAGAAATAGCCACTACTACAATATTAGCTTTAGGTGGCGGATGACGGTGGCGGATATTAGAAAATCCTGTCGGATAAATTATATCCGACACATCATTTAATTACTGGCGGATATTAGAAAAATCCTGTCGGATATATCCGACATAAATTCCTGGCGGATATTTACTGGCGGATATCAAGAAAATACTGGCGGATATTTACTGGCGGTATTTTTGAAATTTGTTTTTTTAATATTTTTTACATATTCTGGCGGTTTTTAAGTTAATAGTGGCGGTTATAACCGACAGAAATTTACTATTTTATTATTTTACTTTATGGCGGTTATTATTTTGGTATTGTGGCGGTTATAATCGACATAAATGAAAATTTTATTATTTTAAAATGTTATATTGATTAAAAATAAATAAATAAACACATATTTTTTTTTTTAAAAAAAATTTCACTCATGACCCTAAGGTCTAATGAACCTAATTCCCACAAACCATAAATTTTCTGAGAGAATAATAACAACAAACTACAATCTAAAACTCTATCATTTTTGTAATAAGGATTATACTCCCTCACAGGCAAGCAACAAGATACAAAGAAATTTAAACAATTTTTTCCAATGCGTCACAAGGCACATTGTCCGGCACATAAACACACATGAACATATGGTGTAATTTATAATGTCTGATTTTATTATTTTAAAATGTTATATTGATTAAAAATAAATAAACACATGTTTTAAATATTATATTTTTTGTGATTTTTTACATATGCTATCTAATAGTATATACGAACATATTTAACGGTTGGATTGTTGAAACTAGTTTCGTAGAATGCATACCCTATCAAATTGATAGATTTAACAAACATTTAAGAGTTAATGTTATACTTCCATTAAGTATAAAATAAGATTTATCCACTAGTGTAAATATTTTAAATTGAAGATCGAATTCATTCATTGCATTCTTATAGGATCGAGGAGTGTAGCTGCAAAAAATCATCAAAATCAGAGCTAAAATAACCGTTAAATTGTGATTTTTCGTTTATAACCGTCGAAAACTTTTGTTTTGTTACCTAATCTCTGAACGTTTGTTTTTTGTGATTTTTTACGTATGTGATCTCGGAGTGTGTACAAACAAGTTTGACGGTTAGATCATTGAAAAAAGTTTCGTAGAATGTGTATCGCATCAAAATGGTAGATTAAATAAACACTTAAGAGTTAATGTTATACTTCCATTAAGTATAAAATAAGATTTTGTGGTATCTATCCACTAGTGTAAATATTTTAAATTGAAGATCAAATTCATTCATTACATTCTAATAGGGTCGAGGAGTGTAGCTGTAAAAAAATCATTAAAATCGGAGCTAAAATAACCGTTAGATTGTGATTTTTCTTTTATAACCGTTGAAAACTTTTGTTCTGTTACGTAATCTGTGAATGTTTGTTTTTTACGATTTTTTACGTATGCAATCTCGGAGTGTGTACAAATATGTTTGACGGTTCGATCGTTGAAAAACACTTCGTAGAATGCGTATCGCATCAAAACGGTAGATTAAACAAACACTTAGAGTTAATGTTATACTTCCATTAAGTATAAAATAAGATTTATCCACTAGTGTAAATATTTTAAATTGAAGATCGAATTCGTTCAATGCATTCTTAGAGGGTCGAGGAGTGTAGCTGTAAAAAATCATCAAAATCGGAGCTAAAATAACCGTTAAATTGTGATTTTTCGTTTATAACCGTCGAAAACTTTTGTTTTGTTACCTAATCTCTGAACGTTTGTTTTTTGTGATTTTTTACATATGTGATCTCGGAGTATGTACAAACAAGTTTGACGGTTAGATCATTGAAAAAAGTTTCGTAGAATATGTATAGCGTCAAAATGGTAGATTAAATAAACACTTAAGAGTTAATGTTATACTTCCATCAAGTATAAAATAAGATTTTGTGGTATCCATTAGTGTAAATATTTTAAATTGAAGATCAAATTTATTCATTACATTCTTATAGGGTCGAGGAGTGTAGCTGTAAAAAATCATTAAAATCGGAGCTAAAATAACCGTTAAATTGTGATTTTTCGTTTACAACCGTCGAAAACTTTTGTTCCGTTACGTAATATATGAATGTTTGTTTTTTACGATTTTTTACGTATGCAATCTCGGAGTGTGTACAAATAAGTTTGACGGTTCAATCGTTGAAAAACGCTTCGTAGAATGCGTATCGCATCAAAAAGGTAGATTAAACAAACACTTTTGTTCCGTTATGTAATCTCTAAATGTTTGTCTTTTCTGATTTTTTACGTATGCGATCTCGAAGTGTGTACAAACAATTTTGACGGTTGGATCGTTGAAAAACGCTTCGTAGAATGCGTATCGCATCAAAATAGTAGATTTAATAAACACTTATAATTAATGTTATACTTCCATTAAGTATAAAATAAGATTATGTGGTATCCACTATTGTAAATATTTTAAATTGAAGATCAAATTTATTCATTGCATTCTTATAGGGTCGAGGAGTGTAGCTGTAAAAAATCATTAAAATCGGAGCTAAAATAACCGTTAAATTATGATTTTTCGTTTATAACTGTTGAAAACTTTTGTTCCGTTACATAATCTCTAAAAAAAAATTTTGTGATTTTTTATGTATGCAATTTCGGATTGTGTACAAACAAGTTTGACGGTTGGATCGTTGAAAAACGCTTCGTAGAATGCGTATCGCATCAAAATAGTAGATTTAATAAACACTTAGAATTAATGTTATACTTCCATTAAGTATAAAATAAGATTATGTGGTATTCACTGTTGTAAATATTTTAAATTGAAGATCAAATTTATTCATTGCATTCTTATAGGGTCGACGACTGTAGTTGTGAAATATCATTAAAATCGGAGCTAAAATAACCGTTAAATTGTGATTTTTCGTTTATAACCGTCGAAAACTTTTGTTCCGTTATATAGTCTTTGAATGTTTGTTTTTTACGATTTTTTACGTATGCAATCTCGGAGTGTGTACAAATAAGTTTGACGGTTGGATCGTTGAAAAAAGTTTCGTAGAATGCATATCGCGTTAAAACGGTAGATTAAACAAACACTTAGAGTTAATATTATACTTCCATTAAGTATAAAATAAGATTTTGTGGTATCCACTAGTGTAAATATTTTAAATTGAAGATCGAATTCGTTCATTGCATTCTTATAAGGTCGATGGGTGTAGCTGTAAAAAAATCATCAAAACCGGAGCTAAAATAATCGTTAAATTGTGATTTTTCGTTTATAACCGACTAAAACTTTTGTTCCGTTACCTAATCTCTCAGCGTTAATTCGTTCATTGCATTCTTATAGTTTCGTAGAATGTATATCTCCGTTAAATTTACCTAAATTTTGAAGTGTGAAAAGTAATTTGTGCTAAATTTTTATTTATGTTTTTAAAGTATTGATTAGACAATATTTAGTTTGTGTGATGACATTTTCATTGTACAATTATGTTTTTGTTTCTTTATTGCATATTTTACATGGGTTATTATCTATTAAACGAAACGATTATTTATTTAATTTTTAAAAACGTATTCTATTTAAATACATATTATTTATTTATTTATTAAACCAAACAATTATTATTTTATTTTTTAAAAACGTAACAAAATTTTGGGGGGGAGATTTTAAAATTTTAGGAGGGAATTTTGGGGGGAATGTTGCCTCCATTTTTTTTCTGTGAAAATGTTTCTGTCGGCTTTTCTGTTAAAAAATATTTCTGTCGGTTTTAGCCGACAGTAATGAAAATTTTCCAAAATAAAACCCCTCTCTCTCTTCCTTGCTCCGGTACCTTCTCCATTCCCACTTCCTTCCCCATTTTCTCATCTCCTCATTTCCTTCTCCTTCTCTTTCTCTTCTCGTTTTCCTTGCAACCAAACAGAGCACGCCAATCTGTTAATTTAATTTCGACATCGCCGATCTCGAGTTTCGTGTGGAATTATTCGGTTTTGGATGTAGGATCGTTTCATTTTCGTTCTAGATTTGTGAGGTTTTGTTTGGCGATCTCTCGGTTGTGGATCGAGTACATTGTGAATCTGTCATCGTGAATATGCGGGAAATTGAATATGTAAGAATTATTTTGATGTTTCTTTTGGATTTGTGCGGTAGCTATTAGAATTTGAATTATATTATGGGAATATTACTATCTGATTGTTTTTTATTGTATCTGGTATGCATCGTGATTTGATTAAATGTAGAAGATTTGGTTTTTCATGAAAGATTTGATGTCGTAATGCGAAACAACGGAGTTCTGAGATGGTTTGGATGTGTATGACATGAAAGAACCTCATGAATCGCGTAGATTCAAGCATATGTATTGATTCATGACTGCCTTTTGAATAAGTCATGTTGATCAACATAAAACCAGAAATGAAGAGTTATCCGGATTGAATCTTGGGTGTAGTTCTTTGTTTTCCGGTCGTATATTATGTGGACTTATTCCTGCTATACTTCATTTTGATCTGTCGTGTATATGATTGTGCAAAGTTGAATTGTTTTGCTATAATTATAATTGACGGGAAATCGTTTTATGGTGGGTGTTTCGTCTGGTATAGTGTGAGCATTATGTTGAATGAATGAATGTACAACTTATGGTAATGATGTTACTATTTGTGTTGATTGAATTACTATGCCCGTGTATGTTTAGGAAATTGAATTACTATTTCGTCTTTAGTATTTCAATTTCTCTATTGTTCATATCATGTCCCACTGTATTGCAGTTAATACGTCTCTATAGCTGGAATTAGAAAATGGCTGATGCCGAGGATATTCAACCACTCGTCTGTGACAATGGAACATGAATGGTTAAGGTATGTTTTTATCTCCTACTCTTGCTGACTAAATCTGATTCTACTCAACTTTTGTAATGGTAAAGGCATACATTATCTCAATGGAAATCTTAATATTAATAGAAAAATAATTATGTTGAATTCTCATCTTTTGCTTTGTTTCCCTGTTCTAATCATCGTTTGGCTTTGATTTCGGATTCACACGCGCATTTCGAAGAGATTCGACCTGTTTTCTGAATGAATCTCAGCTCGTTAATTCATAAGTGACAGGGAGTCAAGCTCTGAAATTCGATCGTTTCGTCTATTTTTGGCTGTAGATTTGCAATTTGCGTAGTCTCAAAGGCTGAGCACAGCAAGATTTCCCAGAAAAGGCAGAACTTTCGTGTGCAACTTCAAGATTGTAGCTGGTTACAGTATCAAAGTACGATTGATCAAACTTTATCGTTTCCAACTTCTGCCATTGCAGCTGAATGAACTTTTCGAACATTGCTCGGACGGATGGATTTCAATATTTTTTTTATTATTAATATATTTTCTGTCGGTTTTATCCGACAGAGAAAGCTCTTACTTAAAATTTTCTGTCGGTTATATCCGACACAAGTTATGTCGGTTTTATAGTATTTTCTGTCGGTTAAAACCGACATAGAATTCTCTGTCGGTTATATCCGACACAATTTCTGTCGGTTTTAGAGTATTTTCTGTCGGAAAATTCATTTCCTGACGTTAGCAATTCTGTCGCTTATGATATCCGCCACTGCATCCATTTTCTGTCGGATTTTGCTTAATATCCGACAGTAATATATGTTTTTTGTCAGTTATGATAGCGACACTAATAAATGGTTTTGTAGTAGTGAGCATGCATATCGTCATTTCATCGAGTCTTGGTAGGTCTGAAGTCATTTGAAAATGCATACTATACATGTTAATGTATGCAAGGAGCAGCACCCAAGGTATTCATGGACATTCATCGGGTTTCAGTAGGCCTGAAGTCGGTTGGAGGGCATGTATGAAGCCAACTCTAATCTTCAAAAGGGCAACACTCAAGGTATCCATGGACATTCACCGAAGTTCGGAGGGTCAGCACCTAAGGTATCTATGGATGTTCATCGAAGTTCGGGGGGTCAGCTAACCCCCCTTGCCCTTTAATGGATCCGCCAATGGGTGGGATCTAATGAGTCTAATAAGTCAAAATAAAAACAACACATGTAACAAAAACCCACTAATATACTATTATTTTTCAAAAAAAAAAAATAATTATAGTAAATATACATTTTTTTTAAATATGGGTTTTCACAATTAAGCCCATGAACGAGCATACACTCATGGTTGCGGCTAGGCCCGCAAGGAGTATCTTCTATCTCACATCGGAGTAGGCAGCACGACGAACTGAGAGAAGTAGTCACACAATCAGGCTCAAGTTTAATTGGCAGCCTACGAGTAATTTGCTCGCCTGCTAGGAACATACCACATGCACCACAGTCGTAGCATAGATGAGCCAAACACATGAAAAAGTAGCCTAGACCAACATGTCATGACTGGGGGCAGCCGAGAGCTCTGCTACCCCAACAAAGACAAATTCAAGAGGAAGTAGAGACTGAACGATTGCGTGATTTCCAAACACAATGAGGTCACAAACAAGGCACCCGAGCAGCCTCGAAAAGAATTGGTAATAGCTCAAAAGAAGGAGGACGGGAAACAATACAACAACAAAAGTAGGCAGGAGGCCAAGCGCAGGGATCGATCCCCAACTAAAGGAGGCCCGATGCCCAAAAACTACTCTAAATTCTCGATCTCGATCCACCAAATCCTTCTCGACATCAAGAGTGAACATTGGTTCAAGCTGCCAAAACAATCAAAGGGATATACTTCCAAGTTGGACCACACCAAGTACTACGCATTCCATCGAGGTCCCTATCACACAACTGACCTCTGTTACACTTAGAAGAACTACCTAGAGAAACTGGTGAAAGAAGGCAAGGTCGACAGATACTTAGACAAGCCAGCTGCGCATCCTAGGAGAAACGTAGACTCCGACGAAGAGCCGCCAACCAAGACAATTAGGATCAATGGCATCTTCGCCAATTCCGAGCACTTGGGAGCCACTAACAACTCCAAGAAGAGAAAGATCTAGTAGGCTTTACTAGTCTCACAAGTCAAGGCAGTCAACATCCAACCTCGACCCATCATTGGCTTGACCAAGCAAGATGTCGAAGGCGTCAACTTCCCACACGACGACGCACTAGTGTTATATGTCCAAGTAGCCCACGCTATAGTCAACAAAATGATGGTGGACAATGGCAGCGCAGTCAACCTACTCAAACTCTCAGTCATTCAGCAGATGGGCCTAGAAAACATAATCATAGGCTGAGCAGAGGTACGCACCGGATTCAACGATCATACCTCGATTGCCATCGACAAAATAACACTCGATGTGAGAACACCCCACTGGTCTCAAAGCAGACGTTCATAATAGCTAGCAACATGTGTCCCTATAACCGGATTCTAGGTTGGCACTGGCTAGTGGACTGAGCGTGGTAACCTCTATCGAGTATCAAAAAATCCGATTCCACATCCCAGGAGGAAGAGTCGGAGAGATCAAGTCAAAATTAGGCCACATCTTGAGGATACACTGTGCAAGTACTGAATGAGTCAAAGAAGAAGTCATTTACCCCCGTTGAGGCTACTAAAGCGTAGAAAGACAACTCTACCTTGGCGGAGGCATATTTCTTGACCTAAAAGATGCCGATCACATATTTCTTGACCTAAAGCAGCTGTCGGACCACATCAACAACTTGGCGGAGGCAACGAAGCCTAACCCCGCCGATGCACATTCAAGGCAAATCTAAGCGATCTTGAATATGAAGTCCCCCACCACTCTGAAGGAGATTCAAGGTCTGACCAGACGAGTAGATGCACTCAATTGTTTACCCTTGCGGTCCACTGATCAACGTGAGCCCTTTTTTCGACTCAATCGAAAAAGAGCTGTGAAATCTTATTCTCGGATTCCACTATTTAATAATTTGTACTTCGTATTTTCGGGAAATTATTATTTTCTATTAATTTGGAAGCCTTAGTTAGTTATAAAGTTTGATTTTATTTAAAATCCATAGACCTTATAGGGCGACACTAAATATTTTTGGATAGAGTCCGATCTTATAAGCACGTGGGGTGAAAACCCCTGTAAAACGAAGTTGTAACGAATGAGAAATTAATAAACAAGTTTATGGGTATTTTTGTAAATTTAGTTTAGTCCAAGATATTTTGGATGTTTGGGTTTGTGGGGGCCCACGCCCTTTCTTTTTCCTGCTGCGTTTTCTCTCCAAGTAGGGAGAGAGCTCTAGAGAACTCTTTCTTCCCTCTCTATCTCATTTTTGGTGGGGGGTTGCATAGGGAAGGAGGTCGGCACTTCCCACCACCTCTCCCAAATTCATCTTATCGTCGATCACCATCACATCTTGCTTCCCTCCATCTCCCAACCCCACCTCCCTATGGTATAGATCGACTCTACACCCCAACTTAAATCCAGTTGTATAAGTGGAGACACAGGACAACTAGAACTGAAGGAGGGAGAGAGGGTGATAGAGAAGGCAAAGATGAGAAAAGAAAGAAGAGGGTCGAAGAAGGTGGGTCTGAATCATGAAATAAACATGGTTTTGTATGTTGTTATCCAATGGGTGGAAAGCCTTGGTAATTATTCTCTAATTCTCTTAATTCCTTATATGGTCATTTATTTGGATGCTACTATGGGAAATTAGTCTTATATGCAGTTGCTGTATGTGTAAGTTTTTATATGAATATACTTATATGCTGCAAAAGCTAGTTATGTGCCAATACCTAAACCCTGGTTTGATATAATACCTGAAAGTGATATTTTGTATGACATCAATTATTGGGTGGAGTCAATTACCTGTCATATATTAGCCTTGTTTTACAATACTAGTATTATGTAGATGCTTGTTTTTATTTGTTATATATACAAAAGCTGAATGGACTGTTTCGGTATAAAAGTTGAAATGACTATTGGTTCAATTTATTTGATACCCATGTATAGTTTCTTTTGGATCAAAGCGATAATCTGTGCTCAAGTATAACTAACCAAAAGCATTCCATTAGAAGTATTTATGGCCTCTCTCTCTAAATATAAATATATATAACATATGAAATCTTCGGATAAGATTGCACAATGTAGTCAGTGCTCTTTCTAATGGTCCCTTTTCCATTATATTTGTACCATCTTTTATTAATTTATCTAGCATCTTGGTTTAGTCATTTAGTTTTCAAGATGGGATGTTTAAGACGCAGCTATGTGGTGGCACATTCGGTGAAGTGTACAAAAGATGAGTGCTTTAGAGCAAGTCCACCGGAGTGGACTTTGCCCAGCACTCAGTTCAAAAAGCAGCCCAGCACCCTGTCTATTACCTCCAGCCCGCGCAACAGCCTGGGACCCAGCCCATGCTGGTCTCTGGGCCAGCTCAAAACCGATTGACCAAGAAGCCGAGCAAGTGGCCTGGCACGTGCATGTCACGGGGCCTATGGTGCGAGTGCCCGATAGGATTTCAGATGCGGGGCCTGCGTGCAGGCGCACTCAGACCACAACCCGAGTAGGCGACGTCGCTCCCTTTTAGCCGTTGGATTTCCAACGGCTATTTTTTGTAGACCGTTGGATTTCCAACGGTAACAAAAATTTAAATTTGACTTTTAAAATGGACCGTTCGATCACAGATCAACGGTCCACGTTTGTTTCACAAAAAAAATTTAAAAAAAATAAAAAAAATACAGAATTTTTTTTTAAAAATTAAAAAAAAAAATACATAAAATTTAAAAAAAAATATTTTTTTTTCTATAAATACCTAACCCTCATCTTACACCACATTTCAATATTTTATACAATTTCTACCAAAGCTTTCATATACTTTTTGTGTGAAAAAAATACCAAAAAGCTCATCCTTAATTTTTTTTGTCCATATAAACCATACATCCGCACATCCATCTTCATCATGTATTTGAAGAATAAAGTTTGTGGTTGAAGAATAAAGTGTATTTGATGAGTTTATGTAATTTCATTTTAGTGTGTTTTTTTTATAGTTTATTTGATGAGTTTATGTAATTTTATTTTAGTGTGTTTTTTTTTAAGTTTATTTGATGAGTATGTAATTTTATTTTAGTGTGTTTTTTTTTTAAGTTTATTTGAAACTTTATCCGAAATTGGTTAAAAATCTTATCCGAAATAAACTTTAAAAAAAAAAACACACCAAATAAATGCGCTGGGTGCCAGGGCATTTTTTTAGGGGTGGAGATGCCTTGGCCTATTACTGTTCACTCCAGTCTATTACTGTTCACTTGAGTGGATAAATGCGCTGGGTGCTGGCGCAAAGTCCTTAGGGGTGGACTTGCTCTTATGGGATTTCATACTAAATTATGATTAATTTGATTTTAGTTTTTGAATTTATGTTGTTTGGTGATTTGTTGTAGTTTAGAAGGAAATGTAACATATGAAGATGGTATGTGTTTGATGGCTTAATTAATGTTGTTTTTGTTTGTTTTACTCAACATGTTTAAGCGGTGAACTACGAATGTCTTGATTCCTATTTAGGGTACATATGTAGTCTAATGAGGAGGTTAGATGCAGCCATAAAGCATACGAAAATTACTACGAAATTGGGACTTGAGTTGTGCTTTGTTCATAGCTCGGCGGCGAGGTACGTTAGATATACGGGTACTTGGTGACGTCATGTGTCGATCCTGGATGTATGTCGGGATTAAGGCGTGACAAGAGCAACAAGACGAACAGGACGATGAGTGCGATAAAGCATTCAATGACTTGAAGAAGTACCTGACATCACCTCCCTACTATCCAAACCGGAAGCAGCGGAGAACCTATTTACATGTTTAACGATATCTAAAGCAGCAATAAGCTCGACCTTCATACGAGAAAAGTTGGGGGCCCGACTAGACCTGACAGTTTCTGACACGACACGAAAACGACACGAAAATAACGGGTTTCGGGTCAACACGATAACTTATTGGGTCATTATCGGGTGACCCGTTAATAACGGGTATACACGCGGGTAACACGTGGGTAACCCGTTTCGACCCGTTAAGAAAAGATTTATTTTGATAATTTTAAAGTTTAATTACTAAAAGATTTATTATAAAATACAATAGCCATATTAATATATACAATATATTCTATATTAAATATATAGTTTTGTATTATTATTCTATATAAGTTTTAAAAAAAAAGTTTTTGTCACATCCCGGCCCAGGGCGGACCACTTCCCGGGCCCGCTCCACCACCGTATCACGATATTGTCCGCTTTGGGCCCCGACCACGCCTTCACGGTTTTGTTTCTGGGAACTCACACGAGAACTTCCCAGTGGGTCACCCATCATGGGATTGCTCTCGCGCAAACTCGCTTAACTTCGAAGTTCCGATGGAACCCGAAGCCAGTGAGCTCCCAAAAAGCCTCGTGCTAGGTAGGGATAAGAATATACATTTAAGGATCACTCCCTTGGGCGATGTGGGATGTTTCAATCCACCCCCCTTAGGGGCCCGACGTCCTCGTCGGCACACTTTCGGCCAGGGATTGGCTCTGATACCATTTGTCACATCCCGGCCCGGGGCGGACCACTTCCCGGGCCCGCTCCACCACTGTAGCACGATATTGTCCGCTTTGGGCCCCGACCACGCCCTCACGGTTTTGTTTCTGGGAACTCACACGAGAACTTCCCAGTGGGTCACCCATCATAGGATTGCTTTCGCGCGAACTCGCTTAACTTCGAAGTTCTGATGGAACCCGAAGCCAGTGAGTTCCCAAAATGCCTCGTAATAGGTAGGGATGGGAATATACATTTAAGGATCACTCCCCTGGGCGATGTGGGATGTTACAATCCACCCCCCTTAGGAGCCTGACGTCCTTGTCGGCACACTTCCAGCCAGGGATTGGCTCTGATACCATTTGTCACATCCCGGCCCGGGGCAGACCACTTCCCGGGCCCGCTCCACCACCGTAGCACGATATTGTCCGCTTTGGGCCCCGACCACGCCCTCACGGTTTTGTTTCTGGGAACTCACACTAGAACTTCCCAGTGGGTCACCCATCATGGGATTGCTCTCGCGCGATGGGAATATACATTTAAGGATCACTCCCCTGGGCGATGTGGGATGTTACAATCCACCCCCCTTAGGAGCCTGACGTCCTCGTCGGCACACTTCCAGCCAGGGATTGGCTCTGATACCATTTGTCACATCCCGGCCCGGGGCAGACCACTTCTCGGGCCCGCTCCACCACCGTAGCACGATATTGTCCGCTTTGGGCCCCGACCACGCCCTCACGATTTTGTTTCTGGTAACTCACACTAGAACTTCCCAGTGGGTCACCCATCATGGGATTGCTCTCGCGCGAACTCGCTTAACTTCGGAGTTCCGATGGAACCCGAAGCCAGTGAGCTCCCAAAATGCCTCGTGCTAGGTAGGGATGAGAATATACATTGAAGGATCACTCCTCTGGGCGATGTGGGATGTTACAATCCACCCCCCTTAGGGGCCTGACGTCCTCGTCGGCACACTTCCGGCCAAGGATTGGCTATGATACCATTTGTCACATCCCGGACCGGGGCGGACCACTTTCCGGGCCCGCTCCACCACCGTAGCACGATATTGTCCGCTTTGGGCCCTAACCACACCCTCACGGTTTTGTTTCTGGGAACTCACACGAGAACTTCCCAATGGGTCACTCATCATGGGATTGCTCTCGCGCGAACTCGCTTAACTTCGGAGTTCCGATGGAACCCAAAGCCAGTGAGCTCCCAGAAGGCCTTGTGCTAGGTACGGATGGGAATATACATTTAAGGATCACTCCCCTGTGCGATGTGGGATGTTACAGTTTTTGTCATTATTTATTTTTATTATGAGAGTTCCTTATTATCATTACTAGGATAAATTTTGCTTAACATGTTGTTGTCCAAAATTAAAATAAACTAATATAGTATTTGTATAGGCAAGAACTAAGAAGACATATATACACATATGAAAAATGTGAAAGATTATATAAACACTCGTGATTCATCATTATTCCTCAACGAGTAGATAATGGTTACACTTGTATTATCGTTTAGATTTTTAAAATCCTCCAAACCTTCGTGAATAATGTTCTTTATTTGAGGGAAAAATTAATAAAATTAATAATAATTATTGTAGAAATGTAAAAAAGTATACAATCACTCATAGTGACAAACTTTACAACTTTTATAAAGGGGTCAGCTTCGAAATCCAACACTATAATTCATAAACCTTAAATTTATATTTAACCGTCGATTGTCATTTACGCTTTATTCTTCTTACTGAATTTCATTTTTAAAATTTTCTTTTTGAAAACATGATCATCTGGCTGATGTAAGAAGATGAATGGTTCAGATCTTTAATATCACGTTTCGATATTTACGGTTAACTGAAATATGAGTCGATGTCATATAGTTTGTAGAAACTTTATAAACATCAAGCAATATTTTCACTAACCGTAAAACTCTGAATATAATATCAATGATCAAAACCGTTCATCTTCCTCCATCCTCTAATAGATCAAGTTTTCAAAAAAGAAAATCTGAAAAAAACAAAATTTGATGAGAACAATGAAGCGTAAATGTAAACAACAATCAACGGTATGATTTATATGATTATAGTGGCGAATTTCGAAGTTAAGCTCTTCATGAAAGTTATAAAGCTTGTCATTATGAGCGTTTATATATTTTTTCTATATTTTTTTACACTTCTACATTAATTAAAAAACTATTAAAGACTTTAGGTAAGTGAAAATATACTTAAAAGAAAAATGCGTTTTTATGTTTTGGATGTGACAATATGGTATGTATATACTTATTTAGTATTATGTTTTTCATTTGATTATTTATTGGTTTAAAATATATTTTCCTTAACGGGTAACGGGTCGGGTCATATTACCTGTTAATATTATCGGGTCGATTTCGGGTCGGGTCATTTTACCCGTTTATTTTAACGAGTGTTACACGACACGACCCGTTAAGATATCGGGTATGACACGAAAACGACACGAATGACAGGTCTAGACCTGACTACCTGTATTCCACAGTTCAATAGCTCTCCTCGAAGTGGAAACCAATTACCAAAAATTCAAAAGCTAACTTTGGCGACAGTTGTTGTAACCTGGAAGCTTAAGTTATACCTTCAGACGCACGCAGTCATCCTCATGATGCACTATTCCGCCTAATCCAGACGCGCGATGATAAAGGCGCAGAAACTGGCGGATGCAAAGTTTTTTGACAAACACAACAACTAAGCCCAAAAGGCACGCCAAGGGCAGATGAACACTAGAAGGACACAGTCGGAAGCAAGTTTTGTCCTCGTTGCCCCAAAAGATTCTACATAGCAGCAACATGTACCGGCAGTTGAGCAATACCTCATGTTGGGTGTCACACAGCCCCAATCGACCCTTGCTTCATAATTCAGCTTTAGAGTGGCCTAATACTGGTAGTTGAGCATATTATGTTGCGTGTAACATGGCCCCAGCTCCATAGCTCCATGCCGCGCCTTTACGCCTAGCCTAGGCGATGTAACAGAGCGACCCAACAATGCCTCGGAGGTAATCGAGCACTCCCTAGCCACGCCTGCTTTACCCGATAGAGACTTCTGACATTTGCACATTGACGGCGCATTTAACTACAAGGGCTCGGGAGCAAGCGTGGTCATTGTCACCCCAGACGATTCGATGCTCGAGCAAGTAATCATTTTAGGCTTCAAAACATCCAACAACGAAGCCCTACTAGCAGGCCTCCGAATGGCAAAAGACTTGGTAGTGAAGAAGCTTGTAATTCATTCTGTTTCCCAGCTAATCACCAGCCATACTATTGGGAAGTACACGACAAAACATCCGAAAATGGCGCAGTACCTATAGAAGGTATGAAAGCAACTAGGCGTTTCAGATTTACACCTTCACTTAAGTTTCACGGGCAGACAATGCCCACGCGGACTTGTTAGCCAACCTAGGTTCCGCCCTTGACCACCAACTCAAACGCTCTATTCTGGTGGAATATCTAGACAAGCCAACAAAGAGGCAGAGCTAGCAGCCGAGGTGTCACAGGTTAATACAACTCCAAATTGGCAAGATTTTATTATATACTACTTGGTCAATAACACATTCCCTATGGAAAGATTGAAGTCTAGAAAGCTCCAAACAAACGCAGCACGTTACTACATGTGGAACGACATTCTCGTCTGAAGATGCTACATTGGACCACATCTCCGCTGCCTAACGTCTCCCGACGACCTAAAGGTTCTAAGTTCAATCCACAAAGGTGTTTGTGGAAATCACTCCGGAGGCCGATCCTTAGCACAGAAGACTCTTAACACAGACTACTAATAGCCTACTATACATCAAGATGCTAAGGAGTTAGTACAAAAGTACGACCGTTGCTAACACTACAAGCCAGTACCAACACTACCTGTTAGCGAGCTACACCAGCAGACGAGTCCTTGGCCGTTCATGCAGTGGACAATCGACTTGGTAAGGCCAATGCCGCCCGTTACTGGGGGTAAATGCATGATGATCATGGCAACTGACTACTTCACCAAGTGGGTGGAAGTAGAGCCCATGACAACCACAACTCATACGGACATAGAGCGCTTCATATAAAAGAACATCATTTGCTGATTTGGTATCCCTCAATCCATCGTCATAGATAGCGGCCTGCAATTCGTAGACAAAGATTTGGTAAAGTTCTTCTAGAAATATGGCATCAAGCAGCACATGTCCACGCCGAGGTATCCCCAAGGCAATGGGCAGGCCGAAGCATCCAACAAGACGATTCTTAACTGCCTCAAGAAATCCATCTCTAACAAGAATGGAAAATGGCCAAACGAATTTCCAGGATGTCTATGGGCGTATCGCACAACCAAACGACGAGTAACTGGTGAGACTCATTTCTCTTTGGCATTTGGCTTAGAAACAATCATTCTTCCCAATGTCATCGTGCCAAGTATCAGCACTCTACTGCCAAACATCGAGTAGAACATAAAGGAGATGGTCACAAACTTAGATTTGGCAGAGGAGAAATACGAGAAGGTCATCACTTGCATCGCAGCCTACCAGCAGCAGCTTCTCTCCAGCTACAACAAAAGGACTAAGATTCGGCAGTTCCAACCTAGAGATTTAGTCCTAAGAAAAGCCTTCATCGTTGCCTGCAGAGAAGGCTCCAAAAAGATGGATCTCATCTGGGAAGGTTCGTATAAGATTAGTAGAGTAGGTGGCAAGGGTAGCTACAGCCTCGCCACCGTGAACGACAAATAGATAGAAAAGTAGTGGAACGCCTACAATCTGAAGAAGTACCATGCATGACCTCCTACTACATTAAAGGTCGAAGACTCAACCAGCTCGATGCGCATCACCTTACAAGCCGACGACTATCCAGTTGTTATGCAGTTCCTACCTTACAGCTAAGTTTTTGTTCGTTTCACTCGTTTTTCAACAAGGAATTCAGAAGTAATCTACAACTTGGCTTGACTGCATGCTTACAACAACTGATCACTCATGCACTTCAAAAGAAGATCGCGCCCTTCTTAGGGACTTATCGTAGGAATTGCACCCCTTGGGGACTAACCATGCTCTCCAGTGCGAGAGGGTAAACCAATTCCTCGACACTCACATGGGTTTTCTCTCCAATGAGGGAGGATAAACTATACACTCCAAATATCCAAAAGTGGATGAGTTGGGCTGCCTTGGTGTAACTATGTGCATGATGGCTTGCGCCGGGATTCCTAAAAGCAGCCATAATGGTCTTTTTCAAGGCCTAGCTAACTGAAGGATTTTGGGTCTCTTGGCCTAATCCGTGGGAAACTGGGCCTCAGAGACGGAGGAGGCACATTATGCAATACGCCCTATGGATGGCTGCCCTGGAACCCTAAAGTTGCTACCGAGTGCACTAAAGTAGCCTACGATTTCCAGAATACTGCATACGGCTTTCTTTTCGAGTAATAAGCCGCGTTGAACTTATACAACCGTACATTTTTGTGAAAGGTTAAACAAGTTAGCGTGCATATACAAAGCTTTATCCACTACCGACATGCTATGTAGTCAATAAGCTTCACCTCTGCCAAGGGTGGAATGTTCATTTAGATCTACACTAATTCCTAAAGTGTTATGATACTTGCTACGCAACCCAAGGAATTAGTTACATAAAAAGCAAGGAGTTCTCTCAGACATTTGCTTACGAAATTCCATACAACCACGTACTTTTGATACGAAAAGTTAGTGAATTTCATAACCCAAAAATCTTTAGTATGTTATGATGCAGGCCACACAGCTCAAAGGATTGAAGAAAGCCAAGGTTAGCAGCCAAGTGGTCACGCAGACTCATCTGGTTCTGTAAGTAAGGCGTCTGGCTGCCAACCTTGTGGCTAACAACTTTGCAAAAGTTCTTCACCGACACTTAAGGCTGCATAGGCTACGCGGGCCTGTCTGCTTATAGAAAAGCAACACGCCTGCCGCTGACCTAAAAGTCAAAGATTGGGCGTAAACAAAAGAAGTGAAGATGAAGAAAAGCGAAGGAAGCAAGTTTATTAAATTTTCTAGCAAAATTGATAAACAACTAGAAAAGGCCAAAAGAGTTCAAGCAAAGCAAAAAGCAACAAGGAAAACAAAAAAATACTAACGACTACCTAGAAAACTACTCTTCAACAGCTTGGACATCCCACGACTACTCGATCGCCACACCTTCAGCAGCCGCGACGCTCTCAACAGCGGCACCATCTGATGCTTCACCTCTGGCTGTCCCAACCTGGGCACCAACTTATTCGACTACTTCACCAATGGTAGCCTCGAAAGTAAAGGCAAGCAAGTCTTCCGGAGAAATAGAGAAGGTCTCGAAGTCTGTCCTAGCAAACTCAAAATTAGACGGCCTACCGAAGAGATGATCTACATAACCTACCTTGTAGAAATCGGCATGACTCTGAACAAGTTAAGTTTCTAGCTCAGCCTTCTCACCCTTCAACTATTCGTTCTCCTCGAGCAGACCAACACGGACGCGCTGCAGCTCATCCACATCCTTCTTCAGACTTTCGTTGATCTTCAATGCGCCTTGGAGTTCCAACACTTGGGGTTCAAGCCTATTGACGATCTTCTTGAAGTGGATCACTTGGTTATAAGCAGTAATCAACTCTTCATCCTTTGCATAAGCAGCGGAACGAAACTCAATCGAGGTCAAAAAACTCAATCGAGGTCAAATATGATCAAAATGGTATTTATTCAAAACCCTCTCATCACTCCTCATGAAATCCTCACCCACAAGGTAACTCCCAATTATTCTTTTCAAATTGTAATTAATTACCAAATTAATTGACATAATATCTTGCAACATTGACTACTAGTTTGGTCAGCACATAAACAATAGCAACCTGATAATACAGAACTTTCTTGAACCAGTAAGTCCATGAAATCCTTGAACTACTATTTCCTTGTACGCTGACTTTTAATCTGCATGTGTAATGCAGATTAACTATCTACGTTGGATAGTTATAAGGTTTAACAAATAATCACAGAACAATTAAGAAATGATACGGGAATTAAATCCACGATCAAAAACCGAAAGAAGATACTTATGATGCAAGACTTTCTGATGAAGCTAGGAAAAGAACAGAGGAGAATGCATCTGATAATTAAATGCAAGGTGGGCAAAGAGCATAGGACGAAATAGAGAAATCAGGGACGTTAATTAGAACTACAAAATTATGGTAAAGTCAAAACAATATTCTTAATCAATTTCCATCATATCCCCAAAGTTTGAATACAAATTACCATTATAATACATTACAATAATAACACCTAAAACAATATAGTAAGAACCTAAAAATTATTTCAGACCCTTAGTTAATGCAAATAATGGAAATAAATAAGTAACCCGCCGTACTTTTGCTTATTGGAAATTATACAAATATTATTCTTGCTGCCCTCATAAAAAGTGCATCTTATATTATGAAAATGATATAAGCAACTAAAGCATGAAACAAAAGGGAGAGAAATTTAGCAAACCTTGGCTCTTTTGTGCCTAGATGAAATATACCCACAAAGCAGCATCCTATGAAAATTGACAAATACGCAATCCAGCGGTACTGCTCATTTGTGAAAGTGATGTGATGGACATACTTGAAGACAATAACTGCTTAATAGATAGACCACAACTGCTTAGAAAATAAGAAATACCTGATTTTCAATGTCGGCATGCGTACTGGCCAGAGTGAAACCAAAAACAACAAAAGCAACTGCATAGAGGCTGAGGTTGGCAACCTTTAAAAGGTTTAAAACATTTCAATCAATACAAACACAAAACAAAATATGGAGCTGACTAATCAATTCAAATCTTACAGGGATGCTACTAACCATAGTAAAAACAATTCGACAGCTAGCTAGCACCACTCTGCTATTTGAATTCTCCGTAATACAATTCAACATAGACCTCAACAGAATAGCTATTATCTGTAAGTGTTTGGATATTCCAAAGGCCGAAAGAAAATGCCTTTTCATTTTCTTTTCCTCAATTAAGGACGTGGGGGAAGGTGTTCCAACCTTAATGAATTTGCAAAAAATCCGTCTATTGACTCAGTGTAATCATCAATATAAACTTCAAAACCTCTCTAATAAAGTTCATAACGAATGGCAACACCTACAGGAAAAGAAAAAATAAAATAAAATAAAGGGGTAAGTTGAAACTCTCCTCTCGTTCATTCTTCTTGTTCTTCTTCTTTCTTTCTCTCTCTCTCTCTCATCTTGCTTTAGCTTAATTTTTTTAATTTTTCTGACCTGAAGTTTGGACCAGGTTGGGAAATGAAGAATGAGAGGGTTCCTTGAAAAGAACTGTTGGCTGAGGTGGTGCGAAAAAGAAAAATGGGGATGTATTGTTGGAGTGTTGTTGAGACGTCATCAGATTGTAGTGGTTTAAACTCATAAAAGGAGGAGTATCATGTGTTATTGTGTTCTTGTTGTAGTGAACCAATGGGAGAGTATCGTTGGAGTGTCGTTGTGGGGTTGTTACTATTGGCGTGAGTAATCTTTAAAGAAATAGGAATGTAAATATTGTGTAAATATTAAAGTCCTTTATTAGGAAGGATATTTCTTGGAAGGATATTTCTTTGTGTCCTTTTTTGTTTCCTTGGAAAACAAGGATTGTATGTACTTAAATATCAAATTATGCAATACATGAGAATTAAGCCGTAAAATTCTATTTAGCATCAAGAGCTTGGTTACGGTCAACGTATAGCTGTGGGCGAATTTTTCTCTGTGCCGTGTATTGAGTAGTGGCTGCTGTGCAGCCTGTACCAGGTGAATTTTATTTGTGTCGTATGTTAAGTAGTCGCTGCTGTGCAGCCTGTACCGTGTATTGCTGATGTTGTGCGGTGGATTCTTTTTTGGTAATTGCCATGTATAATTGCTCGTATTTAAGCAATTGTGGATTGCAGCTGCTGCCTAGTGCAAAGTATATTATTGGGTAAAAAGTGAGTGCTCAAATGCGAAGCAAAACAATTGTATTGCTTTGAGAATTCCTAAACAAATTAATATATTTTCTTACGTGTTAGGTTTTCATCACTGCTTGGATTGCTGTCTATTGTGTGAGGTCTTTTTGTTTGCTGCTGGTTTGTGCCATGCATACTTAGCTGTTGAAGTTCGTGCAAAAAGTCTGCAGTCCATTGTTTTTGTGTCAATCCAACAACCTGAATAGCAGCGTGACGTTGCTGCTGCTTGTGTTCCTTGCAACGTGTGGTTCTGTAATTGGTGTGGTGTTGTGATTGCCGTGTATTACTGACTCGTGAGTTATGGCAAATACAGGTTGGATTTTGAATTCCGGTGCAACGGATCATCTGACGTATGATAGAACTTTGTTTCAGTCCATGAAAGATCCTCATAGAAAGTGTGTGGCAACTGGAAATAGTGTTACTGTTGCTGTTGGTGGAGCGGGAACTGTGTCTCTTACACCCTCTCTTCCCTTACATAATTGTTTATTGGTTCCATCATTGTCCCATCACTTATTGTCTATACCTCAAGTCATTGAACAATTGGTTGTGTTGTATTAATGTATCCTTTATTTTGCTTGCTTCAAGATATTCAGACAAATGAGATCATTAGGCGTGGCACTAAGAGAGATGGGCTATATTATGTGGATGACGTGGTTCCTGGAAGAGCTAATTTGGTTCATGCATCATGTAATAGTAATCTACAGAAGATATTGTTATTGCATCGTCGTTTGGGCATGCATCGTTTGGTTATTTGAAACATATATTACCTGATTTGTTCAGTGGTATTAAAGACTCAGAATTGAAATGTGAAGTATGTATTTTAGCCAAAAGTCATCGTGCTGCATTCCCTCCAAGATGAATAGAAGACCTTCTCCATTTGAGCTAGTACACTCTGATGTGTGGAGCCTTCCCCTATTAGTACTACTTCGGGAATTATGTGGTTTGTTACTTTCGTGGATGATTGCACTCGTATGACGTGGTTGTATGTGTTGAAAAATAAAAGTGAGGTTTGTGATGTGTTTCGTCTGTTTCAACAGATGATTAAAACTCAGAATTCCTCTGATATTAAAGTTTTGCGTTCTGACAATGGTGGAGAGTACATAAATTTTGAGTTATCCCGATTTCTACAAGATCATGGAATTATTCATCAAACTACATGTCCGCATATGCCGTAACAAAATGGGGTTGCTGAGAGAAAGAATTGTCATATCTTGGAAACTAGTCGTGCCTTGCTTATTGGTGCATCCGTGCCTAAACGTTTTTGACCTGAAGCCGTTACCTATGTCGTGTATGTGATTAACCGTATGCCATCTCAGGTTATGGACTTCCGTACACCTCTTCAAGTATTGATAGAACATGTTCCCATAGTATCCACCCATACCCTAACTTGTCGTGTGTTTGGATGTGTAGTGTATGTTCTTATTCACAAGATTCATCGTAGTAAATTGGATCCATGTGCTATTCGGTGTGTCTTCGTTTGATTTGCATCCCAACAAAAAGGTTATAAATGCTACCACCCTGAAACCCGACACATGTATGTGACAATGAATGTTACCTTTTCTGAATCGGAATATTTTTATACTCAGGTATCATCACCTTCATATCACAAGGGGGAGAATGCTAGTATTTGTGATCTTGATGGTGATTTTGGGTGGTTGGATGTCCAGGATGACGTGATAATCACTTTAGGGGGAGTAAACCGTGACAAATCCATGCAAACTGGTGCAGCAGAGCCTCGGTTCATTCTTGCCGAGACTACTGCAGGTGTTCAGCAGCCATCTACCAAGACCATTGCAGGTGTTCAGCAATTGTCTGCCGATGAAGAATATGCTGGCATTCAACCAACTTCTGTTGAAGAGGAAATAGCTCCACAATAGGTTGCTGCCGAGCCTAGTACTAGTACTACTGAGACTTTATCAAGATTGGTCTGACTCGAAAACTTGCAAGTAGGGATTTTTCCCGATCTTCCACTTCCAAATCAACTCCAGTAGATCTTAATTAAATGAGGAAAGGGATACGACATGCATATAGAACATTAAGTCGGCCGTGTGATTTTCTGCTAAGTGCATCTGCCACCATATTCACATGTCTGGGGTGATATTCAATAGTGCAGTCATAATCATTAAGATCTTTCTGAGTGAAAATGTGCTTGAGGCTTTTATGATCCATAAAAATCTTGCACTTTACCCCATAAAGATAATGCCTCCAAATCTTCAGAGCAAAAACAATGGCCGCCAACTCAAGATCATGAGTATGATAATTCATCTCGTGGGGCTTTAACTGTCGCGATGCATACGCTATTACCATGCCATGCTACATTAACACACAACCCAAACCATTCAAATAAGCATCACTATAAATCTAAAAATCCCCACGATCATCCGAAAGTGCCAGAACAGGTGCATGAGTGAGGCAATACTTCAGTTGCTGAAAACTTCGCTCACAATCATCACTCCACTCGAAATTAACTCAATTTCTGGTTAACCTCGTTAATGGCAAGGCTATAGCAGAAAAATCCTTCACAAAGCATCGATGATAGTTGGCTAGACCAAGAAAACTTCGTACTTCCGTGACAGTATGAGGCTGTTCCCAATCATCTACTGCAGCTACCTTTTGAGGGTCCACAAGAATACCCTGAGCTGAAATTACATGTCCTAAAAACGACACTTGATCCAGCCAGAATTGACATTTACTAAATTTAGCATACAGTTGATACTCCCTTAACTTCTTCAGAACCAAAGTGAGATGTCTAGTATGTTCCGCCTTAGATTTAGAATATACCAAAATATCATTGATGAAAACCATAATGAACCTGTCGAGATACGGGTGAAATACCCGATTCATCAAGTCCATAAAGGTTGCTGGAGTGTTTGTTAACCCGAACGGCATCACAAGAAACTCGTAATGACCATAACAAGTCTGAAACGCTGCCTTTGGAACATCTTCACGCTTGATCTTCAATTGATAATACCCAGATCTCAAGTCAATCTTTGAAAACACACAGGCACCCCGAAGCTGGTAAAAAAGATCATCAATACGAGGCAACGGATAACGATTTTTAAGCGTTACCCGGATCAACTGTCGATAATTAATACACAGTCTCAAAGTTCCGTCTTTCTTTCGTACAAACAACCCTGGAGCTCCCCATGGTGAAGTACTAGGCTGGATAAAACCCTTATCAACAAGTTCTTGTAATTGGGCTTTCAATTCTCTTAATTCACCAGGAACCATTCGATAAGGGGTTAAAGAAATAGGATCAGTACCTGGAATTAAATCAATGGCAAACTCCATTTCACGATCTGGAGGTAGCCCAGGTAAATCATCAGGAAAGACATCAAGAAAGTGTCTGACTACCCGAACATCCTTCACACTAGTGGAATTACCCTCGTTCAGCACCACATGAGCTAGATAGCCCTGACATCCTTTCCTCAACAATCTCTTCGCTCTCATAGCCAAGATAACGCCATGTCTCAACCCATAACGCTCGCCAACAAAAGTGACCACATGTATGCCCGGCCGATGAAAAGTAACAACCTTCTCATAACAATCCAACTTGGCACGATTGTAATGTAATCAATCCATGCCCAGAATAACATCAAAATCGACAACATCCAGAGGAACAAGATTGCATGGCATAATAACATCCTCAACAAAAAGAGGACATCCCTGATACTCCCAACTAACATAACAAGTTTCACCTTTAGGCATCAAAAATTCTAACTCGTAACCGAGGGGTATAGGGTGAGGTTAAGTCATTTGAGCAAACATATGAGAAATAACAGAATGCGTGGCACCTAAATCAATTAATACGCTAGCATAATGACCAAGAATATTCAACGTACCCATAATCAAATCATGGTTGCTCTGAGCATCTTGCAGAGTGATATGATGAACACGACCCTACACTTGTTGCCGGCTTCCACGACCTGTGTTTCCTTGATTACCTCATCCCTAGATACCTCATCCCTGATTGGGCTGATTAGGCTGCATTGATGAACCAGCACTGCTAGAAGCAACATCAAGGTTCTCAGATGGTCATCCAGCGTACCACTGCGATCCACCGCTCTGATACGGTGCATACAGCGCATAACCCTCATGATATGGTGGATAACCACCCTGATAATATGGATCTATTGGGTACTGGTATGCTCCTCCGGAATACGGAACTACATCTCCCCGATAGTGGTAAGCATCACCATAACCTATCAGAGTATAGCCACTAGGCCCCTGAATCTGCTGAAGGGGTACAGCTGGTGGAAAAGTAGAAGGCTGGGGTTTCTGCTGATTCTGCGAGCACTGGATAGCTTGATGCCCCATCTGACCACAAGTGAAACATCTACCACTACCATATTGTCTACATTCCCTAAAATGACGATTATTACACCTAAGACAAAGTGGAGCACCAAGACTATTAGGATTTCTCTGCCTCTGAAATTGGGTACCACCTATGAACCTACCGCCCCTCCGCAGCGTAGCAAAATTTGAACCACCACTGGATGAACTAGAACTAGCACCACATCGCTTAAAATTATGTGTTTTATGAGGACTGTAGGATGACTACCCTTTATCTTTATTATTATTTTTCTGAACATTACCTTTTTCTTCTTCCTCAAGACTATTATCCGGAGCATTCTCGAAGTCCTCAACTCGGAGTAGAACCTCGAACAATTCTTGATATGTAGAACATGGAGTCGTAGTTGCCATAGAACACCACTTCTTTCGAGTACCCCACTTAAAACGTTGGAGCATCTCGGGACAATATCGGGACAAATCAGTGAACTTCCGATGATACTCAGTAGCTGACAATTTCCCTTGCTTCAAATGCGAGAATTCTTCCCTCTTACGATCCAAATACTTCAGAGGTATAAATCTCTTCTGAAATAAATGCTTAAAAACCTCCCAATTTGCAGCATCTCCCGCTGGCAACTGAAAATATTCATGTCTCCACCATGATGCAGCCTCCTTACGCAAGAACCAAGTGGTTGTCTCAACCCATTTGTCCTCTGGAAGATTTCCCTGTCGCGACATCACCCGAAAAAATTTCTCAACATAGTCGAGCCAACGCTCAGCTCCCTCGGACCCCTCATTGCCTAAGAAATCATTCAACTTCAAGTTATAAACAGTCTCCAAGAGGGTCCTTTGAGGTGGATGGAGTGAGGACTGAATAGCATTAGCAATAGCTTCACTAAGTTGTCCAATATCTAGAAAATTAGACTCAGAAGAAATAAGTGGCTCTCTACGAGGCGGCATGGTTCTGACATAAGAGATCAAAATAATTAGAACTCAAGCAAAGAATACAGGACTGCCAAACCTTAGCTTTGATACCAAATTGATACGCCCCATGGCCGTCATACTAAATGTGTGGAAGTAACTTAGTCAACCGCCGGAAAGTCCTCGTGAGCCACCAAAGATGATCAGCTACCTAGAACCTGGAGGGGCACAAAACAGAAGGGTGAGTGGGCAGAAAAACAAAGCATTTGAAAACACATTTATCTTTTCTGAACATAGTAACCCTTCACTGTAAAACCCGTATAGTTTCCAGAAAATAGTACTACATATATATATAAAACAACACACAAGGGCAGTGAAACCCAAAATATGCCATGTCATAACGTATAAATCATGTAAGCCAGGTGTAGAATCAATGTAAAATAACATTCCAGTCGGAGTCACCTAATGTGACCTATACGACTGGACTATAGCTCATCAACCTAGGCTAGCATACGAGTCAGAGTCACCTGATGTGACCTGTACGACATGCTAGGTATAAATATGTACGCTCAAGTGCTACGATCATGTGAAGGATGTGCGATAAATCGCAGGTCACCTACGAGTCGGAACCACCTATTATGGTTTGTACAACTGGCTGGCACCAGACTTGGATCCAAGATGAGCGTACGGTGCGAGAAGTGAATGATCATGTGAAGGTTGTGCCATAATCCTTGGGCAGGAGCACTAATACCAGGTGCAGCCCTGATGAGCTCTAAATAAATATATGCATACCATTGCAACACAACTCATTCAATCACATCATATTCACCTAAAGTTTACCTGAGTCTCCACAGCATCACACAATATAATTCACAAGTATAACAATGCAATACTCAAAGTGCAACTCATTACGACATGGCATTCAAAGCATAAATCATTTAAGAAAACGTTCTGGAAACCATATCATATATATATAGAAAGAAAATGCCCACTCACTGATAAGTAGCAGGATCGTAGCCCCCTAGGCTCGCTTTTCCACGCTCATCCTCAGGGTACGTCTCACTTATATGCGAAATAACTAATTTTACATTAATTTTAAAGCACATACACAAACCTTAGGAATAACTTATCATACGTTGCTCAAATGAGGTGTTTGAATATACCAACGTGATTTACTCAACAACACGAACACCCCTATATTTTCAAAATAATTTTGGACGTCACACGCGCCCTCACGCACTGGCCAAGGCACGGCCATGCGCAAGCAAGTGCCTGGCACATTGACGAAATCCCTAATGGCGTTAGGGAATATTATGTTAAATAGTAGAATATTCCAGTTAAAAACTAACGGAGTTACATGATGCCGTCAATATATTTCATCAAAGTTGACAGAATATTCTCTTCCTTCTCTGGTGGCTTCGCTGGAGCCGCCGCCGGCCGCCGTCTGTTACGCCGGAAATTGGAGAAATTTCAAACTTCAATATCTTTGTTATTTCTCCACCAAAATTCATAAATTTTATATGAATTTGAAGCCCTCAAATAGTAGAACATAACCTTACCTATTAGGGGTCCTAAAATCAACAGAAAGTGATCAGAATAAAGCTTGGAAAATCTGGCTAAACCTACAACTTCGCGAACCCGAGTGTTCCGACGTTCAAACCACTCCAAAATTGTTCCAAAATACTAGGGAAGTTAGATGAGTACCTTCTTGAGTCTCAAAACCAGATAAATCCTTCGCGATCACGTTGGAGGAAATTGGACCCCTCGTCGGAGCTCGGGTTTTTCGAGTTCTCGACGTCTAATCTTCGAACTAATAGTACAGTTAGACTCGTGAGGTCACGTGGAATACGATGGTGACAAGTTTATGTTCAATCTGAGGCGTTTTGATGAAAGTGGGTGTGTGAGGGTTTTGGATGTACGGATAGAGAAGAACCGAGAAAGAAATAGAGGGTGAGGGTATGGGTGTACGTGCGCGTGTGTGTATGTGTGTGGTCACGGATTGGCCAAAAAGAAATAACAACAAGCCCTGATTGGGCTGCCGTGAGAAAAAGGAAGAGAAAATGTTATGTGGCCCAAACATAAAAGAAACCAACCCAAATTAATATTTCCACCAAGTCTCGCTCTACATTCATCATAACATTTTCGTTAAGGAACCGATTCGACCCTAATTCGCGTCAACGCGACCGTGACGTCGAGTACGATATAATTACGTCAGCAAGAAAATCAATTTAAATTTGAATATGTACATCCACGTCACTAAACCACGAGGGCATTATCGTCATTTTACACTATCGGGGAGAAAATATATAATAATTCGGGACGAGTCGTCACATTAACAATTCCGTCTCCGTCTACCAAAACAACCGGAAATGTTAACAAATTCGTAAGATGAGGTATGACATTGTAATTTTTCAAACATAAGGTACGAGATTGTGGTTCGACCCATAATTGAGGTAGTTTTGTGTAATTTACCCTTGTTTTTATGATCAGTGGTATCCATTATTGTCCCATGAATATCATGAATAGAAAAGTTCGCTTATTTTATTTTTGCCCAAGTACTTTTTCTTTTAGATATTGAGAAAGATAGCATCTCTTTTCTTCAAAATAAGGAAAATTACAATTGTGATGGCAAACTTAAATTTTTGTAGCTGCTGATTTGATTGTGACTTGTTAGTTGGTTTAATTTTCAGTTTGGAATGCAATTTTCTTGGTCTTATTAGTTTATGATGATTTTATTGGGTGAACAACGAAAAAGGAGTAAAATATTTGGGATCTCTTTTTCTGGTTAGGGAAATGAGAGCAAAGATAGATGGGGTGTCAAAAAAAAAAGACTTGATTGAATAGTAAAGAGAATAATAAGTGACAATAAACAGGGACAGCTAAAAAAAAATGTAATTACCAAAAAAAAAAAGACAAGGGTTTCCATGTAACTTTAGCAAAAAGAGCTAAACTATCTAGTGTTGGTTATGTTTGGCGAATGATGATTTGGTTCATTTTGAAGAGGTACTAGATTTTAGAGTCGGATCAACCGCTAGCCTACTATTAATAACATTGACATTGTCTCAATTGAAACACAACTCAACAGATGTTGAATTTTATTAATAGGCCTCCATGCAAGAGCAGAACCACAAGTTTCCGTTATGGGTTGCATTTATTAACAGATCATGGTCGTGAAAACAACGATTAGTATAATTATAGGGGATGGTTATGGTTTCATAAATCGGTGCTCTTTATAACTTGTTTTAACTCATACTGAAAAAAGGTTCTTTAATCTAATGTAGTTGATTAAAATCAAAATCAAGACGCAAAATACAATTATTTTCATTTTTTCTATGTTAGTCAATCTTTACGTGATGGCACGTCCGCACATCTGAATTTAAAAGGAACAAAAAAATTCTTCTAAATTGCGTCTGGCCCAAAAGATATAGACAATAGTTATTAGGCTAAATTACATAGTAACCCCTCAGGTTTGAAGTCTATTACAACCTCATACAACATCTTTAAAACATTTCACTTTCATACCTCACGTACTATTTTATTTCAAAATAATACATCCGTTACATTTTCCATTCATTGATCCGCTAAGTGCTGACGTGGCTGCCACATTTATGTCACGTGGCTGCCAAATATGTGCCATGTGGCACATTTTTTTTAATTAAAAAAGAAAAAACCTGAATCTATAAAAAAAAAATGAAAAACTCAGAACCATCTCCCCCCCCCCCCCGACTCACCTCCCTTCCCAAATTTTGGCAGATTTTCTTCTCAACTTTCAGAGCTTATTCCGAGCTTGATTCTCAACCAAATTCGATGATTCAAAAGTCAATTTGAAGTTAGGAATGTAGGGGACAAGACCATACCAGTTTCAAGGGCCATACACCACCGGAGATGGCCGGAAAAATCCTTTCAAAGTGGCCCAACGGCCATGGTTCTAAACTTCCAAAATTTCTGAGGAATCTCCCTCAAGGCATATCTGCACCTAAACACTACCAAACATATATTCAGGGTTTTGAGCAGCAGTAGATCATTGCTAAGGTCCAATGGAAGGAAGAACAACACTTACCCATATCGAAAAGTCGAGAAATCTCGTCAGAGGGCTTCGAGGGTTTCGAGGGTGTGGATGTGGTTTTGGTGGTAAAGGCAAGGGGGACGGATGGAGGGCGCCATTTTTATGGGTGTGAGTTCTTCTGGGCGTCGGCTGTGGAGAGAGAAGGGAGGGAGGGTGAGTGGGGTGCAGGAGAGGGAGGTGAGTCGTGGGGGGGTGAAGATGGGTTCTGGGTTTTTTAGGTTTTTTTTTTTAAAAAAAAAAAAGAAGATTCAGGTTTTAAAAAAAAAAAATAAAAAAATAATTTTTTTCCACATGGCACATATTTTGCAGCCACGTGGCACAAATGTGGCAGTCATGTCAGCACTTAACGGATCAATGAATGGAAAATGTAACTGATGTATTATTTTGAAATAAAATAGTACGTGAGGTATGAAAGTGAAATGTTTTAAAGATATTGTATGAGATTGTAATAGACCTAAAACCTGAGGAGCTACTATGTAATTTAGCCTAGTTATTATATATTTATCATTTAACCTCTGGTACAATAGTTATTATATATTTATCATTTAACCTCTGGTACAATAGTTATTATATATTTATCATTTAACCTCAAGATAATACATTATAATGAAAATCACGAGTCATAGACTCTAGGTAAGACCCTTTCTCAAGATCTGAGTTTGTAATAAAAGAGTTTAATCCGTTTCAAGCATCTAGGTGAACAAGAAGAAAACCATTAAGACGAAGCACCAAGACGAGTCTCTAACCATAACCATTTCGTTCCACCGCAACAGACCGACGATATTCTGTCGAGCAGCCCCACTGCCAGAACTTGGACCCACACTTTTGGCACTCGTCGGCCCATCCACTGTAATATATAGGAAATTAAAGAACCCAAAACTGTTATAGCTAATTTTTAGGCTTAAAAAAATTTGGTCGTCTTTAAACTCTGCAAAAATATTATTCTTACCATTTATTTATATTATTTCTCTAATAAAAATGAAATTCACTTACATTTATGAATTTTTAAAAATAATACAAATAGATAATAAATGTGACACTACTCTAAAATCTATTTTGATCACCTGTTTTTATTAAGTTAATTTGGTTAGTGTGGTGTTCAAAATTAACAATTATGGTCACTTAATTGAAAAATATTAAAACATTTATTCAATAATTAAAATGAATAAAATATCAATTTAAAATGATTAGAATGAATAAAATAACAATTTAAAAACTTTAAAATTCATTTAAAAAGAATAAAGATTGAAAACGAAGAAGAGATTAGGGATAGATTTTTCAGTGTGACTGGTATACAGGGTGGTACATTACATGTCGTTATACAAATTGTGAGATATGTGTGCAAAAAAATTAATAACTTAAAAAATAAAATTTACTACCACTCCTATTAAAGCACTCCTATTAAAGTATATGATGTACCACTTGTGTTTCCGTTACAACTAAAAATTTCTCAAGATTGAGGGCATCGGGGAAGACCAGCCCAACACCGTCACCACCTCTCTCTCACTCTCTCCATTGCCAAGATTACCCCCTCCTCCAGCCATACGCACTCCACTTACTGGATCCGCACATATTGAATAAATTCATCGCTCAAACTAGCAGAGGAACTGTGAGTCAAGGGCTGTCGTAACGCTTGATGGGGGGTTGTAGAAGACTTGCCAGATTAGGTTTTCTAGTTGTTGATGGTCGCGTGGTGGCTGACCATCTTCCCCGATGCCCCCCAATATTTTCATTCCTCCTCTTTTTGTGCTTTTAATTAGTTTCATTCATTTAATGAATATTTTAATATAATTATTTTTGTTTACTTCAAATTGGCCGAAGTGACAAAAATTGTTAAACTTTGAACAATACAGTGACCAAATTGATTAAATTAAATACACAATGACCAAAATAATTTTGACCCAGCCATATCAGAGTGACCAAAAAGATTTTTAAACCTAATTTTTAGTTATCACTTACCGCTAGGACTTGGAGCAAGACTGCTGGCAGTTTTAGTAGAGTTGCCTTCCAGTTGATAGAAAACCTGAGCTTCTGGTGATTTAGGATCCAAATGCAGAAGTTCTGCGCGCATCCAGCAATTCCATGCCAACCAGCAAATCAAACAGAAAAAGTAGTGTGTCAAAGTTAGAATGCTACTGCAGAATGTATGTATGTATGTATATAACAAGAAATACGAATGTACGTACGTACCGGGACACTTGGAGACATTGGCAGGGGCCTTGCAAACGGAAGGCAGGCCCAAAGCAAGCGTTACATTCATCTGCAGACCAAGTTCAGGATCATTGCGATCTTTAATGATAACACAAAGGCACTTCTTATTGTTGTTGAGCACTTGTTTGAGACCACTGCAACAGTCTGGTGTTGGAGCCTTGGCTTGACCTCCAACGTAAGGCAGACACGTGGCCATCCCTACTAACTGCTGCGTACATTCCTCTCTGTCTTTTGCTGAATCTGCCGTTGCGAAGCTCGCTGTATAACTTGATATCATAACTAACAGGACTAGGACCAAGTAGCCAAACCATAATGCCATTTTCTGTACTGTAATTATATTATCAGATCAGTAAAGAATAATATTTCAGATGTAAGCTAGAAGAGAGAGAGAGAGAGAGAAGCGCTTTGTTAATTTATAAGACAAATTAAGGTGGTAGCTAGAATTTAGTGGCGAACTGCTGGTGGTGTGGCCTTTGGGTTCATCCGTTCATATGTATACATATATTCTGCGGTCTGAATCTGCACTTGAAGGGATATATAGTTGCTTCCAGAATAGAGAGTTAATGGACAAAATCATTGAGTTTGAGTGGTAAAGATCGTGCGGCCGGCAAAAGGCAAAACCATATATCTATATGTTATATATATACAAGGTGATGATGTGTAAATAACAGCTTCCGGGTGTTGTGAGTTTAAACTAGAATGCTAAATCAAGTATACATCAAATATTAGTGGGGGATCAGTTAAGTGCGTCCCTTCACCAACCCCACTAAGGCCACAAGATAACATTAATTAATGTTACTTCTCTTTCAGATGGCCGCTTCCATATATTTCTTAGTTTTCTTTCAAGGCTATTTTTTCAGAATTGATGCCATCATGACATCATTCAACCATATTATTGACATAATGCAGAACACATCTTACTTAAAAAAGAAAGAAAAAAGTTAACGGGGTTGTGGTGATAAGAAAAATGCGAATGATAAACACACTGTGAAACCCCACCCCCAAAACTTATTGTAATTTCACATTTTCCCTTAAAGATATATGAGATTACATTTTCACCCTCACTATTATACCCAATTTGGATCTACTATCTAGATTTCCTCCTCTCTCTCTATCTACCACGTGGCACCACCCATACCTCATCTTTCTTTCTCTCCTTCTTCTCTCTTCTTCTCTGGGAGTCAACTCTCACACTCTCGTAGATCTTTTTCTCTCTCTCTCTCTCTTTCTCTCTCTCTCTCTTGTCTCAACTATCTCATCTTCTCTCGGTGAACTCACACACACACGTACATACCTACACGCCAACCATCTCGCCATCATCACATGGACCTCTTCTCTCTCCCTCACCTTTCCGATTGCACTCTCTCTTCTCGGCATTGTGCACATTCACTGTGTACGCGAGTTTTCCCACGAGGTAAGTTGAACTCACCTCTAAATCCCCCTAAATCGAGTTGAGAAAAATGATTAGATAGTTTTGAAACCTATTGGGGTGTTTTATTGGACGCAAGAATACCCTGGGAACACTTTTCCCAATTTCCGGTGAGATGCCGCAACTTGCTAGCCATTTTCCAGTCATCTCCAACGCCAACGCCACCCTATCTTGGTATGACTTGAACCCCTACTATTTTATCTTCAATTTGGCTTTAGAATGACGAATTTTGGTTGAGTTTCAACCTCTCATCGAAGTCAGGGGAATTGTCTAGCCGGATTCCAGCCTTCTCTTTCGTTGAGTCTGGCGACCGACGAATTGAGTTGGGCCAGCCCAACCCACTTAACCCATTTAAACCAAGGCTCTTCGGGCCGTGACCAACATCAGGCCTTTGGCTTGCTAAAACCCTAAACCCAACCGAATTACCCCCCATGTCTAAAACCCTTTAACCCTAGCCCTGGCCTCCAAGCCCAGGCTCAGTTGTACAAAACCCAAGGCCCTCAGCCCACTAAACTCTTAAGCCCAAAACCCAGTAACCCTAAACCCTATTTCCTTGGGCTTAAGCCCAAAAACCTTAAACCCTATTCCTTTGGGCCGGGCTCAAAGCCCAAAACCCAAAACCTAGATCCAACCCACTTAATCGGTTGACCCGAGATGATTGACCTGACCTGGTTGACCCGACATGTTGGCTTTAACTTTGACCTGTTGACTTTGACTTTGACCAGTCAACAGTCAACGTTGACTTTTTTGTTTCAGTCGGGACCCCTCCTAATCTAATTTCGATGTCCTGGATCCATTTTTATGTCCGTTTTCCCAAATTCAATCGTTTGAATAGAGTTTTGTTAATTTTACCCTTTATGTGCTTAGGTGCAATTATTAGTGGCGATTTCGTCATCCCTATTTCGTACGTCTCTACTACGACGGAGTATCTGGGAGTGGACCCCTTCTACAATGCATATTTTAATAGTAGAAATGCATACATGAAAAGCATGATTTAGTGGTTATATTTTATGAGTAAATTAGATCTACACTTATGATATATCATGCTTTACTGCGAATATTTTGGAATACCATATTTTATCGAAATTATGTTCTTCGTAGTATATATGATGGATGACTATAT
Source organism: Malus fusca (assembly GCA_035220775.1). Classification (NCBI taxonomy): domain Eukaryota; kingdom Viridiplantae; phylum Streptophyta; class Magnoliopsida; order Rosales; family Rosaceae; genus Malus; species Malus fusca. The sequence goes on along the minus strand of CM069065.1, from coordinate 157,814 downwards.
ACTGCTTATGAACATGTTTTTACACTTCTTTCTAGTATATATGATGGATGACTATATGCTATGAAGATGCTTTTAAGATATATGTACCTATGTTTGGAAAAAGTATATTCAATGGTTTTGTGCGTATCTAGTGGTCACTGTTCTGCATTCGGGTGATGATACTTATATTGACCTTCAGGTTGGGTGCTGTAGGAGCCTTCAGGCAATCATACTTGGGTTGGGTGTTGTAGGAGCCTTCAGGCGATGATACTTATATTGACATTCGAGCTGGGTGCTGTAGGAGCCTACGAGCGATTGATACTTGTGAAGGAAGTGTTGTGAATGAAGAGTTCTATATGCCTTCAGGCGATACTGATACCACTAGTTAGTACATTACATATGACATATGTTTTATGAAAGGTTTTATGGCATGCTAGGGTTTTCGGAAAAACCTATCACATATTATGCTATTAGTTTTCATAAAACTTTGGGAGTTAGTATGTTGATAACTATTTCAATATTATATATATATATATATATATATATATATATCAACTTGGTCTGCTCATGTTTGTTTTGCACCCCTTCAGGACATAGGAACGAGGATTACGACCCGCACTACGAGGTTTTCCCCTACCAGTGATATCGTGCCATCATCTCTGCTTTGACTACTATTGCAATAACACCTCTTTATTTTATCTTCCGCTTGTACTCTGAATTAGTTGTATGCTCTAAACATGTCATGCATTATCACTATCTTTATCATTGTTGGCAGTTGAATATTAGTATATTATCTTGTAGTTCGAACGAAATTTATACGCATGTTTTACTTGTTCTCAGCATATGTATTCATTAAATGGCTTTTGTCACCTGCGGGTGTTGGCCAGCACGTGGCAATCCCGATGTCCCTCGAACATCAGGATCGGGGCGTGTCAATTTGGTATCAGAGCATACTTAGGACTTCATTCTTCCATTTGGTAATCATAAGCTTTCTTGTATCCAAAATCTTTCGTCTTTCTAAACCTTGTTTGTTTCTTATCAGAATTATGAACTATCCTGGTGGGAATGTATCTCGACGACCTCATTCTGGTATAATAAGAGGAATTCAGCAGTTGACCTCTGCATTACAGCATGATTTTCCTGGTAGTAACAGGTCGAGTCGTACATACATGGAGATTGCTCGTAGCCACGGTGTTACGGATCTTAGGGTAGTTAGAGCCTGTCAGGAGGCTGATGATTGGTTGAATGATACTCTAGAAAACATGAAATGCCCAGCGTCAATGGGCAAATACCGTTGGTTACTTTCTTCAAGGGGACGCGAGGTTTTGGTGGAAGTCAGTGAGAGGCTTTCGTCCACCTGGTTCCTTGATGACTTGGGCCACATTCAAGAAACTCTTCAGCGCACACTTTTTTAGCCCTAATTATCAGCGGAGAAAGCGACATGAGTTCTTGGAGTTTCGCCAGGGCGATATGAGCATTACAGAGTTTGATAGCACTTTCCGGCGCCTGTGGAGACACCATGAGGGAACCTATGGGAACCAGCAGAAGATGATGATTTAGCTGCTGATTGCTATAATCTTGGACTATCGCGAGCTTCTGGCATCACAAAGGCATAGGTCGTATGAGGATATGATTGAGACGGCCTTGAGGATCGAGCAGACGAGATGAGACAATCTTAACCAAGATCAGCCTCAGAATCAAACCCAGCCTCGGAGTCAGAATTGACATCAGAATCAGAATCAGAGGGTCGTAGTTTCCGATCTTAGAGCATGAGGGAGTCTTCTACCTCTTCTAACCCCTTCGGCCCTAGACACTCTCATTCTTTCAAGGGACAAGGTCAGGGTTCAGGATCATCTAGTGACAACTCAGGCAGTAAGTCAGGGAGGCGATAATTCATCCATTTTGATTCAGGCGCAGCTAGACCGAATGTGTGTTATAGGTGCGGCGACGTTGGACATATGGCCTGAGATTGCGGTACTCCACATTCATCTGCTAATTATGTAGCTGGTTTGGGTTACGGTGGGAGTAATAACCCGAATACTAGTTATGTGGGAGCAGCAGTACTTAGAACTATGACGGCAGTGGTAGCCAGAGTACCTAGTTTTTTGCCAAGCGACAACCACATCAATCTGGAGCATCTTCAAGCAGCTGTACTTAGGGGAACAAAGCAGGCCGTAACAACCAGGGTCCTAGGACTCAAGGCGGCCGTAACAGTTGAGCGGGATGTCAAGTTCATGAGCATATCAACGCCATGACTCAGCAGAAGGCGGAGTAGGACCCCAGAGTCATTATGGGTACGTTACTTGTGTGTGATAATTAGGCTAGAGTTCTGATTGATTCGGGTGCCACTTATTCATTTGTATCTCCATCATTTGCACGAGTTTTGAAACTTGCAACCTTAACCGCTTGGTTTTGATATGCTTATACAAATGCCTCCTGGAGATCTTTTATGTGCACAATGGAAGTATAGGGATTGCCTGGTCATAGTTGAAGGGGAACTCATAGAGGCTAATTTAATTCCCTTCAAACTTGAAGAGTTCGATGTCATCTTAGGAATGGATTGGCTATCCAGGCACCATGCTTATGTCGGTTGTAGGGAGAAATTTGTGACATTCAATCAGCCTAGATGATCATCGATCGCGTTTCAGGGTGAGCGATGAATCCTTCCAAATAGTATCATTTCTTCTATTCAGGAGACTTAGTTAATGCAGAAATGATGTGTGGGATTATTAGCCCACATAGTCACGATGGATACACCTTCTTTGTGTCTTGATGTGCCAGTGGTTAATAAATTCACCGATGTGTTTCCTAAGGATTTGCCAGAGTTACCATCGGCGAGGGAAATCGAATTCACTATTGATTTACTTACAAGTACAAACCCTATCTCCTTAGCACCATACTGAATGGCACCAACAAAGTTGAGGGAACTGAAGACTCAACTTCAGGAACTTGTGGATAAGGTCTACATCCAGCCCAGTATGTCTCCCTGGGGCATTCCTGTCTTGTTTGTGAAAAAGAATGATGGATTGATGAGACTTTGCATCGCCTATCGGCAACTAAATCGGGTGACGGTGAAGAACCATTATCCTTTGCCTTGGATCGACGATCTGTTTCACCAGCTGAAAGGTGCTCATATGTTTTCTAAGATCGACCTTCACTCGGTTATCACCAGCTACTGATCCGGGAGGAAGATATGTCGAAGACTACTTTCCGCGCTAGATATAGACATTGTGAGTTCCGTGTCATGCCTTTTGGGTTAACAAATGCACCTGCAACATGTATGAATTTGATGAACAGAGTCTTCAGACAATATCTGGATCGGTTTGTTATTGTGTTCATTGATGACATCCTGATCTATTCCAAAAGTAACATCGAGCACCATAAGCATTTAAGGTTAGTGTTGGAGAGGTTGAGAAATCATCAGTTGTATGTCAAGTTCAGTAAATGTCAATTCTGGCTAAACCAGATCAATTTCCTCGAACATGTGGTCTCTGCTGAGGGAATTAGTGTGGACCCTCATAACGTTTCAGTAGTGTTTACTTGGAAGCAACCGAGGAATGTAATAGAAGTGAGGAGCTTTCTAGGTCTGGAAGGCTATTATTGACACTTTGTGCATGATTTCTCCGCAATCGCCCTGTCTCTTACTAAGTTGACTCGGAAGAGGGTCAAATTCGAGTGGGATGATGATTGTGAACAAAGTTTCCAGAAGCTTAAGCGACATCTTACTCAGGTTCTCGTCCTTGCTCTTCCGGACGATGGTGGTGAGTTCGAGATTTACACCGATGCATCCTTGTCAGGATTGGGTTATGTTCTAATGCAGCATGAGAAAGTCATCGCCTATGCTTCCAGTCAACTCAAGAATCATGAGAGAAACTACCCCACTCACGATCTGGAGCTTGGGCTAGTGGTATTTGCTCTAAAGATCTGGCGACAATACTTGTATGGCGAGAAGTACCGCATCTTCACTGATCACAAGAGCCTGAAATATGTCTTCACTCAGAATGAACTGAATTTAAGATAGACAAGATGGATAGAGCTCATTAGTCACTATGGCTGCACTATCGAGTATCATCATGGACACGTCAATGTAGTAGCGAATGCACTTAGCTGGAGATCTCATGGACAACTTACCTCCCTTAGAGCTATTCATGTGCCACTACTGTTTTCTCTTTGAGAAACCAGCATTACCATGATGCTAGATCCACATGGAGCCTTGTCAGCACACTTCCAGGTTAGACCTATTTTGGTGGGTATGGTTAGGGAAGCTCAGAAGCTTGATCCATAGTGTGCAGACCTAAAGAAGCAGGTACATGATGGGTCGAGACAAGATTTGAAAATCCGAAGATATGGAATCTTGGTGATGGGAAATAGGTTGTTTGTGCCTAAGGACAACGAAGCAGTGAAGAAAGAAATCTTCGATGATGCTCACATTTCAGCATATGCCATGCATCTAGGGAGCACTAAATTGTATCACACTATCTGTCTATTCTATTACTGGGTTGGGATGAAACGGGATGTGGCAGATTATGTAAGGAGATACATTATTTGCCAGCAGGTGAAGGCAGAGAGACAAAGACATGAAGGGCTAATGCAGAATCTCCCGATACTAGCATGGAAGTGGGAAGACATCACCATGGATTTCGTGTATGGTTTGTCGAGGACGCAGTCGAGATTTGATGTCATTGGGGTGATTGTAGACCGACTCACCAAAACTGCTCATTTCATACCCGTTCGACAAACCTACTCACTAGAGAAGTTGGCAAAACTGTTCATTGATAATATTGTCAAGCTTCATGGTGTATCTGTCATTATCGTGTCGGACAAAGATCCACGGTTCACATCCAGGTTTTGGAGAGCTTTTAATGTCGCCATGGATACTCAATTATTGTATAGCATTGTCTACCACCCGCAGACCGATGGTCAGTCCGAGTGAACGATTCAAACCTTGGATGACATGTTGAAAGTGTTTGTTCTCTAGTCGAAGGGTAGCTGGGATAGTTATTTGCCCTTGGTTGAGTTTGCTTACAACAACAACTATCATTCTAGTATTGGCATGGCACTGTTTGAGGCACTATATGGGAAGGTGTGTCGGACATCGTTGTGTTGGACAAAAGTCGGTGAATGAGTGTTAGTGGGGCTAGAGATTGTGGACACTACTAATACTAACATCCAGCTAATTAAGAGAAATCTAAAGGCTGCTCAGGATTGACAGAAGAGCATTGCAGATCGTCATTCCAGAGACCGAGAGTATAAGATCGATGACTTTGTCTTCTTAAAGTTGTCTCCCTATAAGGGTGTGGTTTGATTTGGTAAGCGAGGAAAGTTGAGTTCTCGATATGTTGGCCCCTACCAGATTACGGAGAGGATTGGTGCAGTTGCATATAGGTTGGAGTTACCACCAGAGTTGGCACAGATTCACAACGTTTCTCATGTTTCCATGCTTCGAAAGTATGTGTCGGATCCCTCTCATGTTATTCAGCCAAAACCACTGGAAGTGAATCAGGATGCGAGCTACGTCGAGGAACCAGTGGCTATCGTCGACCGACAAGAGAAAACCTTGAGGAATAAAGTCATCCTATTGGTAAAAATGTTTTGGAGAAACCATTTAGTCGAAGAAGTGACATGGGAAACGAAAGATTTGATGAAGAGCCAGTACCCGTATCATTTTAGTTGAGTTTGTAATTTCGGGGATGAAATTTCTTTTAAGAGGGGTAAATTGTGAAACCTTACCCCCAAAACTTTATGTAATTTCAAATTTTCCCTTAAAAATACATGAGATTACATTTTCACCCTCACTATTATACCTAATCCGGATCTACTATCCATATTTTCCTCCTCTCTCTATCTGCCACGTGGCACCACCCCTACCTTCTCTTTCTTTCTGTCATTATTCTATCTTCTTCCCCGGGAGTCAACTCTCACACTCTCTTTCGCAGATCTTTCTCTTTCTCATCTTAACTCTTTCCTATTCTCTTGGTGAACTCACACACACACACGTACATACCTATACATCAGTTATCTCGCCATCATCACCTAGACCTCTTCGCTCTCCCTCACCTCTTCGATTGGACTCTCTTCTCATCATTTTGCACATGAGTTTTCCAACGAGGTAAGTAGAACTCACCTCTAAATCTCCCTAAATCGAGTTAATAAAAGTGATTAGATAGTTTTGAAACCTATTAGGGTGTTTTATTAGAATCAGGAATACCCGGGGAACATTCTTCCCAGTTTCTAGCAAGATCTTGCGGCTTGCTAGCCATTTTTCGGTAGTCTCCGACGCCAACTCCACCCCATCTTAGTATGACTCGAACCCTACTAATTTATCTTCAATTTGGCTTTAGAATGACGAATTTTGGTTGAATTTTAACCCCTCATCGGAGTAGGGGGAATTGTCCCGATGGATTTTGGCCTTCTCTTTTGTTGGGTTCGACGACCAACAAATTGAGTTAGGCCATCCTAACCCATTTAACCTTTTTGAACCGAGGCTCTTTGGGCCATGACCAACATCGGGCCTTTAGCCTGCTAAAACATTCAACCCAACCCAATTACCCCCATGTCCAAAACCCAGGGCATTCGGCCTACTAAACTTTTAAGCCCAAAACCCAGTAACCCTAAACCCTATTTCCTTGAGCCAGGCCTTAAGCCCAAAACCCTATTCCCTTGGGCTAGGCTCTAAGCCCAAAACTTTAAACTTGGATCCAACCCACTGAACCGTTGACCCGACCCAGTTGATCCGATCTGTTGACTTTGACTTTGACTGGTCAACGATCAACGTTGACTTTTTGTTAACTTTTTCGAATTTCGATCGGGACCCCTCTTAGTCTAATTTCGACATCCTGGATCCATTTTTGATGTCCGTTTTCCCAAATTCAATCGTTTGAATAGAGTTTTGTTAATTGTACCCTTTATGTGCTTAGGTGCAATTATTAGCAGCGATTCCGTCATTCCTATTTCGTACGGCTCTACGACGACGGAGTATATGTGAGTGGACCCTTCTAAAATGCATGTTTTAATTGTAGAAATGCATACATGAAAATCATGATTTAATGGTTACGTTTTATGAGTAAATTAGATCGACACTTATGATATATCATGCTTTACTGCGAATATTTTGGAACACCATATTTTATCGAAATTATGTTCTTCGTAGTATATATGATGGATGCCTATATGCTATGAAGATGCTTTTAAGATATATGTACCTATGTTTGGAAAGAGTATATTCAATGGTTTTGTGCATATCTAGTGGTCATTGTTCTGTCTTCGGGCGATGATACTTACCTTCGGGTTGGGTGTTGTAGGAGCCTTCGGGCAATGATACTTATATTGACCTTCGAGTTGGGTGCTGTAGGAGCCTATGGGCGATTGATACTTGTGAATGAAGTGTTCTGAAGGAAGAGTTCTATATGCCTTCAGGCGATACTGATACCACTAGTTAGCACACTATATATGACATATGTTATATGAAATGTTTTATGGCATGCTAGGGTTTTCGGAAAGACCTATCACATATTATGCTATTAGTTTTCATAAAACTTTGGAGGTTAGTATGTTGATAACTTTTTCAATATTATATACATATATATATATATTTCAACTTGGTCTACTGATGTTTGTTTTGCGCCCCATCAGGACATAGGAATGAGGATTACGATCTGCACTATGAGGTTTTCCCCTACTAGTGATATCGTGCCATCTCTGCTTTGACTTCTATTGTAATAACACCTCTCTATTTTATCTTCCGCTTGTACTATGAATTAGTTGTATGCTCTGAGCATGTCATGAATTATCACTATCTTTATCATTGTTGGCAGTTGAATATTAGTATATTATCTTGTAGTTCGAACGAAATTTATACGCATGTTTTACATGTTCTCAGCATATGTATTCATTAAATGGCTTTCGTCACCCACGGGTGTCGGCCAGCACGTGGCCATCTTGATGTCCCTTGGACATCGGGATCGGGACGTGTCACACACACTAATTGTTTAGACACCCATGTGCAATATCGTTTGTTTCTGTTTGATTTATTTCATATGATGACCAATAAAAAAAGAGTGTGAGAGGGGCAAAAAAGGGTACGAGAAAATCAGCTCCTTAAGAAAAACTCTCTCTCAAAGTGAAATGATCAGTTAGGGATAATTTCATAACCAGCTCGTTTTCAGTTTCTCGTTTAATATTTGTGTGCTAAGATATGAGAAAAGTAAGTAGGGAAAAAGATGGTGAAGAAGGGTGGTGAGAGGGAGGAGAAGAAACAAAGAAGGAAAAATAAAAACTAAGAATCAAATGGCTATCAAATGAGTCTTTAGATGGCAAGGGTTAACCAAATCGCTGGCAAATGATTTTGGTGCGTCTCTCATCATCCTTTTTGCCTAAGTAAGTTTTTCCTTCCTCTGGTTCATTATTTATCTCAAATTCTAACCATCTTTGTTCGCTCGAAACTTCTCCCACTTTTGACTAGTGACCTAATTTAAATTTTTTTGAGCTAGATGGTGGTCTTCAGTTTGTTGTGTTTTGCAGTCTCTCTAGAGAAGTTTTTTCAGTGAGCTTTCTCGTCATTCACTTTTATGGGCTTGCTCTTTCAAGCTTTGGAATTTGTCATGCCCCTTGGCGCTTTGGATATGGTTGTGTTGCATGATGTTTCGAACCATAATTTTTTTTATTTTACCTAAACTATTTATTTTCTAATTCATCTTTTAAAGCTCAAAGTTGGACCTGTAAATTGGGCCCAGCCTACGAGTTCAAGGCTCAAGCACTACCCCGCCTTAAATTTTTCGACCTCGAAAATAAATGGGTTAGGCGGCCCTAAGTCAAATATGTAAGGCCCTGGCCTAGCTCATGGGCTTAAAAATTGTGGCGTTATGAGCAAACCACCCAGCTGGACCAATTTTTGTCCCTTTAATCATTTTAATTTAATTATAAAAAAAATGTAATATAGTTCAGATTTTTTTTCCCATTAATATAGTTAAGATTGAACCTATGCCCTTTTACTTTCATCAATTGTCAATTACCATTGAACTAAGGAAAACTAATGAAACTAGCCTACCAAAACTAATTTTTGATGAAAAATACTTAACCAACTTTTCTTAATAATAAGGACAAAATCCAATATTTTAATAACTGCAAGATTAACTATATAGAAAATATTTGATCCCACTTCATAGCACAAGTTGGTGTGTAGCACTGTTGGTGAGTGTTTTATGTTAGATTTTCTCCATTCCCAAAACCTATTTAAAGCTTATTTTTTTCTTTTCTTTTTTCTTTTATTTTTTCTTCTGTCTAGGTGTGGCCTCATGAGTGAGTTGCGCGTCTGCTTGTTTTGGTGCATTGTATATCTGGACTTTGTTTTGTTTGTGGGCCTATTTTGTCATTTTTGTCTTTATGGTTAATAAATGTATGCTTTCGATTAAAATTTTGTTTTGTGATAACATTTTAGTATAGCTTCCCTTGAACTAAGGTATTGTTGAGTTAATATAGACAATTAAATGAAATAAATAAGTATTACAAATTAATTATTTTAAAGAAAGTTCCAAAGTATTTAAATTATATTGCGCCATATCTGATCAAGCCTAAGAAAGGGTCAGGACTAAATTCGGCCTATGAGTCAGCCCAGGACCTAAATGCAAGGTCTAGCCCTGCCCATTTAAAATCAGGTCAAATAAAGACCAGATCTAAGACTGGGCCAGGCCTGTTACTTAGTACTACGGTTTAGTGGTATTCCTCTTCATTTGTAAGTGAGAGGTCTTAGGTTCGATTCTCGCCAAAAACAAATTTGAACCACATTATTACTAACCCATTATGAGGTTAAGCCTAACCCCTCCCATTAGACCATCTCCAACTCATGGGATAAACCTTAACATATAAGCTTTAAAACCCCCAAAACCATCTCCAACCCTTGAGCTAAAATAAGTCCTGAAGAGGAAGTATATCTTTGGGCTAGATTCCCTCCACAATTTAAGCATGGCTGAAATTATTCTAGACCCACCAAACTGTTATATTTCAAACATTCTTTTGTTTTTTACTTATAGTCTAACGATTATGATTAAATGAGATCAAATCTAATGGTTAAAATAAGATTTGACGGCCCAAAATTAAATCAACGTTTAAAATAATTTACATCAAATTTAACTTAAAACTTTATAAATACCTATGTAATTGTATGATTTTTTTATTACTTATCGGAATTTAGATATTTTTAGATTGAAATGTTTATCAAAATAAATTAGGATAATCTACATAAATTTTATTTACAAAAAAGTTACCGAAATGTTAGGCTAAAATCATTATTTAATAATCTCGTGCTAACATTTTAAGCCATAAGGGTTGGAGGAGAAAATCAGTTTCAAGGTTATGACTTAAAATTTTTTGACTTAAATTTTTAAACTTTATTCTCAAGAGCTGAAGATAATCTTAGTATAGAAATATCGTTTGTTAAAAAAAATAAATGAATAAACTAGGCCGGTTAGATCCCAACCAAGCTAGCCCACAATCCAACAAATAGGGTTTTGCTATGACCTTTTTATAACTCTATTTATTATTATTAAATAAATTTAAATTTTGAAATTTGTATTTATTCATTAGACGTATCTCAAAATTTAAATTAATTTAAAAATGATAAATATAACGATGAACATCATTAAAAATTAGAAATTAAAAACCCTACACGAGATGTCGCTGTATAGAAACTGAAAACACGATCTGATCGAATTGTTTTGAGCCGTTAAGATCGATGCTGACACTCTCATGCTAGGCTAGGGTTTCTGATAATTGCAATTGCTTTGGCACACAGGAGCAGCAGCAGAAGAATATGGCATCCACCTCTGTCGCACTCTCAGCTCTCTCAATCTCACCCTTTTGTACCTCTCAACCCCACAGAAACCCATGCGCCTTCTCTTCTCCCTCCCTTCCCTGCCACCTTCCCCCCTATAACCTGACAACATTTCTCGGCTCAAGGCTTTCTATTCGAATTCCGAATGTAAAGCACATGGCTTCCGAGCATCGGACGGCCGTCGCCACCGTCCTCTTTAGCCTCCCAACAGCGTAAGTCTTCTTCTTCTTCCAAGTGATGGTATTTTAATTGTACCTAGATTAAAGCCCGGCCCATCTGAGTTGTGCTGTACTGATTTGATTGTTTTGCAGGAAGCCCGACAGGATTTCTACTGGGAAAAGCCCCAAGTGAGTTATATTTATTTCATTTTGATTGCATTTTTGTGCGTGCCTATATGTGTCCATGTGAATTTGAATGTGAGATATTCATTGAATTTTGGTGTTTAGATGGTCCGCCAGAGCGATAAAGTCGTTTGCTATGGCTGAATTGGAAGCAAGGAAGCTTAAATATCCCAATACAGGGACCGAAGCACTTCTCATGGGGATTTTGGTTCAGGGTTAGTCAGCTTCTTGCGAGCTAAATCTCATCTGTATTTGTGCTTTCGTGTTATTTTTTGGGTTAATTTCAGTTTACTACCATAAAATTTCGTAGTTTTCAACATTTGGTACATAAAGCTTTTTTTCATCCCAAGTCATACCTCAAGCCTTAATTTTTGGACAGTCTAATACATCTGTTAAGTTAAGTTGACTGTTAAGCCAGCGGTTAACTAGTGACGTGGCGTTCATGTGGACAATGACTAGGTGCCACGTGATTAAAGGCCCGTGTGGAAATTTAAAAATAAAAAACTAAAAATTAGAAAATTAATTTAAAAAGTTTTAAATTAAGAGAATTGTTATTAGCACTCCAAAAATCTTGTTCTACGCTCTTCACAAGTGTATTTTTTCTTTCTAATTACAGAAAGTTTGGAGTGCAAAATGAGATTTTTGAAGTGTCAATAACAATTCCCAAAACTAAACCTAAACCTAAATTTTAACCATCCCCCATCGCTCAGACCCCTTCTTCCTCCTCTGTCTTTGCCAACTCGGTCTCCCTCCTCCGTCCCTCTCCCCACTCACGCTCGTCCTTCCCTCACCACCACTTCCCAACCCAACCTATACCTCCCCTAATCCCTCCATACCTGACCTGGATTCCCGATTTGGACTCTCCACCACCATGAAAACATGGAATTTGCACGTGCGGCGTGATAGGGGCGGCCTGATCTTCGGCCTAATCCTCCGCCGCCTGATTTCTCCTCTGTAATCTCCAACCTTGCTCTCAAATCTGCTGACTCACTTCCACTCGAGCTCTGACAAAGCGGTCACCGCAGCCCCTAAAGGCAATAGTAATCCCTCTTGCGGTGGCTCTCGGCCCTCTGATTATATCCAGGTACACCGCTGTTCAAGTGGATTCCGTTGCAGCGAAGGGGATTGGGAGCGGGGGGTGAGGTAGGAGAGGTGGGTTGGGTGGGATGCAGAGGAGAGAAGGGAGAAGGGGGTTGGGGAGTGAAGGAGGGGCAGATTGAACTCTTCCTCTGTGAGCGGTCTGGAATCGGGTTTTTTTGGTTTTTTTTTTATCGGAGGGGGAGATCTTGAAGAAGGGAGGAGAGGAGGAGACGGCCTTCACCTTCGTCCCCAAATTTCTGGCCGCATCTCTCTGTGATTTCTCTGTCTACATTGTAGAGACATACTTTTCGAAAGGGAAATGAATTCGTCCATCCCCGGTTTAGCACCATTCTGTAGAACCCAATTTGATGAGCCAATTTGTATATGGTTGAAAGCCTTGAAGTAGTTGAAGAGTTGAGACAAGGAAGCGTAAGGTTTGATTTTATTTTATTTTTTAGTTTTTAAAATTTTTTTTTATTTCCACGTGGGCCTTAATGACACGTGGCACCCAATTGTTGTCCACATGGGTGCCACGTCATCAGTTAACGACTGATTTAATAGCCAACTTAACGGATGTATGAGATTATCCGAAAATTAAGACTTGAGATATGACTTTGGTATGAAAAAAATTTCATGTACGAAATGTTGAAAACCACAAAACTTTAGGGTAGTAAACTGAGATTAACCCTTTTTTTTATTGTTTTTTTGTTTATGAAATGTTAAAACGCTAGTAATTGCCTGCCTTCATAGAAGTGGATCCTTTTGTAGATTACAAACGGTTCTGTGCTAAGAGAAAGTGTGTCTGCACTTTAGCATTTCGAGAAGTATGAATGGCTTTGAACTTGTCATGATGATTTTTTGATTTGATGATGCTGCATCTTGGGTTTATGGAAAAACTATAGAGGAAACAATACATTTTTTCTGTCAAGGGAGTTGATTTTCCCACACCCCTTTTAGCCTTCAACACACCGCTCTTTGTTTCTAACCATCATATTGAATAAATTACACTGAAGCAACAAAAATGATTAAACAGATTGTGTATGAGGAGATAAAGGGGTGTGTATTTTATCATTTCTCTTTTTGAAAAGTGGTATTTTTGAAGTCTTTATTATGGTTCTTGTTATCTTTATCGAAACCAAGAGCGGAAAGCTTGCTCATTTTTAAATAAAAAACTAATCCTATTTGAAATTTTTTATCATTTCTCAAAACATTTCTTAAGAACATTTCTTGAAAACAATTTTCTTTAAGACTCAAAAACTTGATTGGTAAGAGGAGAGAGGAGGAAAGAAAGTAAGAGATGATTGAAGGAAAGAGAAAGAAGGGAGAGGATCGGACGAGATAGAGAGGAAGAGGAGTGAGAGAATGAAGAGAGCGGATTGGAGGAGAGACGAAAAAGGTAAAAACAAAATAAAAAGAGGAAAGAGAAAGAAGAAAAGAGAGCGAGATTTGAAGTGACAGGGGAGGAGGGAGAGAAAAGAAAGGAGTGAGTTTTAAGTTTAAAAACTCACTTTTTATGTTTTTAGAGAATAGACTATATTTTTGAGTTAGCCTTGAGTTCAGTTTTTGAAAATAGTCCTACCAAACAAGTTTTTAAGGCCTAAAACTTGAAAATTGTTTTTGAGTTTAAAAAGTTGGATTCAAGTAGAGTACCAAACAAGATTGTCTTTTCGTACCATTCTTAGTTTTATTTCTACTCTGATCTTGTAACAAATAAAATTATCTGGATGAGCTTTGGTTCACTGAATCATAAGTTGCTTACTTCAAGAATCTTACCATGCTTAAGACCTAGTTTGGGAGTGAGGTGCTTAAAAAAAAAACACCCATGAAAAAAAGCTGTGAGGGTTTTAGGTGTTTGGTAAACTGAAAAAAAATGGCTTATTTTGGAAGCTGCTGTGAGAATAAGCTGAAATCAAAAGAAAAAGCTGAAGCTGCTATTTGCAGCTTTGGAAAACTGGCTTTTTTTCAAAGCACACGGAGCTACAGTGCTTCTTTAATGAAAAGAACCACTATTAGACTGCTTTTTTTTTTTCCAAAAGCACTTTTACAAAAAAAGTTTACCAAACACTCTGCTGATTTATTTCACAGCCGCTTATTCTCACAGCACAGCCGCTTATTCTCACAGCAGTTTTTTTTCAAAGCACAGCAATACCAAACCAGCCCTTAAGACAAACCTGGCAGCTCCTTCAGTGGCTTCCATGTGCCTTTGCCTCTATGTCAATGTTTGTTTAGTGTTTTTGTTTTTCGTGTTCATGTTATTCAGATATATTACTTTTGACTTCAGGAACAAGCCTAGCTGCAAAGTTTCTTAGAGCCAATGGAATCACACTCTTCAAGGTTCGAGATGAAACTGTAAATTTACTTGGAAAATCAGACATGTACTATTTCAGCCCTGAGCATCCTCCATTAACTGAACCAGCCCAGAGAGCCCTTGATTGGGCTTTTGATCAAAAACTAAAATCAGGTTTGTAAATTTAGGTTCAGAAAATCTGATGATGGTGATTTTGTAGTTGTTCGAAATCTAGGATTGTCATCAGTTTCCACCTTTCCCATCTAGGCATGTATGCTTGACATGCATAATTGTTTGGTTGGCAAGTGCATTTTCATCCTCACTGTTTATTGAGATTGTCTTCTCTGATGCAGGAGAAAATGGGGAAATAACAGTAACTCATCTGCTTCTTGGGATTTGGTCTGAAAAAGAGTCAGCAGGTTACAAGATCTTGGCGTCCCTAGGTTTTGATGATGATAAAGCTACAGAGCTTTCCAAATCTGTAAGTTTTAAGCTGGATTTTCTTCTTGAGTAGTTTTTGTTTAACGACTACTAATATGGGAATGGCTACTGTTTCATACAGATGGATAAGGATTATGATCGCACCTTTAAATAAGGAGGCAAAAATGCTTTTTTTTTTCTTTTTCAAACAATCGCTTGCTGTCAAATGTCCTCCTACACAGCCTCCAAAAGATATTACTTCCTGGTGCTTTTATTGAGGAAGTTCCTCTGCATATGGTGTGTTTCAGGATTCACAAATGATTGTTCTTTGATATAAATTTTGTATTCGTTGTTTAAGGGAATTCATGGAATTCAAAAATTCCATGCAGCAATAACATGTCGCCTAGTTGACTCTTACTACCGCAGGGGTTTCAAGAAAGAAAAGAAAATTGATTCACTTGTTTCTCTTTCATTACATTTTACCTTGCCTTGCTAAGCATTCAGCCGCTTTCCAACATCCTATCTGCTTGTTTTCACACTTCCATTGTATTATGAGATCAAGACACAGTCATTGAACTTGTACAATGATTTTCAAGGTATGGATGTTTATACTTCAATTACTTAGATCAAGAAACGTTCATCGAACTTGTACAATGATTTTCGAGGTATGGATATTTATACTTCAATTACTTTGCGTCGCCATTTATCCTTGTATTATGTTGTTTGAGATGTGTGGCAGGTGCCAAGTTGGTTGAAGAAACAGCTCATTCAAAGTGCATAAGCTTAAGAGGTTCGGATGTTTTAAGTTTAACTATCTTTGTTAAAAATATATAAGTCAAGATTTAACGGTTAAAGCATCCAGACTATTCAGTACTCCAGAGCATCTAAAAATTGCCAAAGGAAGGGCAAGGCGTTGCGTTGTGTCATCATCCATGAGTCCATCCAGTGCAGCCTTAAGTTGAGACGAAATCTTATTTACTCTAGTCTAAAACAAGACAATGAAATTGTCTGCCTGTGGAATTCCTCGGAAAATATCCGGCCTAGCATTTGGCATGGACTATTCTTAAGATGGGATGGATTGTGCGGAGTGGGGTTTACTATCTCGGTCACCGGGATAACTTTTACATTATATCAATTTTGAAAAGCTAAAAGAGCAAGACCTGTAGTTTGTAGAATTAACTAATGACTCACTTTGAATATGTGATTGCAGGGAATTTATAGCAGAAGTCCTTGAGGAATGTTGAGTGTCTTGATAAAATTGAGGTGTAAACCTTTTCCGCCTGCAGTTTTCAGTTAATAAATGGTAGGATTGTCCGCCTCTTTGGTTTTATGATGCATCAAATCAAAGTTGATTTAAAGCAGTGGACTGGAGTTTGTTAGGTGCCTGCGGTGGATCTGGAGCAGTTTATCCACCCAGGAATGCACCTTCGTTTTAACAATACAAAATAACAGATTTTGTGCCAGTTCATGGGAACACATTATACATATATGATGAAGGGAGCAAAACCGTTAAATGGAATCGTCAATTCTGAATGTCAAGGCGTGAAAGAGAGAAATTGCTTTTGCTAAATACCAAGTTGTGGTGTGTGTGTTTTTTTTTTTCGGAAACTGTATTGTGTGTTTTTGTGTAGCTTTTTTGGGTTTTGCACACATTGTTTTTGTTTTTGATTATCAAATTAAACAAGTTACGAAAGTTTCCTTAACATTTCTCTTTTACGAAAACAATGAAGAAAATTAAACAAGTGAGTGAAGACATGGATTAGCTACTAGCCTACTACTTCTCTTGTCGTGTCATAGAGAGGCGTAAATTATATTATGCACGTGCTTCTTGCTTTCTTGCATTACCAAAGTCAGACATAATGGATGTGCATGCGAACGATTCATTCAAACACTTATATATATGTTTTTTTATTCACACGACACACCTGAATTAGGATTAGGATTAGTTGGGTGACGTGGATGATGATGAGTGCCTGCCCTGTTCTTCATGCAGTGATGGCTTAGCAGCTACGTTCCGGGAAATTAAGGAAAGCAGGTAATTAATTGACCGTGGACATATGAAGCTAAGCTAACCTCCTAGCTGGTTTACTTTTCAACCTGTAATAAATGGTCAACATAATAAACACGTAAGGTAAGCACAAGTTCTAGATTGTGACGGCAAGTCAAAGAGGTTGGCTTGCTTGCCTTCCAATCCCAGTCCAATTATCCCATGCCATGTTCTCCGTGTTCCATTGCCCACTCCGTCCCTCCTTCCCTCCCGCCCTCCATAATCCCATCTATACATATATGAATGCTTGTTTGGATACTATAGTTTTGAATCCATTTCATTCATTCATTCATTCCACTCGTCCACTTCCACCCAATTAAAGTTTAGTTTAATTTAGAGAAATATGGTTCTGATGATAATGGAAAGCAGCTTCGCAGATGTGCTGTTGAAGGTTGGCGTGTTCTTCCTGGTTCAGGCCTTGGTATATCTCATCCTTTCCAACTCATCCGACATCTTCTCCAAAACCACCAAGAGGTCCCACAGCTTCAAACCAGCTCGCTCTGTCAGTATTCGCCGGATGCTCGCTGCTCTTTCTGACTTACCCGCTGGCGGCGAGCTCTCTCCTTCAACAAATTCAACGGACACGAACACGATGATGATGCAGCCCCCTAACAGCAAAAGCAGTAGCCAAGAATACTCAACCACTCGATTCTCCTAATTAAATTAAGCACATATTCGTACGTGACATATACATCATTAATATATGTATGTGTATGCTCGCTCGAGTTTGAGAGACTATTATTCATTTGTTCTTGATTAATGTCTTGTAATATGTAACATAGGGTATATATTGGCATTAGAATTTTGTTACATTATTTCCGTCTGGCTCATGACTTTTAGTTTGAAATATTAATTTGTATGAAATTGGATGCCTCTGTGTGTGTGAAATCGTACATACCAGTACTTGAATCTAATTTTAAATCTTATTACAAGCAATGCAAAAGAAAAGGAGAAAGAAAATTGTCATGATCGGTAATATTTTGTATAAATTAGGTTTGGCATATTGCTCAGTGAGTTTTTATCCCCAAATTGTTAAGATTGATGAAGCCACAATACTCATCAACTCCTAGTTCTAATGAGCTGCAGCTGCGCATGCCGCACAAGGATTCACATAAAATTTCTCAGAGTATGACATCGAAGCCAAACTCCGCATAATCCACGTATTTGCACCAGAAATCTTTAAGACAGATGCTGCCAACTTTCCGGAACTGGGACAAATTCTCGCTGGAAAACCTGCACCGCCGCCGGAACCAATAAGTATTGCTGGTAAGGAAAAAACAATAAGGAGGATGTTAGATACTCAAGCCCAAAGGAAGAGCCCAACCCAAAAGACTAGTCCAATAGGTGAGAGGACCCCTTGCACTTAAGTACCACTACACAATTTCTTGTGTAGCCGATGTGGGATCATAACATTACACAACCTTTCAGAAGACCCGACGCCCACAGCGGCACCAGTCACCAAGTCCCCCGTCGCCAAGTCCCTTGGGAACCCATACTCCCAAGGCAGCACCACGAGGATGCACCACTCGCCAAGTCCCGCAGCGTCGGGAACCTAGGCTCTGATACCAATGTTAAATACTCAATGTTAGATACTCATGCCCAAATGAAGAGCCTAACCCAAAAGACTAGTCCAATAGATGGGAGGACCCCTTGCACTTAAGTACCACTACACAATTTCTTGTGTAGCCGATGTGGGATCATAACAGAGGAGCATGTTAATCTAAGGTGTTCATATAGTTAAACCCGCTAGAGTACTAACCTCGAACGCTGAGTTTCAAAAACATCTTCTTCTTGTTGAATCCTTCCACGCGGGCTAGCAAAAGTTCTTCTATTGGTTTCTACACATTAGGTTACTATACCTAATGAAGAGTATTATGTGGCGTGTTTAAAATATCAGTATCGTTGTAAATATGATATGCAAATTTGTGGAAATATCGATATCAATGTCGGTTGCTTTCGAGGGAAATGATGGAAATTTAAAATGAAACATTAGAGAATGTCAAACACTGGTGACATATAGGAGTTTCTCCGATATTTAATCGATATGTTAGTATCGTTGTAAATATGATATGCAAATTTGTGGAAATATTGATATCAATGTCGGTTGCTTTCTAGGGAAATAATGAAAATTTAAAATGAAACATTAGAGAATGTCAAACACTGGTGACATATAAGAGTTTTTTCGATATGTAATCGATATATTAGAAATATCGACGAAACTGTCAATTTTTCCAATATGACGTGAAGTTTAGTCTTCACCCCCCATTTTCGTATCTTTCTCTCAATTTTTTTATATTTCCACATATCAACCGTATCAAAGAAATTTCAAACACTAATTATGTGTAATGCGCATAGCACCAACAAGAACCCTTACTTATATAGAGTACATAATCCTAATAGAATACACCCATCATAAGCCGGTTAGGAATCCTTAAATTAAGTCCAAATAGAATAGGAACCCCATTGCCCATGTTACTCGGTACCGTTTGGTACGTGGGACGGGACGGAACAGAGTGGGACGAGACGTTCCGTTCCACGTTTGGTGCGCCTAAAACGGGTGGAACGCGCTGTTCCACGGGATGAATTTTGGGTGAATTTCCGTTCCGCCTCACCCATCTGGAACGACTCGTTCCACATTTGTGGAACACAAAATTATAACCTCTCCGTCTCCTTCTTCTTCGTCCTTGTTTCCATCCGAGGGCATCTTTGCTCCCTCTCTGTTCCGTCCCGTCCCGTCCTGTCTGCATACCAAACAATACCTAAATTCACTAAACTATAGTGGGTACAAGATATGCTAAGTTAATACTCCAAATCCCAATTGGATTTCCAAGCAATCTATAAGAGCTCGTTTGGATGTGCTTTTAAAATGACTGAAAACGCTTTTGATGAAAATATTTTTGGAACTAATTCTTAGTAAAAATACAAGTAAATTCTAAAAAAGCACTTAAAGTGCTTCCTTAAAGAAGCACATAACTTGTACTTCTTTCAGAAAACACTTTAAGTGCTTTTGGAACCAAAAAATATTTTCTCTAAAAGCGCTTTCAGTCATTTTAAAAGTACATCCAAACGAATCCTAAGTGACTAGGAGACCACATTAATTAGGCATCATTGGGATTTCTCTCAATAGGTGCGGCTTTAGGAAATAAAAATATATTCCAACAGAGTACTTGTTCTACTTGTTCATTACCAACTCCAAACAAGAAAATGTTGGGATTGGAAAATGATGGCAGAGATGAGAGGGTAGTAGTAATGGAGGAAATGCAAGACGACATGTGGAGATCATCATAGTTGCCGTCAGGTGACCTGCTGAGCGACAAAGATTTGTTGGATACTTTCTCAGATTTGGATAGGGATGGGCAACGGTTATGGTAGGCGGGTAACCGCGGTTATTTACCTATAACCGTTTATATTCATATTCGCATAACCGTTTACCAGTTCGGTAATTGCATAAACGGTTATACCCATACCCATAACCGTTTATAAACGGTTAATCATACCCATAACCGTGTACCAATTTAACCATAACCGTTTACCCATTTAACCATAACCATTTACCCGTTTACCCGTTTACCCGTTTTTGAACCCATTTATTCTTTTTTTACCCATTTACCCTTTTTTCATCCGTCTATAGGTTTTTTTTTAACAACTTGAAAATTACAAAAGAAAAATTTATCATAATTTTCGTTTTCTGACAATTAAACACCGTTATAGGTACATTTTAGCATGCATTTTCCTATTTTAATCATTTAATTACTCATACAATTCCAATAATTGAAATAATAGTTTATGAACGATATTTTTCTCCTAAACCATAATCCATATGGATACCCGTTATAACCGCGGGTAGTTCATGTCATCATCTTCTTTTCAATGCATTTGAAACTTCCTCTAAGTTTGAAAGACCAATTCTTTTATACAGATGCAGAGTGTTTTATTCGAACAATTCTCTGTTTCCTTCCTCTCATGCAATGCAAAACCAAAAAAGTCCAATTTAATTTCCGCTGCAGGTTCAAGAGAATATTATTGATGCAAAGTTACCTTGGAAAGAATTTTTTTTTTTTCAGTAGAAATAGAGTACCTCGTGAATCAGGACCGATGGATACTCGTTATAACCGCGGGTAATACCTACAACTGATAGATACCTGTTATAACCACGGGTGTAGACAATGAAATTTCGGTAAATAAATCTTCACCAACGCATTAAAGTTTTGACATGTCACGGCATACATGGGATACGCCACATGTCACACAATTGTACACATGGCATGTGACTCAACAAATTGGAAGAAATACCCTTGGAGGATTAAACAAGTTTTCCTTCTCATTTTTGGGCAATGACAAGGCAAGCACACTTCAATCCATTATGGATGAAAACAAGTTTTTCTTCTCATTTTTTGGCAATGACAAGGCAAGCACACTTCAATCCATTACGGATGAAAACAAGTTTTTTCTTCTCATTTTGGGCAATGACAAGGTAAGCACATTTCAATCCATTACGGATCAAAACAAGTTTTTCTCATTTGGGCAATGACAAAGCATGCACATTTCAAGTTTAAAATGGTATGAAGTGGGAAATTAGGCCATAAGTTACACCACTTCAAGTTTAAAATGGTATTAAGTGGGAAATTAGGCCATAAGTTACACCACTTCAATTTCAATATTGCATTAAGTGGGAAAATTAGGCAATGGTGCTTGGAAAAGAAAAAAATATTTTGTGGTGGTGATTCATTCTCAAAGCCTATAAATAGGCTTCTCCATCAAGGTATCAATCATCCTAAAATTCACAAATACATTTCTCTACTCCCAAAATGGAAGAGAATACTCCCCACACATCCAAAATCCTTGAAGCTTTGAAACTCTAAAGCTCTCAAACAAATCTCGAAGGATCAAGAAAGCCTTATTCGTTCTTCATCAAATCCTCATTCAAGATCAAGCCCCAACGGCCCTTGAAGAACTTCCACCAATTCAAGATCAAGCATCGACGACCCTTGAAGAAAGTGTTCATCGTTCATCATCTGTTCATCCTAAGATCAAGCCCCGACGACCCTTTTGGATCAACAACATCAACAAATCCATACAATTGTTCATCCTAAGATCAAGCCTCGACGACCCTTTTGGATCAACAACATCACCAAATCCACACAACTGTTCATCCTAAGATCAAGCCCCGACGGCCCTTTTGGATCAACAACATCAACAAATCCACACAACTGTTCATCATAAGATCAAGCCTCAACAAATCCACACAACTGTTCATCCTAAGATCAAGCCCCGACGGCCCTTTTGGATCAACAACATCACCAAATCCACATAAATGTTCATCCTAAGATCAAGCCCCGACGACCCTTTTGGATCAACAACATCACCAAATCCACATAACTGTTCATCCTAAGATCAAGCCTCGACGACCCTTTGGATCAACAACATCAACAAATCTACACAACAGTTCTTCAAGATCAAGCCCTGACGGCCCTTGAAGAAGCTCCCAACCGTTCATCCAAGATCAAGCCTCAACGGCCCTTGGATCAACAACATCCATAAATCAACACCTTACGGAGATCGAATCAGAGGATCAAGTTAAAAGAGATCGTAACCCTACAAATCCATTAACACCAAAATATTTCTTTGTACACGTTGGTTCTTGTTTCAGGAATTTCCGTGTTCACAGCGGGTAATACCCATAACCGCCCATTTAAATTTCACGGATAAACGGCTATACCCATAACCGTTTGTTCGTCTAAACGGTTACCCATAACCGTAACCGTGAACTTTAAATGAGCGGATAACCGTGGTTACCCAAACCCATGGGTATTTTGCCCATCCCTATATGTGGATGGCTTCATTGAAGAGTTAAGTACTGGATTTCCTTCACTTCATCCATCATCATCTTCCTTAGTGATGAGCATACCTATCCACATGGACATAAGACTTAAAACAAAATATAAGTTAAGACATTTAACCACAGTAGTGATAAATAAAATTTTAAAATGTCTTTAAAGCTTATGGTCCCTCCTTAGCGAGAATACGAATATCCATTAGGCTTCTATTGAAAGCTTCCACAACAATTATGTCCTTAGGTGAATTACTTCATCGGGAAATATTCATAACAATTCTAATGCCAGAGTTCCTTAATGTACACAATAGCCAGCATTAGAATTCCAAACGTGAAGTTAATTTCACAATCCAAAGCTAATTGTTTAGATATAAATAAATTACAAATATGACTTCTACAGTTATGGCTTCAAACCTTCTTAATCCAGTAAGAACCTAACACACTCCGTAAAACAATATCAAACTAAGAAACAAATCTAAAATTTCATAATTCAAAGCTCCCACTAATCCTACATATCTATAAATAGGATAAGCAACATGCTATATTTATTGTGTCCAAATTTCATATTTTTCTTCTAAGCCAGTTGTTCTAGACTTGCAATTCAAGACAGATGAAGTAAGACAAAGTTCTACATTTTTTATATTTTTGAAGAATTTTAAAAAAGTTAGAACGCCCCCAAAATTAGTTTACAAGCTGACTGACGTGCAGATGAACCTAAACTCAACCAATGAATTTGAATCCTTCTATACTTTCATGCGAATCCTTAATACACTTGACTCTCCCTATTTCGATAAATGTTTTGGATTAATGAGGACAATAGATATGATAACCTTAGGTCCTATCAGAATATCCAATAAAATAACAACTCATCATCTCTCCAACTTCTCTTGATGGTTAAACAATCACGGTTTCTTCTTACATTCATAAATTCGGATAATGTTACGGTCTTCCTAGGTACCCTATTGAGTAAATAAATAGTCACCTTATGAGTCTCACACCAAAGAAGCACAAATTCATCCTATATTCACACATGTTATACTTCTCACTGTTTCTTTTAGAGTTTCATTCTTCCTTTCAGAAACTCCATTTTATTCGAGCATCCCCGACTTGGTGCATTGTGCGAGAAATACATGTTCTTGTAGAAACTTGGCAAATAGCATCGGTTCCTTCCCGAGCAATCAAACTTTCCATAGTCCTCACAACCTTTATCCGGGTATACCCCTGTAATCCTTAAGTTCAATTCTTCAAGTCCACAGCACTAAATTCGCTAGCACATCCATATCTTGAGAAATCTCCCGTAAAACTTGTGAAGTACTCGAATCCAATTAACCTCAAATCATGTAGAATAATACTTGAGACATTAAACTTTTCTCTTAACATAATTATGAACACAAACCATAGTTTAAACCACATCAAATGACAACTCATAAATTCTCCTTGTTGAGCAAAAATTGTACACAATATATAAACAAATAATTCACTCGACACAATTTTACCCTCGTTCATTTTTTTTTTTTTGAAGAGGGTTTTTATTAATTCGAGTTCGACCCATTCTAGGCTATGCGCCTATTAATTACAACCCTTCTTTTGGGAAAGGAATACCCTTTTATTCTAATTTGAATAAATCGTAATTTGGGGATTTAGGTGTTTATTTGATTTTGCGATTGCACCTAGGTCGAGCCCTAGATTGCCTACGTACCCTCGTTGAGGGATCAAGTCACTCGCAGTTCATGATATTTGGTATTTGTATGGACTTGATGCCTTGTGTAGTTTTAGTTCATGCGGGCGAGGAGCGTTTGATGCCTTGTGCAGTTTTAGCTCGTGCGGGTGAGGACTTTGAGCTATTGGAGCAAGATGTGGCTTCATGCCATTTGAATCTTGTTGCGGCTTCGTGCCGTTTGATATTTGATACGGCCTCATGCCATTTGAGATTTTTCTTCGACTTCATGCCTTTTGGGATTTGATACGGCTTCGTGCCATTCGAGGCGTCTTTGTGCCATCTGTAATTTTGAATTGGCTTTATGTCATTTGAAGTTTAATGTGGCTTCGTGCCTTTTGAGCAGCTCTATTTTTATTCACAGAGTCCAAAAATATAAAGCTCACGTGAATACAAAATTGTTGTTTTACTTCAATCTCATATGGAGCAACATTCCCTAAAAAACTAGGAACTTTGTTGCATGAGCAGCATCCATTAATTGGAAATCTAGGAACTTGTGCTTGAAGACTTCTCTTTTACTCTTTGTAGAATTTGTAATTACTTGATCAAAGTAGCAGGAGTTAATTTAGTTTATATAAACCAGGGATTCGTTTCGGTTTCACGGTTGCGTCTAAAATTTGATATCAGACTGCCTACGTATCCTTAACGGAATCAAACCAGCGTAGTTCGTAAGATATTTGATTTGGATTTGTGTTCAGACTTTGGCAAAATGAGAAGCCATTTGGATTTATTTAAAACCCATCTACGACCTTTGGTAATTACCTAATAGGCTTTGTGAAATAGAACTTTGATTGGTCTTTTCCTTAAGTAGCTCAGGACTTGAAGACATAAAGTGGGACTCCAAATCCCAAGTGAGGTGCATTCTACATTTTAGAGAAGCTCATATTTTTTTTTCCCTTGCTGCAGCCTTCAGTGTATTTGAAACTCCACAAGTTTGACTTATGAATCAAACATAATGACGACTAAAATTAATAACTTAGTCATAATCATGATTGATATTTAAATCACATGAGTTGGGCAAGGCAGTAGGCATTTGGATGTTTTTTTTTTGGTATACATCCACTTGTTTGTCTATTTGCTCTCCATGTGGTGCTTTCGGTGCTCAGCAGAAGCAAAGAGAATAAAGAAAGGCTTTGAATCAAAGAGAGAGAATAAGGCCCTTTTTTTATTTAGACTTTTCAACTTCAAACATCCAATGCCACGTGAGTGGCTTTTCTTATGGTGATGTATGATCAGGATTTGCCATCCTTTCACCATTTTCTGATAAAATTTTGCCTCTTCTTCTAGGGAATCGCATGTCTTGATATCCCAACTTTGTTTGCTCTTTATCACGTGCTGTTTGCACACTTTCACTTCTTTTCTTCCTTTTTTATTTTATGTTTGGAATCCAACAGACTTTTGAGAAGTCTAATTAAGAATTAAATACAGCCACTTGTTTCTTTTTTTAAGCAAAGTCTTTGAAATGACTTATTTTCTTCCTTTTGGTTTCCACGTAGGCGTCAATTCCCAATTAATTTAGGAATATTGCAGGCTTCCCGTTTCTTCTCCTTGTAGACTTGGATTTCTAAGTCCAAGCAGGACTTCAAGTGGCGTCAGGAAAAGCAAGCCACATTTTAGCTTAATAAAAGCATCTGGAGCACTTTTCTTCCCTTAGAGTTTTTAAACTCATTGTATATACTTTTCCTTCTTTGTGCAGAAAAACATACTTGACGTTGGAATAAAGGCAATTGCCCATCTTGCTTTCTTCTTCACGTATCTCAAGCAGAAGACTTCTTCGATTTTTCAGAAGCAAAGCTCTTAAATGACTTAGGTTGCTTGGGTTTTGCTGCGATTCGTCTCTCTCTGAGAGATAGGAGTCGGTGGAATAAGAAGGAATAATAGCTATTAAAGCTACGAAGCCAGAACATCAAAGCTACTACAGAGTCGTCGTCTTGAGTACTGCACAAAGCTTTTCTTGACGAAAACTCATTTATTTCCTTTACTTTTGACTTGTAGGTTCTATCATTTTGCCTCCATCTCATCTTTTCTTTGTGTTTGCGTCAAATTTTCTAGCAACTTAGAAGACAACTTCCTTCATTTTTTAATCCTTGCTGTAGCTTTCTTTTTGCAGACTTTTCATTTTTCCTTTTCTTTCGAATCCTTAGCAAAAAAAAAAAAAATAATAACTTTTGGTGGAACTCATATAAGACGCAGCTCCCATGTTAATTTTGTCCACGAGAATATTACATTAACGCTTGCTGGTTTTCGGCTACAAGTGAGACTGATAAAGAAGCCATAGTCTTGCTGCTACTTGTTGCTTGTGTTTGTGATAGAGACAATCCTCGACAGAGGAGGGAGTCGGCAAGAGCCTCGAGTGTTTCTAGGATAGCTTTCTATGGGATTTAGAATCTCGCATGATGAGCACCCTTTCTTCCTTTTCCTTTGTCTTGAAACCTTTTCCATTTTGCCATGCTCATTTCATGCACTGTATTCAATTAATGGAGCCCAAGTTCATAATGCTCATGTGAATAGCATTACAAGTTTTGGAGGAGCTTTTATTTTCTTCCCTTTCTGTATTCTTCGGCTTATCATCAATTTGATCCTAATGGAAATAGGCTTTTGAGAGCTTTGGCCTCTAATTCAAGCCTTATCAAAACATATTATTTTTCTTCACTGTGGATGTCAGAGAAAAGTACACGGCAGCTTTGCTAATGGGACCTTTCTCCATCGTGACTTGCTTTTTCATCATGATGTGCTTTTCTACCAGAGAATACCAAGGCTTTTTTTCCGAAGACAAACCATGATCAGTCAACTGAAATAAGGGTCTTCCGTTATCGTTTATTGGGGTGAGGCTCATGCAGAAACAAGAGTGCTGCAGCGTTGGTGACTCGAGAGAGAGAAGGGTTCCTCGGCTTTGGAGGTGATGCCAAACCTCCTCCGTTTCAACGCCGACTGCCTTTTGTTCCCTGAAGGTTGGCCTTAGCGGCTTCGAGTTTGTTCTTCAAGAACTAGATGATGAAGGTGAGTCGAGTTTGCTTCTGCTTTGCCCATTTCTTGAAGAGTGCGGGTTTCACCGATTTCCTAGGAGATGTCGGAGAAGCAAATTGCTTCTTTATTTCCTGCAAAACCGAGAGAAACCAAACAAAGAAAAATTTAGAAGGATGTATTTGTACCTTTAAATGCTTTGTTGCTTTCTTTTGCCGTGTATCCTCTTCTCTGTTTGCTTTTGTCCCCCTAAATTTCCGCAGTAGTTCACCTCTATGATCTCTCTCTTAATTTTTGCAGAGTCTCTTCTCTCTTTTTTTTTTTTTTTTTTTTTCTTTCTGGTAGCAGCTGATGCTTATTTATAGACATTCTAGGAGGGCTCTACAGTTTTTTACGTGGGGAGATGGAGGCCATGTCCTCCGCCACTTTCTCTTAACTTCTCCCACTAACTGTCCAGTCTTCCACGTCTTGCTTTTGCAGAAAAATAGGGAGGCCTTGCTTTGCATGTTACTTCCCCTCTTTTGTTGGAGGAAATACATATTTTCTTTTTATTTTATTTTAGTTAATGGATGTTGATTTGTATGTAAAGCCCATCCTTATATTTTTGGACTGGATTACATTTTTGTTTTATCTTGTAGCTTAATCCAATTTGTATGAATTTTATTTTTTAATATGTTATTTTTTTTGTTAAACACTCCTTTAATAGAACTCCTTTTACAACACTATTTACATTGAAAAATATAGTACATACAATATTTATCCAAAGGATCCAAAGTGTTAGAAAATTTCAGCGTCGCTGACCTAACTTGTAAAATCCTTACTATATCCAATTCTTAACCTTTTCCAGTGAAACCAGTGCCTATAGAAATCTGAGGTTGTTTACTATATCTTATCATTTTCCTGGAATTGTAGTCAAAGTAATATGCCATCAAAATGGGAAAAGAATACGCTTATAAATAGGTAAAAGTTAGAAAGATAGTCTTTGCTAGGGACAGGAGCAAAGTGGGTGTAAAATATCACACTATTTCGTTTCGTAACTATAACACAAAATGATTGCAAGTAAAGCGAGGAAATGAGGGATACTGACATGGACGGAGCTACATAAGGCCCAGGGAGGGCATCCGCCCCCACTCAGATTTGGGGGGTGAGGAAAGCAAAAATGTCATGACAATTAAAACAACAATTAAAATTTTGATTTTGGTTCTAAATATTCCACGTTTTCTAACCTAAATCAAACTCAATTGAACTGGGGGTTTCATAAATATATTGTATTCAACTGATGAAGTATCATAATTTAATACAAAAATTTTACTCCAAAGTATTTTATATGAATTTACTTTATTCATTTGTTTGTGGCATTACAATTTAGAATTTAACTTTCTAATTTAGAGATTTTTTACTATATCTGGTCCTCAATAACCTAAAACCCATTATTTTACTTGGTTGTTTTAAGACGCCCCCAATCAAAAAAATTTCTAGCTCCGTCCTTGGATACTGATATTATTTTTTCACTTCTTTTCTTTGTTGTGTGTTGTGATCACAAACAGAGTGCTCTTAAAATAGAGTCACTCCCGTGAAAACTTACAAAGGTGAAATGAGTGTTCATTGAAAAAACTCATACAACAACAACATGGTCACTATTCAAAAGTCTTCCTCACCTTTTGCTAAAAACATGTGGGCATTCACTCCCACAACTTTAACAACACTCCCCCTTGGATGCCCACATATTAACATCAGTTACCTCGTTAAAACCTTGTTCGGAAAAACCTAGTGGAAAAAAACCGTAGTGAAGGAAAAAGAGTACAACTTTGCTTGAATTGTTGATGTAGTGTTAAGTATGCTTATGTTGTCTCGTTAAAACCTGATAGGAAAAACCCAGTGGGAAAAATCCTAGTCGAAGGAAAAAGAGTACAACAGGTATGTATCATGGATGCTCCCCCTGATATGTATCTCCCATGATTCCAAATTCTTCAAATTTAACTGATTGGTAAGCTGACATAATCCAATACCATGCACTAGCTTATGAAATGTGCACTTTGGTAGAGATTTGGTAAATAGGTTTGGCAAATTTTCATTAGAACAAATTTGTCTGACTTCAATAACTTTAGCCTTCTAAAGCTCATGTGCACTGAAAAACTTTGGAGATATGTGTTTAGTCTTATCGCCCTTGATGAATCCATCCTTCATTTGGGCAACACAGGCTGCATTATCTTCATGAATGACAGTTGGAGTGTCTGTCTTTGAAGGTAGACCACATGAATTTCGGATATGATGGATCATTGATCTTAACCAAGAACATTCACGACTTGCTTCATGTAGGCAAGTACTTTCAAGTGATTGGAAGATGTAGCAACTAATGTTTGCTTTGTTGAGCGCCATGAGATTGTTGTGTCTCCATTAGTGAACACATATCCAGTTGGTGAGCGGGCTTTATGATCAGAGAGAAAACAGCATCTGCATATCCAACAAGGATCTGGTCATTTATGGATTTCTCTGAGTAAAAGAGGCCTATGTCTGTTGTCTCATGAAGGTATCGTAAAACATCTTTAACTCCCTTCCAATGACGAATTGTTGGAGCAGAGCTATACCTTGCTAACAAGTTGACTAAAAAAGCTATATCTGATCTAGTACATTGTGCTAAATATAATAAAGCACCTATTGCACTCAAATATGGTACTTCTGGACCAGGGACCATTTCATCATCTTCTTTTGGACGAAATAGATCTTTCTTAATGTCCAGAGAACGAACGACCATTGGCGTTCTGAGTGGATAAGCCTTATCCATGCCAAATCGCTTCAGGATTTTTTCAATGTAAGTTGATTGATGGACCAAAATTCCATTAGTACAATGCTCGATCTGCAGGGCGAGACAATATTTTGTTTTCCCAAGGTATTTCATTTCAAATTCGTTTATCAGATATTCAACAATTTTATTGAGCTCTTCAGGGGTTCCAACTAAGTTCATATCATCAACATATACTGCCACTATAGCAAATCCAGAATTTGATTTCTTAATGAACACACAAGGGCAAATGACATTGTTGGTATATCTTTCTTTGATCAAATACTCGCTGAGACAATACCACATTCGTCCATATTGTTTTAGCCCATATAATGACCGTCTTAATTTGATTGAGAGCCTACCTCGAGGTTTGTTAGTCATTTCAAGTAACTTACGAATTTCACTATTTAAAGGTACGTATTTTCGTATTATTAATTGCAACGCATTTATTTGTACAACGCATGTTTTTTTTATGAGATGCCCCTCGATCGCATATTGTTGAAATAATAATAATAATAATAATGTTAAGAATTGAGCTGCC
The DNA here is from genome assembly GCA_035220775.1 of Malus fusca. Classification (NCBI taxonomy): domain Eukaryota; kingdom Viridiplantae; phylum Streptophyta; class Magnoliopsida; order Rosales; family Rosaceae; genus Malus; species Malus fusca. The sequence continues at coordinate 126,995 of CM069065.1, read as the reverse complement.
AAATGGCAGCTAAAGAAGGAAAAAAAAGAAAAGAAAAGAAAAAAGGGGAAGATAAACGGAAGTAAAAAAGAGGAACATGAGGAACAAGGAGGGATGTGGGACGAATCAGAAGAATGGAGAGGAAGGAGGAGTTGCCCAATCAGAAACAGGAGGAAGGAGGGGAAAGGAGAGATGGGAGTGGCACCCAATAAAAAATTACTCCCCTTTGACCCGTTTCTTTCACTCGACCTGGTTTGGCCAGCGTCCATTCCCGACGCCATTCACGGCGTTTCATGGCAAATCGAGCCACATCACCGCCTGGAAACAACTCCCTAGCCTTCCCTCTACCAATTCCATCCCAAAATTCATGTAATTTGGCATTGGATTGGCCAGAAATGCACCGGTGGGTGCGGTGGTGTCTCGGCGGCGATCCGCCATTTTCGAAGCTCACACCTTCGATTACCACCAAAAAAATACTTCCCTCCACCTCAGGAACAAATCCCAAGCAGTGATTGAGGCGTCGGAGTACGTTTTGAGGTCCAATTGAAGCACACACAATTCTAGGGTTTCTGGTGGGTCGTGGGCAAATTGAAGTGTTTCCCGGCCAAATTGGACTTGGACACAGGTATAAAGTTTTCTCTACTCTTTGAGATCTTCATTTCTGTAATTTTTGGTAATTTTTAAAAATAGTTGAATTTTTCCGGCAAGTCGGGGCGGCCGACCGCCACCCGCGGCGGCGCGTGCGGCGGCGGCCTGGCTAGTGGGCCGACGATGTCCTATTAAGTTCAATTAGATGCCCTGATTTCATAATTGATATCCTTATGATATGGTTTGATTGTTTGAAACTAATTTCATTACGATATGTGGTTAAGTCAAAATATGATTCGACGATCTGACCGTTGGATCGTCACCAAACCTTAATGCGTGATAGAACACAATATTTTTGGATCATAGAAACTTACGGATCGAGAATCCGACGTGCGGATCTTGCCTAATTGGATTTCTAAGTTTGTAAAATTAAATGTCGATCGCCACTTGAATTTTGAAATTGGCGGAGATCCGACCGTCGGATCGTGGATTTTAGTATGTTGTTATTTGAGCATAATGTGGGCTTTGGAAAGTTACGGATCAAAAATCCGAGGTGCAGATCTTCCGAATCAAATTACGTAAGTTTGTGGACCATACTGTTGATCAAGAGTTGACTTTTGGTCAACATGTCATGAAGCGTCCTAATTACTAAAATTAGTACTACGGGAGACTTAAGTGAAGTCTAGTGGGACTGCATTGGTTGGAGAGTGACTTGAATATTTGTGATATGGTTTATTATCTTAATTTCTTATATTGGTATCAATTGTGAATATGAATTGGTCTTATAAATAGGATTTCTATTGACATATGATATATATATATATATATATTTATCCATAGACTTATGTTTATTAAACATGAATTGGCTTGTGTACGGGTGATGATTGTGATATATGTGCGTTTAATTATCTTTTAGTAATGTGAAGGGTAAGTCCGATAAATGTGGTGACAATGTGATCATATATTCCTATTAGAAGTATTTTGTAGAACTTATATGCTTGTGTGACATATTAGTTGGTGGCCACGAGAAGTGAGTGTGGTAAGTGACTACGTTGTAATTATGGAGATGATGAGGTTTAGATATACCTGGTACATTTGGTAGGTACCATATGATTGTTTGGTTTCCGTTGAGTGATGGTCCGGAATCATATGCTTGTTTGGATTCTGTTGAGTGATGGTCCGAAATTCCTTTTTACTCCAGATTCCGTTGAGTGATGGTCCGGAATCCCTCATACTCCGCGATTCCGTTGAGTGATGGTCCGGAATCCCTTCTACTCCGCGATTCCGTTGAGTGATTGTCCGGAATCGTATCCCAGATGGATTTCGTTGAGTGATGGTCTGGAATCCCTTTTGGTGTCTTGGTTCCATTGAGAGGTCTGGAACACGATGTTGATGGATTTTGTTGAGTGGTTCGAAATTGCATCATTTGATTCATTTGAGACAGCTTCAAAGATGTAGGCTTCGGCCGAACTGTGTCGCTCTAGCCCTGCAGTTCGATGAATTGTATGTGTTATTGATGATATGGTGATTGGCATTATTGATTGATGTGATAATTGGATGGTGTTGGAATGCATGTGTGTGGATGAGTGATAATATGAATAGAGATTAATATTGTGCCTTGTTAAATGCTCCTTGAGGTGCTACATAATTAAATTGTGGTATTATGTTGAGATACAGTGGTTTATGTGATGAATGTTCGAGTGTAGCGAAAGGACGAACTACGAATGGCTTGATCCCTAATAAGGGTACGTAGGCAGTCTAACGAGAAGGTTAGATGCAGTCATAAAGTATACGGAAAAATGACTATGTGATTTGATTCTTGAGTTGTGATTTGCCATATTCTGGAGACGGGGTATGTTGAGATACGAGTATTTGGTAACGTCACGTGTCGATCCTGGATGTATGTCGGGATCGGGGCGTGACAACTTAAGTCATTCTCGAACCTTCATATATATGTCAGTATCTAATTCTCCATATAGATACGAGGTGATGACATCCATACGTCGCATGCCAAGTTTTTTCTGAAACCACCAAACTTATTAAGTAACGGAACGTAATTGCATCCATTACAGGAGAGTATGTCTCCTCATAATCAATTCAAGGTCTTTGTGAAAAACCTTGTGCAATGAGTCGTGCTTTATATCTTGCAATCTCGTTATTCTTATTGCGCTTTCTTGTGAATACCCATTTGGAACCCATGAGGTTTACACCAGACGATGTTTGGACTACCGGTCCAAAAACACTTCGCCTTTCGAAGGAATTTAATTATGCTTTGATTGCATCTTTCCACTTAGGCTAATCCTGTCTCTGTTTGCATTCATCAACATAGTGGGGCTCAATATCATCGCTTAATATGATTTCAGTGGCTACTGCGAATGCGAACATGTCATCGATGATTATTTCATTTCAATCCCACAATTCATTAGTACATGCATAATTTATGGAGATTTCTTTGCTTTCATGTACTTCTGTCTTTTTAGGGACATGTGTCTCATCAAGGACATTTTCTTTTTCTGGAAATACAGAATCATGAATTGTGGATTTGTCATTCACTTTTTTTACCTTAATGATTTCATTTGGATTCAGTTGTGCCCTCATCTTTCCCTTTCGAGGGGCTGAATCTTTTGAACCTAAGGGTCTACCATGCTTCAGGCGTGCACTAGATGAATCATTTGCTGCCACTTTAATTTGTCCAACAAGGACATCAATTTTTGCAAGCGCATTTTCAGCTGGTATATGTGATTTTGTCACTTTCGTAGCATCATTAAATACATCTGGCATTTGATTAGCAATACTTTGAAGATGAACAATCATTTTCACATTAAGTGTTTCGTGGATCAAAATGAGATAAGGTGGGTACAACCCATATCAGCTCTTGTCATTCTTCTGGAACGATTTTTTCTCCCCTTAACGAAGGGAAGACTATCTCATCACAATGACAATCCGCAAAACGAGCTGTAAACATATAACTTGTCAATGGTTCTAAATATCTAATGATAGATGGTGAATCAAAATCCACATAAATTCTCAGTCTGCGCTGATGTCCTATTTTAGTGTGTTGTGACAGTGCAATAGGCACATAAACAACGCAACCAAAAACTCGTAAATGTGAAATGTTTAGCTGATGCCCAAACATGAGTTGTACTGAGGAGTATTGGTGGTTGGCTATAGGTCTCAATCTTCTATACTAATTTATTCTAAGGGGATAAACCTGCAACGTCATAAGTTGACAATATAACTTTAAGGGGGGTGTATTCAATTGGGAATTTGAGAGATTTTAACGGATTTATAAATCTATGGATTTTTGTGAAGTTTAATTAATTTGTAGAGATTCCATGTAAAATTTTGATTCAATTCCCTCGAAATCTCATGGGGAGATGTGAGATTTGTGAATGCTTAAAATAAACTACAAAATATCTCCAATTCCCTCTAATTCCTCAACTTTTCCAAATTCTTTAAATTCAAATTCTAATTGAATACACCTGAAATGTTATACATTTCTTTAAAATTCTAATTGAATACACCCGGATTCTAATGATTTTAATAAACTATCTTAAAATCCTAATTGAATACATATTGAATTTCAGATAATCACTTAAAATTTTGATTGAATACCCCTAGATTCATTAAAAGAATTAAAATCCCTCAAAATCCCAATTAAATACACCCCTAAGTCTTTAACTACCAAGACAATCCACTACTTATATGAGTTACCTTTTTTTTTTTTTTTTTTGTAACATGTAGATTATTTTTCTGTTTGTGAACAGTTTTGATCTTTCTGATATATGTATGGAATGGAAGTGTAAATTCCTTGTTTATTAAATTGAATTTGAAAAGTAATATTTTTAGTTTGTGGGAGTTGTGCAGAAGAAAAATAGAAGTGGGGATGGGGGACGCCATAGAGGAAAAATGGAAATGGGGATGGTTCTTAAATTAATCATGTCAGGATATGAGCTTTAATTTTGGTGTTGGGAGGTGGGGTTGCAACGGCTTGTTGCAAGAAAAAAAAAATTGAAAATTTTTGGTTTTATTTGACTTTTTTCTGCTCGATGGCAATTTCATAAATAACGTGAAGTTGAGTAAATAGATTTGGGTTAACCTCTGTTAAGGGCAAAACTGGAAGAAATATTTGATATTGCATGTTGGCCTTTATTTCAACCCATGAAATTTAATTTTTTTGGGCCTATTATATGTTACTTTTGTCATTTTCATTAAATTTTAAGTTTTTTTCATTAAATAAAAGTGATTGATGTTTTTTGGTTAAGAAAAAGTTGATCCAAGCTTTTTTCATTAAAGTTCTCTAAAAAAAAAATCCAAAGTTCCACTAATCATGCATATAAATTGAATTATTTATACTTACGTCACCTTGTCGCGCTTACCGCACACATCTACTAAAATAGTTCACAACCCAATAGTTAGGTGGGTCAATTCGCCATTTGGTTCGAGTCTAAGTCAGCCCATTCCATACTCGTATATACTAATTTTGGTACCAACCACGTTTTTTTATATATTTATTATTTTTTTTTTAAAAAATTCTCAAATGAAAAACTAAATGCACTCTTAAATAATATATCTGCAATTCTATTTGTCATTTCGTTATGCAAAATAATGTAGAAAATTGTTATGTAAAATGTTACTAGACACTGGACATGCCTTACTCAAATTAGATTTTGTACTGAATTTGAGCATTCATCTATATCTACATGGAGAATGTAAAAAGGGTGAGGCTTTCATAATACTCAAATTATCTTTCTATCATTATGATTTTAAAAAATCATAAAAAAAACAACATAATGTGATAGTAAGTGTTATGTTCCGGTCTTAACAATAAAATGAGTTTTCTAATGATTATTTTAAACATTTGGATCTAAATTAATATAATATTGTGGCTAACATGCATTTGATCATCACAGTTCTTCAAAATGAGGACCTTAGGAGAGCAAGACTAGTTATTATTTTTTAAAATATATTTTGTTAAGCCATTTAGTACTACAGTCTAGTGATATTCATCTTCACTTGTAAGTGAGAGGTCTTAGAATTGATTTTCGCTAAATGTGAATTTGAACCATGTTATTGCTAGTTAATTGTGAAGCACTTCTCTACCTTTTTAGTATGTATAATATCTCTTGTTAAAAAAAAAAATTTTGATTAATAAAACAATAAAAATGTAAAACATTAAAAATAGAGCAAATGGTGGCTGATGGGCTTGAACGGTCTCAAATCGACAGCAGAAGGCATCAGATACCCAACCGGTGGAGTGGTGATGTCGAAGCTAGCTAAGCAATCGAAAATGAAAACTTATATGCGCTGGCGGCCCTCCAACGTGTCTACAAGTAAAATGCTCCACCTCTTTTCTATTAGTTCTCTTAAATATTGGATTTTTTTAATTCAACGATATATCAATATTAGGTCGAGCACATTTTCGCTAAGTCACGTAATGAATATTAATTTAATTTAATGTAACATTTGTCAACCATATCAGTGTCTCAGTGGTAAGTGCGCATATTCTGGCTCCTAAAATACAAAAAATTGGGAGGCTCGATGCTCCAAGTTGGTGAGTTTGCTTGACTGTAGCCATGACAAGCTGAAATGTTTCTGTGAGTCTTTTTGGCCCTCGGAAAATGTGAATAATCGTGGTTTGCCACAAGTTGTCCTCCTTAAAAAAAAAAAATTAATGTAACATTTGTCATTTACAACAATCAAACATAAAACATATAATTTATAAATAGAGAAAAATACTATTAAAGTACGTTAAAAAGTGAATTGAAGGGAATTGAATTGGCATAAGGTGCAAATGTATGTTTGTTTATTGCTAGTAGAGTAAAGTCCAACGAACTCACACACCATCCAAAAGCTCAATTCCTTTTTACAATTGTGGTAAATGACCACTTTCAAGTTCAATGTTAAAATAACTAAAATATACATATGCCAAAAATAAAAACAAAATAAGGTAGACGAGTGACCGCGGCTTGGCCTTTTGTACTCCGTCTGAATTGGTGGTTGGTCTCATATTACGTTTGGCACTACACTACGAGTTGTTCGCGGCCTATTTCTCTGACTTTTGAGAGTTTTGACTCCTCCGTCCGTATGTACCTTCCTTTTTCTGCCATTTTTAATTTTTTTATCGGAACTCCAATATTAAATTGTAATTCTCTCTTCAGTTCTTCATTCTCTCTTTGGGGTTGGGCTTTAAATATTCTTGATTGTTTGTATTTTTCGGTCTTTCACATTTAAAACGTAATTGAGTTGGTTCGTGCAGAGTACAGCGAGAGAGAGAAAGAGAGGTGATCAATCGCTGCAGTCATCGATGGTATTCTTCAGGAGCGTCACCGCGCTTTCCAAGCTCCGTTCTCGTCTCGTGAGTTCCTTTTACTTTTACCTGTTTCAGATTGAAATTGGCTTTATATTATTCTGTTATTCATTGTAATTTGTATTTTTCCTTTTTTGGAACCAAATGTGTTTGTGATTGTGATGGTTGCAGGGGCAACGGTCGAGTCTCAGGGATTCCGTCAGATGGATTCAAACGCAGACCTCCACAGATCTCGTGAGTTCTTCTTCTTCCTTGTACAAAACGAGTCGATATTCTGCATACAAATCAATTAGTATTTTTAGAATCCATTTAATTTTATTTACCACATGCACGTTGGAGCCTCTAAATTATCATTCTGATATTATCGTTTTCATTTTATGTCAATTAATTTCCAAGTATGTGCAAAGTAGTGAATCACAAATGCTGCAAGTAATAAATCTCAGTTTTGTCATGACATTCATTGTGTCTGTGTTGTCAATGCCGTGCAGGACCTTCGTTCTCAGTTGGCGGAATTGATTCCAGAACAACAGGTTTGTTACACTAGTCTAGTCCTAGTCCTGACTGACGGCATTCACTTTCCCAATAGCTGTGTTTTCTTGTTTTTGGTTTACTTGTACGCTAATATCACTCGATTGTATTCTTGATGTCGAGTGTTGAGTTGCTGCATTCTTTGTTTATTTAGATGACTGGTGTAATGTGTGGGTGAGAATCAGTTCTTTCCATCTGCTTCAAGTAGTGTGTGCTTAAGAGCTAGCTAAAGCTCTTCCTTCTTTTCATTTTTCCATAGGCATTAGATTGGTGGAAGGTTGAGGTCTTATGTCATGTACAGTTTTTCATACTTTGAGAAATTCTGAGATTTTACTTATATGTGAATATTAGATATGTTAGTAAGTGTATTTTGTATATTATCACAGCCGCATGTTTCTTTCTTGGTTACAGGAACGTCTGAAAAAAATGAAGGCAGATTATGGAAAAGTTCAACTGGGCAATATCACGGTTGATATGGTAAAGTATCTTTCTTTCTTCCTTTTCTTTCATATAGAAACTGTAAAATGTTTCCCTTTGTTATCAGTCGAAGAACTTAATGCTTGTATTATTAAAAGCCAAGTAGCGAGCCTTCATCTGATCTTTGTTATTTTTCTTTTAAATAGAGTAAACTTTTAATTTTGAACTTACATATGATCATAGTTTGTAACTGTGTTTGGATTCGATTTAAAACTGCATAGGTGATTGGTGGAATGAGAGGAATGACAGGGTTGCTGTGGGAAACCTCCTTACTTGATCCAGATGAGGTGTACATTTGAATTACACAGCTTGAAATTTTATGAATCAATGTGGATAAATTTATGTGATAATTCTAACAGCTAATTGAAAACATGATGTTAATAGGTTGTCTTAACTTCTTTGTGCAGGGAATTCGCTTCAGGGGTTTGTCAATTCCAGAATGCCAGAAAGTATTACCGGCTGCAAAGCCAGGTGGAGAACCTTTGCCTGAGGGTCTTCTGTGGCTGCTTTTGACAGGAAAGGTATGGTTTTTTAGGCATATTCCATCACAAGATATTTTAAAGGTGCACTCTTGAAAAAATACAAGTTTCATTTTACTGTAATGTGTATCCATGATTCCATACAAGATATCTGTAACTCCCTATATACCTCCTGAAATACTTAGCCCCAGCTAAATGTCATCATTAATGTCACAGTTCAAATTTGGACAAAACATTGCTTGCGTATAACATGTACCAATGAGTATTTGTATTTATTTATCTGACTTTGTTTTCTTTTTTACTTTGGGTGTGTTTTTTTGGTATAGCCTAACATTGAACACAGCTTTTGCCATTTGTATGTGTCATAGGTACCTAGCAAAGAGCAAGTAGATGCATTATCCAAGGAATTGAGGACTCGTGCTGTAGTTCCAGGTTTGGTAGCTTATATTTGTCTATTTTTCTACCCATAATTTGATGAACTACATAATTCTGTTGGATTATATTATATGTCTTCATAAGAAAAACAAAATACTTATGACGACTTCAATTGGCTACTTCTGAAGTGGTCATATATGTGAGAAGCCTACCTACAGAAGATGTTTGTTTCACAGTTTCACTCAAGGATTGAAATATCGGCCGATACACCGATATATCGATATTTTCAACTGTCGATACCGATACTGGGGGGTAAGGCCATATCTTCCCCTATATCGACGATATATCCCCGATAAGTGCGATATCTCCGATATTCTCGATATTTCCCGATACCTATAACAAAACCCAAAAAAATTCAAAAGTTTTGAAGCAAATTGAAACCCAAAAGATTTTTTGGAGGTATGTGGGCAGTGATTAGTTTTGGATATATGAGCATAGGAACTAGACCTAGTACTAACTCAAATGAATCTTATGATGGCTATGGGTATGTCATGTCTGATTATAGTGGAACTAGTTATGGAGCTCAAGATGATGAAACAGACTATGGACCTACTAGTTGGGTTAATCTTAACTATCCCATGTATGGGAGGACAGTAGGGAGCTCAAGAGAGACATATGTGCACCATGTTCAAACATGGCTTACAAACTGCTCGGGTTACATGACTTGGTATGACTATTGTATGAATCTAGATGGTTGTTCCTCATTGTTTGAACCTCATAGGAGCTCTTCATTTATGTAGTTGGACACTTATCTAAATTGTAATCTAATGTTTAAACAAACTATGGATTTATGCATGGTTTATTCATTCTAATAAACATTTTATTAGAAAACTTTTCGTTAACGCGCATTACATACCACTTATATTTCATCATATGTATATCTTATTATTAGTAAATTTTGAGTTTTATTTGTTCAATACATTCATTGATAATGTACATAACATCTCTGAAAGTTTTAGACCAAAATTATGTGTTTAAATGCCTATATCTGTCATTTTTGTTGATTTTTTCCCGATACCTAAAACGATAACGATATATCCCCCGAAGTATCAGTAAATTGGAGGCCCGATATTATCTGCACGGCCGATATTTTAATCCTTGGTTTCACTTAATACTTGTATCTAGAAAGGCTCTTATGTGCATAAGGTTTGATTGAAGTGCTTCTGTGCGCAGTCACTCAATTTTTACACTCTTATGATCATTAATATAAGATTACTCATCAGATCTCTGTAATTCTCCGTTGCAGCTTATGTGTATAAGGCCATTGATGCTCTGCCTATTACAGCACATCCAATGACCCAGTTCACCACTGGTGTCATGGCCCTCCAGGTTGGTATATGGGCTACTTAGGGTTGCATTATACTCATATTTCAGTTATTCTCCGTTTGCCCTTTTGCCATAATCATGGTTGGTCAAAATCAGATTTAGTATTCTGTGTTCATGCATTTAGTTTTTGTTCTTGGTTAGCCAAATTGTCTTTAGCAGAACCCTCACGCTTCTAGGTAACTGTGAAATGGAAGGTGGGGCATTTCTTTTAGGCTTTTCCCTTAGCCAAGGGTGTATTTGCATAAGCGAATAACATGATATTTTGCAATCGTAATACATCATCGATTATTATAATGTACGCATGTATTTCTCATTAATATCCTCTTGAGTCTTGATTACTTGATTTCACACATTCAACTGTGAAGTGTTATGATTATCAGCATCAATTCCTGGATGTTTTGTTTTAGTGTTTGTATAAATAGAGGAGAAATTGCTGTGCATTATGTAAGATTGATATGGAGAACTACTTATATGTAAGAGAACTTAGTGCCGAGTCCCCAGGTTTTCTCTTCATAATCTCATATGCTTCTAGCATTCCTTTTTGTATTCAACTTTTTTCTGAATATGTTTAATGCGAGATTTCATTTATGTTGTAAATTTTTCATAATTACTTTCTGAGATAAAAACTTCATAGTCCTGAGTTTACTATGCAATTTTTGATCTATCACAATAAGTTTGAGTTACATACGAACAAGTAATTAGATGAAGTCCTTGCTTGGGTATGGTCTGTTTTGCATTGCAGTTATCAATTAGGATTTATCACAAAAGTATGATACATGCTACTTCTGTGGTGAATACCGCATGTTGTCTTTCATGTTCGTGATTGTTGATCTAGAGCTAAGGAGGCTAATTTTTCTGAATGACTATTCTTTGTTGGAGCATTCAATCGGCTTCAGTGTTTCTTTTGGGTTTAGTGACAGTATTTCTTTCTAAAAGAATGAAATGTTCTCCACGTGTGAAACAATTAAGTATTTCATTAAAAGGCTGGCAGTACTCATTTTCCCGATTTGCTGAGTATCTCTAGCATATGCAACTGAATTTCCCATTGTTTAATACTGCTTTCAGGTAGACAGTGAATTCCAGAAGGCATATGAAAAGGGGATACATAAATCAAGGTAAGTTTGCTTGTATTTTTCTTTTCAACCCCCGTCTTCCATTACTTTTTAGACCTGTTAACATAAGTTATTTTTAGGTACTGGGAGCCAACTTTTGAGGATTCACTTAGCTTGATTGCACAAGTGCCAGTAGTAGCTGCCTATATTTATCGAAGGTTGGTAAAGCCTATTACATCTTTCTCATAGTTATATGTTTGAATGTTTGACCTTGTGTTCTTTCTAGAAAGAAAAAAAGTTTTAACATTGTGATCAGATCGGAAGCCAGCAATCCAATGCTAATCCAGAAAATTTGGGAATCAACTATTAGTTCCAATTTGGGATTATTGGAACTTATCAGAAGTTTCAGAATCGGTTTTATCTCGGAATTTTCGGAACATAATCCGGATCTCCTACAGTTTGCAAGACTTTGAAAATTTTCAAACTTTTATGTATCTACACTTAAATATTTATTTTCCGAATTTTTGCTTGTAGGCTGTTAGGTTTGTGTATGACATAAAATCATAATGGACAAGAAAAAATAGTACGTATGATTATACTCTTCATTTTTAATATACAATAGGTGAGTGTATGATATAAATATAACAATAAACATGATAAAATAAGAATACGCATGGTTTTTTTATAGTACTAAGTTTAAGAAATGTCGGAATTTCGGTTCGGATGGGTACATTCCAATTGCCATCCAAATCTTTCAGAAATTTTCAGAATCGAAAATGTTCGGACTTGGAACAGAAATTTTCAGTTTGGATTAGAATTTCCAATCCAACTGCACCCCTTGTGCATGTTTTAGAACAGCATTTAATCTAAACCTGTGAAACTTTTGTGTAAAAAGTTGTTTCTTATGTACGATATTGTCAACTGACTGATGAGCAATGGCATTATTTCTCTTCTTCCTTGTGGTTTGAAGAATTTTCAAGGATGGAAAAGTAAGACCTGTTAATGATTCTCTGGATTATGGTGCAAATTTTTCACACATGCTGGGTTTTGACGATCCCATAGTGCATGAGCTCATGAGGCTTTATGTCACCATCCATAGGTTTGTATAAACTTCTCTTTCAAGGACAGTGAATGATATGTTTTTTTGGTTTCAAGTTATATGACATTTTAAGTAATAATGCATTGTAGTGATCATGAAGGTGGGAATGTCAGTGCTCACACCGGCCACTTAGTAAGCTACCCAATTTTTGTTCTTTTTTCCGTTGTTATTTTCTTATACTTTGGTAATGAGGACTCCTGTTAACATCATTTCGTCTTGAAAAATGTAAATCATGTGATGATTTGATCGATAACTTGATATCTATTCCAATTTGGTCCAATTTGGATGTTGATGTATATGTTCTTTAATGTTACATTCTGAATACAGGTTGCTAGTGCACTTTCAGATCCGTATCTTTCATTTGCAGCTGCTTTAAACGGCTTGGCTGGCCCACTCCATGGTTTGGCTAATCAGGTAATATTTTTTCTTTTGTTTGGTTTTTTCCATCTGTTTATTCTAATAAAAGCTTGAACTATATTTTGTATATCTAAATAAGTTATTGATGTATAGAAAAGGTGCATGTTGAAATGATGCATTCTCTTTTCCTCATACTGCACTGTTTTATTGCAGGAAGTATTGCTTTGGATAAAGTCTGTGGTAGATGAAGTTGGAGAGAATGTAACTACAAAGCAGTTGAAAGATTATGTCTGGAAAACATTAAAAAGTGGGAAGGTAATGCCATCGACTTTTACCTAAATAGTCTATTTAAATATGGCCCATGTTCAGTTTATTCTCTTCTTGTAGTAAACATGCACGGTTGATCCTTTGCTCACGAATTTATTATTATTTTTGTATGGATCTAGTATCTAATTAGCAATGTGCATCTTTGCTCATGGACATTTTTCTGCCATAAAATTGGCCAAACCATTCAATCTTTGTCAGAACTCACCTACTGAACTTAGAACTGTCAACAGATAAATAAAATATGTAGTAAAGTGGTCGACTATTCTACCCGTGACTTTGTAGAAGTTTTAAACTTGCAAAGGAAGTTACCTAGTCAGACCTAATTAGCTTTTTTTTTTTTTTTTTGTTCCTTAAGCAAAATGGACTTTCACTTTTCTTGAATCTTCACTATTTGAAATATATTTGAAACTTCGTTTGATGCCCATAGTTTGATGAGCTGCTAATATTCTTGTCTGTAATTGTCACCTTCTCTCCTCTTTTTCTCGTATTGCAGGTTGTTCCTGGTTTTGGACATGGAGTCTTGCGTAAAACAGACCCACGATACACATGTCAAAGGGAGTTTGCATTGAAGCACATGCCTGATGATCCGCTGTTTCAGCTGGTAGGTGTAACCCTGATCGCACAAGGGTGTGCCCTTTTTATGCACACTGCAAATCATGGTAGTAATTGCATGCATCCTTTATGAGCTAACTTAGTCATTACCTTAAACAGGTCTCGAAGCTTTATGAAGTTGTGCCTCCCGTACTAACTGAACTAGGCAAGGTAATTTAATAACTTTATTTTATGAATGTAAATTATGTTATATCTTTGCCTCTGAGAATATTACTGTATTCCTTTATATTTACTGATGGAAGTGCAAAATTTTTTCTGCTCGAACTAGGATCTTTCACTTTAAAGCCTAGTGAGAAATTGAGGATTTTTACAGTCCTTATATCTGTCTTTTCCTATTAACCTTGGGACCAATCTGATGCTGATTTTATCTGGGATTTTATCATCTTTATAGGTTAAAAACCCATGGCCCAATGTAGATGCACACAGTGGAGTTCTGTTGAACCATTTTGGTTTGACTGAGGCAAGGTATCATATTTCATGTTATTATTCCTTACGTTGTACCTGGTGATGGTCCATAATATTCCGAAGCGGTACATGTTTTGAGATGATAATGTACTTGAAATTCAACCGTGGCAGATATTTTACTGTTCTTTTCGGTGTATCGAGGAGTATAGGGATTGGTTCCCAGGTTCTCTTTCTCTCTCTCTCTCTCTCTCTCTCTCTCTCTCTTATTACTACTTGTTAAATTTTCTTTGTGTTAATATGTTCTCTTGGTTTGGTTCTCAGTTGATATGGGACCGAGCTCTTGGTTTGCCTCTTGAAAGGCCAAAAAGTGTTACGATGGAATCGCTTGAGAATTTCTGCAAGAAAGCAGCGTCGTCTTGAGAAATTGAGTGCTGTATCACTCTGAGTAATAACTGCTCCCGAATGATGGCTTTGTGAAGGATGCAACGGTTGTGTAAAAATTTCAGTTTCTGTTGGTTTTAGTTTGAGAAATTGTTACAGGAAAACCTCAACACTCACACATCACACTAGAGCATTTTCAGGTACTTAAAAGAAATTTTGAAGTGACAGGCGTTGGGGCTTTTGCTGCTCAGTTAATAAACGGATTGGAGCTGTTTAGATTAAAACGTGTACTTTAAAGATTTCCACAAGTAGTTTGCGTTTTACGCGTATTCTGCTATGAGGGCGGCACATTTATTATTGGGAACTTTAATGAGAAGTGCTTGGACTTTATTTTAACAAAAAAATCTTCTTATAATTTTAGTTAATGAAAATGACTTAAATTTTAGCAAAAAGAACAAAAGTTTAGTATACCAGAAGTCTAAAATATAAAATAGAAAAAGTGAAAAGAAAAAAATTGACTCGAGGGAACCCGCGTGTCCATCACACGTAATTTTTTTGAAATTGAACGATATTATACTATTTTTCAAACTTAAAGGTAATACACTATTTTTTTTATACTAAATGGTACTATACTATTTATGAAATTGAACAGTATCACATTATTTTTGAAATTGAATACTATTAACACTCATTGTTTTTGAACTAAATACAAGAACTACATTATTTCTGAAATTGAACACGGGTACTATACTATTTCTGAAATTGAACACGTACACTATTCTTAAAACTGAACACAGTTTGTCATGCACTGACTATTTTTTAAGCTGAATATGGCATCTCTCCGATGTTTAACTATCATTTTCCTATCTCCTCTTCTTAATTTTCTAGGCACTTTCTCACCTTCAAAAGACCTTTTCTTCTTCTTCAGACTCTGAATATTCCATACATTTCAAGATTTTATGTTTTTTACCCATAACCCATTTCTCATATGCCATTAAAACAAAAACCCAAAAGAAGAAAAAACATAAACAATAACTAGAGAGGAGAGAGACCTTTTTATTTCATTTTTTTTAATCAAGATGGACGTTTTTATTATTGCTTTATGACTTGGGATTTTAGGCCACCTCCAATCGAAGGAGGGTAAGAGGGCTCGTTTTAGTCCTATAGCTCTCCAAGAAATTAATATTTTAATGAACAATGTCAGGCCATATTTCTTACTATCTCCAATTGAGGGGCCAAAGGACCATAAGCCAAACATAGCACTGTGACAAAAAATCATCTCCAACCGAAAGGGCCAAAGGGTTATAGGGCCAAATATAATTTATTATTTTAATTGAATTAATATGGTTACTTAAATTAAACTACCTCAATAATTAAACTACCTCGATAAGGAATTCAATAATTTTACATTTCGGATTTCAAGTGTTATGTGTCGATATCTGAGCGACTTTGCAGATTTATTGTCGATAAGGAATCTCAATAATTTTACGTCTCGTATTTCAAGTGACACATGTCGATATTTGAGTGACTATGCAGATTTCTTATCGATAAAAAATCTCAATAATTTTATGTCTCGGATTCGATATCTGATTTCTTATCCATAAGGAATCTCAATAATTTTACTTCTCGGATTTCGAGTGTCACGTGTTGATATCTGAGTGACTTTGCAGATTTCTTGTCGATAAGGAATCTCAAAAGAAGCATGTAGTAAACATTTAAGCTTTAATGTTGTTTAAGTTTAATGTTATTTAATGTTGTTTAATAGGTTTAATGTTGTTTAATGTTACTTAATGTTATTTAATGTTGTTTAACGGCTTATGTTGTTTAATGTTGTTTAACGGCTTATGTAGTTATTGCAAGCATGAAAAGGAAGATTGAATAGTGAGTAATCCAATTACGCGGCATGCACGTGGCTAGAGATTCAAGTAAGTTAATATCTTCTCTTTCTTTGTTTGTTGCTTTATCAATGAATTGAATTAATCCCAATAATATGCTCAAAAACCCAACATGAGTTACGCATACCAAGATCTTGTAACACTGCATCAATATCTACGTAATCGAAGTGTAGTGGATGATGCAAATGCCCATTTCGCCCTTCGTAATAATTTGATAACACATGTAGTATGAACGTGCACAAAGAGGCTAAGTCTTGTGTTTGTAGCATTTAACTAACTAAATTGTAATGACTTTACAATTTAGGTCCATTTTCTTGTTTATGCTTTCAAATCACTAAATTGTAATACCCTTGCAATTTAGATATGTTGTTTGTTTATGTTTTCGGTTTAGCTCTCTAATCTACCAATGTCATTTCAATATGTAGTGTGTTTTTAATTTGAAATTGATAAAAGTAAGCCCTTTAATAGAACATCTTATATCATTTTATGTTTAACCATTAAACATACAAACAAAAAATATGAAAAAAATAAAAAATAAAATGAGAGTATAAGTGTATTCACAAGTAGGGGGAGAATGAACCAATTTGACATGGGCTATTACTTTTCTCTTACCCATTGCTTTTCAGGGCTGGATGTAACCTAATTTTTTGCTAATACCCACCCAAGTGATGGATCTAGCCCCATTTTCCGGTATTGGGGATGAAATGTATGTATAGGAATTTTTTAAGGCAAGGGATCCCCATTTTTTATTTTATTTTATAAAAATGGGGATTAGTTGTGGGGTCCACACCACATTGAACTTTAACCATCAAAACTGTCTATTTTTCAAGTTGTACCTCATAGATCATCCTTGCAAAATATTAGTCAAATCGGAAATATTTAACACATCTAATTGGGTTTAAAAAAATGAACGAATAATTTGTTATATAAAGAAATAATGAAATTTGATCTTGATAATTAAATAGGTAAATGGTTTCAGATTGAATTGAATTTTTGCAAGGATGATCTATGAATCGAGACTTGCAAAATAGATGGTTCGGATTGTTGAAATTCGATGTGGAGTAAGCCCCACAACTAATCCCCTTTTTTTTTTTAAATGCGGATCCCTTTGCATAAAGGGCCTGTATATGTATATATATATGTGTATATATATATATATATATATATATATATATATATATATATATATATATATATATATATATATATATAGTAGCCTCATAGAGTATATATAAAGCCACCATTGAAGATGCTCGAGGATGGTGATGTCGTTGTGTGACCGTAGGAGTTCCGAACGAGGCTACAACTTCTAGAACAATAGTGGGAGTCTTTTTATAACCACTAAAAGCCCTGGCCTATGCAGTAGAACAATTCTTCAACTCCTAATGCTTGCAGTTGATGCCGCCCATCATCCCAATAAGACCCTGTTTCTTAGCTTTATTCAAAAGCCATTGCAAGTTTGCATATTAGAGCAATGGTATTTCTTCATAGGGGTGGGCACAGTTCGATTTTGGTCTCTTTTGTACCATACTTCATCAATCCCAAAACTACTGAGCACCGGTTAATTTCGTATCTTCAGGGACTCATTGAAGGATTCGTGCTGGGGCACCCCTGTTGAAGTATAAGAGTTCATCTCCAATCAAGAGACCAATCACAACAGGACACTTGTCAACATTAGAATAAAGCTCTTAGAATCTCACATCGACCGCAAACGGAAGTGAGCGACTCTCCTCAACTATAAAAAAAAACCATTCTCTTACAATTAATCCCTAATGTCATTATTGTATTTAAACTCGTCATTAGAACTTGCTAATGATGATAATGCTTGAACCTATGCATTGTGTAAACTTTTCACTATTAATGAGAATTCCTCTACCTCGTGCACGTAGCCCAACTTCCTTAGAATTTTGTCAAAATGAGTTATGTTGGAAAGACCATTGCTACAATTGGGTTAAAATTGAGAGATCATTGCTCCAATTAAGTTAAAGTTGACAGACCATTTCTCCAGTTGGATTAAAGTTGAGGGACCAATGGCAATGTATTTTTAGTTGAGGGATCATAGTTGCACGTTTTGATGAGTTGGGAGACCAATGGTAATGAATTTTTAGTTGAGGGACCATTGCTCCAATTGAGTTAAAGTTAAGAGACCATTGTTACAATTTACTCTAAATAAAAAGGCTAGCTAAAAACTTTGGCCATCTTTCCAAATTTCCAAGATGGGATTGATAATAATTTAAAGTAATAAGAATCTGTTGTAAACAATGGAAATGTATGCCCACATGCCCACATGCCAACATTAACTTTCTCACATGCCTAATAGTGTTGTTTTTGTTTGTTGTATAACAACCATCCATTTTCTGTAAACTAATCACGAACGTTTTTGGATTGGTCACATGTGTAATTTTCATTCACTGTAAACCTACGGACGTGGCTCTATAAATAGAGCACTTCGCAGGTGTTCAAGGTATAGCAACTGAAAAGAGAAAATCACTGAAAGCAATAATATCAATGTCCCCCCATCTCCTCTTTTATCTGCAATCCTTTGTGTTATAGTTACAAAACAAAAACATTGTGATATTTCGCACTCGCTTCGTTCCTGTCCTTAGCAAAGGTTAGTTCTCTAACTTTTATCTATTTATAACACGTTATCAACACGACTCTCTAAGCCTAAACAGTTCTCATTTCCATTAGCCGAAAAATGTTTCCTCCAAGGATTTTACTGTTCTTCTTCTTCCTCTGCCTCACTTGCCTGGTGTACCCTTGCGAAGAACTGCTAGCACCATGTCTGCTTCTAGTTGTCAATATAACAATTACTTATATTTTTGATTTCTTGTTTGGTGTAGTTCCTAATTACTAACCCAATGTTTATTTATCTTTGTTGCGATCATAGATGGTGTGGTATCATTGCCCATCTTGGACTGTAGATTTAATTTTACTGCAATTTTAAGTGGTGCAGTATGATTGCCCACCCTGCTCTGCATATTTAAATTTTCCTGCTGCTTGAGTGGTGCAGAATCGCCCATCTTATGCTATATCATTTCAATGAGAGTGGTGCGGCACAATCGCCCTCCTCGTTAATCATGTAAATCTTGAGCCTGAAGTTTCGAGTGCTTATCATTTTGGCCTGAAGATCAAAATGAAAAATTTGTAAGAACCAAAAGTTCTAACACTATATTCCTCCAGAATACATGTTGTTGCAAGTTCTTACACATCTCATTTTTCTTTCAGAAAAGAAAATGGCGAACTTGGCAAAGCTTGATTTTGTTTCCCTAGACATTACTAGGAAGAACTACCTTACTTGGGTAGTGGATGCCAAGATCCATCTTGAGGCAGGGGATCTTGGAGAAACCATCAAGGAGGAGAATAATGCATCCTCTCAAGATCGGGCGAAAGCCATGATCTTTATCCGTCGCCACCTTGATGAAGGACTAAAGAGTGAGTACCTAACTGCTGAGAATCATTAGCCCTCTGGAATGCACTGAGAAATAGATACAATCACCAGTAAATGGTGATTCTTCCAAGGGCTTTTTATGAGTTGACTCACCTAAGGATCTAGGATTTCAAGACAGTGGCTAAGTACAATTTTACAATGTTCAGAATCAGCTCCTAGATGAAGCTCTGTAGGGAAATCATCACTGAGGAAGATATGTTGGAAAAGACTTTCAACACCTTTCATGCCTCCAACGTGCTCCTGCAACAGCAGTATAAAGAGCAAGGCTTTACTGAGTTCAACCAATTGATATATGTACTCCTTATGGCTAAACAAAACAATAGCTCATAATGAAGAATCATCAGTCCCTACCTAATGGATCGACACCATTCCCAGAAGTGAATGCTGCTTCCCTTGAAGTGAGCACCACATCCTCTCGTGGCAATAATTACAAACGAGGACGTGGCCACAAGCAAGGCCGGTGGAATGGGAAAGGCAAGAACTATGGTGTCCAGTTTCACAACCAGGTTCTAAAGCATAATTCAAGCCCGAGCTTCAAGAATGCAAATCGCCAAAAAAGGCAAAGCTCATATGAATAACACTCCTAGAAATCTTAAAGGAGTTTGCCATAGGTGTGGTGGCAATGGGCACTGGGTGAGTACCAATCATACCCTAAAACATCTAGTGGATCTGTATTAAGCCTCTCTCAAGGAGAAGGGTATCGAAACCAATTTTATCAACCAGGCTAAATCGATGGACATACCTGATCTAGTGTTCGATTTATCAGGGCAATTGAACACAACCCACCTGGATGTTTCAAACTTCATTGTGGAAAAAGGGAATGAAATGTATCGGTCTGATTGAATCACTTCTGTTTGATGTACTCTTATCTGAATTTGTAGTTTAAAGCTTGCATTTCAATTCAATAAAAGTGGCATTTCAATTTCCTTTATTATGAATAAATTGTTTTGTTAACTGAGATTTCCTTACTCAGTGATCATGGATAAAAATTATGGTTATTCTCAAAACAAGAGCAATGGCGGAGATATTTGTCTTGTAAACAACGCAACCACGCATACAATACTTCAAGATCGAAAATATTTCTCAAGCTTAATGCTTACAAAAGTAAAGGTAACAACAATATTAGGCCAATCAGATGTAATTGAAGGCTCAGGAAAGCCCAGATCATGTTACCAAATGGAACAATATTGTCCATACAAAATGTGTTGTATGGTACTCGATCTACTCGAAATTGTTGAGTTTTAAAGACATACGTTTAAATGGATACCACATTGAAAAGAAAAGTGCAAAAAATTTGGAATATCTATGCATTACCTCCAATGATACCCATAAGCGTATATTGGAGAAGTTATGTGGTTTATCTAGTGGATTGTATTATACATACATAAAGACAATTGAAGCACATACTGTCATGAACCAGAAGTTCATTGATTCAAAAGTTTATATGCGTTGGCATGACCGTCTGGGTCATCCAGGATCCACCATGATGCGTAGGATCATTACCAACTCTAATGGACATCCATTATTGAGCATACACATTGCTATCTCAAATGATAACCCTTGCAAGGCTTGTTCTTAAGGGAAGTTGGTAATTAGACCATCACAACTAAAGATTGATGTTGAATCCCCATCATTTTTGCTAAGAATTCAAGGGGATATTTGTGGGCCTATTCAACCACCTTGTGGACCATTTTGATATTTTATGGTTTTGGTTGATGCATCTATCTGATGGTCACATGTTTGCCTCTTGTATACTCGAAATGTACCTTTTGCGAGACTTCTTACTCAGATAATTAAGTTGCGAGCACAGTTCCCAGATTACCCTATTAAGTCAATCCGACTTGATAACGCTGGTGAATTTACATCTCAAACCTTTGATGATTACTGCATGACACTGGGCAGTGATGTTGAACACCTTGTTCCTCATGTCCATAATCAAAATGGTTTAGCAGAAGCCTTTATCAAGCGGCTTCAATTAATAGCTCGCACTCTACTCATGAAAACAAAATTGCCAATCTCTGCATGGGGACATGCCATCTTATATGCTGCATCATTGGTTCGATTAAGACCCATATCCAACCACCAATACTCATCAATACAACTCGTGTTTGGGCATAAGCCAAATATTTCACATTTACGAGTTTTTGGTTGTACTGTTTATGTGCCTGCTGCATCGCCACAACGCACTAAAATGGGACCTCTGCGCAAACTGGCAATTTATGTGGGTTTTGATTCACCATCTATCATTAGATATTTGGAACCCTTGACAAGTGATATGTTTACAGCTCGTTTTGCGGATTGTCACTTTGATGAGACAGTATTCCCATGGTTAATGGGAGAAAATACCATTCCATAAGAACGGCAAGAGCTGACATGGGTTGTACCTACCTTATCTCATTTTGATCCATAAAGCACTTAATGTGAAAATGAAGTGAAAATGATTGTTCATCTTCAAAGTATTGCTAATCAAATGCCAGATGCATTTAATGATGCTACGAAAGTGACAAAATCACATATACCAGCTACAAATGCACCTGCAAGATTTGATTTCCCTGCTGGACAAAATAAAGTGGCAACGAATAATTCAACCAATGCACGCCTAAAGCGTGGTAGACCCTAGGTTTAAAAGATTCAGCCCATCGAAAGAGAAAAATGAGGGCACATCTGAATCCAAATGAAATCATTCAGGAAAAGAAAATGAATGACAAATCCACAATTCATGATTCTGAACTTTCAGAAAAGGAAAATGTCCTTGATGAGACACATGTCCCTGAATAGACAGAAGTACATTAAAGCAAAGAACTCTCCATAAATTATGCATGTACTAACGAATTGTGGGATCGAAATGAAATAACATCGACGATATGTTCGCATTTACATTAGCCAATGAAATCATATTAAGTGATGATATTGAGCCCTGCTCTATTGATGAATGCAAACAGAGACAAGATTGGCCTAAGTGGAAAGATGCAATATAGGCAGAATTAAATTTCTTGGAAATGCAAAGTGTTTTTGGACCGGTAGTCCAAACCTGTGGGTTACAAATGGGTATTCACAAGAAAACGCAATGAGAAAAACGAGATTGCAAGATATAAAGCACGACTCGTTGCACAAGGTTTTTCACAAAGACCTGAAATTGATTATGAGGAGACATACTCTCTTGTAATGGACGCAATTACGTTTCGTTACTTAATAAGTTTGGTGGTTTTAGAAAAACTTGACATGCGACTTATGGATGTCTTCACCACATATTTATATGGAGAATTAAATACTAACATATATATGAAAGTCATAGAAGGATTTAAGTTGCCTGAAACAACTAACAAACCAAGATGTATGTTCTTAATCAAATTAAGGCGATCATTATATGGGCTGAAGCAATCTGGAAATGTGGTATAATCGTCTCAGTGAGTTTTTGATCAAAAAATGATATACCAACAATGTCATCTGCCCTTGTGTGTTCATTAAGAAATCAAATTCTGGATTTGGTATAGTGGCAGTATATGTCGATGATATGAACCTAGTTGGAACCCCTGAAGAGCTAAATAAAACTGCTGAATATCTGAAAAGCGAATTTGAAATGAAAGACCTTGGGAAAACAAAATATTGTCTTGACCTGCAGATCTAGCATTGTACTAATGAAATTTTAGTCCATCAATCATCTTACATTGAAAAAGTCCTGAGGCGATTTGGCATGGACAAAGCTTATCCACTCAGCACGCCAATGGTCGTTCGTTATTTGGACATTAAGAAAGATCCATTCCGTCCAAAAGAAGATGATGAAATGATCATTGATCTAGAAGTACCATATTTGAGTGCAATAGATGCTTTATTGTATTTAGCACAATGTATTAGACCAGATACAGTTTTTGTCAGTCAACTTGTTAGCAAGGTATAGCTCTGCTCCAACAATTCGTCATTGGAAGGGAGTGTTGTAAACAGTGGGAATGTATGCCCACATGCCAACAGTAACTTTCTCACATGCTTAATAGTGTTGTTTTTGTTTGTTGTATAGCAATCATCTACTTTACTAATCACAGACGTTGGGTTGGATTGGTCACGGGTGTAATTTTCATTCACTGTAAACCTACGGATGTGGCTCTATAAATAGAGCACTTCGCAAGTGATCAAGGTACAACAACTGAAAAGAGAAAATCATTGAAAGCAATAATATCAGTTTCCCTCCTCTCCTCTTTTATCTGCAATCCTTTGTGTTAAAGTTACAAAACAAAAACAGTGATATTACGCACTCGCTTCGTTCCTGTCCTTAGCAAAGATTATTTCTCTAACTTGTGTCTATTTATAACAGAATCATAATTTTTTTTTTCTTCACAAATGTCCAATTCACCCCAACTCCAGGAATAAAGCACGCAATCCAAATGCCAACCGGAAGTGCTCGGATACAACCACGACAGTCCAAAGTCACCCACAATGCACAACGTTGTCGAACACCCATATTCATTTCATACCCAGTAAATAGTCATCATAGGAGTTGCCAGTCATCTTCTTGTGCACTACCATCTGCATCGCTCATGGGCAGAACAGAAAATGAATCATCGTTTTCTACTGCACCACTATCACCCAACGCATCACTGTGGTTAACCGGCCTGGGAAAACTATGTGTCTGAGTCACAGTAAACAGTGGAGCACCATTTGATTCATCTGCCAGCTTGGAGGCTCGAAAACAAAAATCATTAAAATCATCTGCCAGCCATGAAACAATACTAAGTAAATCAACTTAACTACAAGTACACAAACCAAGGTTTGCAAAAATACGAATTCAGCAGAGTGACCAGCAAACCTCTGTCACGACAATAAAATCCAATCGCCAAGGATGGATCAATCAAATCAAGGGGAATGTGCCGTATAACACTGCAAATTACCAGTAGTTAGTATTAAACACCCAATTCAATGAAGACAATTAGTCTGAAAGAATCTTACTTGCAGTGGTAAGATAAAGTATCAGCCTCCAAATCGTCCCTTCTTATATTGATTACCTGGCATAACCAACGACAAAAAAGCAGTCTTCCATGAACAATAGGGCAGCTAATGTAATAATTCAAAACATTATCACAAGTATCCAACCTAAATAAGAACAAATAAGAACCCCTGTAACAAGAACATTCCAATGTAATTAATAATTATCACTCCATATGCTTCATGTGGTACCATATACCACAGCCAATCCAAATCCCAGATAAATGTGGGGCCAACATGTGTTAGATGAAGTCATTGCAGATAGTAGTGGGCGAGAAAAGTGGGGGAACTTGAAACCAATAAGTACATATTACCTATTATATTTCCATCACTTTACAGTTTATTATTCAACTCATTTAATGTCAAAAGGGTAAATTTGAAATTTCATACACTGGATTATAGACGAACTGTATCTATGAGATGAGTGGAACATTTCCTACTAGTGATGCGCTGCATCACATCCAAGTGTAGTGAAAAAGAGGGAGTGGTTATCTAAGGTGTTCCCGGAAGCACCACAGTGGCACCAGTTGTGTTGAGTAGACATAGAATTTAACAGACATCTGGCAGGTAAAGAGCGGAAAGTAGAAAATTTTTGGAGACCTGGAATACGGGGGCTTTCATAGGTAAAAGAGAATTCTAGATAGGCATGGTGTTAGGAGGCAAATCAAGCAAAAGCTTGTTTGCCAGACTCTATACCGGTGGAACAAACTCTAGATAGACTGAGTTTATTGGACAGAAACTTCACTATACAACAAGAGAAAAACAAAGGAACAATTTGGATAGTAGAGTTGTTTCTTACTAGGAATAGCTTGAAGGGAAAATCCAATAATACTAGAAGATAAAAACTCATAGAAGACATAAATGGCATCTGGATTAAGAAACAGGTAATATGAGGCATGAAATGGCTTATAAATCCAGCAGGATAAATAACAGCTACAAGATCAACTCATAGAAATTAGACTATTACAGCTTTCCAATCAGAAAAGTCCCCAAGAAAGAACACATCATGTAGACAGCCATTACTGATGCCTGTAGTAGCCCAAAATCTGACAGTCTCCCAAAGCTTTCACACCTGGAACTTAAGGACCTGCACTAGAATTTGAACAAAATCCTAAACTATACGAGTCTGCTTTAGGAATATAATATTGACATTGGAATTAACTTGTTTCATGCCGATTTAAGACTCGCATTCAAATTTGAACACCACCCTAATCTCTTCAGTCACTAAAACAACCTATATACATGATAGAGACTCGAGACTTACGTTGAATTTGGGCAAAACCCCAAATTGGAGAAGTGTGATCAGTCACTAAAACATCTTATAAATTTTTATTTTGGGAACATAATGAAGAATTGAAATTAACTTGATTCATGCTGATTTTTTATACTATTTTCAATTTTCTAAGATGTGGACAGAATGCATGCAGAGTTTCAAAGCTTGAATTATTCTGCAATTCATCTTGGTTCCTATTTAATCTGCATCCCACATAAACCATTCTCTACCGCAAATTCCCTAGGTTCTTGTCTAGACACTTACGAACGAGAATCCACGTTTGCATTTTGCCCATTCACATCTTCCCTAACCGAAGCAACAATACGTTTAAGCTGTTTCCCAATCAACTCCTTGAGCGCCTTCTCATTGCCCACACAACCTTTAGACAAACCCTCAACCATAGATGAATGTCTTGCTTTGATATTAATGTACTTGAAGAAATAAAAGAAATTTGAAAGAACAGAGGATGAATAAGCTCTATTTACCAATCTGATAAGACAACAAATTGCCATGTTGATGCTGGCCTTCAGATAGTAAAAAGTTTAGGAAACAGAATTACACTGAGAAACAGAGAACAATTTGGGAAAACAGACTTGTGTTTGGACTTGGGCTTTCTTAACCAAGGTGTTGCTACTGCATCAGATATTATGCCAGATAATAGAGAACAGGATCTTCAACCACGCACACTAAGGTGGTTTGCTTGATTTAGACATGTACAACAACATAAAAATGCTTAGTACACGAGTGACTTTATTCAAATTGAGAATACTGGCCGAAGAGGAAGCCCAAAAGTATTGTGTGGGCGGACGGTCATGAATTTGCAAACTTGAGTGAGGCAATAGTCCTCGATTGAGTGGAATACAACAAAGGATTCATAAGTCCACACCTCATGAGGAGCTCTAGTCACCTCCACAAATTAAATCAATAATACGGTATTTCCAAGCTGATGCAATTGCCATAGAGTTTAGCAGCATTACTCTCCACAGTTAGTTCTAGAAAATCCACAATCAAAGAAAAGGACAACCATGAGCGCATTTGGAATGGGAGACAACTGGATGTCACCCAAATTATGACTAGCCACTAGTCTGGATGTCACCCAAATTATGACTAGCCACTAGTCTATCTTAACCTATATGTCCTTAGTATGAGATATATTAAAAAATCATCAAAGAGTTTTTGTTTCACATAAGCCATACAACTTCTTTGCCATTTGAAACACAATTTGCTCGTTGAACAATGCAGATTTTCAGATTATTGGCTTTTATTTTGGTTGAAAACATACAAAGATATCTGAATGAGAAGTATTTAAAAAGAAATTCCATACCGGCTGAACTTCATGGGGATCAAGGTAAAGTGCTTTTTCATCCTGCACACCAATAATGTAAGTTGACGCACCAGGTTTTCCACCCATGATGCCAAGACTTTGGGGAAAGGTGAATGTCGCCCGCAACGATGGAATGTACCTGATTATAATTTTTATTTTATTTTATCAGAAACAATATTTTATTAAAGAGCTTATAATCACAAAACAAAAATTAGTGAACCAAAGGTCCACCACCAAAATGGTACCAACCCTTAGAAAAAAGAAAGAAAAATAAAATCCATCATAAACATCTTACTTTGTAATACAACTCCGAACTATCCTAAAGCAGCACCTGATAATCAATTAATGATCCCATTTAAGTGACATAAATGGTCTAAAATTTAGATGTTTGGAGTTATGAATTTCACTAATTTTATCATTCTTTATGTCATCTAGGCTCCAGATTAACTTTATGGTTCGGTGAGACATATAAGCTTACAGTTTTGGGAAAGGACTTCCTAAATTCTTAATCTAACAACGTAAGAAAAAGGAAACAACAAAAGCTAAATAACACCATCTCAAATTGCTAGACAACAAATAAAACGACCAAATATTTCCCGCATCAGCAACTCAGCATATACCAATCATAATCATCTGTATACTATAAATAAAAGAAGCACCTGGGGTTGACTTTTTCAAGTCCAAGAACCAAAGGAACCAATAAAAGAATAGGCGTCCAATCAACTTGGCCTCTTGAGAATTCCAAACAGTGTCTAGAAGCATCTTCAATGCAGACTACTGGGGCTCCACCTCGCTCCCCATCTTCGTCCCCAGAAACAATATAAACAGCCATTGGAAGTGGCTGATCATCAAGGTCAGTTGCTTCTCTCCTACATCGTACTAGAGTCTCCCAAGTGCGGCACATGGCATATGGGCCAACCCATGATCCGGCAGCGAGGTCATAAGCCTTTCCAGCCTGAAGAAGATTGTGGATGGAGAAAGTTGATGTTTCGGAATCACCGAAATGATACAAGATCTCAATATATGCTTCATCTAAAGGCTGCATAACAGAGGTATAAAAAAACATGTATGACTAATCAGATTCCTGAATGTGATTTAAGAAAATATATGTAAAGGGGTAAGATGTGAACTGCAAACATTTTAAGGCAAAACTATATCACAGAAAAAACAATCCTACCTCACCCAACTTACCTTGTGCAAGGGCCTTCTCCAAGATCTTCCCAATCTATGGAAAAGCAACGCCTGTAAAAATATACTCTAGTCATTGACTACTTTTTTTTTTTTTTTCAAGAAGACGAAGAAACAAAATATTATTGCATATGACAACAAAATTACAAAAAAAAACTGGACAAGATGTCCACAAAATAAAAAATAAAGGCACCCAGAAAATCAACAAGCACAATTTCCCTATAAGTAAAGCCTCTATGAAGACACCAAAAAGTTATCCAATTGCAAATACCGAAGCCATGATCAAGAAACCTTAACAATAACATTCACACATGTACCAGTTATTAACCACGTAAGAATGCAAGAACCCAAAATGGATAAAACACTGTACCATACCTGGGCTACAAGCATCTGACTACTCCGAAGCATGCAACCCCAATTTACATCACTAGTGTACTTTGAATCTCCAATAGCCTCAAATCCTAGAAATAAATATGTACATGTTGATTTTTATCCACAAACTCATAAGTGCTAAAGTTAAAAATGGTGTTTGCAAGCCAAACCTTTACGATATGTCATCAAAATTCTTGATGAGAAATCCTGTTCAAATGCTCCTAATCCATTATTAATAGGTGCATCTCCGGAGGAATCATCTTGTGAGACCTTATAGCACACACCAAGAAGCCATATGTCACTAGCAGAAGAAATTCCAGTCCTGCTGGATCCAAGTACACGCTCGTGAATTCTCCTCATAGATCCACTAGTCACAGCTTTCCTCACAGCTTCTGTCCATCCATTGTTTTTAGAGTGACTTTCCTTCTTTTCAGTAATTGATGACTCACTATGTGTTTCGAAGATTGAGAAAGCGGACGCAAAGAAGTTTGACCACAGGGATGCCTTATTGTGCTTACTGTCCCTAGATCCTGAATCTAAACAAGCAGACGATGAACCTCTATCTGTTGAATCTGTTGAACTTTTAGAAGAATATTTCGATGCAACAGCCGTCTCACAAAAACCCTTCATCAGCTAGTCATGAAGCATCATATAATGCTAAACTTGCTCACACAAGCAACCTGAGTTTTAAGCATCCATCTCAGTCCAGCGGTAAAAGAAGCAGCAAGTTCCAAAGAAAACCAAAATGAATAAATAAAGAAGCGTGTTTACGGCAAGTTATGTGCAATAATATTATTCAAGAACTAAGGCGGAATTTTTCAATCCTCAAATTGAAGTATTCAATTGTAGGCGAGAATGTCAAAGAATCCATCCATATAGCCCAAGAAAAAGACACAGAGGAAGCAAACAAGTATAATTAATTTGCAATTAATCATGCAAACCAGCAATTGATCAATCGAGATTAAGGAAGCAACAAAGGATGGAATTGCCGACCAGTCAATCAATTTCTCAACCCCAAATCAATACGTAAGATTAAAAACATACATACTTGCATGCATACATTAGCTCAAAATTACACGAAAACCGTCTCCAACCGAGGGCTACGCCAAAGGGCTTGTGGGCCCCACCGGGCTAAAACCACCAAAATCAGGCCAGCGGGCTGGCCATCTCCAGCCAGCCAGCCCGATGCAGCCAATCTGAACTGTTTCATGAACTAAAGCTCAAATAAGCAGAAAATTCAATCGAAAAATCGAGCCAGCCAATCTTAACAAACCATCCAATTGAAATCACACTGTAGTTTACAAAATTAGGCGTTTTTTATGACATCACAAATCTTATCTATGCTTCAATTTAAATACAGAGAAGCATAGAATTCTAAATTTACAAGAAAAGCACAGAAATTTGGGACATTCAAGAGAAACCCATTAAATTGGAGCATAAATACAGCTTAAATTCAAAAAAATACAAACATGCATAAATAATTATATTTATTAAAGATGAAAATCGAAACAATGGTTTGAGAAAAGGAAAAGAGAGACGGACCAGAAGATTTGGGGTGTACCAGTTCCTCAGGAGATGACGATTGAAAAGAAGAGCTAAAATCTTCCACCAGCGATTTGTTTGACAACTCAGGGATGAACAGAAGTTGCTATAAAGGTCAAGGGTTAGTTCAAGGGTGCGGGTTGCCGGGTCGGAACGTCAATCTAAATCCTGATCCACTCTTTCACAAACTGGGTTGGGCTAGTCATCAAGTTCGGGTTCTATCGGGTCGTAAATAGGAAGTTCATAACGGAATCAAGTTCAACTTTGCCCACTCTAATTTTTTTTTTTACTTCATTCTATTTCAATTCTTCACATTATATTCTCTTCCAATAATCTTTCCTTTAATTTTTTTTAATAATTTTCAAATGGCCACCTCTTTCAATAATCTTCCATATGTCTGAATTTTTTTTTTAATATGTTAGTTTAATTTAATTAACTATATTAATTTAATTAAAATAATAAATTATGTTTGGCCTATGATCCTTTAGCCCCTCAGTTGGAGATGATTTTTTTATCACATGACTATATTTGGCCTATGACCATTTGGGCCCTTCGATTGGAGATGGTATGAAATATGGTCTGGCACTGTTCATTAAGGTCATCTCCAACCGAATGAGGGCCAAGGGCTCGTTTTAGCCGTATAGCCCTCCAAGAAATTAATATTTTAGCGAACAGTGTCAGACCATATTTCATACCATCTCCAAACGAGGGACCAAAGGGTCATAGGCCAAATATAACCTTGTGACAAAAAAACCATCTCCAAGCAAGGGGGCCAAAGGGTTATAGAGTCAAATATAATTTATTATTTTAGTTGAATTAATATGGTTACTTAAATTAAACTACTTCAATAATTAAACTACTTCAATAATTAAACTACCTCGATAAGGAATCTTAATAATTTTACATCTCGGATTTCGAGTGTCACGTGACACACCCCGTCCCGAAGGAGGGCGTGCTGGCCGTCACGTGAGAGTGACGTAACCATTTACACAGTTCATAAGCTCTTAAAATACAATTACTAAAAGGAAACCCCCGAGGGTGAGTCCTACTTTTGTGAATTCTGTCAGAACGTCGTTGGGTTCCTCGTGGCCACCAAAGCTCTGCTAACTTAAACCTGGAGGGGCGAAAAAAAAATTGAGTGGGTCAGCAAAACAAAGCTTTTCGAAAATCTTTCATTTAAAACATTTCTAACCCCTCGCTGTAAAACCTGTATACTTTCCCGGAAAATAGCATATATAAGCGTACATATAAGCAAATATCTCAATTCACTATCCTTTAACACTTTTTAGAAAAATATGTCATGCCAAGTGTCCAAAATCATAATATAGATGCTTTCATAAATCTCAAATCATCAATTTTTCTTTCTTAAAACCCAGAAAGTATGTTATGTTATAAAAACTTTCAAAAACCGAAAGACTGATGCATCAATATAATTCAGGTGAAAATAAATCAACCGGAGACCCTGAAATGGTCCTGTACGACTGATTCTAAAGCTCAACATCCAATCCAACCGGAGTCACCTCGGTGACCTGTACGGTCCAACTCTGCACGTCACTCGGAACTACATATAGTAGTCTGTACGATGACAGGTGTATAAATACGCTCTAGTGCTTCTCTCATCAATCATCAGCGCGCATAACTAAGGTCACCCACTAGTCGGAATCACATCTAGTGATCTGTACAACTAGCATGTCGGAACCCTCACATGGTCTGTACGACATCCACCTACTTGGATCCAAGACGAGCGTGCGGTGTGGTGAATAATATAAGCACTACCACCTAGGGTGCAGGTTATGAGCTTAAACGTCTCAACATCAAACAATTCAATGCATAATGAACTCACCTGACTTACATGTGCCTCCACAGCACCATGCACATGTATGCATCATATATCAATTCATGTTTTTCATATCATTCATCACATGCATATCATTTCTATCATGGCATTTCATTCATATCATGCATCTCATTCAAGCATGGCATTTTAGAAACATACTTTCATTAAAACTCAGTTTCTGGGAAATTCAATAGTATATAGGTAAATACAGAAAATACTGCCCACTCACCTGGAGTTCGCCCTACAACTCCCTAGCACAATACGCCAAGGCGTCATGACGATCGGCGCCTAAAACAATAATCAACCCAACCTCAGAATTCATATCGATAGAATATATAACTTATATAAAACACGTCACTATGCAGTTCGATTTGGAAGATCTGCAACTCAGATTTCCAATCCATAACTTCCAGAGGTCCACAATATACTTCTAGGACAACATCCTAAAATTTCATTACCATCCAACGGTCGGATCTCCGTAAATTTCCAAAACTAAGTGACGGTTAACATTCTATTTTATGGACTTACAACTCCAATTCCGGAAGATCCGTAAATCGGATTCCTAATCCGTAAGTTCCTATAATCCTCAAATATTGCGTATTACAACGCATCAAAGTTTGGTGACGATCCAACGGTCGGATCGTCAATTCACATTTTCACTTATATTCGAAATAATTATAAACGTTATTCAAAGCACCTAGCCAACAAATCTTAATAACTTCTCATACGGTGCTCAAATTGGGTATATAAATATACCACGGTGATCTACTCGACGTCACGGACGTCGACATATTTTTAGAATTAATTTTGGGCTTGACACGCGCCCCCACGCGCCAAGGACATGCACTGCCCTACGCGCCCCCCACGCGCGCTTCTTCTTCCTCGCGTCTCCGGCACAGTAACGCCGGCGCCGGAAACCTGCAACTCGGGTTTTCTCGGCCGTTTCTTCACCATTTTGACTCAAATTTCTTCCTACATGCTCTAAATCAAGAGAGGAAGAAGTCCATACCTTCAAAAACTTCTAAAAACCTCTGAAATTTCGTCGGGAAATTCCTCCAATTCGGCCAACTTTGAACCCGACGATCCCGACGTCCAAAACCTTCAAACGAAGCACTCCGAGCTTCCTTATGACCTCATAAAGCTCACTGTGAGCTTGGATTGTCCTAAAAATCAACCAACATAAAGTTCATGAATAGTGCCACATTCGGTCCTCGGATTTTAAACGTGAAAACGAAGGAGTTCTTACTTGAAAATGGTATCTTTGAGTTCGTAGGACGCTCACGAACACGATGGTACTAATTTCCACGTCGATCCATGAAGTTTGGGTTGGGTTTGGGTGTCGTCCGTACGTTTTGGGTGTGTAGAGAGAGAGAGTGTCGGGGTAGAGGAGAGAGAGAGAGTCCACGGGATGGGGAGAGAGAGATGGAGGGTTTGTGATGATCAAACTCAATCCACACCCTCCATTTGTCTAAATCCCTAACCAACATAACAAAATCAACTTAATAATCCCACTCACATATGTATTTTTCTTTTAATCTTGCCTAATATTTGAACCAACAACGTCTCACACACACGTACCTTAGTGCCCATTAAGGGTAATTCAGTCATTTCACGTTCCCGTCAAAGGTATCTCCGGGACGGGCTGTGACAATCTCCCCTCCTTAGAGAATTTCGTCCCTGAAATTCCCATAACCAAATAAACTACTTACTATCCATAGGATAATCTTGGGTACATCTCTCTCATTCGATCTTCTGCTTCCCAGGTAGCTTCTTCTACCGAATGTTTTTTCCACAATACTTTCACCAAACTTACCGTCTTATTTCTTAGAACCTTGTCTTTCCAATCCAAGATAGTGATAGGTTCCTCATCATACGTCAAATCCGGATAAATCTCTAGCGGTTGAGGATGGATCACATGAGAAGGATCAGAAATATAATGTCGAAGCATAGAAACGTGAAACACATTATGAACCTTAGATAACTCCGGAGGCAACTCCAACCGGTAGGCAACATCACCAATTCTTTCAGTAATCACATAAGGTCCAATGTATCTCAGACTTAACTTTCCTCTTTTTCCAAATCGTACCACACCTCTCCAAGGTGACAACTTCAGAAGAATACCCAATCACCTACCTTGTACACTCGATCAGTGGCATGTCTGTCTATTAAACTTTTCAGCCGATCTTGGCTCACTTCCAGGTTAGACTTAATTACTTGAATATTCCGAGTAGTCTCCTCCACTAACTCAGGGCCTTGAATACAATCCGTCCACAATTCTAACAATTCGAAACACAAAACACAGCTTTCCACAGCCTTATGGCGATGCTCTTGGAACAAACTGAAATGACCAACATACTCAAGAAGTTCAACAGCTCCGTAAGCCCAAATCTCTTTTCCATAAGACAGATAAATAACTGTTGCACTTCTGGAAAGGTTACTGCTCTTTCATTGAAGAATATTGCGCTGTTTTAGTAAGCCAATCAATTATCACCTCAATTTCATCATAACCATCTCATGAACGAGAAAACTTGCACACATAATCTATATTAATATTCTCTCATTTCCGCTGAGGAACGGAAAGTGGTTGCATCCGACCAAAAGGCTTCTTCCTTTCTGCTTTGACTTGCTGGTAAACAATACACCTACTTACATACTCATCGATTTCCCTCTTCATACCCGGCCAATAATAAAATGGTCGAATGGTATAGTACATCTTGGTTCCTCCTGGATGCATCGCATAAGCTGAACAATGTGCTTCGTCCAAAATTTCTTTCCTTTTCCCTTCACCTCTCAATTGAATCATTTCTTGAATCTCCTCATCAACCAACTGAGCTTCAAGTACACAATCAACCAAAACTGGCCTGACTTGGAAACTAGCAAGAAAAGCCTCTCTTCACTCTTCCATTTCCAACTTTACTCCAGTAGCTCTCAAGTCTACAAGTAGAGGAACATGGCAAGCATACAAGGCATTAAGTCGACCTTGAGGTTTCCTACTTAGTGCAGTCATAATCACTTAGCAACTTCTTCCATCATCGCTGACGAGGATTAAGATCATGCTGAGTGAAAAGATACTGAAGACTCTTATGATCTGTGAAGATCTTACAGTTCTCGCCATAGAGATAATGTCCCCAGATCTTCGAGCGAATGTAGTAACTGCTAACTCCAAACATGAGTAGGGTAATTCATTTCGTGAAGTTTCAATTGCCGTGAAGCATAGGCAATCTCCCTACCTTGCTGCATTAACACTTATCCAAGACCAACTAAAGAAGCGTCACTAAAGACCTCCTAATTACCGCTATCTTCTGGGGGTGCTAAATTACGTATATAAGTGAGGAAATATTTCAACTGTTGAAACCTTTGCTCACAATTATTGTCCACTTAAACTTAACCTCTGTTCTCGTCAAGCTCGTCAGTGGCAAGGCAATGACTGGGAAGTCTTTCACGAACCGTCCACGATAGCCTGCCAACTAAGAAAACTTCGAATCTCTATCACAGTTCGTGGTTGTTCCAAATTCTCAATTTCCGCTACTTTTAAAAAAAAAACTCACTTGAATACCTTTAGCAAATATAACTTATCTCATGAATGCTTCTTAATTCATTCAATATTGGCATTTGCTAAACTCAGCATACAATCGACGTTCCCTCAAACTTTGTAACATCAACTTAAAATATCTAACATGCTCTGCTATAGGCTTAGAGTATACCAGAATATCGTCAATAAAAACAATAACAAACTTGTCAATGCATTCCTGGAATACTTCATCCATCATCTCATAAAACAGTAAGAGAATCCATCAATCCGAATAACATCACGTAAACTCATAATTACCGTAACGAGTCCTGAACACAATCTTAGGAACGTTATCATTAACTCTTCAATCGGTAACAACCAAACCTTAAGTCAATCTTAGGAAATACGCAAACCTCTAAGTTGATCAACAATCATCAATACGCAACAATGGATAACGGTTCTTGATCATTACCCAATTCAATTACCTATAATTAAAACATAGCCTTACTGTCCATTTTCTTCCTCACCAATAAACTGGTGCTCCCCCAACGTGATGTACTTTAAATGATACCTTTGTCAACCAATTCCTGTAACCGAATTTTCAATTCCCTTAACTCATCAAGAACTAATCTTTAACATAAAATTTGTGCCTGGAGACAATTCAATAGTGAATTCCATATCTCCGTCTAACGGCAATCCAGGTAATTCCTCGGGGAAAACATCAAGGAAATGTCTAACCACCTTTACATCTCCCAAACTACTAGAAGCAACATCATTTAGCACCATATGAGTTAAGTATCCTTGGCAGCCTTTTGATAACAATCTCTTTGCTCTCCCAGCAACTAACAACATGCCTCGCTCCACTTTGCGTACTCACAAAAGCAAACTCTGGTCAATCAGATTGATGGAAAGTAACTGGTTCCTCGTAGCAATCTATCCTGGCACGATTTAATGTTACTAATATGCCCAAAATCACATCCAAATCTCCAACGAAATAAGATTCACTGGCATAACTATATTTTCCACCATTACCGAACACCCTTAATAACACCAAACTCATGTAGGGTAACCTACCTGTTTACTTGCTTAACGGATCCAACGAATAAGTTATTAATATTACGGTCTGCAGCCCGTAATACTAATAAATCATCGTTGTCTCGATAAGTAAGCAACAATTCTTAAGGGTGCGATATCAACATTTGTTCTTCATTAGAAATACATATACACTCCTCGATCATGCTCATTCACTACTCTCTTTGGCAACATCGACAATAAGAATTATATCAGCCGGAGTCAGCTATAGTGACCTGTACGACTTACTCATCAATTTTCCAAGTAATATGCCAAGGAAGACTGCTGGGTAACAACTGACCCCAGGGATAATTCATACCGCTATGCCTCATCTAACCACATGAACACATTCACAACTTCCCACACTCTCCAAAGTGCCTAATATTGTACCTATGGTACAAAGATACATTTCCTCTACCAGTCACCTTGCCTCAGAAATCTGGGGTCACTAGCAAATCTATCACTTCATCTCTTAACCTTATCATCTTTCTTCTGATTCTCATTCTTTTCTTATTCCTCTTTAGTCTCGCTGGTCATGTTCTCAGAGTTTTCAATGCTCAACAACATCTTGTAAACTCCTGATAAAAGTACAATGGATAGTGGTCGCCAAAGAACACCACTTGTTCTTATTATCCCACCAAAGACGTCATAACACCTCGACCGGATTAGCAGCTACATCCGAATGGAAACACGGCAAGTCTGTAAACTTTCTAATATACTCACTTGCCGTCATCTTTCCTCGTCTTACATTAGCAGACTCTTACCTACTACCATCACAATATGCCGGAGGAATAAATCTTCTCTTTAATAATTCTTTAATCAATTCTCAATCGACTGTTTCCTCCAGTGACAACGAATAATACTTCTGTCTCCATCAGGATACAAATTCATAACCCAAAACCAGGTAGTCGTCTCGATCCACCTGTCAGAAAGAAGGTTCCCTTGACTTTGCATAATCCGAAACGTCATTTCCAAATGATTAAGCCATCACTCTGCTCCCTCAGGTTCCTCATATCCTTAAAGGGATTCAAATTTAACTTATAACCAGTCTCAAAGGTTCCCTTAGATAATAGACTGAATCATAATGGCAATAATTTCCTCCCAAACTACTTTATCAGGGAAATTAGGTTCATCCGAACTACGTGGCTTGCTACGAGGCGGTATAGTTCTGACAGAAGACACTAGGAAATTCTCAAGATGTCCAGAATTGCAACCTAGGCTCTGATACCAACTGACACACCCCGTCCCGAAGGAGGGCGTGCTGGCCGTCACGTGAGAGTGACGTAACCATTTACACAGTTCGGAAGCTCTTAAAATACAATTACTAAAAGGAAACCCCCGAGGGTGAGTCCTACTTTTGTGAATTCTGTCAGAACGCCGTTGGGTTCCTCGTGGCCACCAAAGCTCTGCTAACTTAAACCTGGAGGGGCGAAAAACAAAATTGAGTGGGTCAGCAAAACAAAGCTTTTCGAAAATCTTTCATTTAAAACATTTCTAACCCCTCGCTGTAAAACCTGTATACTTTCCCGGAAAATAGCATATATAAGCATACATATAAGCAAATATCTCAATTCACTATCCTTTAACACTTTTTAGAAAAATATGTCATGCCAAGTGTCCAAAATCATAATATAGATGCTTTCATAAATCTCAAATCATCAATTTTTCTTTCTCAAAACCCAGAAAGTATGTTATGTTATAAAAACTTTCAAAAACCGAAAGAATGATGCATCAATATAATTCAGGTGAAAATAAATCAACCGGAGACCCTGAAATGGTCCTGTACGGCTGATTCTAAAGCTCAATATCCAATCCAACTGGAGTCACCTCGGTGACCTGTACGGTCCAACTCTGCACGTCACTCGGAACTACATATAGTAGTCTGTACGATGACAGGTGTATAAATACGCTCTAGTGCTTCTCTCATCAATCATCAGCGCGCATAACTAAGGTCACCCACTAGTCGGAATCACATCTAGTGATCTGTACAACTAGCATGTCGGAACTCTCACATGGTCTGTACGACATCCACCTACTTGGATCCAAGACGAGCGTGCGGTGTGGTGAATAATATAAGCACTAACACCTAGGGTGCAGGTTATGAGCTTAAACGTCTCAACATCAAACAATTCAATGCATAATGAACTCACCTGACTTACCTGTGCCTCCACAGCACCATGCACATGTATGCATCATATATCAATTCATGTTTTTCATATCATTCATCACATGCATATCATTTCTATCATGGCATTTCATTCATATCATGCATCTCATTCAAGCATGGCATTTTAGAAACATACTTTCATTAAAACTCAGTTTCTGAGAAATTCAATAGTATATAGGTAAATACAGAAAATACTGCCCACTCACCTGGAGTTCGCCCTACAACTCCCTAGCACAATACGCCAAGGCGTCATGACGATCGGCGCCTAAAACAATAATCAACCCAACCTCAGAATTCATATCGATAGAATATATAACTTATATAAAACACGTCACTATGCAGTTCGATTTGGAAGATCTGCAACTCAGATTTCCAATCCATAACTTCCAGAGGTCCACAATATACTTCTAGGACAACATCCTAAAATTTCATTACCATCCAACGGTCGGATCTCCGTAAATTTCCAAAACTAAGTGACGGTTGACATTCTATTTTATGGACTTACAACTCCAATTCCGGAAGATCCGTAAATCGGATTCCTAATCCGTAAGTTCCTATAATCCTCAAATATTGCGTATTACAACGCATCAAAGTTTGGTGACGATCCAACGGTCGGATCGTCAATTCACATTTTCACTTATATTCGAAATAATTATAAACGTTATTCAAAGCACCTAGCCAACAAATCTTAATAACTTCTCATACGGTGCTCAAATTGGGTATATAAATATACCACGGTGATCTACTCGACGTCACGGACGTCGACATATTTTTAGAATTAATTTTGGGCTTGACACGCACCCCCACGCGCCAAGGACATGCACTGCCCTACGCGCCCCCCACGCGCGCTTCTTCTTCCTCGCGTCGCCGGCACAGTAACGCCGGCGCCGGAAACCTGCAACTCGGGTTTCCTCGGCCGTTTCTTCACCATTTTGACTCAAATTTCTTCCTACATGCTCTAAATCAAGAGAGGAAGAAGTCCATACCTTCAAAAACTTCTAAAAACCTCTGAAATTTCGTCGGGAAATTCCTCCAATTCGGCCAACTTTGAACCCGACGATCCCGACGTCCAAAACCTTCAAACGAAGCACTCCGAGCTTCCTTATGACCTCCTAAAGCTCACTGTGAGCTTGGATTGTCCTAAAAATCAACCAACATAAAGTTCATGAATAGTGCCACATTCGGTCCTCGGATTTTAAACGTGAAAACGAAGGAGTTCTTACCTGAAAATGGTATCTTTGAGTTCGTAGGACGCTCACGAACACGATGGTACTAATTTCCACGTCGATCCATGAAGTTTGGGTTGGGTTTGGGTGTCGTCCGTACGTTTTGGGTGTGTAGAGAGAGAGAG
Organism: Malus fusca; assembly: GCA_035220775.1. Classification (NCBI taxonomy): domain Eukaryota; kingdom Viridiplantae; phylum Streptophyta; class Magnoliopsida; order Rosales; family Rosaceae; genus Malus; species Malus fusca. Next base: position 86,681 of record CM069065.1, on the reverse strand, counting down.
TGTCGGGGTAGAGGAGAGAGAGAAAGTCCACGGGATGGGGAGAGAGAGATGGAGGGTTTGTGATGATCAAACTCAATCCACACCCTCCATTTGTCTAAATCCCTAACCAACATAACAAAATCAACTTAATAATCCCACTCACATATGTATTTTTCTTTTAATCTTGCCTAATATTTGAACCAACAACGTCTCACACACATGTACCTTAGTGCCCATTAAGGGTAATTCAGTCATTTCACGTTCCCGTCAAAGGTACCTCCGGGATGGGCTGTGACATCACGTGTCGATATATGAGTGTCTTTGCAAATTTATTGTCGATAACGAATCTCAATAATTTTCCATCTCGGATTTCGAGTGACAAGTGTCGATATTTGAGTGACTTTGCAGATTTCTTATCGATAAGTTTAGTTGAATTAATATGGTTACTTAAATTAAACTACCTCGATAAGGAATCTTAATAATTTTACATCTCGAATTTCGAGTGTCACGTGTCGGTATCTAAGTGTCTTTGCAAATTTATTGTCGATAAAGAATCTCAATAATTTTACGTCTCGGATTTCGAGTGACACGTGTCGATATTTGAGTGACTTTGCAGATTTCTTATCGATAAGTTTAGTTGAATTAATTTGGTTACTTAAATTAAAGCGAAAATTAGAATGCCCTACATATTTTCTACATTTGTTAGATTAAACATTCATCCCTTTTAAAGATTTGATTAAGGTGCTTCGATCAATTGCCACCTCAATAATTTTCTATTTATTTAATTTCCATGTCATTAATTTAAATGCATTTATATAGAGGCATAATGTAGCTTAGCAACTAATTGCCTATAATATAGGAATTTAATTTCCTCAATCCCCTTCTACGCATTAAATGACATTTTTTAATAAAATAAAAAAAAAATTAATTAATTAATTCCTCATTTCCTTATTATCAGTATTTAAAAAAAAATTACTCCTTCTATTAAAATTGTATCAATAAAAAGTCTTCAATACATATTTTTTTCATGTATAGATATATAAAAAATATACTTAAAACTTATGGTACATTTGAGAACAAAAGTATCTACTTTTGGTACGTTTAGATTTCAAATGTACCGAGAAACCAAATGTACCAAAAATTCAAATGTACTATAAAACCAAATGTACCCCTTGTTATGTAACATTTGTGGTACGTTTAGATTTCAAATATACAGAGAAACCAAATGTACCATAAAACCAAATGTGCCCATTGTCAGGTAATCATGTTGGTACATTTAGATTCCTATTGTACCAAAAGACCAAATGAACAAAAAATATCAAATGTACCACAAAACCAAATGTCTCCATCAGATAACCCTTTTGGTAAATTTACATTCCAAATGTACCAAGAAATACAAAAAATCAATCCACTATAAAACTAAATGTGTCCATATTATAGGTAACTAGACGTAGCTATATAATCAAACAAATCTTTACTATGTGTTGGGTCTTCTAAATAAAAAAATTTGACAATTTTTTTTTATAAATATTCTACTATATTCACAAAAAAAAGTAAAAATTATAACAAACAATAAAAAAATGCATAGAGATGGATAATAAATGCATAAATTTAGGGATAATAGGAAAAGAAAAAAAAAGAAAACGAAATGTCTAGGAGATGGATAATAAATGCATAAATATAGGGATAATAGGGATAATAGGAACTGAAATTAATAACCAAAATTTTAGGAAAATGTTTGATCAAATTTTCAAAAGGAGTGTATGTTTAGTCTAAAAAATTAAAAAACGAGGCGCCTATATCAAAATGCCCCTAAATTAAACTACTTCAATAATTAAACTACCTCGATAAGGAATCTCAATAATTTTACGTCTTAAATTTCGAGTGCCACGTGTCGATATCTGAGTGACTTTGCAGATTTCTTGTCGATAAGGAATCTCAAAAGAAGCATGTAGTAGACATTTAAGTTTTAATATTGTTTAAGTTTAATGTTATTTAATGTTGTTTAATATGTTTAATGTTACTTAATGTTATTTAATGTTGTTTAATGACTTATGTAGTTATAGGGAAAAAATTAGAATTTTAAATTTAAAAAAAAATCAAATATAACAACTAGGTGACGTCAGCAAGTAACCGTTGGATTCAAATTGCTGGACCGGCCAGGGCTGGCTAGGTTGGGCCAGCCGGTTGGCCCTTTTATGCTTTTTTGGATCGATGGGACCTACGAGCCCTTTGGCCTAACCATCGGTTGGAGACGGTTTTAATGTCATTTTGGGCTATTTTCGGCCCCATGGCCCTCTGGCCGGATCGGTTGGAGATGGCCTTAGCTTCCCAATATCCAAAGAGCAAGAGGGTGACTGCAAAGGTGTAATGGCGTGCATTGGCTGATTTTTTTTCTTTTTTATTATTTCTTTTGTCCTTATCATTATTATATAATTTTTGGTTAAAATTTAAAGTTTTGAAGTCATTTTCATTAGTTTTTCTTTTATTTTTTTATTTGATGATTCAACATGGTGTATAACGTCGTTTTTTCTTTGTATGTTCTTAGTTTATTCTTGTCATCATTTATTCAGATAAACTGTGTAAAGGGGTGCGGCAAAGAGTGTCTATATACTCTTTGTGTTTTTCTCAATACACACAATGTAAAAGTTGTTCAATTATGTTTATCAGATAAAAGAGAGGAAAATTCTAAGCCAAAACACCTTAATGTCGTCCATTTTATATTGATCCAAGTGAGAGATTTGCTAGCACATTTAAATCGACCACTCTTTCTCAAAAAGAAAAAAAAAATCGACCACTCCATCATCGGTTGCTAATGTATCAGTGTGGATACTTTTAGAGGCTCAACACTTGCGAAGCTTCGCGTGATCAACCATGAAGAGGAAGATTGTAAGCATGAAAAGGAAGATTGAATAGTGAGTGATCCAATCACGCGACATGCACGTGGCTAGAGATTCAAGTAAGTTAATCTCTTCTCTTTCTTTGTTTGTTGCTTTACCAATTACAACAAACTAAATATATAACTGGGATAACACATTACATGTTATTTTTTGTTGCGTGTGATTATTTGAATTGAATTAATCCCAATAATATGCTCAAAAACCCAACACGAGTGACGCATATCGAGATCTTGTAACACTGCATCAATATCTACGTAACCGAAGTGTAGTGGATGATGCAAATGCCCATTTCACCCTTCGTAATAATTTGATAACACATGTAGTATGAACATGCACAAAGAGGCTAAATCTTGTGTTTGTAGCATTTAACTAACTAAATTGTAATGACTTTACAATTTAGGTCCATTTGCTTGCTTATGCTTTCAAATTACTAAATTGTAATACCCTTGCAGTTTAGGTATGTTGTTTGTTTATGTTTTCGGTTTAGCTCTCTAAGCTACCAATGTCATTTCAATATGTTGTGTGTTTTTATTTTGAAATTGATAAAAGTAAGCCCTTTTAGTAGAACATCTTATATCATTTTATGTTTAACCATTAAACATACAAACAAAAAATATGAAAGAATAAAAATAAAATGAGAGTATAAGTGTATTCGCAAGTGGGGGGAAAATGAACCGATTTGACATGGCCTATTACTTTTCTCGTACCCACTACTTTTTAGGGTTGGATGAAACCTAATTTTTTGCTACCTAATGAAAGACATTGCCCACCCAAATGGTGGATCTACGCCCATTTTGTCACGCTCTGATCCTGACATACGTCCAGAATCGACACGTGATGTCACCGAATACCCGTATCTCTAACATACCCCGCCTCTGGGAAATGGCAAAACACAACTTAATAAAACAATGCGATAACATATCAATACACGAATTTAACCAAGGAACTCTATATAATTCCCTACTTGGATTATGAATAATAACATGGTAATTCTAATTTGTATTCACAAGGTCTATTGTGGGTAATTCCCATTCACTCGAATCTAGGGTTTTAGACTAACCTTATGGAAATGAACAAGAGCAAGGATTCTGAACCAGTCAACGGTGTTGATGCACAAAATCAGCGAGGACTTTGGTACAACAAAAAGTGTCAAGTTTGTGACCTTCGCTAGATTGCTCCGGTCACTAGTGTGGATAAGTATGTAAATGGATAGAGACAGGGAAACAAACACAAGATGTACGTGGTTCACCCAGATTGGCTACGTCCACGGAGTAGAGGAGTTCTCATTAATTGTGTAGGGTTTACACAAGTACATAGGTTCAAGCTCTCATTTTGTGAGTACTAGTGAATGATTTAGTACAAATGACATTAGGAAATATTGTGGGAGAATGATCTCCTTTTATAGAAAAGAGTTTCTAGCTTTGTTCTGACATTGACACGTGTCGTGTTGTGATTGGTTTCTGATGTCGACACGTGTCGTGCTGTGATTGGCCTCCTAGTTTGAGGGAAACTCTTCTGGGTCCTTGACGATATAACGTTGACCGATGCTCGGTAGTTTCGGGATTGGTCAAGTATGGTACAAACAGTGCTTCCCTAAGTTCCCGAGTGAGGGAAGCTCCTCGGTTGGGGACTTGTAAGATCCAAGCCGTTGAGTAATCACGAAACTTCTAAGTACCGAAGTGTGGTATCGTTTTCATTTGCCTTGTTTGTCTCATAGGTAGATGTGGCATTTTCTCTGGAAGTATTTTTCCTCTATCCAGGGGTGGTATCTTTAACTGGTGGAGATGCAGAAGGTAATGTATCAATTTCACTTGAAGCTTTCTTGTAGTTTCAGGCTTGGTCAAACGCGATACAAACCATGTAGTAGGAGTCCCTCAAGTTGCCGAGCTAGGAGATCTGCCGAAAGAGGTGCCAAACAAGGTAAGCAATCAGAGCTCCAAGCAATCAGTCCCAGATCATAAGTTTGATTTCGAGTTCCGGCTGATTGTTCTCATTCTCCCTATCTTGTAGGTAGCAAGAAGGATAAAGAGAAGAAAAAGAAGAAGAGATGATATGAGATACTTTTGCTTTTGAAGAAGTAACTTTCCACAGGCTTATTCTTGAACTGGGCTGGAGGGTTTTCTGGTTTCTTCCATAGTATAAGGCCGACTCAAGAATTTGAGGGTCAAAACAAGTCCATCAAATCAAGAGTGCGTTCGACCTTGATGATATGGGATACTTTTGCTGTTGACAAAGTAATAGATGAATCGACACATGTTCTGTTGCGCTTGTCTCCACATGCTTCCTTGTATCTTTCTCACTTGCCCTATTTGTTTCTTAGGCAGATGTGGTATCTTTTCTGGAAGCATAAGATGTTGAAGATGAGTACTCGAGAGCAATGCCAGGTAAGTAATCAGGCAAGGAGTTCCAGACTGGAAGCTTGATTCCAAGTGCTGACTGATTGCTCTCTTTCTTCTTGTCTTGCAGGTAATAACAATGGCAAAGGAAAAGATAAGGAAAAAACATGATATGGGATACTCTTGCTTTTAACCCTGATGATATGAGATATTCTTACTCTGGTGTGGCTTGTTTGCAGAGGTATTATTGGGGGGGAAATAAGCTGAGTATTTCGAGAGACTCTGTTGAGAGTGCCCTCTCGGATGTGAAGAAAAGTTGAGCATTTTTTTTATTTGCAGGTCTGCCTGGCTGTGAAGGATGAAGGTCGAAATATATAGGAATTGTCCCAACATCGAGTAGTAACGCTGTTTCTTTACCCTTCTCGGTCATAGCAATGTAGTGGGAGCTGCAAGATTCACTGTTTTAACTTTGTCAGAGCACTTTGAAAAAGTGGTCTGTGGTATTTGGAATGCTGATGTTGCGTGTGAAGATTGCAGACAAGCTTTATCCAAGGAAATCTGGCTCTCGAAGTTCGGAGAGCGGTGCCTATTCAGTTTTCGAACAAGCAATCTTGTCGGGGATCTGGCTCTCGAGATTCGGAAAGCGGTGCCTTTTCGATTTTTGAGAAAGCAATCATGTTGGAAGTCTGGCTTTCGAGATTCAGATAGCGGTGCCTCTTCGATTTTTGAGAAAGTAATCATGTTGGGAGTCTGCATCTCGAGATTCGGAGAGCGGTGCCTTTTCGATTTTTGAGCAAGTAATCATGTTGGGAGTCTGGCTCTTGAGATTCGGAAAGCGGTGCCTCTTCGATTTTTGAGCAAGCAATCTTGTTGGGAGTGTTTTCTCGAATGTGAGTAAAGGTTGGGAATTTTTGCAAGTCTGCCTTGCCACGGAGCGCAGAGGTTGACACACATAGAGATTTTCCAGTTATCAAGCAGTGGTGTTGTTCCTTTACCCTTGTGGGTAATGGTAGGGTAGCTGGACCTTCAAAATTGATGTGTCTAAACTTTGTCAGAGATCTTTGGCAAAGTTATTTGTTGTACCTGAGGAGCTGATGTTGCGTGTGGGGATTGTTGACATATTTTACTCAGGAAAATCTGCTTCTAAAAATCCGGAGAGTGGTGCCTTTTCGATTTTTGAACAAATGGCCATGCTGCCCTTTCTTTTATAGGGGCACCAATTGTGTGCAAAAAGTACGTTCATAGAGTTATTGCTTGTAGGAATTTTCCCCTTATTTTCGTACTTCAGAGATTTATTGGACCTCATTTCTCCTTCTTCATTTCTGAAAATGTCTGGCCCATCCGACCATCGTTTTGACTTAAACTTTGGTGAAAAGGCAACCATGCCTCCTCAAGACAACATATGGCGTCCATCATTCTTAACCCCTACTGGTCATCTTACCGTTGGGGACTATGTGATAAAGAATGATATGACCGCTGTGGTGGTGGCCAGGAACCTTCTCACTCCCAAATATAACAGACTACTTTCCAAACGGTCTAATGAGTTGGCTGTTAAGAATTCTCTGGCTCTCAGTGTTCAGTGTGCAGGTTCTGTGTCTAATATGGCCCAACGCCTATTTGCTCGAACCTGCCAAGTTGAAGCATTGGCAGCTAAAGTGATAAGTCTTAAACAGGAGATTAGAGGGCTCAAGCATGAGAATAAACAGTTGCACAAGCTCACACATGACTATGCTACAAACATGAAGATGAAGCTCGACCAGCTGCAGGAATCTGATGGTCAGATTTTACTTGATCATCAGAGGTTTGTGAGTTTGTTCCAAAGACATTTATTGCCTTCGTCTTCTAGGGCTGTACCGCGTAATGAAGCTCCAAATGATCAACCTCAGGTGCCTCCTCCTTCTTTGGTTTTGCCCAGTATTGAGGCTCTGAATGATCAACCTCTGGTGCCTTCTCTTTCTAGGGCTCTGCCTACTGCTGAAACTTCTCCTGAGCAACCTTTGTGAAGGCTCCCTCTTGTTTGTTTATTTTGATTCATGTATTTGTACATATTTGTAATTTATCAGAGATATCCATACGTAATCTTTGCTTCATTTCAACGTATTGTGTTAAATACACCAAAGCCTTCTTCACTAAGTTCTTTGAATTTTTTCTTTTGTTGAAGCTTGTATGTTGAAGCTTTGTGAGTGAAGCATGTAGGTTGAGGTAGTGCTCCCTTAATTTCCCGAGTGAGGAAAACTTCTCGGTTTGAGACTTGAAAAATCCAAGTCACTGAGTAGTCGTGAGACTTCCGAGTATCAAGGTGCAGTAGCATATGGTAGGAGTCCCCCAAGTCTTAAGTCAAGGGAGTTGATGAATGACGTGTCTTGCTAGTAGCCAAGTTTCCAAAGTAACAAAACTTCACCATTTTCTTTTCTAAGTGGTAGCCCAAAACTCCTCCTTCATTTATATTTGTTATGAAAGTTGTTAGGCCCAAAGAAAATGAGGCCTAGGCAAATTTTATTTTTTTTAAATTTTCGATTTTCCGAATTTTCAAATTTCTAAATATATATATATTAAGCTGTATAGGTGAAGCTTTGTTGGGTATCATGAATTGATTTTGCTTCACACTATATTGATCAAGAGTGTGTGAAATTTTAGTTGATGAAGCTTTTGTGTTGAAGCTTTGTAGGTGAAGCTTTTGTAGGTGAAGCTTTTGTGTTGAAGCTTTTGTGGGTGAAGCTTTTGGGTTGAAGCTTTGTAGGTGAAGCTTTTGTAGGTGAAGCTTTTTTGTTGAAGCTTTGTATGTGAAGCTTTGGTGTTGAAGCTTTGTAGGTGAAACTTTGGTGTTGAAGCTTTGTAGGTGAAGCTTTGGAGTTGAAGCTTTTGTAGGTGAAGCTTTGGAGTTGAAGCTTTGTAGGTGAAACTTTTGTAGGTGAAGCTTTTGTGTTGAAGCTTTGTAGGTGAAGCTTTGGAGTTGAAGCTTTTGTAGGTGAAGCTTTGGAGTTGAAGCTTTGTAGGTGAAGTTTTTGTGTTGAAGCTTTGTAGGTGAAGCTTTGGAGTTGAAGCTTTGTAGGTGAAGCTTTGGAGTTGAAGCTTTGTAGGTGAAGCTTTGTAGGTGAAGCTTTGGTGTTGAAGCTTTGTAGGTGAAGCTTTGGAGTTGAAGCTTTTGTAAGTGAAGCTTTGGAGTTGAAGCTTTGTAGGTGAAGTTTTTGTGTTGAAGCTTTGTAGGTGAAGCTTTGGAGTTGAAGCTTTGTAGGTGAAGCTTTATAGGTGAAGCTTTTGTGTTGAAACTTTGTAGGTGAAGCTTTGGTGTTGAAGCTTTTGTTGGCACCATAAATTGGTTTTGCTTCATACTATCTTTATCAAGAGTGTGTGAAGCTTTTGAGAATTGAAGTTTCCCTCAATTGATGAAGCTTTTGTTGGCACCATAAATCAGTTTTGCTTCACACTGTCTTGATCAAGAATGTGTGAAGCTTTAAAGAATTGTAGTTGCCCTCCATTGATGAAGCTTTTGTTGGCACCATAAATTGGTTTTGCTTCACACTGTCTTGATCAAGAGTGTGTGAAGCTTTTGAGAATTGTAGTTGCATTCCATTGATGAAGCTCTTGTTGGCACCATAAATTGGTTTTGCTTCACACTGTCTTGATCAAGAGTGTGTGAAGCTTTTGAGAATTATGGTTGAACTTCTTTGATGAAGCTATTGTTGGCACCATAAATTTGTTTTGCTTCACACTGTCTTGATCAAGAGTGTGTGAAGCTTTTGAGAATTGTGGTTGCCCTCCATTAATGAAGCTTTTGTTGGCACCATAAATTGGTTTTGCTTCACACTGTCTTGATCAAGAGTGTGTGAAGCTTTTGATAATTGTGGTTGCCTTCCATTGATGAAGCTCTTGTTGGCACCATAAATTGGTTTTGCTTCACACTGTCTTGATTAAGAATGTGTGAAGCTTTTGAGAATTGTGGTCTCCTTTGATGAAGCTCTTGTTGGCACCATAAATTGGTTTTGCTTCACACTGTCTTGATCAAGAGTGTGTGAAGCTTTTGAGAATTGTGGTTGAACTCCTTTGATGAAACTAATGTGTTCACCTCCTCCTTTTTTTTTTTTTTTTTTTTTGAGGGGGGGAGGGGGTGCTGTAAGTTTGAAATTTGAAAACTCCCTAGCTTGTGTGGAAGTTTGAAGACTTTCCATGTGGAGTTTTCTCATGGTTTGAATTTTGAATTTTAAATTTCTTTGGCCATGTTGAATCCTATAAGAATGATAAGTTTCCACTCTTTTCATTGTCTTCATTTGCTTATTTTGTAGTGATTTTTGGAGACAGCGTGCTCTTATAGTTGAGAGGGATTTCGGCATTGCTTTGCACCATCTTCAGGTTGGTAGTCTTCTCCACTAGATCACATGCTTTCATTCTTGTTGAATTGTTTGAGTGTTCATGTATTTGGTTGAGAACATAATGAACCAATTGAGCTTTTCTCCATGCCCTAGGAATTTCCTTATGTTTCGATCTTTCATGTGGTGATAGAGTTTGTTTCTATTTGTTGTAGATGTCAGAGTCTGGAAGTCCTAGTGATGAGGGCTCACCTAACTCTAACTCTAGGTTTGAGCTTGCAATGTTGGAGTCTTCAGGGCCTTTGTTGGAGTCTTATACAAAAAATTCGAGATTGGGTGATCTTCACAATTGTCAAGCCTTAGCCAATATTGGTTATTCCTCCTTCATGTCAGTGGGTGAGGGGGTTGTTTGTGACGCCATACCCATATTTCGCTCTGAGTTCACAGCAGACCATTTAGTGCAAAACTTGTTAAATAGCGAAAAGCAGCTTGAGGCCCTAAGGCAGTCATGTAGTATCCCTCGTAGTGTAGGAATATGTTTGGTGCATCATGAAGAATTGTCCTCTGAACCGCCCAAGGGTCATGTTATGTTCTATACTCAGATATTATTGACTTTAGGGGTGAAACTGCCTTTGCACCCGTAGTTGCAACGGATGTTGTCTTTCATTGGATATGCGCCTGGCAACTCTACCCTGGTTTTTGGGATACCTTGATCGGGTTTTATATTATTTGGATGGAATGTGGGTTAGGTGATCCTTCCTTTCATCAGTGGCGCTACTGCTATAAGATGCGCCCGGTGAAAGTATGCACTGGGTATGCCGAGTGTGCATGTCGGAGTGAGAGATAGCGTATTGTCTTTGGTAAGAAAAATGCGTACTGCACTTGGAAAAACCGTTGGTGCTTTCTTTATAATTATTAGGAGTATGCTAAGGGTGTCATGCCTGAGCGACGTGTTCCTACTCACTTCCAGACTGTAGGTTGTAATGTATCCATTGTTTGCATTATTTGCTATTTGTTGTGATTTTCTCTTGCTTTTAACATTTTTCTTCATGCAGTGACGCGATGGACCATCAAGCTGTCTGGACGGGAGCTAGCTGACGTAGAGAATGTGTTGAGGGTGCCCAAAGAGGATAGACATTTGGGTAAGCTACGACCCTTATTTCGAAAGTACGGTTTCTAGCCCCTAGTGTCGGAGTGCCAGAGACGAGCAAGTAAGTTGTATCTTTCATTTCGCCCTCTCTTTCTTTTACAAAGTTGCATTCCTTACTTTGATTTTTCTTGTTCAGTGGAGAAAATGGGCAAGAAATGGGAGACTAGCGCCAAGAAAGGGAAATCACCCATGTTAGCTCCCGTAGACGACATTTTGTTTCACAAGGGAGCTTGTAAGCACCGGGTGAGGCCAGCCCCTAAACCTAAGTCGCAAGAGGAGGTTCTCAAGATTGCTGCCTCAAAGAAGGCTGAAATTGTGGCCATCGGGTGTGCTGCTGTCATAGTTGCAGGGGAGGGGAAACGACTGTTGCCTCATCTTCTTACCATTAACCCTATCTTTCCTCCAACCATGGAGTCTACTGACCAAGAAGGTGACCCTAGCTCCAGCTGTAAGAGGAAGTACAAGGAAGAGGTTGGCAGTATCCATTTGAAGGACTTGAAGGTTGCCATGCAGCCAAGTAGTTTTAGGTATGTCAATAATTGCCTGGCAGGATGTCGATCCACTGTTGATGAGCTTGGCGAGCCGCTATATGAGAACGAATCAGATTATGACCGAATGATGAGGCTATCTTCTTATGTAAGTGTTACTCTGTCATTTCTTTACTTTTTCCCCTCTTTTTTCTGGTAGTGACGATCATCTTGTCATATAGGTCATGACCGAGTACGATGACAGATTACGAGAGGTCGAGCGGTACAAGGCAAAGTTTAAAGAGAATAAGTAGCTTGTGAATGACGCCAGAAAAACGAGCAAAGCTTTGGCTGATGCCATCCGCATTAAGGATCAAAACTTTGAGAGTTTGAAGATGCGGAATGGTGAGAACGTGAGGCTCAAGAAACAATTGGAAGTGACTAAGGAACAGTTGGAGACAACCATCCTTGAGGTTTCCAAGGTTAAAAGGGAGTTGGATAGTGCCTTGGTTGAGGTTTCTGGGTTGAAGAGGAGTATCCCAACTAAGAAGGACGCTGCCGTGCATGAGTTATTAGGTTCCCAGGCCTTTCACGATGCATTTAGACCTCATTGCATCTGGGCGGCTAATTTTGAGAAAAGGAAATGGATGGCCGTCCTTGAGCGTTACGACAATGGAAGCATTATCCAAAAGTACCATGATGAGATGGATGAGTACCGACAAAAAACTGAAGGCTTCGTCCTCGCAGTTGATCCTAGTAGTGATGATGACTCTGATAATGAGGCTAGTATCGGTGAGCAATCTCAGGAGAGTGAGGATGGTCCTGGATATGCTGAGGAATGTGGTGATGACGATGGGGTTGAAACGCAGAGTGATATTGTCAGGGGTTCGGCCTCAGATGAGGATGACTCATAGTGCCCTCTTTTTCTGGATGTACGAGTTTGTTGTTTGTGTGGCATGTGCCATGTACTCTGGATGTACTAGTTTGTTGTTTGTGTGGCATGTGCCATGTTGTAAGCCTGTGAGCTTTTTATGTATGGATGCTTACGACTTTGCGCCGTATAGTTTGATGTTAATTACCAAGTATTTGCATTATTATTGATGAATGCCTGGCCATGTTTGAGCAAATCCTTTGTTTGGATATAAGCCATAACTTGGGTAATATTGAACCAATATACTGTGGAGCTGTTCGTTTATTAATATAGTCTTGTTGACATATACTTAGACTTTATTTCCTGTTGGAAGCATTCATGTTGAAGCTTTGAACCCGAGTGTTTCATTGCTAGGAATGTAAGAGGATTATGACCGAGTTGTCTAAATCACCTCTTTATTGAATTCATGCCAAATGGTCTTCGTTATATAGGATGCCGAATGGCTTAAGCTTAACATTTGTACAATGTGAGTTTACTTGTAATAGTACTTCAAGTGATCAGCGTTCCATGGATGGCCAATAGGGGTGGGCACGGTTTGGTCTCAAAACCGAAACCGAATTTTTTTGCGGTTTGGTTCGGTGCGATTTTGAAGCCAAAACCGAAATGAAATCAAACTGTTTGGTTCGGTTCGGTGCGGTTTCAAACGGTTTCGGTTTGGTTTTTAAGAAAAAAATGTACAGTTTGCAATTTAACATATTAATAAGCATTTCTCGGTAGCAATAGGAAAAAGACATTCGTTATATAAACAATTAGCATGTTGCATGCATTTGTGATGTTAAAACATGTTTGTGCAACAAAAGGGTGTCCCGTACAAGGTATAACATAATACAAATTGAATAACTTTGAATTCATTAAACGTGAGCGAAACTTTCATACTAGAATATGTGATATCAAGCTTCAAATGAGTGGACTTCATTAGATCATTGTTCGACTCTTGATAACAAGATTAGTCCACCCTTGTACATATATATGTGTGTGTGTGATGGTATAAAATAACAAAGGTCCTTCAAGTTAATGAACGAAAGAAAGTGATGAATGATGATATTCTAGTGTGGTTGAGTCCATACTAAGTGCATGGATTCTAACAAACAACTAATTAAAACATGAAATTTAATATGGACATTTAATTAAATGTTTATTAATATTTGCGGTGCGGTTCGGTTTCGGTGCGGTTTTCAAAAGTTAAAATCGAAACCAAACCGTTCCAAAATCGCAAAACCAAACCGTTCAGTTCGGTTCGATTTGGTTCGTGTTTCGGTTTTGGTTTTCGGTTCTAAGTGCCCACCTCTAATGGCCAAGGGTTTTGCCATCGGAGCTTCTAGGCTTGTAGGAGCCAGGGCGACTGATGCCAACAACTTCAAATGGTTCATCCCAGTTTGGACTAAGTGTTCTTTCACTCGGGACTCTATCGCAGAGTAATCTTTTCTTCAATACGCAGTCCCCCACTTTGAAAGAACAAGGTTTGACCCTTGAGTCATAGTAGTTGGAGATGCGCTGCTTGTATGCGACATTCCTCAAGTGAGCCTGGTTTCTGTGTTCCTCGACTAGATCTAAGTTGAGGGTAAGTTTGTCATTTTTGCTTTGCACGTAGTTCTGGAGTCGGAACGTTGCTTGCTCAAGCTCAACTGGGACAACTGCCTCTGTACCAAAGGCAAGTGAGAATGGGGTTTCTCCTGTTGACGTCTGATACGAAGTGCGGTATGACCAAAGAACTTGGGGTACAAATTCTGGCCAACAACCTTTAGCCTTGTCCAAGCTGGTTTTCAAAGTTCGCTTGACTATTTTGTTGATGGCTTTAACTTGTCCATTAGACTGGGGATAAGCTGGGGAGGCAAAACATAAGTTGATGTTGAACTTAGAGCAGAACATCATGAACTTATTGTTGTCGAATTGTCGCCCGTTGTCAGTGACTATCACATTGGGAACGCCGAATCTACAAAGGATGTTCTTCCATACGAAGTCTTCTATTTTTGCCTCAGTAATGGTTGCCAATGGTTCTACTTCGGCCCACTTTGTGAAGTAGTCAACTGCAATGATTGCATAGCGAACCTTGCCCTTCCCTACATGCATTGGGCCGATCAAATCAAGTCCTCATTGGGCCAAGGGCCAAGTGCTAATCATAGGAGTGAGCGGCTCAGGAGGGGAGTGAGGAATAGTTGCGTAGTGTTCACACTTATCACATGAGCGGGATATTCTGATGGCATCTTGGTGGAGTGTTGGCCAGTAATATCTTTGGCGAAAAGCCTTGTGTGCTAGGGATCGAGATCTAGCATGATCTCCGCAGACTCCTTCATGTATTTCCCGAAGCACAATTTCCGCCTTTGCGGGCGTAAGGCATCTTAGGTATGGTAGGTTAAAACCCCGCTTGTAGAGTTGGTCATTAATGATCAAGTAACGGGTAGCCTTGTATCGAAGCTGCTTAGCTTGGACTTTATCATTTGGGAGGGTGTCATGCGCAGGGAATTTATAAATTGGGGTAATCCAACTATCCCCATGTTGTAAGTTGTACACTTCCGCGACCATTTATAAATCGACCTGAATTTTTCTCCCAATTTTGTCTTCCACTGCTGAGGCGAGGCGAGCCAAAGCGTCTGCATGACTATTTGTCGCTCGAGGAACTTGGGTGATCTGGTAGTGGAAATGCTTGAGCAATAATTGTGTTTGTGCCAGATATGCTGCCATGGAGTTATCCTTAGCGTCAAAGTTGTTGGTAACCTGGTTAACCACCAATTGGGAGTCACTGAAGATATCAATTCGTTTAACCCCAAGGTGTTTGGCCAAACGTAAGCCTGCTAGGAGGGCTTCATATTCGGCTTCATTGTTCAACACCTTGAATTTGAAACGAAGAGCATACTACATCGCCACTTTGTCGGGGGTCGTAAGGACTAGTCCTGCTCCACAACCCTATTGGTTGGACGAGCCATCAACATATAGACTCCATGCTGAGGCTGTTGGTTCTATTTTCTGAGCTTCCGAGGGTAATGAAACCACTTCTTTAGGCGTAGAAACAATGTCAACAGGATATGTGAAGTCGGCGATGAAGTCTGCCACTGCTTGGCCCTTCTCAGCTGGCTTTGGTTGGTAGGAGATGTCAAACTCACCCAATGCTATCGGCCATTTGATCATTCGCCCCGAAGTGTCAGGACTT
Organism: Malus fusca; assembly: GCA_035220775.1. Taxonomy (NCBI): domain Eukaryota; kingdom Viridiplantae; phylum Streptophyta; class Magnoliopsida; order Rosales; family Rosaceae; genus Malus; species Malus fusca. The sequence goes on along the minus strand of CM069065.1, from coordinate 71,463 downwards.
TGGAGTATATGTCGAAGATGATGATTGGTAAGCACGATGATGGAGTGTGCTTGGAAGTAAGGGCGAAGTTTTCGAGCAGACATGACCAATGCTAAAGCCAATTTCTCAATGTTGGAGTATCGTGTCTCCACATCTGGTAAGGCATTGCTAGCGTAGTAAACAGGCCGTTCGACATTACCATTGTTTGTACCATACTTGACCAAAACCGAAACTACTGAGCACCGGTCAACGTTATACCGTCAAGGACCCAGAAGAGTTTCCCTCCAACCAGAAGGCCAATCACAGTGCGACACGTGTCAACATCAGAAGTCAATCACAGCGCGACACGTGTCAACATCAGAAGCCAATCACAACACGACACGTGTCAATGTCAGAACAAAGCTAGAAACTCTTCTACAAAAGAAGATCATTCTCCCACAATATTTCCTAATGTCATTTGTACTAAATCATTCACTTGTACTCACTAAAGGAGAGCTTGAACCTATGTACTTGTGTAAACCCTTCACAATTAATGAGAACTCCTCTACTCCGTGGACGTAGCCAATCTGGGTGAACCACGTACATCTTGTGTTTGCTTCCCTGTCTCTATCCATTTACATACTTATCCACACTAGATTTAATTATTTTAATATGATTAATATCAAGATTGACTTGGATGGCATTGTTGTAGCTACTGGGCAGTGTTTAGGGTTCCTTGTTTTGGAATCCTATTTACAATAATAATTACTATGGCTTCTCATGGTGTTTCAATTTTTTATCTCACACACTGGTCACCGGCAAGCCGTTCTTTAGTGACTACTCACGCTGTCAATGATCAAGTTTAAAATTTTGGTCATTTTCGGAGTCTTTCAGCGAGAATCACTTGCCATTAGGAAACATGGGTATGATTTAATTGAATTATGCTTTTGAATAAATTACATGATATCGATTATTTTCAAACTCTTATATATAAATCCTTCTACGGATTAATATGGAATTTTGTTATGAGTTTGTGAGGTTTGTCTTCTTGTTTTCCCTCTTTTTTGTGTATACATGGATCCTCTCAAATTTCCTTATCGTTATAAAATAATCCTATCATTATGTGTTTCGGAATGTTGACAGCGTGAGTAGTCACTAAAGAACGGCTTGCCGGTGACCAGTGTGTAGTGTTGAGATTTTCTGCCTATAGTAACTAATATTTTAACTACATCGGCTTATTGATTACATGATTAAATATTGTAGTTTGGTCCATAATTTTTGGAATAATGAATTAAAAGGACTAGTGTGGCTTTTGCATTGAAATTTGATATGGTTACCAAATTTGGATATTTTGCTGATGTAGACTTTAAGCGAAGTTGTTTGTATGACTAAATCCTTTTCTTTTATGGTGAAAATGGATGCCTTGTTTGTCGTAATCACCAAAAGAATGATTTTTTGTTACATATTTGCATTTTGTGTAGCAAATATATAGTGAATGGTCATTCTTTAGCCAAATTCTCACCAATGCATATGTATCTCATTTTATTGTGATCTGATTAGAAGATTTTGTAAATTTCATTCACCTCTCCAGAACAATAATTTGATAAATTTTCCTATCTCCAATGTTGATGAAATTATGTCATGTTATGTTATATAATGAATTCTATACATGCAAAAATTTTCATGTCTTTTGGACAAGAAATGGATTTATGGTTAATTTTTAAGTGTGATACCATGTTGCTGGAATTATGCAGACTTCTGCAGAATAGTGTGTTTGTAATATTATTTTGATATATTTATGTAATTGATAAATTCATGAAATTTTAGTATGATATATATTGAGATATTTATTTCAAATCTGGAAATTTTGACGAGCATTGGTTTGCAAATGAATTATTGGTGTTTTTTTTTAATGTTGGGACTGTCCTGCAGAATTTACGAAGCTTCTGCAGCACATTCCATTTCGATTTTATTTTTAGCCCACTTCTAAGATTGAAAAAATTATGGAACTTTTGGTGACAATAAATGTATATGTCTACTTCATTTCTGGAAATTCTCATGCATATTGGAGACAAATTGAATTTGTGGTGAATTATTTAGGCCCTGGTATGTACTGCAGAATTTTGCCGTTTCTGCAGCACATCCCATTTCTAATTTTCTTTTAGTACACTTGTAATGTCTCAAAAATTATGAAATTTTGGGAATTAACATCTTTGTATGTTTAATTTATGTCTGAAAACTTTCATGCATATCGGATGAACAATGAATATTTGGTGATTTTGTAATCTCAGGTCTGTACTGAACCTTTTTCTGCAGTTTCTGCAGCACCTCCATTTTCGAATTCATTTTTGGCTCGCTTATAAAATTTTAAAAATCATAAAATTTTGCGAAATAGTATCCATCTATGTGTAGTTCATACTGGAAATTTTTCATGACAACCTAACAAGAATTGAGTTTTCAGTGAATTTACAAATAATTTAGTATGCTGAATTTTGGGACTTCAAACAACTGGTTGTGTTATGGGATATTGTTTCACTGATCATCTATTGGTACCGATTTTTAGACAAGTTTATTGTTCCAATATGTCCTTATTTTATGCAAATTCTCAATACTAATGACTTTTATTAGGCAACACTGATTAAGTTTTGATTTAAAATTGTATTGGTTTATTTTGCTCAAACCAATGTTCTATTTGGTCATCAATTTTGATTATGATGATCATTGCCTTTTGAGACAAAAATTGGAAAGTGGCGTCAGTTTACTAATTGATCATTTTGGTCCTTATCGAATAACTCAATAACCATGTTTTCTCTTTCGAGAACTCTATTGTTCAATGTCAACAACAACATACTTTTTGTGTCTAATTGAATCTTTTGAGAATCATTGAATATCCAACAAAACGGTTATTTAATACTGTTCTAAAGGATTATTTTGAAAAATCAGAATTCTCATTTATATGGTGAATACTTTTGTCCTAATGGGAATTTCAAGAAATCACTCACCAATTATAAATTAGTATTATAGCAAATCATAAAGTACTTCTAACATATTTTCATCTGACCAAAACTGTTGAAGCTATATGTATTTTGTGTATTTTATGTTTTGGCTAGCTGTGCAGGTATTTTCTTTGCATGATTAGTTTCTGCCCAAAGGTGTAACAATCATGCAATTTGCGTTTGGTTTGATCTTCCACAACTCGACTATTTCCATGATTAATCTTGCAGAATCGAGAATGAGTAGGTAAATTTGCCAATCTTTTGCCTTAATTTTCTCTGAGTTCTAAATTGGATTAAAATTATTGTTGAAAATTTGATGTTATTGAGATATCTAAGTGTTTGTTTTAATCGACTTTGTTTTAGAATTAAAACATAAATTTTGAGTTTGGATCCTCTTATTAGGTTTCATTTTAATTTATGACCTAATCTTTAACACATATGTGAGTATTCTCTCATACACTAAAATAAAATAAAATTTGTAGTCATTGCTAAGTTTTTGTTTATGGACCTTTTTTTTTTATTCTAACCTACTTAAAAAAAAATTATGTATTTGATATTTATTGATTCAAATAGCCTATATTTTGTTATATGAAAACCACTTTCTCTAGTGTTTAAACTTACAATTTTGAGTGTTTGCCCAAGTGGGAGAAATAATGTATTATGGGCTTCACACTCATCAATTTTGCATGCTTTTAATGGTCATGGTTTTGGTAGATAAAATATACATTATCATACTTGTTTATATTTTGTTTGTTATATATGCAACTAATCTTGCAGGAAACTCAAGAAGGGTTAATGAGTATATTCTGCTCAAAAGTGTTTTGCTTATTAATTCTTGTTTGTTGGTCAAGAAATTGGACTTGTGATTTATATGTTATTGATGGATAATTAATCTACTCAAAAATGTTTTCTTATTTAGTCCAACTATAAATCAGTGAACGGTTAAACATGGAATTGATAAGATTGTATATACTTCATATGCTCAAAAGTGTTAAAACTATATACGTTTGCCCTTGTATTTTATGTTTTAGCTATGAAAACCTAATATAATCAGATTTTGTCCAAAGATGATTATGGAATTATATGTTTTTGTTGCAATCAGAAAATGTTCTGTTAAAGTTTTCTGTTTCTGTCAAATTTTAGATGAATAAAACTGACCTTATGATTTTGTATATCTTTTTAGCCACTGACCTCCTTGCAATATCTGACATAGAGATATAGTAAAAAAAAATCGCAGTTGATGTTGAATTTTCCATACTTTTAAATCCTTGATTAATGTTTGATCAGTGGGAGATTTTAAGAGATGTGTGTGTTTATGAGATTATTTACTCTTTTAATCGGTGGGAGTTTAAGATTGCTTTTGTATTATTGATTGAAGTGTTAGTGGAAAAATGGTTTAATAGTAAAATTTTATTCATAAATCTTGAAAAGAGAGTAATTTTGTAACAGTATATTGTATTTGCATCTTCTCTTATTTTTATGTTTTAATTGATAGAAAATATGAGCCATGCTTGCATAAGGCTCAGTTCAGGAGTTGATCTTTTGCTTATCAACCTGAATTTAACGAATGATGTCAAGCAATATTGTGCTCGTAATTTGATATTCGTGGTAATAGAGTAAACATGTAGAAGCAATTACATGTTATTTTCTATAATCCAATATTTAAACTACTAGTGACAAGTTGTTAAAGGTATAGTTGCAAATTTTGTGGGACTCAGATCACCTACCACTTAGCCAAATAAGGATCATGTTCTTGGACACTCAAGTGAGAGAATGTAAGTTGTGAGTGTAACATGTGCTCATTGTTTCTTGACATACATGTAACTTGGTCAATCCGAGTTAATTGTTGAGAAAATTATGGAGCCTTATTTGGTTAGGTTTCGGAGTCCTTATTTAGTGCAATTAATCATGAAAACCTTAATTAGTTGACAAAGAATTCATTACCATCTAGGACTCTAATCCTAATTGATTTGGAATATCCCTTTAATTAGTTAATAGGCCGGATTAAAGGGATGAGCGTATATATATATTAGGAGGTCCCTGCACTCACAGTATTATCCTATTCTAGTGCAAAACCTTATTTCCGTGCACAAGGACTCTCGGCTACTAGAGTGTAGAAGTTCCTCCTTGAAACCCTAGCAGTCATGGCTTCTTCTTCCTCCGCTTTGGAAGATAAGTTTATTTCCCTTTAATTGTTTGATTGGTTTATTGTAGTTATATTTGTTATATCTGTGATCCTAATAACTTGTTGATTTTCAGATTACATCTTACACAGCAAACGGAACGAAAAGCATATTATGTTTCAATTGAAAGGGATGAAAAAATGATGCAAAGAAGAATGGGGATAAAAGGGCCGGCCCTTCCCTTGGATGTAACGTGCAAGCAAGCCAATGTGGCCATATAAATGCTTCTAAACATCTTTCAACTTGTCTTCTAATCATCAAAATTTGATCACGCTCACACCAGGTCTCATACAGAGGATTGAGAACACGAGATCAAGAGGAATTGAGAACAAACTCAGGAGGGCAGAGATCCTCACCATTGACGAGACCAAGAAGCTTGAAACGCTTCAATACAGGAATGAAAAGACTGCGCTAAGTGATGTAGTTCTGACGATTGAGCTTCGTCGAAATCATTCCAGCAACATTTGCAATGGAAATCAATCCAATCGACATGATCCAAGGATTAGAGATCTCGCTGGGAGGGAGATTCACTAGGGAATTAAGTGAAGAAGGAGAATTGGAGGAGTTCGCAGCAGTTGCCATAACCTAATTTGGTGAATTGAGGACGAAAAGAAAGAAATCCAAGATGCAGCGACCTGTTTGGGAGATAGGAAAATTCAAGAAACGCAAGAAAGTTTCAAGAAAGAGAGGGAAGCGGAGGATCGAAGTCCGTTAGACAATGGTGATGATACCATGTAGAAACTGAGAATCCAGAGAGAGATTTCAGTTATAGAGAGAGAGAGAGAGAATTGTAGAGAGAGAGAGTAAAATAAGATTGTGATTTCATTAATCATTAACATCAACAGATCATTACACAAGGTATTTATACATAAATATCTTATCCCAGCCATATGTGCCAACTAAGCATAATGTACAACTAATCACTAACTATGCTAAGCTTAATAGCTAAGCAAACATCTAATCTGGTACATTGTTGCTGTGAGAGGTTGTACTCTCAACATCCTAAACATAAAGTGCATCATCCGAAACCGCACTTCCTATATAACAACCACTTGTTACTTTTACAGAGCATTTATCATTTTTACAGTTGGTGTCTTTGTACATGTCCTTGAAATACGGTTAAATATTAAAGGCCTGAGAAGAGAATTATTAGTGTTGAGAATTATTGATTTAAATTACACGATTTTAAACCAATAAATATCTGCTGCCGCCACATTAGCAATGATCACTACCGCCAAACTCCCAACACTATCGCTCTCATCACCCCGACGAGCAATCACTACCATTACATTCCCACCCTCTGTACATTCATCCATGTCATCCTAAGGTCTTTATTTTGAAGATGTGTGATGACTAAATACATATTAGCCATAAGATTATATTAGATTAAATTCAAAGGCTTAAAATATTTGACAACTTAATAAAGTAAAACCAACTTAAAATCCATGAGCCAATAAAAACCTCATTTTTTTTGTTTTGCTTTATTAAGTTGTCAAATATTGTAAGCCTTTGGATTTAATCTAATATAATCTTATGGCTAATATGCATTTGGTTCTCACAGATCCTCAAAATAAGGATGGAGAGCATAACTATTATAAAAATCTAGCACTTTTGAGTTAGATTCCTATAACACAACAGCTACAAAGAGCGTGTGTTTTTTTATCGGGGGTGAGTTCTATCTACTAATTGTGGGACTCATCTAATTTATACACTCTTACTGGTTATTCTCTTTTCCCTCCCTCAAAAAGTGGGTTTGTTTTTCTCTTTCTATAAAAAATAAATATAAGATGTTGATGTGGTTTAACCGTGACCGTTCAAATAGGACGGGAGGGAAGGAGATAGAAAAAAAAGAGGGGAGAGAATTGTCACAGCCCGTTCCGGAAATAATTTTGGGCGATGTGAATAGACGGAATTGCCCTTGAGCGTTGGTGGCGTTGTGTGACTAAGTTTTGGTTTAAGAACCAATTTGATGAGTCCCTAGTATGTTGGACCCAATTGCAAGTAAGGAAAATAATTGGGTTGATTGGTGGGTGGACAGATGAGATCACACACACACACATCCACATCACCTTCTCTCTCTCACTCCCGTACTCTCTCTCGATTTCACTCTCTCTCCTTCGAACTTGTACGGACAAACACCCAAAACCCTTGAAACTTCACGGATCGTGGTCAAAGTTGGCACCATTGTGTTCGTAAAGCTCAGACGAGTCGATTGGTACCCATTTCAGGTAAAGATACCTTCGAAAACCCTAGTTTTTCATAACCCCTCATTTGTGCATTGTTCATGCACACGTAATTATGGATGTTTTTGGAAATTTGAAGCTTGTAGGAAGCTTAGTGAGGTCCCAAGGAAGCTCGGAGTGCTTCGTTTGAAGGTTTTGGACTTCGGGATCGTGTGGATGAAGTTTGGCCGGTTTTTCTTGGAATTCTCCGGTGAGATCCCCTGACTTTTAGAGCTTTAAATTATTATGATTGTGTTCTACAAGTTAAGAGCTTCATTTTGGTATAAATTGCGTGAAAAATGGTGAAGAAACGAGTGAGAAATCAAAGTTCTAAAAATCCCCAGTTTTCCGGCGACAGCGACGGTAGCCGGAGTCCCAAGGTTGAAGGCAACGGAATATTCCGTCAAGTCTGACGGAATATTCCAACGCCGTTAGTTAGATTTAACGGTAACAGTTAGGAGTTGACGGAATATTCTTGACGGCGTTAACTGACGCCGTCAGTGTGCATGGCACATGGCCGCGCGTGGGGGGCGCGTCTGGCCGTGTCATTGTCGGCGCGTGGGGGATCGTGAGACTTCCAAAATTTTATCTAAAAATATGGGGATGATCCTGAGGTTGTGTAGGTCACTGTGGTATATTCATATACCCATTTTGAGCTTTGTATGAGAAGTTATTAGCTAGTTTTGCCTATGTGCTTTAAAATAACGTTTTTATAGTTAATTCGCATATAGGTGAGACTTATCCCGAGGACGAGCGTATCCACGGGCGACTAGGGGGTTACGACCCGTCGACATACCAGTGAGTGGGCTTTTGGTTTTCAGTATATATTATATACTTGATATTTTCCCAGAAATATATGTTTAAATGATAGTATGTCATAAATGCCATGCATATAAGCTTATAATTCATACATGAATTGGTATGTGATGCTTTATATATATAAATGTGGTGCTATGGACGCTCAGGTAAGCTCAGGTAAGTTGTGTTTGGTTATGTAAATCATCGATGATGCGATATGTGATTGAATAATGTTTAGCTCATAAAACTGCACTTAGGGTGATTGTGATTTAGCCATAGATATGGCACAGGCCTGTTTATTATGTCACCTCCCGCACCATATGCTCACATTGGATCCAATTTAGGTGCACAATCTTGTCGTACAGACCTTACTTATGGTTCCGACTTCTAGGCGACTGGCGAATTATTGCCCAGCTATTATGTGAGAGTAGTATTGAGCATGATTATATTACACCCATTATCGTCGTACAGACCTTTTCATTTGGTTCCGACTCTTGTGCAGTATATTGTCGTATAGGTCATAGTAGTGACTCCGGCTAGATTGAGTTTGAGCTATGAATTCAGCCGTACAGACTACCACAGGGGTTCCGGCTAACACGTTATGTTTCTATGAAATTATTCTTACCTGAATTGCTTACTCTGTTATATCTTGGCATGGCATACATATGAATATGATTATGTGAAGCATGAATTGAATTGATATGATTTCTTATATACATATATTATGTATATGCTTATATCTTGATTCTGGGAAAAATTATACAGGTTTTACAGCGAGGGGTTAGATATGTTGATAAATGAAATGATTTTGTAAAACTTTTGTTTTTGCCCACTCACGTTTTGTGTTTTGCGCCCCTCCAGGTTTTAAGTAAGTTTGCTGTTAGTGGCTTGAGGACGTCGGCAGTTCTGACCTATCTAAATAATAGTAGGACATTCCTGGTAATGTATAACTAGTATTTGTCCTACTGGACTGCACCTAGACTTATTATTCTCTGATTATGAGTGTTTACTGTTGTAACTAACTCTTATCACTTCCTGTTTAGTAGTGTACTCTAGTAATTTGGTTTTTAATTATTCGTATAATTCTTATCATTATTGCTTCCACACTGTGCACATGGCTACATCACTCTCACGTGACGGCCAACATACCTTGATCTCGGTCGGGGTGTGTCAGAATCATACTCCTTATTGTATAGAACTCAAGAGCTTAGCTTATGATGAATTCGGAATCAAACTCAAATTTTCACCTCACTATGAATGTCTTATTGCATGAAATTTTTAACATCATGTCCATTTAAGTCATTATAAACATCCATTAAAGTCTTATGTCAAAATTTATCAAACAGTGTGACACGGTTTTATTCAGTCTCAACACTACTAAAAATACAATTTACCGAACACTACTGCTTTACTTATTATTCTAAAAGCACAGTATAACCCATTTTGTGGAGCCAAAAATATTCACAAGGCGACACGTTGATTTTTGACAAAAGAAGACAAAACTACCCTTGGGGCATACCGGGATTCCTACGCGCAAGCAGCGGGCAATTATCCCTCAACCAAGTCAAAAGTGCCCAAAATAGGTATCAACTTAAAACCTAATTTATTCTTATATTTCCTATTTCATTATTTAGCTAATCAATTAGCTAAATACTAAACTTATTCCATAACCTCCAAAAAACCTCCCAAAACATTTCTTTTATTATGATAATTAGCCAATTAATATATTTTTACCTAATTAATATATTAATTGCTAATTGAATCACCAAATAACTCCTAAATCAAGAACCCTATCCTATAAATAGGCTCTCATTCTCACCAAAAACCTAAGTCCTCACTCTTGCTAAAATTCTCCAAAGCTCTCAAACACTTTTCTCTCAAAATTTTAACTTTGGCATCGGATGTTCTTCGGCCAAAGCCCCCCCCCATTCATCGTGGGCACGTGAGGCTCTTGGCCTTGACCTAAGGTGTTATTTGTTTTGTAGGTACAATTTTGTCCAAGATCAAGGAGGAAGAAATTTGCATCCACAAATTGGTGCTTTCATTGAGAGTTGAAATCCATACTCGTAGAAGACTCTCACACAAAAAGGTTTTTTCTTTATTTTCTAGTCCATTTGAATATTTTTTCATACGTTCTTATTATTAGAATTTTTTACTTGCAAAGGTTCTTTGATAAAACGTATAAGCAAAATATAATGGCTAGAAATTTAGAAAATTCCACAAGTGAAAATTCTAATGTTCAAGAAATGGGATTGCGGAGATCCGTGAGGCTAAATGCAACAATAAGTGGAGCAGCACCACCACTATGAGTTTCCACCACGGTGGCTACCTCGGTAGCCACTCGTGGCGAGGTCCATGGTGCATTCACCACGGCCCGAGCCGTGCCATCCAAGGCTCACGGCACCAAGGCCATGGCCCAAGCCATGCCATCCAAGTTTGCACGGACCCGAGCCCAAGCCTCGCATTCGCATGCATCACATACTAAGCAGCCTGCTCTCGTGATCTAGTCTGCTCCCAACGAGCAGCCCACTCCCGTGGCCCAGCCTGCTCCCGCCGAGCAACCTGCTCTCGCGGCCCAGCCTGCTCCTGCCGAGCAGCCTGCTCTCATGACCCAGCCTGCTCCCGACGAGCAGCCTGCTCTCGTGACCCAGCCTGCTCCCGACGAGCAGCCCACTCCCGTGGCCCAGCCTGCTTCTTTCGAGCAACCAACTCTTGTAGCCCAGCCTGCTCCCGTCGAGCAGCCCACTTTCACGGCCCAACCTGCTCCTGCCGACCAGCCTGCTCTCGTGACCCAGCCTGCTCCCGACGAGCAGCCCACTTCCGTGGCCCAGCCTGCTCTAGTCGAGCAGCCCACTATCACGGCCCAGCCTGCTCTCGTGGCCCGGCCTGCTTCCGTGGCTTTCCAAGCAGCCCAAGTCGGCCCAAGACTATCTCAACCATCCGGACCTACCATCGAGCCGGGGGCATTCTCACCACATTTTTTCCTGGATTTAACATTTCCTAACTCAAATCTCGCGCCCGGAGTCTACCACCCTTCCACTGCCCAAGGAGGCGCATTCCTTCCTAGCTCTTCCAATCAAAATGGCGAACAACACTTGTCTCGATAAGTCATAGAGTTGACGAGCGCCCTTGCACAACAGACAACTTTGGTGAATCAACTTTTGCAACGCATCGGGATCCAACGTGCCCCGGACGAGGTATCCCGAAGTAGGACAAGGGCAGACGAACCTTTCCAGCAGTGTCCCGGCAAGCAGCCACTCGACCAGCCACGAGTCGAACGTTCGGGCAGTGTACATTCCCGATTGGGCCCCCGAGATAACGTGCACTCTCGACTAGGCCCACGGATGAGCATACATTCACGGTTGTTGTCACACTTCGATAGTCAACATGAGCAACCTTCCAGACAAAGTGTCAATTCGCGGCTAAGCCCACAAGGAGCATCATCCACCTCATATCAGAGTAGGCAGCACGACGGACGGAGAGAAGTAGTCACTCAATCCAACTCAAGTTCAACCAGTAGCATGCGAAGAACTCGCTCGCCTGCTAGGAACGCTCCACATGCACTGCATCCGCGGCATAGACGAGCCAAACACATGGAAGAGCAGCCTAGACCAGCAAGTCATGTCTGGGGGCAGCCGATAGCTCTGCTACCCCAACAAAGGCAAATTCAGGAAGAAGTAGAGAGACTCTTGACCAAGCGATTGCATGATTTCCAACACAACTAGGTCACCGACGAGGCACTATGACGGAACATGACCAACATAAGCAGGTCACCCTTCACGGACGAGATTGAGCAGGCAGAGCCTCCACGAGAGTTCAGCATGGCACATTTCACATCTTTCAAAAGGGATGAAGACCCGGAGAGACACTTAAAGCGCTACCGAACCGCAATGATCCTTTATCGAAACAACGATGATCTTATATGCAAGATATTCGCCACCACTCTACAAGGCGAGGCACAAGATTGGTTCTACACCCTGCCGCCACAATCCATCCAGAATTTCTACGAACTTTCACCAAAGAATATTCATCTTATCGCTCGATCAAAAAGAAATCTGATCATTTGTTCGACGTCAAGAAGAACCCAAAGGAGTCACTTTGCGACTATGTGAGGAGGTTCAAAGTAGAGAAGGCAAAAATAGTCGGATGCAATGACTCGATAGCTAGTGCAGCCTTCCAAAAAGGATTTCCAGCAGACCACCCGCTATTCGAAAAATTGATCATGAAAGAATATCTAACTCTGGCAGACTCTTTTGCTTTGGCAGAGAAGTATGCACTTTGGGATGAGGCTCGCCAATGCACATTCAAGGACTTGAAGAAGTACCCGACATCACCTCCCTAGAAGCAGCGGATGACTTATTCACATGTTTGACGGTATCTAAAGTAGCAATAAGCTCTACCATCATGCAAGAAGAGATGGGGGCCCGACTACCTGTATTCCACAGTTACTTGTATTCTACAGTTCAAAAGCTCTCCTCGATGCTATTAAAAATTCAAAAGCTAACTTTGGTGATAGTTGTTGCAACCCGGAAGCACAAGTTTTACTTTCAAACGCATGCAGTCATCCTCATGACGTACTATTATGCCCAATCCAGACGCGCGACGATAAAGGCGTAGACCCTGGCGGATGTAAAGTTTTCTGACGAACGCAACACTGGAAGGACACACTCGAAAGCAAGTTTTGTCCTCGTCACCCTAAAAGATTCTACATAGGAGCAACATGTACCGGCAGTTGAGTACCACTTCTTGCTGCGCACCACACGACCCTAGCCGACCCTTGCTCAATGATTCAACTCTAGAGTGGCCCAATACCGGCAGTTGAGCATCTGCTGCTGCGTATAACATGACCCCATCTCCACAGCTCCCTACTCCGCCTTTACGCCGAGCCTAGGTGACGCAACAGAGCGGCCTAACGATGCCTCAGAAGTAGCCGAGCACACTCTAGTCGCGCCTACTCCACCCGATGGAGACTTCTGGCATTTGCATGTCGACGGCGCAGAAACGCATTCATCACTGCCGGCAAAGAAGGCTCCAAAAAGATGGATCTCATCTGGGAAGGTCCGTACAAGATCAGCAGAGTAGGTGGCAAGAGTAATTACATCCTCGCCACCATGAAACGGCAAAAAGATTGAAAAGCAATGGATGGCCTACAATCTGAAGAAGTACCATGTGTGACCTCCCGCTACAGCAAAACCCGAAGACTCAAGAAGCTCGACGGGCACCACCTCACAAGCCGAGGACTATCCAGTTGTTATGCAGTTCCTACCTTACATCTAAGTTCTCGTTCGTTTCACTCGTTTTTTTTAATGAGGAATTCAGAAGTAATCACAACTTGGCTCGGCTGCATGCTTACAACAATTGATCACTCCTGCACTTCAAAAGAAGACTGCGCCCTACTTAGGGACTCATCGCAGGAATTGCGCCCCCAGAGGGACCAACCATGCTCTCCAGTGCGAGAGAGTAAACTAATTGCTCTCCAGTGCAAAAGGGTAAACCAATTCCCCGACACCCATATGGGTCAGCTCTCCAAGACGGGAGGATAAACTTTACACTCCGAATATCCAAACGTGGATGAGCCTGGCTGCCCTAGTATAACTAGATGCACGATGGCTTGCGCCGGAATTCCTAGAAGTAGCCACAATGGTCTTTTTCAAGGCTTAGCTAACTGAAGGATTTTGGGTCTCTTGGCCTAATCTGTGGGGAACCGGACCCCAGAGACGGAGGGGGCACATTATGCAGTACGCCCTACAGACGGCTGCCCTGGAACCCTAAAGCTGCTACCAAGTGCACTAAGGTAACCTACGGATTCTGGAAGACTGCCTACGGCTTGCCCTTCGAGCAGTAAAACCACGTTAGACTTATACAACCGCACATTCTTGTGAAAGGTTAAACAAGCTAGCCTGCATATATGAAGTTTTATCCACTGCCGACATGCTACGTAGTCGATAAGCTTCACCTTTGCCAAGCGCAGAACAACCTACACCAAGTCCTAAAGTGTTATGATACTTGCTACGCAACCTACGGAATTGGAGAAAGCCAAGGTTAACAGCTTAGTGGTTACGCGGACTTGTCTGCTTCTGTAAGTAAGGCATCCGGCTGCCAACCCTATGGCTAACAACTTTGCAAAGTTCTACACCAACACCTACGGCTGCATAGGCTACGCGGGCTTGTCTGCTTATAAAAAAGTAGCATGCCTGCTACTGGTCTATCAAGTCTAAAGGTTAGGGCATGAACAAAAGAAGCGAAGATGAAGAAAAACGAAGGAAAACATGTTTATAAACAACTAGCAAATGCCGAATGAGTTCAAGCAAAACAAAAGCTACAAGGAAAAACAAATAAAATCCTAAAGGCTACCTGGAAGACTATAGCAGCTTGGACATCCCACGACTACTCGGTCTCCACACCTTCAGCAGCCGCGATGCTCTTAGCAGCGGTATCATCCGGCGCTTCACCCCCAGCTGCCCCAGCCTGGGCACTAACTTCTCTAACTACTTCACTAATGGAAGCCTCAAAAGTAAAATCAAGCAAGTCTTCCGGAGAAATAGAGAAGGTCTCGAAACCCCGAGCCTAGCCTTTTCACCTTTCAGCTGCTCATCCTCCTCGGGCAGACCAACATGGATGCTCTGCATCTCATCCACTTCCTTCTTCAGACTTTTAGTACGCCTTGAAGTTCTAACACTTGGGGTTCAAACCTATCGATGATTCTCTTGAAGTGGATCACTTGGTTATAAGCAACAATCAACTCTTTATCCTTTGCAGCAGAACGAAGCTCAGAAACGACATGTTTAAGATCTTGAATCTAAGGTATGTGACATCTGATCTCCTTCTCTGCACTTTCATGCTTAACTTGGATCGCGTCAAGCCTAGTCTTCAAGTCAACGATCTCTTGGCGAGCGGTCTCAAGCTGCAAAGAAGTGGGGGCAGAAATATTAGCCATTCCTTCAAAGCAACGAGCTCAGAATTTGCCATCTCCTTAGCAGCCTTGCTATATCTGCATCATAGCAAGCAGAGCAGTCCTTCTATATTGGGTCGTATGCTTCGCAAACAAGCTTGGGCAAACAACCTTTCTGACGCCATCAACAAACTTGGCACAAGCGTCCATGTTTTCAAGAGATCTGGTTTCAAAAACACATAGATCTCAGCAGCCTCCCCAGAAGCAGGCTTAGTGGATTTCTCACAGCTGCCTACGCGAGCAGTCTCATCATTCCCAGCAGGCGAATCAATCTCAGCAGCATAAGGAATGGGCCTTGGCGCCACTTTAGCAGCAGAGTCCACCTTATCGCTCTTCATAATAGCAAGCCTCTCCAAATGTGAACCAGACTTAGCTCCCAACAGACGTTTTGGTACAAAATTCGGCACTAGGGGCATGACAGAACCTTTATGCCGAACAATCATATCAGTAATCGTCCTAGCCATTCTTGACATGGCAGGCGCCATATGCTCAGATCTAGCAGCCTCATTTTTCGTCCCCTTGGAAAAATTCAAGTCAATCACAAGCCTGGAGGCAGTTAGCGAACCCGCGTGAGCAGCGAAAGAAGTCTTTGGTTTTTTCTCAGCCAGCATCTCTTGAGCAGGTAGGGAAGATCCATTTTCCCACCTTCACTTGCAGCAGGATCCACAACAGTGATTGGACGAGCCAATGCATCCGCCTTGATCCTATTCACCTCATCTTTTGGGAGCAGCCCACGTTTCTCCTGACGAATAGAGTTAAAGTAGCCAACGTCATTCGTGGTACCTAGCAGGGAAGTTCAACCCAACATTCCAGCAGCACATGAGGCCCGCGACCTCTTCATTTCTCTCAATCACCGGCCTAGCTCGCGTCATGTCCAAAAGCCTAAAAGGACATGAGCCATGTGACTCGCCTAGTACTGCGCCCCAGCGCCATAATCCGCGGCCCCAGCCACACAAGCTTCCCTTGGTTCTAGCCAAGTCGAGCAGCTTAAAGCAGTGGTCCCTGCCACAATACCTCATCGGCCCATGCCGAGCCGACTCCTGGCCCATGTCGGCCGACGTGCCGCATCACCGCGACGGCTACCCCGCGGTAGCACCATCCAAGAAGAAGACAAGGAAAATTAATTTTTTCTTACCTTAGTGCGGCACGAAGAAGACGAAGAAAGCAACGAAAGACGGTCCTTTGCATGGGCAAGATGTAGAAGATTGCTAGAGGAGGGGGAACAAATATCCTCTAAGCTATCTCTCTCTTGTAGGGTAGAATAAATCGCTCTCCAAAGTTGATTTAATAACCCACTTAAGGTGGACTTAAATAGGCTTTGAGAGAAATTTATTTCCCTTTCCTAGAAGGATCTAATTTCCTATTAAAGAGAGAATCTACATCAAAATAGGAAGCAGTCCTAAGTTTCCTAAAGCAAGAAGATCTCTACACCTGCTGCCCTTTTCTGCGAGCAGCCCAACAGGTGTGGGGGCATTTATGGAGCCAAAAATATTCACAAGGCGACACGTTGATTTTTGACAAAAGAAGACAAAACTACCCTTGGGGCATACCGGGATTCCTACGCGCAAGCAGCGGGCAATTATCCCTCAACCAAGTCAAAAGTGCCCAAAATAGGTATCAACTTAAAACCTAATTTATTCTTATATTTCCTATTTCATTATTTAGCTAATCAATTAGCTAAATACAAAACTTATTCCATAACCTCCAAAAACCTCCCAAAACATTTCTTTTATTATGATAATTAGCCAATTAATATATTTTTACCTAATTAATATATTAATTGCTAATTGAATCACCAAATAACTCCTAAATTCAACCTAAATCAAGAACCCTATCCTATAAATAGGCTCCCATTCTCACCAAAAACCTAAGTCCTCACTCTTGCTAAAATTCTCCAAAGCTCTCAAACACTTTTCTCTCAAAATTCTAACTTTGGCATCGGAGGTTCTTCGGCCAAAGCCCCCCCCCATTCATCGTGGGCACGTGAGGCTCTTGGTTTTGACCTAAGGTGTTATTTGTTTTGTAGGTGCAATTTTGTCCAAGATCAAGGAGGAAGAAATTTGCATCCACAAATTTCAACAAAAAAAGGCTAAAAAACACCAAATTCGCCTGAAGACATATATATATATATAGAGGACGAATTCATGGCATATGACGGATTAAACGTTTAGAGTTTAGAGAGTTCGATTAGCTAAAACTCCTCTTTTTTATAGAACCATATTCCTCAAATTTCTTCACTCCAAATGAATGTCTTAGTGATCTTGGATTTGTCTAATTTTTTGTAAGGATGATGCATGAATGCTGTTCTAAAAGATAAAAGGTTCGGGTTGTAAAAATTACATTATGTAGTGGACCCCACAAAAACATGTATAAAAATTTGTGTAAAAGAAGTGATGTCACAGATCTGCCCCCATAAGTTATTTATTTAAAGTTATGAAAATGGACGAATACAGTTCTACGAAGAAACCCTAAATCCTTAATCCAATGGTCATATGATTTGAGATTTAGGTGATTTTTTGTAGACATGATATTTGAGGAAGACTTAAGAGATAGATCATTGAAATACATTAAAAAGTTGGCCCTACAAAACATGTGACAAAACTTGTGTAAAAAAATTGGTGTTACGGATCCCCACAAAAAAGATAGAGACTATGTAGGGCCCTCGACATTGAATTTCAACTATCTAAACCATGTATTTTCATGTGCAACATATCATCATTGAAAGGAAACATTCACTCCATTATCATTTAGTATTATGGTCTAGTCGTATTCCTCTTAACTTAAGTGCAGACTCTTAGTTTGAATTTCGAGAATGGTGAGGTCTGCAACCAATTTATTCTCCCACCATCTCAGTGTAAATATATCATTATATAAATAAAAACATTTACCCCATTGAAAAAGATTGAGATATCTCATTGTGATCCAAGAAATTGTGTTGAGAAAGAAAATATTGTAGCAATGATCATTCAACAAAAAATTCGTGACCAATGGTCCCATAACTTATCAAAACGTTTAGTTATAGTCCTTTTCGTCAACTCTATTAGAACTTCAATCAAAATGAGCCATGTGCCACACATGTGAGACTAAATCAAGACGCAAATATGGAAACCAAATGAGAAAAATTGTAGCAATGGTCCTTCAATTTTAATACAATTGAAGAAATGGTTACTCAACTTTAACCCAATTGGAGAAATGGTCCCTCAACTTTAACTCAATTGTTGCAATAGTCATTTCAACGTGACTCATTTTGACGGAGTTGAATAAAAGTATCATAGTTGCACGATTTGATGAGTTAAGGGATAAATGATCATAACTTTTTAGTTGAGTGATCATCGCTCTGATTGGGTTAAAATTGAAATATCATTGCTACAATTTTCTCTATAACAAATATTGAAATGGGTTTTTAGCCAAAATGGTCCCTGAGATTTGCATAACTCCTCACTTTTGTCCCTAGGATTTGAAATCGGTAGAATTGGTCCCTGAGTTTATCAACCATCAATCATTTTGGTCATTCTATAAAATATCTCCATTGAATAAGAATAAAATGACAAAAATACCTTCAAATTTTATCAAATCATTTGTCCTATTGTTTATTAAATTAAGGGTATTTTGGTCATTTTGAACCTTACTTAACATAATATTTCATCAAATGACCAAAATGATTGATGGTGGACAATCTTATGGACCACTTCTATTGATTTCAAATCTCAGAGACCAAAATGAAGAGTTATACAAATCTCATAGACCATTTTAGTTATAAAAAAAAAACCTATTGAAATTTATGAATCAAATAAGTAATTTGATTTGACAATCCCATTCACCTGAAACGCAGGGTCCAGGGAAATCTTGGTCAACAGCCTTGGATTAAAATCCAAAGGTGGAGAAATAACAGAGTTTTTGTTTTAATATTTTATTTATTTAAAACAGTTATACTCTCTTTCCAAACTCTCTTTCCTCAACGCATCTCTCTCCACGTCTGTCTCTCAGTGCCATCGCTAGATTCGAGCTGTTGATGACCACCGCCGCCACATTTAACAAGCTCCGTTGTTAACCATCGCTAGATTTGGATAGCACTACACAAAGAAATATTGGACGCGACGTTCGTCTTCTCCGTCAATCACCATCGCTTGTTGGTCTCCTTCATTCGTCATTCTTCGTTGGTTGTCTTTCATCGATTTCCGACATAGCAGAGGTGTGAGGAAAGAGAATTCTGCAGCGTTAGATTAGATTCAACGATGGTTGACCAAGTTTTTCCCGATAGTTTTATGTAGTAGTAGCGGGGAAAGGATCCTCGCCGGATCCTAGTCCTAGGGATCCTAAGGATCACGTGATCGTGTCCGTTATCGTACTTTTCGTTAGGTACTATTTATTTTAAATTTTAAATTTTGAAATGATTTCTAAAAACACGATGTACGATAAACGGTCACGATTACAGAATCCCTAGAATCCATAGGAAAATAATCCTGTGAGGATCCTTTTTCGTAGTAGCGATAGAGTCGCATGTCAAAATTTGAATGAAAAAAGTAAATAGAAAAAGGTAAGTGGGAAATGTAGATAGATTCCTCTTATCATAAATAAAATAATAAAATGTAGTAATAGTTTCTCAACTATAATTAAATTAGAGTAATAGTCTCTCAACTAAAAATCCATTACCATTGGTCCCTCAACTCATCAAAATATGTAGCTATGATCCTTTTCGTCTACTTCGTTAGCATTTTGTCAAAATAAGTTATGTTGGAATGACTATTGATATAATTAGGATCTCTCAACTCATCAAAACGTATAACTATGATCTTTTTTGTCAACTTCATCAAAATTTTATCAACATGAGTTATGTTGGAAAAATCATTGCTACACTTAAGTTAGAATTAAGAGACCATTACTCAAATTAAGTTAAAGTTGACAGACCATTTCTCCAGTTAGATTAAAGTTGAGAGACCAATGGCAATGGATTTTTAGTTGAGGGATCATAGCTGCACTTTTTGATGAGTTAAAGAGATCAATGGTAAAAGATTTTTAGTTGAAGGATCATTACTCTAATTGAGTTAAAGTTAAGAAATCATTGCTACAAGGTATAAAATATCGATGATATCGGAAATATTGGTAGTCCAAAAACATGGAAATTTCGATGGAAATATCGGGATATTATCGATATCGATAAAAATTGAATAAAAACCACGGAAATTGTAAGAAAAACTTGGAATATTTTATTGAAACTTTGGAGAATGTTTATTTAGTCAATTATCTATTAGTTTATCAAAAAAAAAATAGAAGGAAATGCATTACATGATGGATTTAACTGATTTAAGTTGATTATACAGCGAGCTGTCAAACAATGTGAGTGTAGAAAATATGTAGTAATTAATGAAAAAAAGATTAAACACACCATAATCATTTATATATAATGATTTACTACAATATTTTACACTATATACATTGCATGGTAAGATACATGAGTGATTTAGTACCATATAAAGTTCCTATGATGTTCAAATTTTTCACTAACTTCATCATCTCTATGTGTAGAGTAAGTTTATTGTAAAGAGTATTCATCAAATGATAAATCCCCAAAATAGTTTTGCATGTAATTGTTAACATGCCACTCATATAAATTAATAAATATAAATATTTTAGCATATTATCACTAAAACATAAGTGATATATTGTGGTTAAGGTGTTGGAAGAGTAAAATGGGAGGGGTTCAAATCCCCTTTGTGTTTTTTTTCTTCTTTTTCCTTTTTTTTTTCCTTCCTTTACATCAATATTTTTGATATTTTAGCGATATTTTCGATATTTTAGCGATATTACATCGATATTTTGACAAAATATTGCTGAAGTGCGAGCGAAATTATCGACATCGATTTTCCGATATTATCGTCGATATTTGTACGATATGTATATGTTCCGAAATATCCGTGATTCGAAAAAACCGAAATATCCTCAATATTTCGTCGATATTATCGATATTTCAGATTATGGCTACAATATACTCTAAATAAAAAGGCTAGCTAAAAACTTTGGCCATCTTTCAAAATTTCCAAGATGGGATTGATAATAATTTAAAGTAATAAGAATCATAATTTTTTTTCTTCGCAAATGTCCAAATCACCCCAACTCCAGGAATAAAGCACGCAATCCAATCGCCAACCAACCAGAGGTGCTCGGATACAACCACGACAGCCCAAAATCACCCACAATGTACAACGTTGTCGAACACCCATATTCATTTCATACCCAGTAAATAGTCATCATAGGAGTTGCCATTCATCATCTTGTGCACTTCCATCCGCATTGCTCATGGGCAGAACAGAAAATGAATCATCGTTTTCAACTGCACCACTATCACCCAACGCATCACTGTGGTTAACCGGCCTGGGAAAACTACGTCTCTGAGTCACAGTAAACAGTGGAGCACCATTTGATTCATCTGCCAGCTTGGAGGCTCGAAAACAAAAATCATTAAAATCATCTGCCAGCCATGAAACAATACTAAGTAAATCAACTTAACTACAAGTACATAAACCAAGGTTTGCAAAAATACGAATTCAGCAGAGTGATCAGCAAACCTCTGTCACGACAATAAAATCCAATCGCCAAGGATGGATCAATCAAATCAAGGGGAATGTGCCGTATAACACTGCAAATTACCAGTAGTTAGTATTAAACACCCAATTCGATGAAGACAATTAGTCTTAAAGAATCTTACTTGCAGTGGTAAGACAAAGTATCAGCCTCCAAATCATCCCTTCTTATATTGATTACCTGGCACAACCAACGACAAAAAACCAGTATGCCATGAACAATAGGACAGCTAATGTAATAATTCAAAACATTATCACAAGTATCCAACCTAAATAAGAACAAATAAGAACCCCTGTAACAAGAACATTCCAATGTAATTAATAATTATCACTCCATAAGCTTCATGTGGTACCATATACCACAGCCAGTCCAAATCCCAGATAAATGTGGGGCCAACATGTGTTAGATGAAGTCATTGCACATGGTAGTGGGCGAGAAACGTGGGGGAACTTGAAACTGATAAGTACATTTTACCTATTATATTTCCATCACCTTACAGTTTATTATTCAACTCATTTAATGTCAAAAGGGTAAATTTGAAATTTCATACACTGGATTATAGACGAACTGGATCTATGAGATGAGTGGAACATTTCCTACTAGTGATGCGCTGCATCACATCCAAGTGTAGTGAAAGAGAGGGAGTGGTTATCTAAGGTGTTCCCGGAAGCACCACAGTGGCACCAATTGTGTTGAGTAGACATAGAATTTAACAGACATCTTGCAGGTAAAGAGACTTGTTGATGCACAAAACCGGAGGTCTTGGAACAACGTAAATCCAACCGTGAATCTGCAAGAATGTAAATAACACAAGATGTATCGTGGTTCACCCCAAGGTTTGGGCTACGTCCACACTAATTATTGTATTTCTCTGAGAGGATTGTGAGGGGGAGAGAGAGACTCTGTAATGTGAGAGTCAGGCTTTGAGAGGGTGAGGGTCAGGCCTAAGAATTGGCCTCCCCCAATGAGGAGAATGAGGAGTCCTTTTATAGAATAAGGGCTCCTCACTTATTACATATTTGCCCCTTCCTTTATTACATAATTACATTTAAGTCACCCGAGTATTTATACAAGATCTAAATACGGAGGCCCTAAGTATGGTACAAACAAGACTAGTCCAGGAAAGTAGAATATTTTTGGAGACCTGGAATACAGGGGCTTTCACGGGTAAAAAGAGAATTCTAGATAGGCATGGTGTTAGGAGGCAAATCAAGCAAAAGCTTGTTTGCTAGACACTATACCGGTGGAACAAACTCTAGATAGACTGAGTTTATTGGACAGAAACTTCACTATACAACAAGAGAAAAACAAAGGAACAATTTGGATAGTAGAGTTGCTTCTTACTAGGAATAACTTGAAGGGAAAATCCAATAATACTAGAAGATAAAAACTCATAGAAGACAGATATGGCATCTGAATTAAGAGACCGATAATATGAGGCATGAAATGGCTTATAAATAACAGCTACAAGATCAACTCAGAAATTAGACTATTACAGCTTTCCAATCAGAAAAGTCCCCAAGAAAGAACACATCATGTAGACAGCCATTACTGATGCCTGTAGTAGCCCAAAATCTGACAGTCTCCCAAAGCTTTCACACCTGGAACTTAAAGACCTACACTAGAATTTGAACAAAATCCTAAACTATACGAGTCTACTTTAGGAATATAATATTGACATTGAAATTAACTTGTTTCATGCCGAGACTCGCATTCAAATTTGAACACCACCCTATTCTCTTCAGTCACTAAAACAACCTATATGCATGATAGAGACTCAAGTCTTACATTGAATTTGGGCAAAACCCCAAATTGGAGAAGTCTGATCAGTCACTAAAACATCCTGATTTTATAAATTTTTATTTTGGGAACATAATGAAGAATTGAAATTAACTTGATTCATGCTGATTTTTATACTATTTTCAATTTTCTAAGATGTGGACAGAATGCATGCAGAGTTTCAAAGCTTGAATTATTCTGAAATTCATCTTAGTTCCTATTTAAACCTTTAGACAAACCCTCAACCGTAGATGAATGTCTTGCTTTGATATTACTGTACTTGAAATAAAAGAAATTTGAAAGAACAGAGGATGAATAAGCTCTATTTACCAATCTGACGTTAGACAACATATTGCCATGTTGATGCTGGCCTTCAGATAGTAAAAAGTTTAGGAAACAGAATTACACTGAGAAACAGAGAACAATTTGGGAAAACAGACTTGTGTTTGGACTTGGGCTTTCTTAACCAAGGTGTTGCTACTGCATCAGATATTATGCCAGATAATAGAGAACATGATCTTCAACCACACACTAAGGTGGTTTGCTCGATTTAGACATGTACAACAACATAAAAATGCTTAGTACACAAGTGACTTTATTCAAATAGAGAATACTGGCAGAAGAGGAAGCCCAAAAGTATTGTGTGGGCGGACGGACATGAATTTGCAAACTTGAGTGAGGCGATAGTCCTCGATTGAGTGGAATACAAAAAAGGATTCATACAGTCCACACCTCATGAGGATCTCTCGTCACCTACACAAATTAAATCAATAATACGGATTTTCCAAGCTGATGCAATTGCCATAGAGTTTAGCAGTATTACTCTCCACAGTTAGTTCTAGAAAATCCACAATCAAAGAAAAGGACAACCATGAGCGAATTTAGAATGGGAGACAACTGGATGTCACCCAAATTATGACTAGCCACTAGTCTATCTTAACCTATATGTCCTTAGTATGAGATATATTCAAAATTCATCAAAGAGTATTTGTTTCACATAAGCCATACAACTTCTTTGCCATTTGAAACACAATTTGCTCGTTGAATAATGCAGATTTTCAGATTATTGGCTTTTATTTTGGTTGAAAACATACAAAGATATCTGAATGAGAAGTATTTAAAAATAAATTCCATACCGGCTGAACTTCATGGGGATCAAGGTAAAGTGCTTTTTCATCCTGCACACCAATAATGTAAGTTGACGCACCAGGTTTTCCACCCATGATGCCAAGACTTTGGGGAAAGGTGAATGTCGCCCGCAACGATGGAATGTACCTGATTATAATTTTTATTTTATTTTATCAGAAACAATATTTTATTAAAGAGCTTATAATCACAAAACAAAAATTAGTGAACCAAAGGTCCACCACCAAAATGGTACAACCCTTAGAAAAAAGAAAGAAAAATAAAATCCATCATAAACCTCTTACTTTGTAATGCAACTCTACACTATCCTAAGGCAGCACCTGATAATCAATTAATGATCCCATTTAAGTAACATAAATGGTCTAAAGGCTCCAAGTCAACTTTATGGTTCGGTGAGACGTATAAGCTTACAGTTTTGGGAAAGGACTTCCTAAATTCTTAAGCTAACAATGTAAGAAAAAGGAAACAACAAAAGCTAAATAACACTAACTCAAACAGCTAGACAACAAATAAAATGACCAAATATTCCCCGCGTCAGCAACTCAGCATATACCAATCATAATCATCCGTGTACTATAAATAAAAGAAGCACCTGGGGTTGACTTTTTCAAGTCCAAGAACCAAGGGAACCAATAAAAGAATAGGCGTCCAATCAACTTGGCCTCTTGAGAACTCCAAACAGTGTCTAGAAGCATCTTCAATGCAAACTACCGGGGCTCCACCTCGCTCCCCATCTTCGTCCCCGGAAACAATATAAACAGCCATTGGAAGTGGCTGATCATCAAGGTCAGTTGCTTCTCTCCTACATCGTACTAGAGTCTCCCAAGTGCGGCACATGGCATATGGGCCAACCCATGATCCGGCAGCGAGGTCATAAGCCCTTCCAGCCTGAAGAAGATTGTGGATGGAGAAAGTTGATGTTTCGGAATCACCGAAATGATACAAGATCCCAATATATGCTTCATCTAAAGGCTGCATAACAGAGATATAAAAAAACATGTATGACTAATCAGATTCCTGAATGTGATTTAAGAAAATATATGTAAAGGGCTAAGATGTGAACTGCAAACATTTTAAGGCAAAACTATATCACAGAAAAAACAATCCTACCTCACCCAACTTACCTTGTGCAAGGGCCTTGTCCAAGATCTTCCCAATCTATGGAAAAGCAACGCCTGTAAAAATATACACTAGTCATTCACTACTTTTTATTTTTTTTTTTTAAGAAGAAGAAGAAACAAAATATTATTGCATATGACAACAAAATTACAAAAAAAGTAGACAACATGTCCACAAAATAAAAAATAAAGGCACACAGAAAATCAACAAGCACAATCCCCCTATAAGTAAAGCATCTATGAAGACACCAAAAAGTTATCTAATTGCAAAGACCGAAGCCATGATCAAGAAACCTTAACAATAACATTCACACATGTACCAGTTATTAACCACATAAGAATGCAAGAACCCAAAATGGATAAAAGACTGTACCATACCTGGGCTACAAGCATCTGACTACTCCGAAGCATGCAACCCCAATTTACATCACTAGTGTACTTTGAATCTCCAATAGCCTCAAATCCTAGAAATAAATATGTACATGTTGATTTTTATCCACAGACTCATAAGTGCTAAAGTTAAAAATGGTGTTTGCAAGCCAAACCTTTACGATATGTCATCAAAATTCTTGATGAGAAATCCTGTTCAAATGCTCCTAAGCCATTATTAATAGGTGCATCTCCGGAGGAATCATCTTGTGCGACCTTATGGCACACACCAAGAAGCCATATGTCACTAGCAGAAGAAATTCCAACCCTGCTGGATCCAAGGACACGCTCTTGAATTCTCCTCATAGATCCACTAGTCACAGCTTTCCTCACAGCTGCTGTCCATCCATTGTTTCTAGAGTGACTTTCCTTCTTGTCAGTAATTGATGACTCACTATGTGTTTCGAAGATTGAGAAAGCGGACTCAAAGAAGTTTGACCACAGGGATGCCTTATTGTGCTTACTGTCCCTAGATCCTGAATCTGAACAAGCAGATGATGAACCTCTATCTGTTGAATCTGTTGAACTTCTAGAAGAATATTTCGACACAACAGCCGCCTCACAAAAACCCTTCATCAGCTAGTCATGAAGCATCATATAATGCTAAACTTGCTCACACAAGCAACCTGAGTTTTAAGCATCCATCTCAGTCCAGCGGTAAAAGAAGCAGCAAGTTCCAAAGAAAACCAAAATGAATAAATAAAGAAGCGTGTTTACGGCAAGTTATGTGCAATAATATTATTCAAGAACTAAGGCGGAATTTTTCAATCCTCAAATTGAAGTATTCAATTGTAGGCGAGAATGTCAAAGAATCCATCCATATAGCCCAAGAAAAAGACACAGAGGAAGCAAACAAGTATAATTAATTTGCAATTAATCGTGCAAACCAGCAATTGATCAATCGAGATTAAGGAAACAACAAAGGATGGAATTGCCGACCAGTCAATCAATTTCTCAACCCCAAATCAATACGTAAGATTAAAAACATACATACTTGCATGCATACATTAGCTTGAAATTACACGAAAACCGTCTCCAACCGAGGGCTAGGCCAAAGGGCTTATGGGCCCCACCGGGCCAAAACCACCAAATCAGGCCAGCGGGCTGGCCATCTCCAGCCAGCCAGCCAGCCCGATGCAGCCAATCTGAACTGTTTCATGAACTCAAGCTCAAACAAGCGGGAAAATTCAATCGAAGAATCGAGCCAGCCAATCTTAACAAACCATCCAATTGAAATCACACTGTAGTTTACAAAATTAGGCGTTTTTTATGACATCACAAATCTAATCTATGCTTCAATTTAAATACAGAGAAGGATAGATTTCTAAATTCACAAGAAAAGCACAGAAATTTGGGACATTTAAGAGAAACCCATTAAATTGGAGCATAAATACAGCTTAAATTCAAAAAAATACGAACATGCATAAATAATTAAATTTATTAAAGATGAACATCGAAACAATGGTTTGAGAAAAGGAAAAGAGAGACGGACCAGAAGATTTGGGGTGTCTGTGAGGAAACTTGATGCGAGGTATCCTCTCTCTCTCTCCCTCTCTCTCTTCTGTAGTACCAGTTCCTCCGGAGATGACGATTGAAAAGAAGAGCTAAAATCTTCCACCAGCGATTTGTTTGACAACTCAGGAGGAACAGAAGTTGCTATAAGAGCAGAAGTTGCTATAAGAGCAAGTCCACCCTAAAGACTTTGCGCCAGCGCCTAACCCATTTATCAACTCAAGTAAACAGTAATAGACCCCAGTAAACAGTAATAGGCCAAAGCATCTTCATCCCTAACAAAAAATAACCTAGTCAATTTTATTAAAATATTATTATTTTTTATTATAAAATAATAAAAAAAAAAAATTGACAGTACATCACTCCAACCCACCACCACCTTCACCGTGAGCTCTCTCTCTCCCTCTCTTTCCCTCTCTGCAAAAATGCTCCTCAGACCAGAGCACGCCAACCCCACACCCCCCATCTCCACCCTCCATCATATCACCACCTCCCCTTCACTCTCCGCTTCCTCTCCACCACCCACTGCCCTCTGCAGTCCGACCTGTCCCAAACTGGTCGACATCGGCGCCTGGGCTTGCCAGCTCCAAACCCGTCGCCTCTGGACCTACGCCCTGACCTTCAGCTGCATCGCCGATTTGATGTCATCGCCATCAACAGCTTCCAAGACCAGCTCGTCCTCAACAACGTCGTCCAGCCGTCTTCCTCGCCGGAGATGGAGTTCGTCGTCACCGATTTCAGATCATGACGTCAGCCTGACGTCATATAGGTCGGTCCCAAGGTTTGTCAATTTTGTGTTGGCTTGGAGACCAGCTCGGATTGGATGCCAGGCAATCCCGTGGGCTGGAGTGGGTTGACAGGGTCCCAGCCTGGTTTTTTGACTGGGTGCTGGACCATTCCACCTCCGGTGGACTTGCTCTAAAGGTCAAGGGTTAGTTCAAGGGTGCGGGTTGCGGCCCTTGATCCACTCTTTTTTCAAACTGGGTTGGGCTAGTTAATCTAAATCCTGATCCACTCTTTTTTCAAACTGGGTTGCAACTTGCAGGGTCGGAACGTCAATCTAAATCCTGATCCACTCTTTTTTCAAACTGGGTTGGGCTAGTCATCAAGTTCGGGTTCTATCGGGTACTATTTGCCCACTTCTTTTTTTTTTTGGCGAATTTTTTTTTTTTTGAAAAAAACAATGTTTCTAATTTGTTTTTATATCATTCTATTTCAATTCTTCACATTATATTCTCTTCCAATTGTTGATGCACAAAATCAGTGAGGACTTTGGTACAACAGAAAGTGTTAAGTTTGTGACCTTCCTGGATTGCTCCGGTCACTAGTGTGGATAAGTATGTAAATGGATAGGGACAGGGAAGCAAACACAAGATGTACGTGGTTCACCCAGATTGGCTACGTCCACGGAGTAGAGGAGTTCTCATTAATTATGACGGGTTTACACAAGTACATAGGTTCAAGCTCTCCTTTAGTGAGTACTAGTGAATGATTTAGTACAAATGACATTAGGAAATATTGTGGGAGAATGATCTCCTTTTATAAAAGAGTTTCTAGCTTTGTTATGACATTGACACGTGTCGTATTGTGATTGGCTTCTGATGTTGACACGTGTCGCGATGTGATTGGCTTCTGATGTCGACACGTGTCGCATTGTGATTGGCCTCCTGGTTGGAGGGAAACTCTTCTGGGTCCCTGACGGTATAACGTTGACCGGTGCTCAATAGTTTCGGGATTGGTCAAGTATGGTGCAAACACCAATAATCTTTCTTTTAATTTTTTTCAATAATTTTCTTGTTGATAAGGATTCTCAATAATTTTATGTCTTGGATTTCGAGTGCCACGTGTAATAACTGAGTGACTTTGCAGATTTCTTGTCAATAAGGAATCTCAATAATTTTATGTCTTGGATTTCGAGTGTCACGTGTCGATATCTGAGTGACTTCGCAGATTTCTTGTCGATAAGGAATCTCAATAATTTTACGTCTCGGTTTTTGAGTGTCACGTGTTGATATCTGAGTGACTTCGCAGATTTCTTGTCGATAAGGAATCTTAAAAGAAGTATGTAGTAGGCATTTAAGTTTTAATGTTGTTTAAGTTTAATGTTATTTAATGTTGTTTAATATGTTTAATGTTGTTTAATGTTACTTAATGTTATTTAATGTTGTTTAATGGCTTATGTAGTTATAGGGAAAAAATTGAATTCTTAATTTTTTTTAAATTGTAAAAAAAAAATCAAATATTACTGCTAGCTGACGTCAGCAAGCAGCCGTTGGATTCAAATTGTTGGACCGCCCTGGGCTGGCTGGGTTGGGCTAGCCGGTTGGCCCTTTTATCCTTTTTTGGCCCAGTGGGGCCCACGAGCCATTTGGCCTAGCCCTCGGTTGGAGATGATTTTCGTGTCATTTGGCCTAGCCCTCTGGTTGGATCAGTTAGAGATGGCCTTAGCTTCCCAATATCCAAAGAGCAAGAGGGTGATTGCAAAGGTGTAATGGCGTGCATTGGCTGATTTTTTTTTTTTTATTCTTTCTTTTGTCCTTATCATTAAATAAAATTATTATATAATTTTTTTATTAAAATTTAAAGTTTTGAAGCCCTTTTCATTAGTTTTTCTTTTATTTTTTTATTTGATGATTCAATATGGTGTATAACGTCGTTTTTTCTTTGTATGTTCTTAGTTTATTCTTGGTTTTATTTTCTTGTCGTCATTTATTCAGGTAAACTGTGTAAAAGGGTGTGGCAAAGAGTATCTATATACTCTTTGTGTTTTTCTCAATACACACAATGCAAAAGTTGTTCAGTTATGTCTCTCAGATAAAAGAGAGGAAAATCCTAAGCCAAAACACCTTAATACTGTCCATTTTATATTGATCGAAGTGAGAGATTTGCTAGCACATTTAAATCGACCACTCCATCATTGGTTGCTAGTGTATCAGTGTGGATACTTTTAGAGGCTCAACACTTGCGGAGTTTCGCGTGATCAACCATGAAGAGGAAGAATGCAAACATGAAAAGGAAGATTGAATTGTGAGTGATCCAATCACGCGACATGCACGTGGCTAGAGATTCAAGTAAGTTAATCTCTTCTCTTTCTTTGTTTGTTGCTTTATCAATTACAACGAACCAAATATATAATTGGGATAACATATTGCATGTTATTTTTTGATGCGTGTGATTATTTGAATTGAATTAATCCCAATAATGTGCTCAAAAACCCAACACGAGTGACGCATACCGAGATCTTGTAACACTGCATCAATATTTACGTAACCGAAGTGTAGTGGATGATGCAAATGCCCATTTCGTCCTTCGTAATAATTTTATAACACATGTAGTATGAACATGCACAAAGAGGCTAAGTCTTGTGTTTGTAGCATTTAAGTAACTAAATTGTAATGACTTTACAATTTAGGTCCATTTGCTTGTTTATGCTTTCAAATTACTAAATTGTAATATCCTTGCAATTTAGTTATGTTGTTTGTTTATGTTTTCGGTTTAGCTCTCTAAGCTACCAATGTCATTTCAATAAGTAGTGTGTTTTTATTTTGAAATTGATAAAAGTAAGCCCTTTTAGTAGAACATCTTATATCATTTTATGTTTAACCATTAAACATACAAACAAAAAATATGAAAAAATAAAAATAAAATAAGAGTATAAGTGTATTCGCAAGTGGGGGGAGAATGAACCAATTTGACATGGGCTATTACTTTTCTCGTACCCACTGCTTTTTAGGGCTGGATGTAACCTAAATTTTTGCTACCCAAGGAAAGACGATGTCCACCCAAGTGGTGGATATAGCCCCATTTTCCGGTATTGGGGATGAAATTTTTCACTAAGACTTCATATATATGTATAGGAAGCCTTTAAGGGAAGGGGTCCCCATTTTTTTTTTTTTTTATAAAAATGAAGATTAGTTGTGGGGTCCACACCACATCAAACTTTAATGATCTGAACCGTCTAATTTTCAAGTTGTACCTCATAGATCATACTTGCAAAATATTAGTCAAATCGGAAATATTTAACACATCTAATTGTGTTTAAAGAAATGAACTAATACTTTGTTATATAAAGAAACAAGGAAATTTGATCTTGATAATTATGACTTACAAAATAGACGGTTCGGATCGTTGAAATTCGATTTTTGAAAAAAATGAGGATCCCTTTGCATAAAGGGCATGTATATGTGTGTGTGTATATATATATAGTAGCCTCGCAGAGTATATATAAAGCAACCATTGAAGATGCTCGAGGACGGTGATGTCGTTGTGCGACCGTAGGAGTTCCGAACGAGGCTACAACTTCTAGAACAATAGTGGGAGTCTTTTTATAACCACTAAAAGCCTTGGCCTATGTAGTAGAATAATTCTTCCACTCCTAATGCTTGCAGTTGATGCCGCCCAACATCCCAATAAGACCCTGTTTCTTAGCTTTATTCAAAAGCCATTGCAAGTTTGCAAATTAAAGCAAAGGTATTTCTTCATAGGGGTGGGCACAATTCGATTTTGGTCTCGTTTGTACTGTACTTCATCAATCCCAAAACTACCGAGCACCGGTTAACTTCGCATCTTCAAGGACCCATTAAAGGATTTGTGCTGAGGCACCCCTGCTGAAGTACAAAAGTTCCTCTCCAATCAAGAGACCAATCACAACATGATACGTGTCAACATTAGAATAAAGCTCTTAAAGTCTCACATTGATCGCAAATGGAAGTGAGCGACTCTCTTCAACTATAAAAAAAAATAAAAAATAAAAAAAACCATTCTCCTACAATTAATCCCTAATGTCATTATTGTATTTAAATTTGTCATTAGAACTCGCTAATGATGATAATGCTTGAACCTATGCATTGTGTAAGCTCTTCACTATTAATGAGAATTTCTCTACCTCGTGTATGTAGCCCAACTTAGGATGAACTATGTACATTTTGTGTTTGCTTCCATATCTCTATCTCTTTACATATTATCCTCACTAGGTGAACAGAGCAACCTTGCGAAGTCACAAACTTAACACTTTACGTTGTTCCAAAAGTCCATCCGATTTTATGCATCAACAAGTCCAGTTTACTGCTCATACTAGAACAAATATGGATATCTCTACAATTTGGTTTGGTTTTTAGGTTACATAATTAGTTCTATACGTCCCAATTTATAGGTTCAATATTATGGTTTGTGTCGTACTAGGTTACATATTTCCCATTTACTTGTAGAGTGCGTTTGTTGTACCAGACTATTTCGGATTGGACTAGTTTTAAGGACTAAGCTGGACTGCCTTAGACTAGACTATGTTGGACTAACTTAATGAAGCTTTTAGTGCAATGTCGGACTAAGAAGTTGGACTAACAATAATAATAATAATAATTATTGTATTTTATTTTCTTTTCTATTAAAAATATCAATATGGAAAAAGGGCATCTTCTTCACAAATTGTTGGTACTCCTCTACACCTTGGAAATTGCAGAATTTCCAATAACAAATGCTTAACCCAAATTCCAGAGAAATCAGAAATTGTTCAATTTGATCAAAACCAATTGGCATCCCAGAAAACTCACAAATCCAGCCTCCCTTCACAAACCAAACGCAACGAATTCACATAATCCGTCAAATGTTCCGAGACTTCAAAGAACAGAACAAGTAAAGTAAAGTTTAAAAAAAAAAAAAAAACAAGGAGAGGGAGAGAGAGAGAGATTGGTGGTGGTTTGGACTGGTGGTGTGATCTTGTCGGAGTTTGGTGAGTGTAGGACGCGACGCGAAGAAGAAAGCAGGGAAGGACGCAATGCGAAGAACAACGCAGCGAGGGTCTTCGCAGTCCTATGGTATTTGGGGGTCTCGCTATGACGCTTTAGTGAAAGAGTTAGTGAACACGAGTCCCCTTCAATCCCATTAAACATAGTCCCATTGTGTAACAAACACAAGATTGTACTGATGAGTAGTCCCGTCTAGTCCAGTGAAGGCTAGTGAAGCCAAGCAAACGTACTCGTAATGGACAAAGAGGCCTTACTAGTGTTGGAGAACTAAACCAAATTTCAGCTATTGAGTTAAGAGTCACGAATATGGATTAATAAAAGATAGAAATCCTAGAGTTGTGATGATTGAGATTACTAGATTCAGTTATTTCTCTACATGTTTCAGTTACAAAGTTGTTCTTAATTAGCTAAATAAATTATGATGTATTGTATTAGCTATAAAAGCCATGCACTGTTATATAGTTTTTATATGTGAAAAAATAAAAATGTTTTCACACTAAAAACGTCTCCCTTCTCCACTACACCAAGTTTTAATTAAGATTTCTCCCTTCCTCCTACAACTGCACAAAGTTTTAATTAAGATTTTTCTCCCTTCCTCGTGCAACTAGTAGTAGACTAATTGGTGAAAGGCAACAAACGAATTCATTTGATCATGTAGAAAGAATCCCCTTAAATTATACATAAACATATATAATTAACTAAAGTCTCATTTTTCATCGCCAGTCCAGTTGTTCTTCATCTTGGGACCAGTAGGCCCTTCTTCCCCTAACACTTCATTTGGTAGACTCTCTACGAATTTCTCAAATGCAGATTTGAGCTTTCCAGGCAAAAGTTTCTCCACCTTTTTTAGTTCGTCGGTAATGTCATAACTAAGTTTTGGACCCCATTCCCGACAGTAGTTGAGCCATGGCGGCTCGGAAATAGCGGAGCCCAAATAGTCAGCTGCAATGATTATAGGCTGGCTTCGTCCCGTGTCCAATACCATCTTACTCTTGGCAGCATCATTCCTAATTCCTATTCCTCCAGTGCCTTGCAATACAAGTCCTGGCTTGGCATAAAAAGCATGGCCGTGCAAAGATGCATAGGTCACGGCTTTGTTCCCACCACCATTCTGAAACTCAAGCTCGGAAGCGTCCACCCATATGCCCCCGCTGTGCTGCGAGAAGTAGACCTTCCAGAGTTCCCCAGTAAAATTGCTGACTCGTAGGGTCACGTGCTCCCAGTCGCCAACATGTTCACCAATTTTCCCCAGGGAGATATTCAGAAACTCAACTTTGGCCCTGGCGGGGCCATTGAAAGGGTAGAACACCCATATAGCGATGTCAGTAAATGTTGAGCCCAGCATGGGCTTTATATGTGCATAAACCTGAGAGCTGGGTAGATCTCCTTTTTTCACTCTTTCATTGGCGCTTTTGTCGATGGGTAGGTCCAACCAATAGGAGCCGTCATTTGAGCCACCTTGGGGAAGATTGGAGCCAGTTGCTTCGATCGCAATGGGTTTTAAATCATCGTCCTTCTTGTACAGAAGGGCCCCATTGGTGAAAAACCAACCCACCGAAGAAGGGAGGTATACTTCATCAGGATGGAAGTACATAAATGGAGAGTAAGCTTCAAGTAATGCCTCAATTTGAGTTAGGTTAGGCATAGATACTTGGGGATTAGATATGGCGGCGTTTTTCAAACAAGCCACAGTTGACAACCCACCATTTTGTAGAGCAGCTATAAAAGTGCCAGCGGAGACACCCATGGCTTGGGTCCCCCTGTTGCTGGGTCTGAGGCTAAAGACATTGAATCCATTGGCATCGCTGGCGGTACCTGGTCCCCAGATCCACGAGTCGGCCTCGCACTCGTCAGTGAGGCTGGAACGAACGCACCTGATTTTATCGAGGGATGGCTTCTCCGGAGAGCTAGTGACAACAAGGCCTATGGCTTTATAACCATCTGAGGCTGTGGGTAACCAGACATAGCCATTGCCATCTTTCTTGATGTTCAAGAACTCACTGCTCCAAACAAGAGTGAAATCAACTGGTTGCCGCAGCAAGGGCGAAGAAGGGTCATCGTCGTTGTCTTTTGTCTGTTTAGCAGCAAGGGCCCATCCGCAAAGGGGTTTGTTGTTGGGTTGGCTGTAGCAGCCAAGCATGTAGAATCCTTGGGGTAGGGGTGAAGGTTCGAAGAAGCTTGCCCCAAGGTTGCCTGGTCCCCCCTCATGAGTAGCCCAAACTTTGTTGAAAGACGATATTTGACACACTAGTAATCCTCCCAGATCGATCATTCCACTTGCGAACCCATTACCTAATAAAATATGATCCATATATATCATGTTCATGTACACCAGTAAATATAGATTAATTGGCATTACCACTGGAAAGTATATTATATAAAATACGTAGGCATGTGTGTGTGTGTAGAGATATAATATATATGGTTCAAGCTTTAACTGGATACTAAGTTTATACTGCAAATGCATTTGAAGAGAGGACCGATTGCAAATCATCATTGCAACACATATCAGAACTGCCTAAATAGCTAGAGAGATGAACAAGTAAGTACGTACCAGGAGGCCAGCTAGGTAATGGAGAGGGAAGCTTGAACGTGGTTTCGATAGGCAAAGCTATGGTTTTCTTGAAAACACTCGCTGCTGAAGGTGAGAGGGAAAGGCAATTTCCCATTGTTGAGGTCTTAAAAGAAATTAAGATTAAATCTCTATAACCAAATTAATGATATAGATAATCTTCATGGGATGGAAGTTTGAAGCACAATAAGTTCAGCAGACGGAACGAGAAGCATATTCTGTTTCAATTGAAGGGGGATGAAAAAATGATGCAAAGAAGAGTGGGGATAAAAGGGCCGGCCCTTCCCTTGGATGTAACGTGCAAGCAAGCCAATGCGGCCACATAAATGCTTCTAAACATCGTTCAACTTGTCTTGTACACCCAAAGTTGCTTTCTTAGGGGAAAAATATTGTCGTGTACTATGCAACTTCTCATCTCCGTTGGCATTACAAATGGTCATGCCAACCCTACCACAAATAATGATGATACTCAAAAGATAAGATCAACTCATTGTAATTTTGGATGGGAGAATTTATTATTATTCTTTTTTCTTAAAAGGGGACTAATTGGTGGCTTCGGTTCGCCAGTCCATCCTTCAGGAGCTAAGAAGACTCATAGAGAGATTTTAACCTCTACCTGACCACCATCGTGTGATTCATCATAATCAGGAATCAAACCCAGAACGTGTCGTGTGAAATATAGGTCTGAAATTCGTCACTATTTGGACATACAAAGAGGCCGTTTGATAACTGACACACCTCGACCTAGATCGAGGCATGATGGTCGTCACGTGAGGGTGACGTAGTCATGTGCAAAATGCGGAAGCAATAGAGATATAAGGAAATGCGAATGAATAAAAAATCATACTACTAAAAGTACTAGCTAAAATAAGGTGCTAGTGCAAGATTAAGTGTGAAATACACAATCAAAGCATAAATAGCCTAAGTGCAGTCCGACTGGACAAATACTAATTATACAACACCCTAAGGTGATCCTACATTTGTGATGTTCTGTCAGAACCACCGTCGAAATCCCCGGGAGCCACCAAAGCACTTCTACCTAAAACCTGGAGGGGCGCAAAACTGAAAGTGTGAGTGGGCAAAAACAAAGCTTTTCAAATTCATTTCATTTATCAAAAGCGCTAACCCCTCGCCGTAAAACCTGTATAATTTCCCAGAAAAATAATATATGCTATATCATAAATCATGCTCAGGAGGAAAATTCATAGAAATATACCATGCCAAAGTATCTCGAAGAAATGCTATAAGTAATCCAGTTAAAATATATCAATGCCAGATATCATATCAGCCGGATCCACCTAACATGACTTGCTCGGCTGAGTCTATAGCTCATAACCAATCTCAATCATATCAAATCCTACACACGAGTCGGAAGCACCTAAAGTGGTCTGTACGACAAGACTAGGTGTAAAATAAATATGCTATAGTGCTACGATCACGTGAAGACTGTGCGAATGATCGCGGGTCACCTATGAGTCGGAACCACCTATAATGGTCTGTACGACAAGCATGTGCACCTAACTTGGATCCAAGGTGAGCATATGGTGCGGGAGGTGAACATCACGTGAAGGACTGTGCCCTAACTCTGGGCGGGAGCACTAACACTAGGGTGCAGGTTTATGAGCTCTCAATGCCTCACATCATATCTCGCATAACTAAAGCAATCTCATATCTTTAATTTATGAACTTACCTGGCACTTACCTGTGCGTCCGCAGCACCAATCATAAATATATGCAACTACTAATGCATAAATAAAATAGGCAGATACTTTGCATGGCATTTCAAAACGTATAATCATTCAAATTCATTTTCTGGGAAAAATCTCAAGTATATAGGTATATACGGAAAACCAAAAGCCCACTCACTGGTATGTCGAAGGGTCGTAGCCCCTGAGCTCGATTCATGGTGCTTGTCCTCTGGATAGGTCTCACATATATGCGAAATAACTAAATAAACGTTAATTAAAGCACACAACCAAAATTAGCTAATAACTTCTCATACAATGCTCAAATTGGGTGTTTGAATATACCAACATGATCTACTCAACCTCATGAACATCCCCATATTTTTAAAATAATTTTTGCACCACCCACGCGCCGCCACGCGTTGGCAAGGGCACGGCCAAACGTGCCCCCATGCGCGGCCAAACCCTAACTGAGTCTAACGGCCGTTAGGAATATTCCGTTAAAACCTTAATAAAAGTTAACATCGTTACCTGACGCCGTTAGAATATTCCGTCAGACTTGACGGAATATTCTCCTTCGTCTTCCTTGGTTCGCCAGAGACAGTCGCCGGTGTCACTGCGATCGCCGGTTTCTGGAAAATATTCAAACCTTCATTTCTCACTCATTTTTGCACCAAAATCCATGAAATTTGTCTCAAAATGAAGCTTAGAGTGAGTATAACACATTCTTACCACTTTCAAGCCTTGAAATCCACGGGATCTGGCCGGAGAAACCTTGATAATCTGGCCAAAATTTGAAACTCGTCAAACTAAGCTTCCCGACGTCCAAAACACTCCAACTTTCTTACCCAAGCTTTGTGAAGATGTTCTAAAGCTTCTTAGGACCTCAAAACTCCTTGAAAAGTCCACAATTACGATCACATGAACAGTGCTCAAAATCGGGGTTCTTGGTTTCTCGGGAAAACGAAGGCTTCACATCCAATGACAGGTATGGATGGGTTCCTAAGCTCACAAGGAACTCGAAAATGGCTTCCAAAACCTCAATCCGTGCCTGAATTGATTGGTTCACGAGTTGACCGTACAATTGTACGGATAATGGATGAAAACCGAGAGAGGGAGGAGAGAGAAAGGTCAACAAGTAAGGGTATGGATGTGTGTGATTGTGTGTGGTCCTAGTTGGCAACAAAACAACCAACCACAAAATAGGAAAAAATTAGTTCTAGTTGGGTCCAAACAATTAGGACTTAACATGAATTTGGACCACAACCAAAACATATCACCCACAACACCAACTTACGTCCAAGGGCAATTTAGTCATGTAATACTTGATAGGTTACTATTTCGATGAGTTTGAAAATAAGATCCATCTGTATGTCTTTCAAAACAAAACAAGGCCCCATTGGCTTGATTGTTCAACAACCTTTAACAACCGCATGCATATGCTTACGTGTGGGATAATAAAGCAGCACGTGTTGTATCCGCAACGCCTCGCACAAATGTGATGAAGAATATCAGGGTTAACTCTATACCGTACTAGCTAATCAAAGGAACTAAAACAAATCTGGAAATTTTGATGAATTAGCTAATGCATGACCTTTCAATCATTATCTTCCTCAAGTCCAATTGGAAAACGAGAATAGCAAATAAAAGAAAAAATAAATCATGCAGATGGCATCTATCTATATATCTATATTACACAGAACAATTTTTAAGCTCATACCGTGACAGATCCGCTTAAACTTAATTAATAATGTTACATGAGTACACAAACCAAGCATATTATGATCAATGGCGGAGCTTAAAATCGTTATTTGAACGGGTTTAGGTGACATAATATTGCAAATAATGGAGATTACGATAACATTATACATTAACACTAGCCCAACATTATATTAACAGTAGCCCAAGCAACCTACTACAAATAAAATTCAATTGTTGAGGGTACACTTTGGGGCATGTTTACCATGTGTTAGAGACCTTTACTATAGATGGAAACATATTGTATCATCTCAAAACATAATGGTTGGTCTCTTGCCATTCTTGTTGTGCTACAAAGATAAGTATGTGGATGCTCAATTGTGATTGATCACATTGAAGGTGATCAGTCGAGTTCTTGCATGAAATTTTAACGACATGTCAAGCAAGTAACTCATTAGTTATAATAATGCAAATTAATCCCCAGACATAAGTCATCATTGTCTGACATGCGGACAGGTTCGTGACTGTGATTATGCACTACACTTCCAGAGTGGTTTACTTAGAGGTCATCTTCTTTGGTGGCTTTGGAGAACTCTCTTCAAGAAAAGGAAAAACACTTCCATGGAGATTTTGAAGGCCTTTCTTAAAGGTGTTACTTTGGCTCTACGAACTAAAGAGAGTCTTTAAGGGTAATCATCTCATACGCTACTCTTTAACTTTAGAATAAGTTTAGTTCATCAACACTTAGGTCTTCAAGATTTTGAGAAAATGATTTAGTTTTGAATATATGCATCCCTAGCTTCCACCTTTAGTTTGATATTTACCATGATTATTCAATGAATCCTCTAATTTAAGGTCAAATTGGATTCATGGTCCCTGTGGTGATAAAGTATTCAGAAAATTGCACATATGGTAAAAAAATTAGGATTTAAACCCTTGTGGTGAAGGTTATTAGCAAATTTAACCCAAATGTGAGATTTATGTTAAACCTCAGTTAAATGTAGGGATAAACTTGTCCAACCACTCTTTCTTTTTAGCCTTCTTCTCTCTTCCCTCTTTCTGTCTTTTGTTGTGCCTTCTTCACTCTGCACTACTGAGATTCACCAGTCCATCGTAAGCTCTGTAAAACACATAAATATATGGAGGGCATTATGACGTTTGTTTTTCTTTTGTATTGTATAAGAGTAAACCAGAGTAACAAACAAAATATAAAAAAGTTAATTGTTCCAAAAAAAATAAACCAAGACTTAAGTTGCTGCTGTTGAATCGGTAAATCTCTCTCATCTCATCTCATGCTCCGGTTTGGTAATTGCTGCTGCTGAGACAAAGAAGATGAAATAGAAGAAGAAGAAGAAAGCAGTCAGCCAGTCACTGCCATTGCCTGCAAGCAATTTTTCATAAACTTGTAATTCTTCTGTCGTCATTTGTCGTCACTCTCTTCTTCTTCTTCCTTCTGGGCTGCCGATGGTGCCGATGCAGAGGGTGGTGGTGCTGAGGCGCTCGAGGGCGAGCTAGCGCTTGCAGACGAGGGAGCAGGCATCACGACTGGGCTTGGAGTCAAGCCGCCG
Source organism: Malus fusca (assembly GCA_035220775.1). Taxonomy (NCBI): domain Eukaryota; kingdom Viridiplantae; phylum Streptophyta; class Magnoliopsida; order Rosales; family Rosaceae; genus Malus; species Malus fusca. The sequence goes on along the minus strand of CM069065.1, from coordinate 30,521 downwards.
GAAGACCTCGACGATCAGCATGCGAGGAGACACGTGTTGATCCGATTGTGGCCTTGCATTGCACCGTGGAGGTAATTACACAAACACAGAGAGAGGAAGAGAAGGCTAGCAGAAATAAAGAGTGTGGTTGGACATTTTTATCCTTATACTTTGTTGATGCACAAAATCAGTGAGGACTTTGGTACAACATAAAGTGTCAAGTTTATGACCTTTGCTAGACTGCTCCGGTCACTAGTGTGGATAAGTATGTAAATGGATAGAGACAGGGAAGCAAACACAAGATGTACGTGGTTCACCTAGATTGGCTACGTCCACGGAGTAGAGGAGTTCTCATTAATTGTGAAGGGTTTACACAAGTACATAGGTTCAAGCTCTCCTTTAGTGAGTACTAGTGAATGATTTAGTACAAATGACATTAGGGATTATTGTGGGAGAATGATCTCCTTTTATAGAAGAGAGCTTATAGCTTTGTTCTGGCTTTGACACGTGTCATGTTGTGATTGGCCTTTGATGTTGACACGTGTCTCCCTGTGATTGGCCTCTTGGTGTTGACACATGTTGCGCTGTGATTGGCCTCCTGGTTGGAGGGAAACTCTTCTGGGTCCTTGACGGTATAACGTTGACCGGTGCTTGGTAGTTTCGGGATTGGTCAAGTATGGTACAAACATACTTAACTGAGTTTAACAGAAGTTTGTTTTTTGGGTTAATTTTACTAATAATCTTCACCACAAGGGTTTAAATCCTAATTTTATTACCACATGGACAATCCTCCGAATACCCTATCACCACGGGGACTATTAATCCAATTTGGCCCTAATTTAACAAAAGTTACTTAAATCCGTTAAGGGGACCTTTTATTTCGTTATTTGTTTTATATATGGAACGTTTGATCTAATATCTTCACAATCTCACTACTGTGGAGTAAAAAATAATCCCAAAATTCTGGAGATGATACGTGCGTTTTTTTTTCCAAAGAAAACAAGATTTCCATCATTAAATGGGCAAAGTATACAAATATTCCTACGCGCAGCTCAACATCCCTGAAGGTTTAAGCAGTTGAATAGGACTGCTCCAAACTTCTCTTCTCGTGGCATGGAAAAGTCAAAGGCATTAGAGATAGGATTAATCACCAAATCCTATCTTTAATGCATTCCTAATTGAAGACCAAGCAAGTAAGGAATCTTTATCATAATCAATCAAGGATGCTTCCATCATCATCCTACAGATGACACAACATTGGCCAATGGGAAGCCGCCACATGGAGGGTAAAGCAGTACGCCTAGGTCGGCCACCTCTCTATAAATATCTCATATCTACCAAATTCTGGTAAGCTTTTGCTATGCACTTAAGTCCTAAACACTCACTATTTTTCAAAGTTATTGACTTAGGCATTGGAGATCCACTGGTCAAACAAACCCTCCCACCTCGTGGGCATGTGTGGCTTTGGCCTAGATCAAAAGTGTTGATTTTTTTGTAGTTACAAATTCATCAAGACTGAAGACGGCGGATTCTTGCTACCACAAATTGGTGCTTTCATTGAAAGCTTGATTCAAACGCTCGAAGAAGGCTCTAGTATTTACGTTTTGAATTTCGTATTAGGTACATTTTCCCACATGTTCCTATTCCTAAAACTTTTTTATAAATTTTTTGAATAGCTCTGGGAAAAAGATACAATGGCGAGAAATTTCGAAACCACAACGAACGGAAGATCCTACGTTCAAAGATACTAGACGATGGAGATCACGACGTGACCCCACGTTATCGCTCTTCGAGGCTCAACGCCACGACCCTAACACTGCGGAACGCGACCACAACCATGAAAGCAGCGGCAACTGCCACTGCAGTGACCCATAATGCGGCTCTGGTGACCACCAGGACTATCAAGTCCTTAAAAACGTCATCCACGATGTGTCAACGCTATTTCCTGAACCATTATTTTCACACTGGAGCTGAGCCTATCTCACTCACGATGTGCAAAGAACTCATGCACCTTACTTCATGAATGGGCAGTCTGAGAGGACATGAAAGCGATTTGCTTATGAATCTCCTATGGAAGAATTATACTATGATCACTTGTTATTCCCATGAAGCTAAGATCATTTGCTTGGCGAATGAAGCATGTCAACCTCTTTTTGGCTTCGGCCTCAAAAACTTTTTATTGCTGGTCGAGCTTTTTACAAACTTGAAGAACTGGCCTTGGTTGTCCCTTAATTACCCTAGTGCCCAAAGAATCCTCTTACAATAGTGCAGTTTATGTCACGCCCCGATCTCGACATACGACCAGAATTGACACGTGACGTCACCAAATACAACTTAAGATCCAACTGCGCAATAATTCTTCGTAAACTTTATGACTGCATCTAACATCCTCGTTAGACTGCCTACGTACCCTAAATAGGGATCAAGCCATTCGTAGTTCATCATTTCACTATACTCGAACATTTATCACATAAATCGCTATGTCTCAACAATATATCACAATGCATACCATGTAATATGTTCAAGAACCAATGACGAAACACAATATTCTTCTCAAGCCACATTGATCAACTAGAATAATCATAATAATAACATTCATATCCAAAGTCATTCCGCAATCCCGTCAATTAATCAATTCATGAATAAAAAATGCACGCTCTTAGCATTTATTTACGTTAATCAATCAATACGAAAACTTATCATTTCACGAATTTAACTAAGGAACTCTATATAATTCCCTACTTGGATTATGAGTAATAAACATGGTAATTCTGATTTATATTCGCAAGGTCTATTAGGGTTAATTCTCATCCACTCGAATAGGGTTCTAGACTAATCTTATGGATATGAGAAAGAGCAAGGATTCCGGACCACTCAACGGAATCCAACAATCTCGGGTTCTGGACCACTCAACGGAACTAAAATACCAAGCTGCTTCTCGTAATCTACCCAGACCTTTCATATGTACAATCATGCCTACGTTAATGAGATGGCACACTAGGCAAATCAGACACTCGAATAAGCTGTGAAGCTCGGGTGAGTGACAATAATACAAGTATATGATATCCAGTAAAAACAGGCCATCGATCACAATCTATAAACATCAAATATAGAATCATGCTTTATGAAATCATAATCATGTCGCTGAAAACTCCGAATGAGTCACCCAAACATCCAACAGTTTTTCTAATTCAAACCACAAGATTCCAAAAAAAACCGTCGTTCATATGTACATTAAAAACTAGGGCTAGAGGGACGCAGTTCAGCCGAAACCTACATAAGTAACCAAACACGAAGTGGCCCCCCAAAGCGGATTAACCAAACAGAGCCACCCCTGAGAAAGTAACCAAGTAGGCAGTGACCCCCAATGCGGATTAACCAAGCAGAGTCACTCCTATAGTTGTTAGGAAGTGATCACCCAATGCGGATTAACCAAGCATGATCAATCCTAAGCATACATGGCCATAAGGATCGCCCAACGCGAATTAACTAAGCGCGATCCACATATAGTATGGTCCCCCAATGCAGATTAACCAAGCAGGACCACTAGTGACCCCCCCAATGCGGATTAACCAAGCAGGGTCAAGATAATCAGGTAGGTAGTGACCCCCCAACGCGGATTAACCAAGCAGAGTCACACCTACAGAACTATTAGGCAATGATCACCCAACGTGGATTAACCAAGCATGATCACCCCTAAGTATAAATGGCCATAAGGATCGCCCAACAAGGATTAACCAAGCGCTATCCACATATAGTATGGTCCCCCAATGCGGATTAACCAAGCAGGACCATCCATGTACCATTGCTACATGGTGCAGGAAATTCAACACACAACCTACCCACAACTCAACCCCTATGGGTTACAACGTAGTCACTACATCATCAACTTCTCATGGCCACCAACTAATACATCACACAATCATATAAATTCTACAGAATACTTCTAATAGGATTCTAAGATCACATAGTCATAACATTTATCGTACTTATTATTCACATTGCTAAAAAGAGATAATTAAACACACATATATTACAATCATCAATACACAAGCCAAATCATGTTTAATAAACGTAGGTCTATGGCTAAATATATATAAAAAAAATCACATTTCAAAAGAAATTACATTTATAAAACCAAGTCATATTCACAAATGATATTAATATAAGAAATTAAGGTAATAACCATATCACATATATTCAAATCACTCTCTAACCAATGTGGGTCCACTAGACTTCACTTAGTCTCCCGTAGTACCAATTTTAGTATCCAGAACATTTGGGGACATGTTGACCAAAAGTCAACTCTCGGTCAACGGTAGGTCTCGCAACTCCACGTAATTCGATACGAAAGATCCGCCCATCAAATTTTGGATCCGTAACTTCTTAGGGTCCTCATTATTCTCATAGAACAACATACTAAAATCTCATCGCAATCCAACGGTCGGATCTCCTCCAATTGCTAGAATTAGGTGGTGTTTAACAATTAATTTTACTAACTTAGAAATCTAATTCGGGAAGATCCGTACGTCGGATTCCCGATCCGTCAGTTCCAGCTATCCTCAAATATTACATCCTATAACGCATTAAAGTTTGGTGGCGATCCAACGGTCGGATCGTCGATTCAAATATTCATCAAGTGGCGTATTATAATGAAAATAGGTTCAAACAATCAAACCACGTCATACGGATATCAATTATGAAATTAGGGCATCTAATTGAACTTAGAAAGACATCGTCGGCCCACTGGCCACATGCCACCGCACGTGCCGCCGAGGATGGCGGTCGGCCGCCCCGACTCGCCGGAAAATTCAACTATTTTTTAAAATTACCAAAAATTATAGAAATGAAGATCTCACAGAGTAGAGCAAACTTTATACCTGTGGACAAGTCCAATTTCGCCGGGAAAAACCTCAATTCTATCCAAACCCACCAGAACCCTATAAATTGGGTGACTTTGATTCGGCTTCTCCGGTGCTCCACCTCCCCTATAGTTGTTTGGGCTTTGTTCCACGCCTCAAGAGGATGTTATAGGTAGTTGTAATCGAAGGAATTTGTTTCAAATTTGGGCGATTGACCTCTATGAACCCACACACCCACCGGTGCGATTTCCCCAATTTCAAGGCTATTTTGTATGGAATTTGGGGTAAAATAGGTAGAGGGGATGATGAGAAATGATTTCCAAGTGGTAAGGGGCTTCAACTCGCCTGAAATTGGCTGGGAGACCACCGGATTTCCATGGCACCGCCGGTTGGGTCGCACGGGTCAAGTGACTCGTTCCCCACCCCCCCCCCACCCGGCCTTTTTTTTTTCTTTTTGTTTTCTCTCCTTTCCCTCATTTCCCTCATTTCTTTATTTCCTCATTGGGCAGCCCTATCTCCTTTCCTTCCCATCATGTCCGTATGTCCCTTCCTTTCTCTTCTTTTCTTTTTATCTCAGCCACACACGTGGCATAATCTCAATGCTCCAGAAAATCTGGAGCCTTCTTGATTAAGGTAAAATTACCGAATTATCCTTAATTTTAAACATTAATAACTCCTTCGTTATTGCTCCGTTTCATGAACGATTTGCGCCTACGCGCTCGTGAGATCGAGCTCTATTCAAAAATATAAATTGTGACATCGAACGATGTACAGATTTTAAATAATTAGTTTCCAAATTTCACTCTTCGTAACTAGTTTAATTAAAATCTAAATCCAAATAAATTAATATAAATTCCCGAAAAATAAAAATCTCCATAATACAAATACGTAGATTATAATAGTGAAATTTGGGAACGGGATTTCACATTCTTCCCCCTTAAAAAAATTTCATCCTCGAAATTTCCAGTATCAAATCACTATCCACGAATGCAACATTTCAAGAAAATAGTGATGCACAAACACGTTCACATTTCGGCTATAGCCAGATTAAGCTTGTTGATGCACAAAATCAGTGAGGACTTTGGTACAACAGAAAGTGTTAAGTTTGTGACCTTCGTTAGATTACTCCGGTCGCTAGTGTGGATAAGTATGTAAATGGATAGAGACAGGGAAGCAAACACAAGATGTACGTGGTTCACCCAAATTGGCTACGTCCACGGAGTAGAGGAGTTCTCATTAATTGTGAAGAGTTTACACGAGTACATAGGTTCAAACTCTCCTTTAGTGAGTACTAATGAATAATTTAGTACAAATGACATTAAGAAATATTGTGGGAGAATGATCTCTTTTTATAGAAGAGAGTTTCTAGCTTTGTTCTGACATTGACACGTGTCGTGTTGTGATTGGCTTCTGATGTTGACACGTGTCGCGCTGTGATTGGCTTCTGATGTCGACACGTGTCGCACTGTGATTGGCCTCATGGTTAGAGGGAAACTCTTATGGGTCTTTGACGGTATAATGTTGACTGGTGCTTAGTGGTTTCAGGATTGGTCAAGTATGGTACAAACAGTGCTCCCCTAAGCACGATGATGAAGTGTGCTTGGAAGTAAGGGCGAAGTTTTCGAGCAGACATGACCAATGCTAGAGCCAATTTCTCAATGTTAGAGTATCGTGTCTCCGTATCTTGTAAGGCCTTGCTAGCGTAGTAGACAGGCCGTTCGACATTACCATTATTTCGAATGAGAACGGAACTTACTGCTGAAGCCGATACCGACAGATAGATAATGAGAGTGTCACCAACCTCAGGTTTGGAGAGCATAGGGGCTTTACTCATGTGGTCCTTGAGGTTCTTGAATGCCTCGGCATATTCATCAGTCCATGTAATGTATTTCTTACTTCCCTTAAGTGTTTTGAAGAAATGAGCACATCTGTCTATGGCCTTAGAGATGAACATAGTTAAGGCTGCCACCTTGCCAGTAAGGCTCTGGATGTCTTTTGAAGTTACCGGTTCCTTCATGTCGAGGATTGCTTTGATCTTCTCGGGATTAGCCTCAATGCCTCGTTGGCTTATCATGAAGCCTAAGAATTTGCCAGAGCCTACGCCGAAGGCACATTTGTTGGGGTTCAACCTTATTCGATACCTCTTTAGAATGGTGAAAGTTTGAGATAGGTTGGTGATGTGTTGGTTAACATGTTTGCTCTTGACTAGCATATCATCAACGTAAACTTCCATGCTCTTCCCAATTTGTTCGGCGAACATTATTAACCAGTCTCTGATAAGTCGCTCCTGCATTCTTTGGGCCGAAGAGCATGACTTTATAGCAATATAGTCCCCTGTCAGTAGTGAATGATGTGTGTTCTTGGTCCGGAGGGTTTATGAGGATTTGGTTGTATCCTGAGTAAGCATCCATGAAGCTCAGGAGTTCACACCCTGCTGTAGAGTCTATAAGTATGTCTATGAGAGGAAGAGGAAAGCTATCATTTGGGCATCCTTTGTTTAGGTCGGTGTAATCGACACATATTCTCCACAAGACCTTTTGGAGTAGGAGACTTTCCTTGGTCGGATTCTTCTTAACAAGGACAACATTTGCTACCCACGTTGGATAATTGACTTCGCGGACGAAGCTTATGTCTTTAAGTTTTTCAACTTCTGCCTTTATTGCCTCGTACCGTTCAGCGTCATAAGATATTCGTTTATGTCTCACTGGTTTGGTCTTGGGGTCAATACTTAAGCGATGACAGATGATATCAGGAGAGATGCCTGTCATGTCCTCGTATGACCAGGCGAAGACCTCAGTGTTCTCTTGCAAAAAAGAGATCAATGCCAACCGAATGGGTGGTGACAAGGTGGTGTCAATCTTCACCATGCGATCCGGATAATCTTTTGAGATAGAGACCTTCTCCAACTCTTCAGCGGGTTGTGCTTGCAGGGTGAAAGAGTCATCTCGAGGATCGTCTGGTTGATTGTTGCCATCGTGAAGATCTAAGTTGGTTTCGTCCGGGCTGGTCTTTATGACTTGGTCATGTATAGAAAGGGTTTCCTTAGGCACAGGCAGGTGTTGTTGCTTGACCGAAGTATAGTAACATGATTGTGCACTAAGTTGACCTCATCTGATGTAACCATTGCCATACGGGGTTGAAAATGTCACCAACAACATATGTGTGGATACCATGGCCTTGAGATCATTGATGCTTGTGCGTCCGAAGATGACATTGTATGCCGTTAGGCAATCAACCACCAGGAAGTTAGTGGTAATGGTAGCTGTGTAAGGGCATGTACCAATGGTGAAAGGTAAGTGTATGCTCCTTAAAGGTTGCACGATATCACCGGAGAAGCTTATCAGAGGAGAAATCGAGCGATCGAGCAAGTGTTCAGCTACACTAAGTGCCCTGAAAGCTTCAACAAACATGATATTGACCGAAGCCCCCATGTGTACCAGGATTCGTCGTACTTCAAAGTTTGCTATGTGAGCTTCCACGATCAGTGGGTCATTGTGAGGGTAGATGATACCTCTTTCTTCCTCAAGGTAGAAACATATTGGATCCCAGTTAGGCTTTTGATACTTGCCTCCCCTGATGTCTTCCATGTGAAACACTTGGTGGCCAGACCTTAAAGCTCGTTTACTATTTTTTATGGCCCTGTTGGAAGATTTAGATATGGGTGTGCCGCCACTTATGGAATATATCTTATTCACCTAGCATTGATTACGGTTACCCTTTGGAAGGTGAAGGAGGAATTGATCAATTTTTCCTTCACGTGCCAAAGCTTCAATATGATTACGAAGAGTGATACACTTCTCGCCGTCATGGCCGTTATGCTCGTGGTAGTAGCAAAACGTGCCCGTGTTCTTCGTGGGCTTGTAATCCTGGTGCCTCGGCTTTGGCTTCGCTATCAGGTGTGTTATGTTGGGGTAAATGGACACACATGTGGCGTTCAAAGGTGTGTATGCCTCATACCTCGGGGTAGGGCTTATCCTGACACGTGCTTGACCCACTGTGTTGACTGCTTGGGGTAGAGGATTATCGTGGCGATACCCTTGATTATCGCGGTAGTGTCCCTTACTCATTTTACTAAAATGAGACTGGTGGGGATGGAAATCTTTCCTTTTGCCTTGAGATTGATATGTCTGTTGACTTGGCAAAGTATTAAGTAAGGCAGGGGGATGCACCGCTGCCGTTTGGAAGGTTGAGGTCTTCTCATTTGGGTGGGTCTGGCTTCCACTCCCCACTTGCTGATAGGGGATGATTATTAGGGGTTTTTCTTGGTATGTCATTGCCTCGGTGGATGCATGGTTATAAGCCTACGTCATCTCCTCAGAGTAAGTTTTCCAAGTGTTGGCATTGATCATGTACTTAAAGAAACAGTCACGTAGGCCTGCCGTGAAGACTTTGAGGGCAGTCTTGTCGTCTGCCTCGGCACAACGGGAATACTCATGGCTGAAGCGGCCATCATATATACGTAATGACTCGTATGGCTTCTGGCGAATAGTGTACAAGTCATCCGCAGAGTGTAAGCGATCGGTCTGGAAAATGTGTTGAGAAACAAACAGTTTCCTCAATTCCTCAAATGAGTTTACCATTTCATGTGGAATACGGAAATACCAGTTTATAGCTCCGCCAGAGAGGGTGGAGAGGAAGAGAAGACATCGCTCTTCGTCGGTGTGCATCTAGTATGCCATGGTGGACTCAAAGAGGTTAAAGTGTTAAATCGGGTCCTCCTTTCTAGTATAGAGTTGCAAGCCAAGCTTCTGCTTTGTCTTTGCTTGGAAGGGGGTGTCGATGATCCTCTTTGTAAGAGGGCCAGGCCTAGGTTGGTTCCAATCAGGTATCTCAGCTTGTCATTTGGCCTTCAACTTGTTTACTTCTTTAAGGAGCTGTAAGACAAGAGGGTCCTGAGTGGAGTCATGTACCACTAAAGCTTTCTTTCGTAAATCTTCATATCTTCTTGGAAGTATGAAGGTTTGATCAAGAGCATGTGATTTTTCCCTAGACTCGCCGTACTGACTTCCAAGGTATGTCTGTCGGAACATCTCTGAGTCCCCTATACCTTCGTGTTTCTCTAGGACTTGTTGCCCCTTCCCCAAATTGGTAGCCAGCCTGGGACATGGGAGGGGACCGAGTTTTTCAGAGACCCTTGAGTCATTGATCTTCGAGCTTACATGGATGAGATTGTCTCGACATTGCTTTAGGAAATCTCGACAGTCGCGAAAGACTGCTTTCGATCCTTCCACTCCTCTGTAAAGAGGTGTCTTCCTCCACTCCTCCTGCTTCGGGTCGAAGCAGCTGGGTTGAGAGAAGTCTCATGCTGGTCGCCATTTCGATGAGTAGCTCGCTCCTCAACAGGAATACCCATGTCGAGGGCAAATGACCCTCCGTGTTGGGGGGCACCCAGTTGATGGTTGACTTCCACAAGGGTGATGAGCTTATGTGTTTTAGTATATCTAGCCTTGTGGAACATGTCGAAGACCTTCTCATACTGCTTTTGGAAGATCTCATTCTTCATCGTTATCTTGTTGTTCTGAGCCTCTAGCTCATCGACTTTAGCCTGAAGAGCAAACTTCTTTTGTTCATTCTTTCGTTGCTTCGCATCAGGTGCGAGGGGGTGTCGTTCTGCGTGTTGTGGCTTCATTCGCTCCCATGTTGGAGAAGGATGCCTGGTCAAAAGAGAGTGTACGAATGGTGGAAACCAGCTTGACAAAGCTGAAGAGAGTGAGAATAAGTGTCGTTCCCACAGACGACGCCAAATGTTGATGCACAAAATCAGTGAGGACTTTGGTACAACAGAAAGTGTTAAGTTTGTGACATTCGCTAGATTGCTCTGGTCGCTAGTGTGGATAAGTATGTAAATGGATAGAGACAGGGAAGCAAACACAAGATGCAGGTGGTTCACCCAGATTGGCTACGTCCACAAAGTAGAGGAGTTCTCATTAATTGTGAAGGGTTTACACAAGTACATAGGTTCAAGCTCTCCTTTAGTAAGTACTAGTGAATGATTTAGTACAAATGACATTAGGAAATATTGTGGGGAGAATGATCTCCTTTTATAGAATAGAGTTCCTAGCTTTGTTCTGACATTGACACGTGTCGTGTTGTGATTGGCTTCTGATGTTAACACGTGTCGCGCTGTGATTGGCTTCTGATGTCGACACGTGTCGCACTGTGATTGGCCTCATGGTTGGAGGGAAACTCTTCTGGGTCCTTGACGGTATAACGTTGACCGGTGCTCAGTAGTTTCGGGATTGGTCAAGTATGGTACAAACAAAGCTAACTCAAGTTCAACCACATTGTACCTCAACTCACAAATACAATCATCGTTGCCCCAGCACGACTTTAACACCAATCCTTGCACAATCACAAAGAATGCCACTATCAACAAGAATTCATAATAAACTCACGATTCTGGCAACCATACCAACCAAATTTGTCATTACAAGCTTCCCCATCATTCCATTTATAGTGAATAAAATCATAACTTCAGTCTACGAGTTTAGTCAAGCTCAAAATAAATAAATAAATTAACGGATAGATCATCATGATTCTCACCCATATACTCAGATTCCCAGCAACATTTATTTGCAGAATAAATATTAGAATTCTAACCATACACATTGGCAAAATATTTATCAAACATTAAGCCATAATCTGAATTGGCTAAATAATTACCAGATTATCAAACCACATCTACCATTGGCTAGATAAATATTAGCATAATGACCACAAGCATTGGTAAAACCACTTACCATCATTGACTATACACAGCCGTTACCACGATTCTTCCTCAAAATTTATAGCCACACTCACTGGCGATACCAACATCAGAAAATTTTCACCATACTCCTCATTAGCAAAACAAATATCATAAGTGTGGATGCAAATTTCTTCCTCCTTGATCTTGGACAATTTTGCACCTACAAAACAATTAACACCTTAGGTTAAGGCCAAGAGCCTCATGCGCCCACGATGAATGGGGGGGCTTTGGCCGAAGAACCTCCGATGCCAAAGTTAGAATTTAGAAAGAAATAGTGTTTAGAGAATTTTGGGATTTTTGCCAAAGTGTTGGAATTAGGTTTTTGGTGAGATTGTGAGGCTTTTTATAGAGAAATGACCGATCCCCTTTTTAGAAGATGTGGCCGGCCCTTTGGGGCTCCTTTTGGTGTGTCATGGGTGATAGGTTATGTAATGGGGGATTAATTGGCATAATGGGTCATTTAATTGGTGATTTAATGGATTAATTAGGAAATAAATCCATTAATTCACCAATTAATATAATTTAACTGGAATGTTTGGAATGGTTACCTTGTGGAGTATATGGATGAAATAACTTTTATTTGTTACCTTCTTTGGGCATTTTTGACTTGGTTAACGGATGATTGTCTGCTGCTCGTGCGTAGGAATCCCGGTATGCCTCAAGGGTATTTTTGTCCTCTTTTATCCAAAAATCCACGTGTCGCCTTGTGAATATTTTTAGCTCCACAATAAGTTTCAGCCGTAACCTTCATTGGTCAAATAAGTATTAGAATTTCAAGCCAAACCATCAGAATTGGCAAATCAAATATCAGAAATTCTAGCCAAATTCATTGGAATTTCAAATCACAATTACTCACCACTGTATATTAAACCAATCATAGCCTCGGGTTATGATTTCATTCCTGCTAGTAAAATCATCATGACTTTCATAATATTAAAATTTTCAACCACAATTATCATGACCATAAGATTTAAAAATTTCTAATCATAATCATCATTGGCAAAACAACGATTTCATCATCGTTTTCTTTTATCCACATAAGTGACTAGTAGTATGGAAAAAATTATAATATACATGGCCAATACACATCACACATATTTATCACTTCGATAATTTATTCTCGCAGCCCACACATGGAGCTTCTCCCCAGAAACATTGGGTCTTTGTGCCCACTCATCCATTTCTATGATTTAAATGAAAGGCATTCTAACTACAATTTGAAGTAATAATGATGCACGTGAATTTCATATCACATTTCCTAAGATTAAATAAAAATTAAACGAACCACTTAAGCAACGCACTATCAACATTCATAAACAGGAACTCTGCTTCAGAATAAATTAAGACAATGCATGAGCTTAACACTATGATACCCACCAAGAGCAACATCACATAAACAACACAAGGCTTCAAACCAACAAGGTTAAACGCTTATGTAGCGTCCCGTCAGAGTTACACATTACGCTACCCAAAAACTGTTCTTACACTAAGGTAAAGGTATGAGGACCTACTACCTAAGCTCTGATACCACAGTTTAGACCCATTAGTTGCACCCTTTAACAAATATATACCAAGCCAGTGGTGAATCGTCCGAGGCCTTTGATGAAGAAGTTAATCAGCCTCCGCTAGGTAGGCATATACGTGAGAATATTCTTATTCCTCAAGAGATTTTTTGATACCAAAAGGTCTATCCAGGACGCATCTCCCTAATTACATCTCTACACAAGGGCTGGTCGAGCCTTTATTCAACTCATCAATTTCATTGGCTGGTGTAGTGTTGCTCCAACCTAATACTCATTTAGGATGTTCACCGCCCATCCTTTCCCTCTTTCTGTTGGGGAGAACGCTCATCCCTCCTCTTTTTCTAGTTGGTTCCATGAATTCATTCGCTTTCAGTGAATAAGATTGATTCTTACGATCAGAGATTCCACCAGGGATGATAACACAACTTTTAAACCAAATTTGTAATTCAAATAATGTGGTGGTTGATGATTGGATTATTAAAGTGTTGATTAATGTGCTTATTTCTTATTGGTGACATATCAGTTGGTTTGCAAATTTGGTTTAAAAATTTAGTCTTCATAGCATTATCCTTTTACAAACGGATAAATTTGTACTTAGAAAATTGGGTGTGAAGATAAAGACATTATGATGAGAGAGGAAATTATAGCTCAAAACGTGCAATTAAGGTCATTTTCGTCAACTCCGTCAGAATTTCAGTCAAAATGAGTAATGTCAAAAGAATCATTGCTATAATTGAATTAAAGTTGAGGGACAATTTCTCCAATTTGATTAAAGTTTATTTTTTTCATTTAGTTTCTCATATTTGCCTTTTGATTCAGCCTCACGTGCATGACACGTGACTTATTTGACAGAAGTTTTAATGGAGTTGACAAAAAAATCATAGATACACGTTTTAATTAATTAAAGGACAGATGATGATCACAAATTTTTAATTAATGAATGATTCCTTCAATTGGGTTATTATAGTGGAGAGAAAATATAGAAAAGTCAACAGCTAGAACCAATGAGTTTTCACGGGATACATATCCGTCAAATTATTGTGTGCGGTGCTTCGATTAGTGGTTTGGGATGGCATCAAAATCAAATCCAAAAGTAGAGAATATGAAGGGTTTTTACAGGCAAAGGAAAAGCAGTATCGTCGGTGGTACCCCTAAGAAGAAAAAATCCCAATCATTCGCTCACCCAAAAGCTACTGCTGCCTTTTTCGGCTCAGGTGTAATTTCATACGGCTCTCCGGAGCTCAAAGGTCCGTCTCTCCTCTTGCTTTCAATTTTTTCATAGATTATTTTCTTGTTGTGTGAATATTTGTTATGGTTTTCACTACCCATTTCCTTGTTCATGTATTGTATCCACTCCGTTGCCAAATTCCTTCTAATCTTCCGTTGTTGGGCGTCCCAACCATTTTTGCACTAAAAAAATTTAGTGGACTTGAATTATCATTAAAATTTATAGACCCAAAAAGTATACTTTTGGTGGTTTAATTTACATGTTATTCTGTGTTTACATTAGTATTGAAACCCCTAATTTCCATTGTAACGAGATCTTTGTAGTTGCATGAAATTCCAGTACTTTTTGTCCTCAGATGCAAACTCGCATCAACTGTTGTTGTGGTTGTTCATGTTGAAGTTGTAAATGGATTTGAAGAAAATTAGATGAATTGGTGATTGGAAGGGATAACTTTCCTTAATGACTAGGTTCTATTACTTCTTTCAACTGCATTGATTTCTAGGCACCAAACATGGGCGTAACATATTTTTTTCCCTAGATATTGGGTAGATTTAAGGTATTTAAACATCCAAAATAGAGCAAAGAATGTGTAAAACTTGAGAGTTTGGACTTGTTTCCATTATTTACTTCAAGGGGGCACCGATAGGCACTAGTAGATAATGAATCTTACATAGCTAAAAAATTTAAAGGGAGTTGGACTAAGATTGATATCTAAAGGCATCTTAAATTTTTGTATTAGGATACAACTGCCCCTGACTTTTAACCCTTGGAGTTTTGAAACTTCAAAGTAGCCTCAGATATTGGAGTCCTCATTGTTTCTTATGGTACCGTTTGGTACGTGGGACGGGACGGAACGGAACGAAGTGGGACGAGGCGTTCCGTCCCACGTTTGGTGCGCCTAAAACGAGTGGAACGTGCTGTTCCACGGGACGAATTTTGGGTGAATTTTCGTTCCGCCTCACCCCCTGGAACGATTCGTTCCACATCCGTGGAACACAAGATTATAACCTCTCCGTCTCCTTCTTCTTCCTCCTTGTTTCCATCGGAGGGCATCTTTGCTCCCTCTCCGTTCCATCCCATCCTGCCCCGTCCCGTCCCATCCCGTCTGCATACCAAACGATACCTATAGGAACATAGAAGGACAAGTTTCAATTTATTGTTTGGAACTAATACATACCCTAAACCCTAATATATCATTGTTTTACAATAGTCTGTTTTGCTATGTATTCTTAAATTTCTCTACTGTGGAATTAATACATACCAACAATGTACACGTGTCCAAATATTATTGGTGTAAAATTTTTGGTACGGGGACCCTAGGTACAGAAGATTTGAGGTTATATTTTTTGTGAAACCAATTTAATTTTTTTAATTTTTATTTGAAAAAAAAAAACAGTATAGAAAAGTCAGGAGCGAGAACCAATAAGTTTTCATGGGATGCATATCCATCAAATTATTGTGTGCAGTGCTTCGATTAGTGGTGGTGGTACTAGTATGCTGCGTGCTGCTGATACGACAGGCCAATTCTCACACCGAGTCGGGGGAATGGAGCTGCGAGTTGGAATCTGAGATCCGGGTCCAGGCCGAGTTCGGACCGGGCCTTATCACTCTGGATGGTCATGCCGATGACTGGAAGGATATCGATGGGTTCGAGTTCTCCCTCCTCCCTGCTCTTGACCCAGATGCTGAAAACGAGTACAAAGGTGGAAAGATGACTGTTAAGGTACTCGTATTGTTACTGTGATTTTAAAAATCTTAAAACAATCCTAAATAATCTTGGTTGATTTTGTTTTTGTGTGTCTATGTATAATGTATAATGTATTTGAGTTTTGTTTTTCTTATATTTTGATGCACAATTAGAAATGGGTTTATTGCAGGCTTTGCATGATGGCCGTGATGCCTTCTTCATGGTTCAAATTGATGGGGACTACGCTTACTCTAAGGGGTAAGTTTTATCTAGTGTATGAATATTTCATATCTTGGTGGTCAAATTTTAGGGTTAAGTACGAATAACTACCCAAACTTTTAGGGCGATTCCAAAGTAGTGTCAAATTTTTAAAACATTCCAAATAACTACTCAACATTTTAACATTTTGAAAGTTATACATATGTTAGGTCACCGATGTTCAGTCAAGAACTTACTAAAATTAAGCTATGACGTTACTAGAATTCAATGTTGAGGTGGACATATACTAAAGTAGGTTTTCACCAATCGCCATCTTTAGTGCTATAATCCCCAAATCGACCCCTTTTAGCCAAGTTAAACTGTAAATTTTGCTTAGCTAAATTGCGTTTATTTGGAGATTCAAAGCACCATAGATGACTTGAGAGTTCAAACACGCTTCATATTTGACCACGTCATCGCTTAACGGTAGTGAACCTAACATATGTCCATTTTCAAAACTTTAGGTAGTTATTTGGAATGTTTTAAAAGGTTAGGACCAATTTGGAATCACCCCAAAAGGTTGTGTAGTTATCCAGACTTATTTTTACTAAATTGTTGGGGACTACGCTTACTCTAAGGGGTAAGTTTTATCTAGTGTATGAATATTTCATATCTTTGTGGTCAAATTTTAGGGTTAAGTACGAATAACTACCCAAACTTTTAGGGTGATTCCAAAGTAGTGTCAAATTTTTAAAACATTCCAAATAACTACTTAACATTTTAACATTTTGAAAGTTATACATATGTTAGGTCACCGATGTTAAGTCAAGAACTTACTAACATTAAGCTATGACGTTACTAGAATTCAATGTTGAGGTGGACATATACTAAAGTAGGTTTTCACCAATCGCCATCTTTAGTGCTATAATCCCCAAATCGACCCCTTTTAGCCAAGTTTAACCGTAAATTTGTTTAGCTAAATTGCGTTTATTTGGAGATTCAAAGCACCATAGATGACTTGAGAGTTCAAACACGCTTCATATTTGACCACGTCATCGCTTAACGGTAGTGAACCTAACAGATGTCCATTTTTCAAAACTTTAGGTAGTTATTTGGAATGTTTTAAAAGGTTAGGACCAATTTGGAATCACCCCAAAAGGTTGCGTAGTTATCCAGACTTAGTTTTACTAAGTTTCAGTTTTATTTGAACTTTGATTTGGTTATAATTTTTTAATTTAATAAAACTTACTCAATCCAATTTTCATTTTAAAGTTGAATGTTTAAACCTTTTTATTATTCAGTATTGGTGGCAAGAGTTGCGATTTCTTTTACTTTTTTTGTTTTGTTTTACAATTACTGTCGTTTTTACCCTCATATATTCTTTGAAGATTATGTTAGTCGTCATTGTCTGGTAAGTTTCTACTTTTGACGACGTGTTGGTTGAATTGATTATGTCTAAGTGCATGTTTTCTTGGATTGCATTACCAGTTAATTATTTCATGCTTTTTTTCTTTGCAAGACACTTGTTGAGATTTGTTTTTCTTCTTTGATTTAGGGACAACAATAAATGCCCATCTGTTGCCCTCATGTTTCAAATTGGCAGAGATGCAACTTATCATAGCGTAAGTTACTCCACTGGCCTGTTGAACCAACAATGGAATATGGATATACTTTTATTTTTCTATCAACTTATACAATACTGGCCATCCCTTTCTACTTGGTCGGGAATTCAAGCCAAATGGATTTTTGTGTTGCTAGATGGGTGGCTGCAAGGAAGGAGTTGACTCTTGCACAAACAAGACCTGCAAAGGCCATGAAGTTGACATTATGCACTTCTCAATTGGAAATGCTATTCCTGGACGACTCTATGGTGGAAACCCTATAGACAACAGCAATGGAAATGGCGGTGACAGGTGCGTTCTAGTACAACTCGTTCTCTTGAATTTATTGCAATGATCCATTTGTTTGGGAAAATGGATTCTGTTTTATCATTTCTAAACTCCATTTTATTGTATTTTCTTTTTATCTTTGTTTCAACAGGTTTGGTCATTTGGTTGATCTTTATGCATGGAATCCGCATTGTAGATACCTAGATGGAATTGGTTCTTCAGGTATTTTTGGGAGTTATTTATCCTACTACTACTTTAATCTCTATTTCTTAGTGGGCATGAGAACCTACATATATGATAGAAAAAAGGGACTAGGGAAAGTTGCTACAAGAGTTAGGAAGTCATTAAGGCGCATTAAGTTTTTTAAATGATATTTCAATGTCAAAGATGATAATCTCGCAAGTTTGGTTTTTTTTAAAAAGTGATCTCATTCATTATCTTGAGTATCTCTGGCCTAGCTAGCAACAGTTAACTATTATCTTCTGAAACCCTCCTCCCCCCTCCTGCAGAAAGCTGCTTAAGTTTCAGTGATCAAATCATTTAATTTATCTTTTCTCATTGTCAGCAAATGATTCTAGTGCACAAAATGATTGGAAAGGTGCTTGGTGGCACAGTAGCTTGAATGTTCACTCAGGTAAATTGGTATATCATCTAAATATTATATAAAGATGGATGTAACTGTATATGTTGCACCTTGAGAAGAGAAATGTATAACTTTGTGTTAATGGTCCACCGCTGGAAAGGTCCATGAATGTGACATGAGCTTGAATTACCTACTCAACCCTCCTTAAACCCAAAGATATGTTTTTTCCCCTCAATGTTAATTAATTTTTTTTTTTTTTTTGTTTGCTGTTACAGGTTTTGTGGAGGAAGATAGCCCGTATTCATCAGATGCTCAGAAGGGCACATTTTATTTTGAATTCTCAAGGCCTCTGAGAACTATGGATCGTCTCCAACAGGTTCACTTGATGCTTTTAATTTTCTAGCGACCTGGAATTTAGTTCTTTTCCCTATTAAATTTTGGTACACCTTGTAGCATGTGTTGTGAAAGTTGCTCATTGTTGAACAAAGAGGATTATGGACAAACACTACTTAGCATTCTTGCTAGTTGAAAATTCATTTATATCCCTAGGACAAGATTGTTGCAATCATGTAATGATCCTTTGCTTTGTTTTTTTGTTCTCATTTGTTATTTTACTTACAAACTTTTTTTGGCAATTTAAGCTATAACTCTCTTAGAATATTTACATGCTGTCAAAACATACTGTACAAAAGGTCTTTTTCGATTGATTACTGACAATACTGTTGATCCTCCTTTAAAACTTCAATTTGAAATTTGTTTGCACATCCATCTTATGTAACTTGAGACTAGACATATTACATAGTTGAAATAATGTTATTATTGGTCTATATATATATACATATTTATATTTATAGATTCCCCTCTGTTAAACGAGTTTTTTTTTTGGTTTGCTCTTGCAGGACGTTCAATTCACAATTGGAGGATCAAGTAAGATGTCAGTTGCATTCTGGTATCCAGTAGATAAAAAACCGTGGCATGGCTCTGGACACTATTCTATTAGCTGTGACTGGGTTCCCTTGGATATCTCTTCAAGAAGTTCTCTGCTGACCACAGCAAGACCAAGTAGCTCGGTTAATGCTGCCAGTGTTTTTGCCCTTCTCTTATCAGTAATCTCGTTGTGTGCTTCTGTCTTTATTGGGTATTGGGTCGTGAAACCCAAAACTTTTCAGTTCACTCCCATGGAAAATCTTTAAATAGCATTCTAGGTGTGGGATTCTTCTCAACTACATGTCATTTTGGATTATTTTTTAATTCAAAACTGAGTGGCGTTCTAGGATTTATACAGCCGATCCCACTTAGTGAGTAAGGTTACGTTGTTGTTGTAGTCATTTGTCAGCTTACTTTAACATTGCTACTGGATTTTCTTCATTGGTCAATTCCTTGCTATTGGAACTGTGTCCGCTTTGCTTATTGCGTGGTTCAGTGTTTATAATATATGTTCCATTTTTTTTTTTGGGAGAACACAGAAATTCGGATATCACCTATTTGTGCCTCAATATTTTGAGTGAGTGTGGTAACCTAAAGTACCGGCTATTGGAGGGGCGACACCCGGACTAAAGCAGCCCAGTTTAACGAAACTGTCCTTGCAATGATGAACGAGACACCACTTCAAGAATCTCTCTGGGCAGAGGAGACACCTTTGTTGGGCTCGTGTATTTGTTACGACTCGCGTGTTGGAAGGAGTAACCCAATACCATGGCCTCACTCAACAAAGTTGACGGGCCCTAACAGAGATGCTTAAGCCATCTCTAACTCGTAGGTGCTATGTTTAGCCTTGTTCAGTGTTATAATTCTCCAAGAAATTATTTTTAAATAAACAGTATTATATCATATTTATATACCATTTTCAATTGAATGAGTTATTTTTTAGCCCTCCCAAGAATTTATTATTTTTAAGTTTGTTCTTAAACTTTATTGGTTAATTGAATTAAACTACTACATTAAGTTTGTTCTTAATATTGATGATCGATTTTGCCTAAATTATTCAATGGCCACGACATCTAGTTGCATCAAAAGTATACTTACATGTTAACCCTCTATGGCATCTAGATGAATTTAAACAAGTAAGAACCCATTAAGCAAATCGTTGGAAAATCACACAAACCCTAATTGCATGACATCTACAAAGAGGTGTTTGTGGTATCAATTGCAAGAAGCTAAACCCAAGTTAAGTATGGTATCTACTCTAACTTGCATCAAATCAACTCAATTAAAACCTAGATGGTGATCAAGCATCTAAATAAAAATCAAGTGCATTAAGAATAGCAAAAGATACTCAATAAAGATGACAAACTTGATAATAACAATGCCACAAGACAATTAAATATTCATGATCAGGCTACATCGTAGCCCTAATAAAGGAAAAAAAAAAACTAGAAAAGCTCTCCCCTTTTTCCCTTCATTGCCGCAGCCCCCCTTTGAAATATGAATTGTGTTGTTTTGTTTTTTTTTTGTTTTTTTTGTTTTTTTTTGTGGCTACCAAACTAAAAAACAAGGAGATGAATCCCCTTATTATAACGGAAAATTTTATTTGAACCTAGTTGTCTTATCTCTACACGCAACTAAACATTTTCTCTAATAAACTTTCAAGTGTGCCCTTAAATAAATAAGAATAAAAAAAAATAAACATTGGTGTTTTTATGTCTACACCCATGATAACTCAAAACCTAGCACACTACTACACTCTTCCATTATTATTTCCGGTGAAACCCACCCATGTGAAAAGCAAGATCATCAAAGACCATGGGCTCCAAAATTTTCAATTGGGATTATTTATTGAAATTTTTAGGAGTAAATTATAAGACCATATGCAGTTATATATCCTAAATCCAAGTCGTGTAAAAGCAGTTTCATCCACGACACAATTTGGAGAGCCCAACAAAGAAAATAAGCAGAAGCTGCAAATCAAAAGAACTTTTGTAAAGGAGAAGTTGTGGGAAGCCGTACCTCCCCTAGTGTAGAAGCTCCCGTGGAGAAAATCAACAGGTACAACACTGGAGCAGCTATTATTGCTTGAAGAAAAAACATTCATATGGTCATATGTTACTTTGGGCACCCTTAGCTTCTTATCAGACATCATATTTTCCATCTTTAGTCATATGTTACTTTGGGCACCCTTAGCTTCTTATCAGACATCATATTTTCCATCTTTAGAAACTATGAATTGGTGATACCATTTGGTCTGTTTGTTGGGTCCTTATTGACTCATGTTTTGAAGGAGACATTGCAAGAAGTGGTTCCCAGGTCCGAGGAGAATGCCAATGGGATAGTAGTTTGTTTCGCCGGAAATAATGGAGGGGTGGAGTGGTGTGCTAGGTTTTGGGTCATTGGGTGTAGAGATAGAAATATCGATTGTTATTTTCTTATTTATTTAAGGTTAAACTTGGAAGTTTAGTGGATAAAACTTTTTAGTTGGGTGTAGAGATAAGATAACTGAGTCCAAACAAAATTTCCTTATTATAACCTCGAGGCAAGAATTGGAAAGGTTAAATCAGAGCTCTAATGGACTTTCAAGTCCTTATTAAAGAAAATGAAAGATAACGGAAATAATAAAAACTGATAATTAAGTTCTCTCTTATACTCCAATGAATAGCATTCCCATGTCCATTTGATCTCCAAAACCGTTGTAGTTTCATGCATTTGTCTTGGTGCAGTTATTAGCCTCTTGCTCCACTGGAATTACTCTAGACACCTGAAAAGCTTGTTTTCCACTCCTTTTTTGCATAACTCCTGTATTGAATGCCTATAAAATAAAATAATTAATTTAGTGCATTTAACCCATTCATATATACAAAATCCAAAAGAAATATATGATAAAAATGTATGAAAATATGCACCCATTAGTCAAACCCGAGATAATTTGTGTCCCCAAGTGGGGAGGATGATAAGTACTTATGTAGCAACTTTGGATTTATTATTTCAATGAACATCTTTTGGTTCAAATTCTTACACATCATATTTATCTTACTATGGTTTTGTCATTAAGTTGGCTTGTGACATCATCTTCGGATGGGGTCATACAGTCAATTTAGTATCGGCCAACACATCACGACCTCATAACTTGTGTTATTGGGGTTGAGGTGTGTCAACTTCGTCGTATAGATTGGCTCCACTAACATGTCTCCTTTCAGCCCTTACCAAGGCTTGATGTTATTTGTTCAATCTTAGATGAAGTTGTTTTTTCCATCGTGAAGGACAACTCTCGTGGTTTCTAGGGTTTCGTGGAGTGGTGCCTTCGTAGAACTCACAGTCCCTTTTGAACGTACGAGTTCAAATGCCTTTACTTGTTTGAGAAATACGCTTGATACTATCTTCCAAGATCTATCTATTAGCCTTGCAAAGAGCTTCATCTTCTTTTCGGGTCCAAACCTTTCATTTGGTTGAAGATGTGGCCATTTGAAAAATATTGAAAAGTTTAAATTCAGATTTTTGGAAAGAGGTAAGAGAGGGGTGTGTATGAAAAGAGTGTTTGAGGTGAATAGAATGTGAAGTTTGAAATAAAATGAGGTAAGATAGTATGTAAGGGTGAAAATGTGAGAAATGACTTAGGTATTTATAGAACAAAATTAAATTTTATTTTATTTTTTTTAAATTTCGAAAAAAAAAAATTAGCTGACGTCATGTAGCCGTTGACCGCTGTAGGTTAGGCCCCTCAAATGGGCTGGCTGGCTGGCTCAACTTGCCCAACTCCATTGCCAAAGGGCTAGAGTTTGGCTTGGTGGGTCTCTTTTTCTTTTGCCCCAGACTTTCATGTGAGATAGCTTTTGTCTCATTTCGGGCTAAACACACAACCCATGACCCTATGTCCTGTTCCATTGGAGATGACCTTAAAGTTAGAGATATTCGAGCCAAGGGGCTAGGTTGGGTCTAGTTATTGGGTCTTTGATTTTGCTCTTTGAAAGTGGTAGGTGAGTTATGCATCACACTCACACATGAATGAATTTAAAATTGGGAAATTTTGTAACCCTATACCCCGAAGCCGTACAATGAGCGATCAATAATTTGTTGTCTAACTCAATATTCATAATAAAAGACCATAACCTGTGCTGATAGTAGTTCGGTGTCAAAGATGAGTAGAAAATCTCTATAACAACAATTCAAACATCACACTCACCTAAGCTACTCTGGATTCTTTCTGTGACAAAACAGTATATGAGTTTTATTCAATTATTGGACACACAAAAATAAAAGCTTACTCTCACATAGTCACATTACATTATTTGGGATGGAAAATAAAAATGTAAATCTATTGGGGCTAGAAACAAAATATTTAGTTCTGAGAGGACTTCTTAAGGAAAAAGAAATTTCCAATAAATACTTACTGGGCGTCTATTTATTTTCTCTAAGAAGAACGGAATTCAAAATTCAAAAGTTGAGAGAGAGAAATAGAGAGATAGAGAGGGGTTAGGGATGGCGTCAAAATCAAATCCAAAAGCAGAGAATATGAAGGGTTTCTACAGGCAAAGGAAAAGCAGTAGCATTGGTGGTACCTCTAAGACGAAAAAATCCCAATCGGCCGCTCACCCAAAAGCTACTGCTGCCTCTTTCGGCTCAGATGTAATTTCACACGGCTCTCCAGACCTCAAAGGTCCGTCTCTCCTCTTGCTTTTAATTTTTCGTAGATTACTCTTGTTGTGTGAATACTTGTTTTGGTTCACTTCCATTTCCTTGCGATGTATTGTGTCCACTCCGTTGCCAAATTCCTTCTAATCTTCTGTTGTTGGGCGTCCCAACCCTTTTTGCATTAAAAGAATTTAGTGGACTTGGATTATCATTAAAATTTATAGATCCAAAAAGTAATACTTTTGTTGTTTTAATTTACGTATTCTGTGTTTACAGTAGTTTTGCAACCCTAATTTCCATTGTAACGAGATTTTTGTAGTAACCCCTAAATTCCATTGTAACGAGGTTTTTGTAGTTGCATGAAATTCCAGTACATTGTTGTTTTTGTCCTCAGATGCAAACTCGCATCAACTGTTGTTGTGGTTGTTCATGTTGAAATTGTGAATGGATTTGAAGAAAATTAGATGAGTTATTGATTGGAAGGGATAACTTTACTTAATGACTAGGTTCCATTACTCTTTCAACTGCATTGATTTCTAGGCACCAAATGTGGCGATAACATATTTGATTTGATGCCTGCAAACTTTTATCTTTTTTTTTTCCCTAGATATTGGGTAGATTTAAGGTGTTTAAACATTCAAAATAGAGCAAAGAATGTGTATACCTTGGGAGTTTGGACTTGTTTCCATTATTTAACTCAAGGGGGCATAGATAGGCACTAGTAGATAATGAACCTTACGTAGCTAAAAATTTAAAGGGAACTGGACAAAGATCGATATCCAAAGGCATGTTAAATTTTTGTATTAGGATCCAACTTCCCCTAACTTTTAACCCTTGGAGTTTTGAAACTTCAAAGTAGCCTCAGATATTGGAGTCCTCATTGTTTCTTATGGGAACATAGGAGTTCAATTTTTAATTTATTGTTTTGAACTAATACATTCCCTACACCCTAATTTATCATTGTTTAACAATAATCTGTTTTCCTGTGTATTCTTAAATTTTACTACTATGGAATCAAGGGCTAAGGAAACCTCATTATAATACACTCCTAAACCATATCTGTTTTGGAGTAATGATAGATTCTTCTATGGCGCTTTTTCTATATATTGTGATGGGCTAAATGTTTTTTTTTTTTGTCCTGATTGATAGTCGATTATGACGAGCAAGAAGAGCTATTGAGGCAATTTGATATGAACATGGCATATGGACCGTGCCTTGGGATGACCAGACTTGCACGGTTGGTACGGGCTTGCAGTCTAGGA